>CAUJGK010000001.1:0-1201071 GCA_963170105.1 Cantharis lateralis | reverse complement strand
AGTTCTGTATTTGACAATTACAAGTTCAGATCTGCAAGTTACAATTAGCAATCATAAATTGTATTTAACAATTCGAAGTTCTGTATTTGACTATTACAAGTTCAGATCTTCAAATTATTATTTACAATCTTAATTTGTAATTAACAATTCGAAGTTCTGTATTTACTTATTACAAGTTCAGATCTTCAAGTTATAATTTGCAATCATAATTTGAAGTAATCAATTCTAAGTTCTGTATTTGACAATTACAAGTTCAGATCTTCAAGTTATAATTAGCAATCATAATTTGAATTTTACAATTCTAAGTTCAGTATTTGATGATTACAAGTTCAGTTTTTCAAATTATTATTTACAATCTTAGTTTGAAATTAACAATTCGAAGTTCTGTATTTACTTATTACACATTCAGATCTTCAAGTTATAATTTGAAATTATAATTTATATTTAACAAATCTAAGTTCTGTAATTAACTATTACAAGTTCAGATCTTCAAGTTATAATTTGCAATCATAATTTGAAGTTATCAATTCTAAGTTCTGTATTTGACTATTACAAGTTCAGATCTTCAAGTTATAATTTGCAATAATAATTTGAATTTCACAATTCTAAGTTCAGTATTTTATGATTACAAGTTCAGATCTTCAAGTTATAATTTGCAATCATAATTTGAAGTTATCAATGCTAAGTTCTGTATTTGACAATTACAAGTTCAGATCTACAAGTTATAATTTGAACTAATAATTTGTATTTAACTATTTGAAGTTCTGTATTTGACTATTACAAGTTCAGATCTTCAAATTATAATTTGCAATCATAATTTGAAGTTATCAATTCTAAGTTCTGTATTTGACAATTACAAGTTTAAATCTTCAAGTTATAATTAGCAATCATAATTTGTATTTAACAATTCGAAGTTCTGTATTTGACTATTACAAGTTCAGATCTTCAAATTATTATTTACAATCTTAGTTTGAAATTAACAATTCGTAGTTCTGTATTTACTTATTACAAGTTCAGATCTTCAAGTTATAATTTGTAATTATAATTTATATTTAACAAATCTAAGTTCTGTAATTAACTATTACAAGTTCAGATCTTCAAGTTATAATTTGAACTAATAATTTGTATTTAACTATTCGAAGTTCTGTATTTGACTATTACAAGTTCAGATCTTCAAATTATAATTTGCAATCATAATTTGAAGTTATCAATTCTAAGTTCTGTATTTGACAATTACAAGTTCAGATCTACAAGTTACAATTAGCAATCATAAATTGTATTTAACAATTCGAAGTTCTGTATTTGACTATTACAAGTTCAGATCTTCAAATTATTATTTACAATCTTAATTTGTAATTAACAATTCGAAGTTCTGTATTTACTTATTACAAGTTCAGATCTTCAAGTTATAATTTGCAATCATAATTTGAAGTAATCAATTCTAAGTTCTGTATTTGACAATTACAAGTTCAGATCTTCAAGTTATAATTAGCAATCATAATTTGAATTTTACAATTCTAAGTTCAGTATTTGATGATTACAAGTTCAGTTTTTCAAATAATTATTTACAATCTTAGTTTGAAATTAACAATTCGAAGTTCTGTATTTACTTATTACAATAGTTACAAAAGTTCAGATCATTATGTTATAATTTGAAATAATAATTAGTATTTAACAAATTTAAGTTCAGTATTTGACTATTCCAAGTTCAGATCTTCAAGTTATAATTTGCAATCATAATTTGATGTTATCAATTCTAAGTTCTGTATTTGACAATTACAAGTTCAGATGTTCAAGTTATAATTAGCAATCATAATTTGTATTTTACAATTCTAAGTTCTGTATTTGACTATTACAAGTTCAGATCTTCAAGTTATAATTTGCAATAATAATTTGAATTTTACAATTCTAAGTTCAGTATTTTATGATTACAAGTTAAAATCTTCAAGTTATAATTTGCAATCATAATTTGAAGTTATCAATGCTAAGTTCTGTATTTGTCAATTACAAGTTCAGATCTTCAAATTATTATTTAAAATCTTAGTTGGAAATTTACAATTCGAAGTTCTGTATTTACTTATTACAAGTTCAGATCTTCAAGTTATAATGTGCAATCATAATTTGTATTTTACAATTCTAAGTTCTGTATTTGACTATTACAAGTTCAGATCTTCAAGTTATAATTTGCAATAATAATTTGAATTTCACAATTCTAAGTTCAGTATTTTATGATTACAAGTTCAGATCTTCAAGTTATAATTTTCAATCATAATTAGAAGTTATCAATGCTAAGTTCTGTATTTGACAATTACAAGTTCAGATCTTCAAGTTATAATTTGAACTAATAATTTGTATTTAACTATTTGAAGTTCTGTATTTGACTATTACAAGTTCAGATCTTCAAATTATAATTTGCAATCATAATTTGAAGTTATCAATTCTAAGTACTGTATTTGACTATTACAAGTTCAGAACTTCAAGTTATAATTTGAACTAATAATTTGTATTTAACTATTTGAAGTTCTGTATTTGACAATTACAAGTTTAAATCTTCAAGTTATAATTAGCAATCATAATTTGTATTTAACAATTCGAGTTCTGTATTTGACTATTACAAGTTCAGATCTTCAAGTTATAATTTGCAATAATAATTTGAATTTCACAATTCTAAGTTCAGTATTTTATGATTACAAGTTCAGATCTTCAAGTTATAATTTGCAATCATAATTTGAAGTTATCAATGCTAAGTTCTGTATTTGACAATTACAAGTTCAGATCTTCAAGTTATAATTTGAACTAATAATTTGTATTTAACTATTTGAAGTTCTGTATATGACAATTACAAGTTTAAATCTTCAAGTTATAATTAGCAATCATAATTTGTATTTAACAATTCGAAGTTCTGTATTTGACTATTACAAGTTCAGATCTTCAAATTATTATTTACAATCTTAGTTTGAAATTAACAATTCGTAGTTCTGTATTTACTTATTACAAGTTCAGATCTTCAAGTTATAATTTGTAATTATAATTTATATTTAACAAATCTAAGTTCTGTAATTAACTATTACAAGTTCAGATCTTCAAGTTATAATTTGAACTAATAATTTGTATTTAACTATTCGAAGTTCTGTATTTGACTATTACAAGTTCAGATCTTCAAATTATAATTTGCAATCATAATTTGAAGTTATCAATTCTAAGTTCTGTATTTGACAATTACAAGTTCAGATCTTCAAGTTATAATTAGCAATCATAATTTGTATTTAACAATTCGAAGTTCTGTATTTGACTATTACAAGTTCAGATCTTCAAATTATTATTTACAATCTTAATTTGAAATTAACAATTCGAAGTTCTGTATTTACTTATTACACGTTCAGATCTTCAAGTTATAATTTGAATTTATAATTTATATTTAACAAATCTAAGTTCTGTAATTAACTATTACAAGTTCAGATCTTCAAGTTATAATTTGCAATCATAATTTGAAGTTATCAATTCTAAGTTCTGTATTTGACAATTACAAGTTCAGATGTTCAAGTTATAATTAGCAATCATAATTTGAATTTTACAATTCTAAGTACTGTATTTGACTATTACAAGTTCAGATCATTAAGTTATAATTTGAAATAATACTTAGTATTTAACAAATTTAAGTTCTGTAATTCACTATTACAAGTTCAGATCTTCAAGTTATAATTTGCAATAATAATTAGAAGCTATCAATTTTAAGCTCTGTATTTGACAATTACAAGTTCAGATCTTCAAGATATAATTAGCAAACATAATTTGAATTTTACAATTCTAAGTTCTGTATTTGACTATTACAAGTTCAGATCATTAAGTTATAATTTGAAATAATAATTAGTATTTAACAAATTTAAGTTCAGTATTTGACTATTCCAAGTTCAGATCTTCAAGTTATAATTTGCAATTATAATTTGATGTTATCAATTCTAAGTTCTGTATTTGACAATTACAAGTTCAGATGTTCAAGTTATAATTAGCAATCATAATTTGTATTTTACAATTCTAAGTTCTGTATTTGACTATTACAAGTTCAGATCTTCAAGTTATAATTTGCAATAATAATTTGAATTTTACAATTCTAAGTTCAGTATTTTATGATTACAAGTTAAAATCTTCAAGTTATAATTTGCAATCATAATTTGAAGTTATCAATGCTAAGTTCTGTATTTGTCAATTACAAGTTCAGATCTTCAAATTATTATTTAAAATCTTAGTTGGAAATTAACAATTCGAAGTTCTGTATTTACTTATTACAAGTTCAGATCTTCAAGTTATAATTTGCAATCATAATTTGAAGTTATCAACTCTAAGTTCTGTATTTGACAATTACAAGTTCAGATCTTCAAGTTATAATTAGCAATCATAATTTGAATTTTACAATTCTAAATTCAGTATTTGATGATTACAAGTTCAGATCTTCAAATTATTATTTACAATCTTAGTTTGAAATTTACAATTCGAAGTTCTGTATTTACTTATTACAAGTTCAGATCTTCAAGTTATAATTTGAAATTATAATTTATATTTAACATATCTAAGTTCTGTAATTAACTATTACAAGTTCAGATCTTCAAGTTATAATTAGCAATCATAATTAGAAGTTATCAATTCTAAGTTCTGTATTTGACAGTTACAAGTTCAGATCATTAAGTTATAATTTGAAATAATAATTATTATTTAACAAATTTAAGTTCTGTAATTCACTATTACAAGTTCAGATCTTCAAGTTATAATTTGCAATAATAATTAGAAGCTATCAATTCTAAGTTCTGTATTTGACAATTACAAGTTCACATGTTCAAGTTATAATTAGCAATCATAATTTGTATTTTACAATTCTAAGTTCTGTATTTGACTATTACTAGTTCAGATCTTCAAGTTATAATTTGCAATAATAATTTGAATTTTACAATTCTAAGTTCAGTATTTTATGATTACAAGTTCAGATCTTCAAGTTATCATTTGCAATCATAATTTGAAGTTATCAATGCTAAGTTCTGTATTTGACAATTACAAGTTCAGATCTTCAAGTTATAATTTGAACTAATAATTTGTATTTAACTATTTGAAGTTCTGTATTTGACTATTACAAGTTCAGATCTTCAAATTATAATTTGCAATCACAATTTGAAGTTATCAATTCTAAGTTCTGTATTTGACAATTACAAGTTTAAATCTTCAAGTTATAATTAGCAATCATAATTTGTATTTAACAATTCGAAGTTCTGTATTTGACTATTACAAGTTCAGATCTTCAAATTATTATTTACAATCTTAGTTTGAAATTAACAATTCGTAGTTCTGTATTTACTTATTACAAGTTCAGATCTTCAAGTTATAATTTGCAATCATAATTTGAAGTTATCAATTCTAAGTTCTGTATTTGACAATTACAAGTTCAGATCTTCAAGTTATAATTAGCAATCATAATTTGTATTTAACAATTCGAAGTTCTGTATTTGACTATTACAAGTTCAGATCTTCAAATTATTATTTACAATCTTAATATGAAATTAACAATTCGAAGTTCTGTATTTACTTATTACAAGTTCAAATCTTCAAGTTATAATTTGCAATCATAATTTGAAGTTATCAATTCTAAGTTCTGTATTTGACAATTACAAGTTCAGATCTTCAAGTTATAATTAGCAATCATAATTTGTATTTAACAATTCGAAGTTCTGTATTTGACTATTACAAGTTCAGATCTTCAAATTATTATTTACAATCTTAATATGAAATTAACAATTCGAAGTTCTGTATTTACTTATTACAAGTTCAGATCTTCAAGTTATAATTTGCAATCATAATTTGAAGTTATCAATTCTAAGTTCTGTATTTGACAATTACAAGTTCAGATCTTCAAGTTATAATTTGAAATTATAATTTATATTTAACATATCTAAATTCTGTAATTAACTATTACAAGTTCAGATCTTCAAGTTATAATTAGCAATCATAATTAGAAGTTATCAATTCTAAGTTCTGTATTTGACAGTTACAAGTTCAGATGTTCAAGTTATAATTAGCAATCATAATTTGTATTTTATAATTCTAAGTTCTGTATTTGACTATTACAAGTTCAGATCTTCAAGTTATAATTTGCAATAATAATTTGAATTTTACAATTCTAAGTTCAGTATTTTATGATTACAAGTTAAGATCTTCAAGTTATAATTTGCAATCATAATTTGAAGTTATCAATGCTAAGTTCTGTATTTGTCAATTACAAGTTCAGATCTTCAAATTATAATTTGAACTAATAATTTGTATTTAACTATTTGAAGTTCTGTATTTGACTATTACAAGTTCAGATCTTCAAATTATAATTTGCAATCATAATTTGAAGTTATCAATTCTAAGTTCTGTATTTGACAATTACAAGTTTAAATCTTCAAGTTATAATTAGCAATCATAATTTGTATTTAACAATTCGAAGTTCTGTATTTGACTATTACAAGTTCAGATCTTCAAATTATTATTTACAATCTTAGTTTGAAATTAACAATTCGTAGTTCTGTATTTACTTATTACAAGTTCAGATCTTCAAGTTATAATTTGTAATTATAATTTATATTTAACAAATCTAAGTTCTGTAATTAACTATTACAAGTTCAGATCTTCAAGTTATAATTTGAACTAATAATTTGTATTTAACTATTCGAAGTTCTGTATTTGACTATTACAAGTTCAGATCTTCAAATTATAATTTGCAATCATAATTAGAAGTTATCAATTCTAAGTTCTGTATTTGACAATTACAAGTTCAGATCTTCAAGTTATAATTAGCAATCATAATTTGTATTTAACAATTCGAAGTTCTGTATTTGACTATTACAAGTTCAGATCTTCAAATTATTATTTACAATCTTAATTTGAAATTAACAATTCGAAGTTCTGTATTTACTTATTACAAGTTCAGATCTTCAAGTTATAATTTGCAATCATAATTTGAAGTTATCAATTCTAAGTTTTGTATTTGACAATTACAAGTTCAGATCTTCAAGTTATAATTTGCAATCATAATTTGTATTTTACAATTCTAAGTTCTGTATTTGACTATTACAAGTTCAGATCTTCAAGTTATAATTTGCAATAATAATTTGAATTTCACAATTCTAAGTTCAGTATTTTATGATTACAAGTTCAGATCTTCAAGTTATAATTTGCAATCATAATTTGAAGTTATCAATGCTAAGTTCTGTATTTGACAATTACATGTTCAGATCTTCAAGTTATAATTTGAACTAATAATTTGTATTTAACTATTTGAAGTTCTGTATTTGACTATTACAAGTTCAGATCTTCAAATTATAATTTGCAATCATAATTTGAAGTTATCAATTCTAAGTACTGTATTTGACTATTACAAGTTCAGAACTTCAAGTTATAATTTGAACTAATAGTTTGTATTTAACTATTTGAAGTTCTGTATTTGACAATTACAAGTTTAAATCTTCAAGTTATAATTAGCAATCATAATTTGTATTTAACAATTCGAAGTTCTGTATTTGACTATTACAAGTTCAGATCTTCAAGTTATAATTTGCAATAATAATTTGAATTTCACAATTCTAAGTTCAGTATTTTATGATTACAAGTTCAGATCTTCAAGTTATAATTTGCAATCATAATTTGAAGTTATCAATGCTAAGTTCTGTATTTGACAATTACAAGTTCAGATCTTCAAGTTATAATTTGAACTAATAATTTGTATTTAACTATTTGAAGTTCTGTATTTGACAATTACAAGTTTAAATCTTCAAGTTATAATTAGCAATCATAATTTGTATTTAACAATTCGAAGTTCTGTATTTGACTATTACAAGTTCAGATCTTCAAATTATAATTTGCAATCATAATTTGAAGTTATCAATTCTAAGTTCTGTATTTGACAATTACAAGTTCAGATCTTCAAGTTATAATTAGCAATCATAATTTGAATTTTACAATTCTAAATTCAGTATTTGATGATTACAAGTTCAGATCTTCAAATTATTATTTACAATCTTAGTTTGAAATTTACAATTCGAAGTTCTGTATTTACTTATTACAAGTTCAGATCTTCAAGTTATAATTTGAAATTATAATTTATATTTAACATATCTAAGTTCTGTAATTAACTATTACAAGTTCAGATCTTCAAGTTATAATTAGCAATCATAATTAGAAGTTATCAATTCTAAGTTCTGTATTTGACAGTTACAAGTTCAGATCATTAAGTTATAATTTGAAATAATAATTAGTATTTAACAAATATAAGTTCTGTAATTCACTATTACAAGTTCAGATCTTCAAGTTATAATTTGCAATAATAATTAGAAGCTATCAATTCTAAGTTCTGTATTTGACAATTACAAGTTCACATGTTCAAGTTATAATTAGCAATCATAATTTGTATTTTACAATTCTAAGTTCTGTATTTGACTATTACTAGTTCAGATCTTCAAGTTATAATTTGCAATAATAATTTGAATTTTACAATTCTAAGTTCAGTATTTTATGATTACAAGTTCAGATCTTCAAGTTATCATTTGCAATCATAATTTGAAGTTATCAATGCTAAGTTCTGTATTTGACAATTACAAGTTCAGATCTTCAAGTTATAATTTGAACTAATAATTTGTATTTAACTATTTGAAGTTCTGTATTTGACTATTACAAGTTCAGATCTTCAAATTATAATTTGCAATCACAATTTGAAGTTATCAATTCTAAGTTCTGTATTTGACAATTACAAGTTTAAATCTTCAAGTTATAATTAGCAATCATAATTAGTATTTAACAATTCGAAGTTCTGTATTTGACTATTACAAGTTCAGATCTTCAAATTATTATTTACAATCTTAGTTTGAAATTAACAATTCGTAGTTCTGTATTTACTTATTACAAGTTCAGATCTTCAAGTTATAATTTGCAATCATAATTTGTAGTTATCAATTCTAAGTTCTGTATTTGACAATTACAAGTTCAGATCTTCAAGTTATAATTAGCAATCATAATTTGTATTTAACAATTCGAAGTTCTGTATTTGACTATTACAAGTTCAGATCTTCAAATTATTATTTACAATCTTAATATGAAATTAACAATTCGAAGTTCTGTATTTACTTATTACAAGTTCAGATCTTCAAGTTATAATTTGCAATCATAATTTGAAGTTATCAATTCTAAGTTCTGTATTTGACAATTACAAGTTCAGATCTTCAAGTTATAATTAGCAATCATAATTTGTATTTAACAATTCGAAGTTCTGTATTTGACTATTACAAGTTCAGATCTTCAAATTATTATTTACAATCTTAATATGAAATTAACAATTCGAAGTTCTGTATTTACTTATTACAAGTTCAGATCTTCAAGTTATAATTTGCAATCATAATTTGAAGTTATCAATTCTAAGTTCTGTATTTGACAATTACAAGTTCAGATCTTCAAGTTATAATTTGAAATTATAATTTATATTTAACATATCTAAATTCTGTAATTAACTATTACAAGTTCAGATCTTCAAGTTATAATTAGCAATCATAATTAGAAGTTATCAATTCTAAGTTCTGTATTTGACAGTTACAAGTTCAGATGTTCAAGTTATAATTAGCAATCATAATTTGTATTTTATAATTCTAAGTTCTGTATTTGACTATTACAAGTTCAGATCTTCAAGTTATAATTTGCAATAATAATTTGCATTTTTACAATTCTAAGTTCAGTATTTTATGATTACAAGTTAAGATCTTCAAGTTATAATTTGCAATCATAATTTGAAGTTATCAATGCTAAGTTCTGTATTTGTCAATTACAAGTTCAGATCTTCAAATTATAATTTGAACTAATAATTTGTATTTAACTATTTGAAGTTCTGTATTTGACTATTACAAGTTCAGATCTTCAAATTATAATTTGCAATCATAATTTGAAGTTATCAATTCTAAGTTCTGTATTTGACAATTACAAGTTTAAATCTTCAAGTTATAATTAGCAATCATAATTTGTATTTAACAATTCGAAGTTCTGTATTTGACTATTACAAGTTCAGATCTTCAAATTATTATTTACAATCTTAGTTTGAAATTAACAATTCGTAGTTCTGTATTTACTTATTACAAGTTCAGATCTTCAAGTTATAATTTGTAATTATAATTTATATTTAACAAATCTAAGTTCTGTAATTAACTATTACAAGTTCAGATCTTCAAGTTATAATTTGAACTAATAATTTGTATTTAACTATTCGAAGTTCTGTATTTGACTATTACAAGTTCAGATCTTCAAATTATAATTTGCAATCATAATTAGAAGTTATCAATTCTAAGTTCTGTAATTAACTATTACAAGTTCAGATCTTCAAGTTATAATTTGAACTAATAATTTGTATTTAACTATTCGAAGTTCTGTATTTGACTATTACAAGTTCAGATCTTCAAATTATAATTTGCAATCATAATTAGAAGTTATCAATTCTAAGTTCTGTATTTGACAATTACAAGTTCAGATCTTCAAGTTATAATTAGCAATCATAATTTGTATTTAACAATTCGAAGTTCTGTATTTGACTATTACAAGTTCAGATCTTCAAATTATTATTTACAATCTTAATTTGAAATTAACAATTCGAAGTTCTGTATTTACTTATTACAAGTTCAGATCTTCAAGTTATAATTTGCAATCATAATTTGAAGTTATCAATTCTAAGTTCTGTATTTGACAATTACAAGTTCAGATCTTCAAGTTATAATTTGAACCAATAATTTGTATTTAACAATTCGAAGTTCTGTATTTGACTATTACAAGTTCAGATCTTCAAATTATTATTTAAAATCTTAGTTGGAAATTAACAATTGGAAGTTCTGTATTTACTTATTACAAGTTCAGATCTTCAAGTTATAATTTGCAATCATAATTTGAAGTTATCAATTCTAAGTTCTGTATTTGACTATTACAAGTTCAGATCTTCAAGTTATAATTAGCAATCATAATTTGAATTTTACAATACTAAGTTCTGTATTTGACTATTACAAGTACAGATCTTCAAGTTATAATTTGCAATCATAATTAGAAGTTATCAATTCTAAGTTCTGTATTTGACAGTTACATGTTCAGATCATTAAGTGATAATTTGGAATAATTATTAGTATTTAACAAATTTAAGTTCTGTAATTCACTATTACAAATTCAGATTTTCAAGTTATAATTTGCAATAATAATTAGAACTATCAATTTTAAGTTCTGTATTTGACAATTACAAGTTCAGATCTTCGAGGTATAATTAGCAATCATAATTTGAATTTTACAATTCTAAGTTCAGTATTTGACTATAACAAGTTCAGATCTTCAAGTTATAATTTGCAATCATAATTTGAAGTTATCAATTCTAAGTTCTGTATTTGATAATTACAAGTTCAGATCTTCAAGTTATAATTTGAACTAATAATTTGTATTTAACAAGTCGAAGTTCTGTATTTGACTATTACAAGTTCAGATCTTCAAATTATTATTTAAAATCTTAGTTGGAAATTAACAATTCGAAGTTCTGTATTTACTTATTACAAGTTCAGACCTTCAAGTTAGAATTAGCAATCATAATTTGTATTTAACAATTCGAAGTTCTGTATTTGTCTATTACAAGTTCAGATCTTCAAATTATTATTTACAATCTTAGTTTGAAATTAACAATTCGAAGTTCTGTATTTACTTATTACAAGTTCAGATCTTCAAGTTATAATTTGAACTAATAGTTTGTATTTAACTATTTGAAGTTCTGTATTTGACAATTACAAGTTTAAATCTTCAAGTTATAATTAGCAATCATAATTTGTATTTAACAATTCGAAGTTCTGTATTTGACTATTACAAGTTCAGATCTTCAAGTTATAATTTGCAATAATAATTTGAATTTTACAATTCTAAGTTCAGTATTTTATGATTACAAGTTAAGATCTTCAAGTTATAATTTGCAATCATAATTTGAAGTTATCAATGCTAAGTTCTGTATTTGTCAATTACAAGTTCAGATCTTCAAATTATAATTTGAACTAATAATTTGTATTTAACTATTTGAAGTTCTGTATTTGACTATTACAAGTTCAGATCTTCAAATTATAATTTGCAATCATAATTTGAAGTTATCAATTCTAAGTTCTGTATTTGACAATTACAAGTTTAAATCTTCAAGTTATAATTAGCAATCATAATTTGTATTTAACAATTCGAAGTTCTGTATTTGACTATTACAAGTTCAGATCTTCAAATTATTATTTACAATCTTAGTTTGAAATTAACAATTCGTAGTTCTGTATTTACTTATTACAAGTTCAGATCTTCAAGTTATAATTTGTAATTATAATTTATATTTAACAAATCTAAGTTCTGTAATTAACTATTACAAGTTCAGATCTTCAAGTTATAATTTGAACTAATAATTTGTATTTAACTATTCGAAGTTCTGTATTTGACTATTACAAGTTCAGATCTTCAAATTATAATTTGCAATCATAATTAGAAGTTATCAATTCTAAGTTCTGTAATTAACTATTACAAGTTCAGATCTTCAAGTTATAATTTGAACTAATAATTTGTATTTAACTATTCGAAGTTCTGTATTTGACTATTACAAGTTCAGATCTTCAAATTATAATTTGCAATCATAATTAGAAGTTATCAATTCTAAGTTCTGTATTTGACAATTACAAGTTCAGATCTTCAAGTTATAATTAGCAATCATAATTTGTATTTAACAATTCGAAGTTCTGTATTTGACTATTACAAGTTCAGATCTTCAAATTATTATTTACAATCTTAATTTGAAATTAACAATTCGAAGTTCTGTATTTACTTATTACAAGTTCAGATCTTCAAGTTATAATTTGCAATCATAATTTGAAGTTATCAATTCTAAGTTCTGTATTTGACAATTACAAGTTCAGATCTTCAAGTTATAATTTGAACCAATAATTTGTATTTAACAATTCGAAGTTCTGTATTTGACTATTACAAGTTCAGATCTTCAAATTATTATTTAAAATCTTAGTTGGAAATTAACAATTGGAAGTTCTGTATTTACTTATTACAAGTTCAGATCTTCAAGTTATAATTTGCAATCATAATTTGAAGTTATCAATTCTAAGTTCTGTATTTGACTATTACAAGTTCAGATCTTCAAGTTATAATTAGCAATCATAATTTGAATTTTACAATACTAAGTTCTGTATTTGACTATTACAAGTACAGATCTTCAAGTTATAATTTGCAATCATAATTAGAAGTTATCAATTCTAAGTTCTGTATTTGACAGTTACATGTTCAGATCATTAAGTGATAATTTGGAATAATTATTAGTATTTAACAAATTTAAGTTCTGTAATTCACTATTACAAATTCAGATTTTCAAGTTATAATTTGCAATAATAATTAGAACTATCAATTTTAAGTTCTGTATTTGACAATTACAAGTTCAGATCTTCGAGGTATAATTAGCAATCATAATTTGAATTTTACAATTCTAAGTTCAGTATTTGACTATAACAAGTTCAGATCTTCAAGTTATAATTTGAACTAATAATTTGTATTTAACAAGTCGAAGTTCTGTATTTGACTATTACAAGTTCAGATCTTCAAATTATTATTTAAAATCTTAGTTGGAAATTAACAATTCGAAGTTCTGTATTTACTTATTACAAGTTCAGACCTTCAAGTTAGAATTAGCAATCATAATTTGTATTTAACAATTCGAAGTTCTGTATTTGTCTATTACAAGTTCAGATCTTCAAATTATTATTTACAATCTTAGTTTGAAATTAACAATTCGAAGTTCTGTATTTACTTATTACAAGTTCAGATCTTCAAGTTATAATTTGAACTAATAGTTTGTATTTAACTATTTGAAGTTCTGTATTTGACAATTACAAGTTTAAATCTTCAAGTTATAATTAGCAATCATAATTTGTATTTAACAATTTGAAGTTCTGTATTTGACTATTACAAGTTCAGATCTTCAAGTTATAATTTGCAATAATAATTTGAATTTCACAATTCTAAGTTCAGTATTTTATGATTACAAGTTCAGATCTTCAAGTTATAATTTGCAATCATAATTTGAAGTTATCAATGCTAAGTTCTGTATTTGACAATTACAAGTTCAGATCTTCAAGTTATAATTTGAACTAATAATTTGTATTTAACTATTTGAACTTCTGTATTTGACAATTACAAGTTTAAATCTTCAAGTTATAATTAGCAATCATAATTTGTATTTAACAATTCGAAGTTCTGTATTTGACTATTACAAGTTCAGATCTTCAAATTATAATTTGCAATCATAATTTGAAGTTATCAATTCTAAGTTCTGTATTTGACAATTACAAGTTCAGATCTTCAAGTTATAATTAGCAATCATAATTTGTATTTAACAATTCGAAGTTCTGTATTTGACTATTACAAGTTCAGATCTTCAAATTATTATTTACAATCTTAATTTGAAATTAACAATTCGAAGTTCTGTATTTACTTATTACAAGTTCAGATCTTCAAGTTATAATTTGCAATCATAATTTGAATTTTACAATTCTAAATTCAGTATTTGATGATTACAAGTTCAGATCTTCAAATTATTATTTACAATCTTAGTTTGAAATTTACAATTCGAAGTTCTGTATTTACTTATTACAAGTTCAGATCTTCAAGTTATAATTTGAAATTATAATTTATATTTAACATATCTAAGTTCTGTAATTAACTATTACAAGTTCAGATCTTCAAGTTATAATTAGCAATCATAATTAGAAGTTATCAATTCTAAGTTCTGTATTTGACAGTTACAAGTTCAGATCATTAAGTTATAATTTGAAATAATAATTAGTATTTAACAAATTTAAGTTCTGTAATTCACTATTACAAGTTCAGATCTTCAAGTTATAATTTGCAATAATAATTAGAAGCTATCAATTCTAAGTTCTGTATTTGACTATTACAAGTTCAGATCTTCAAGTTATAATTTGCAATAATAATTTGAATTTTACAATTCTAAGTTCAGTATTTTATGATTACAAGTTCAGATCTTCAAGTTATCATTTGCAATCATAATTTGAAGTTATCAATGCTAAGTTCTGTATTTGACAATTACAAGTTCAGATCTTCAAGTTATAATTTGAACTAATAATTTGTATTTAACTATTTGAAGTTCTGTATTTGACTATTACAAGTTCAGATCTTCAAATTATAATTTGCAATCACAATTTGAAGTTATCAATTCTAAGTTCTGTATTTGACAATTACAAGTTTAAATCTTCAAGTTATAATTAGCAATCATAATTTGAAGTTATCAATGCTAAGTTCTGTATTTGACAATTACAAGTTCAGATCTTCAAGTTATCATTTGCAATCATAATTTGAAGTTATCAATGCTAAGTTCTGTATTTGACAATTACAAGTTCAGATCTTCAAGTTATAATTTGCAATAATAATTTGAATTTTACAATTCTAAGTTCAGTATTTTATGATTACAAGTTCAGATCTTCAAGTTATCATTTGCAATCATAATTAGAAGTTATCAATTCTAAGTTCTGTATTTGACAATTACAAGTTCAGATCTTCAAGTTATAATTTGCAATAATAATTTGAATTTTACAATTCTAAGTTCAGTATTTTATGATTACAAGTTCAGATCTTCAAGTTATCATTTGCAATCATAATTAGAAGTTATCAATTCTAAGTTCTGTATTTGACAGTTACAAGTTCAGCTGTTCAAGTTATAATTAGCAATCATAATTTGTATTTTATAATTCTAAGTTCTGTATTTGACTATTACAAGTTCAGATCTTCAAGTTATAATTTGCAATAATAATTTGAATTTTACAATTCTAAGTTCAGTATTTTATGATTACAAGTTAAGATCTTCAAGTTATAATTTGCAATCATAATTTGAAGTTATCAATGCTAAGTTCTGTATTTGTCAATTACAAGTTCAGATCTTCAAATTATAATTTGAACTAATAATTTGTATTTAACTATTTGAAGTTCTGTATTTGACTATTACAAGTTCAGATCTTCAAATTATAATTTGCAATCATAATTTGAAGTTATCAATTCTAAGTTCTGTATTTGACAATTACAAGTTTAAATCTTCAAGTTATAATTAGCAATCATAATTTGTATTTAACAATTCGAAGTTCTGTATTTGACTATTACAAGTTCAGATCTTCAAATTATTATTTACAATCTTAGTTTGAAATTAACAATTCGTAGTTCTGTATTTACTTATTACAAGTTCAGATCTTCAAGTTATAATTTGTAATTATAATTTATATTTAACAAATCTAAGTTCTGTAATTAACTATTACAAGTTCAGATCTTCAAGTTATAATTTGAACTAATAATTTGTATTTAACTATTCGAAGTTCTGTATTTGACTATTACAAGTTCAGATCTTCAAATTATAATTTGCAATCATAATTAGAAGTTATCAATTCTAAGTTCTGTATTTGACAATTACAAGTTCAGATCTTCAAGTTATAATTAGCTATCATAATTTGTATTTAACAATTCGAAGTTCTGTATTTGACTATTACAAGTTCAGATCTTCAAATTATTATTTACAATCTTAATTTGAAATTAACAATTCGAAGTTCTGTATTTACTTATTACAAGTTCAGATCTTCAAGTTATAATTTGCAATCATAATTTGAAGTTATCAATTCTAAGTTTTGTATTTGACAATTACAAGTTCAGATCTTCAAGTTATAATTTGCAATCATAATTTGTATTTTACAATTCTAAGTTCTGTATTTGACTATTACAAGTTCAGATCTTCAAGTTATAATTTGCAATAATAATTTGAATTTCACAATTCTAAGTTCAGTATTTTATGATTACAAGTTCAGATCTTCAAGTTATAATTTGCAATCATAATTTGAAGTTATCAATGCTAAGTTCTGTATTTGACAATTACAAGTTCAGATCTTCAAGTTATAATTTGAACTAATAATTTGTATTTAACTATTTGAAGTTCTGTATTTGACTATTACAAGTTCAGATCTTCAAATTATAATTTGCAATCATAATTTGAAGTTATCAATTCTAAGTACTGTATTTGACTATTACAAGTTCAGAACTTCAAGTTATAATTTGAACTAATAGTTTGTATTTAACTATTTGAAGTTCTGTATTTGACAATTACAAGTTTAAATCTTCAAGTTATAATTAGCAATCATAATTTGTATTTAACAATTCGAAGTTCTATATTTGACTATTACAAGTTCAGATCTTCAAGTTATAATTTGCAATAATAATTTGAATTTCACAATTCTAAGTTCAGTATTTTATGATTACAAGTTCAGATCTTCAAGTTATAATTTGCAATCATAATTTGAAGTTATCAATGCTAAGTTCTGTATTTGACAATTACAAGTTCAGATCTTCAAGTTATAATTTGAACTAATAATTTGTATTTAACTATTTGAAGTTCTGTATTTGACAATTACAAGTTTAAATCTTCACGTTATAATTAGCAATCATAATTTGGATTTAACAATTCGAAGTTCTGTATTTGACTATTACAAGTTCAGATCTTCAAATTATAATTTGCAATCATAATTTGAAGTTATCAATTCTAAGTTCTGTATTTGACAATTACAAGTTCAGATCTTCAAGTTATAATTAGCAATCATAATTTGTATTTAACAATTCGAAGTTCTGTATTTGACTATTACAAGTTCAGATCTTCAAATTATTATTTACAATCTTAATTTGAAATTAACAATTCGAAGTTCTGTATTTACTTATTACAAGTTCAGATCTTCAAGTTATAATTTGCAATCATAATTTGAAGTTATCAATTCTAAGTTCTGTATTTGACAATTACAAGTTCAGATCTTCAAGTTATAATTAGCAATCATAATTTGAATTATACAATTCTAAGTTCAGTATTTGATGATTACAAGTTCAGATCTTCAAATTATTATTTACAATCTTAGTTTGAAATTAACAATTCGAAGTTCTGTATTTACTTATTACACGTTCAGATCTTCAAGTTATAATTTGAAATTATAATTTATATTTAACAAATCTAAGTTCTGTAATTAACTATTACAAGTTCAGATCTTCAAGTTATAATTTGCAATCATAATTTGAAGTTATCAATTCTAAGTTCTGTATTTGATAATTACAAGATCAGATGTTCAAGTTATAATTAGCAATCATAATTTGAATTTTACAATTCTAAGTACTGTATTTGACTATTACAAGTTCAGATCATTAAGTTATAATTTGAAATAATAATTAGTATTTAACAAATTTAAGTTCTGTAATTCACTATTACAAGTTCAGATCTTCAAGTTATAATTTGCAATAATAATTAGAAGATATCAATTTTAAGCTCTGTATTTGACAATTACAAGTTCAGATCTTCAAGATATAATTAGCAAACATAATTAGAATTTTACAATTCTAAGTTCTGTATTTGACTATTACAAGTTCAGATCATTAAGTTATAATTTGAAATAATAATTAGTATTTAACAAATTTAAGTTCAGTATTTGACTATTCCAAGTTCAGATCTTCAAGTTATAATTTGCAATAATAATTTGAATTTTACAATTCTAAGTTCAGTATTTTATGATTACAAGTTAAAATCTTCAAGTTATAATTTGCAATCATAATTTGAAGTTATCAATGTTAAGTTCTGTATTTGTCAATTACAAGTTCAGATCTTCAAATTATTATTTAAAATCTTAGTTGGAAATTAACAATTCGAAGTTCTGTATTTACTTATTACAAGTTCAGATCTTCAAGTTAT
Organism: Cantharis lateralis; assembly: GCA_963170105.1. Classification (NCBI taxonomy): domain Eukaryota; kingdom Metazoa; phylum Arthropoda; class Insecta; order Coleoptera; family Cantharidae; genus Cantharis; species Cantharis lateralis. The sequence continues at coordinate 1,182,248 of CAUJGK010000001.1, read as the reverse complement.
AATTTGCAATCATAATTTGAAGTTATCAACTCTAAGTTCTGTATTTGACGATTACAAGTTCAGATCTTCAAGTTATAATTAGCAATCATAATTTGAATTTTACCATTCTAAGTTCAGTATTTGATGATTACAAGTTCAGATCTTCAAATTATTATTTACAATCTTAGTTTGAAATTTACAATTCGAAGTTCTGTATTTACTTATTACAAGTTCAGATCTTCAAGTTATAATTTGAAATTATAATTTATATTTAACATATCTAAGTTCTGTAATTAACTATTACAAGTTCAGATCTTCAAGTTATAATTAGCAATCATAATTAGAAGTTATCAATTCTAAGTTCTGTATTTGACAGTTACAAGTTCAGATGATTAAGTTATAATTTGAAATAATAATTAGTATTTAACAAATTTAAGTTCTGTAATTCACTATTACAAGTTCAGATCTTCAAGTTATAATTTGCAATAATAATTAGAAGCTATCAATTTTAAGCTCTGTATTTGACAATTACTAGTTCAGATCTTCAAGTTATAATTTGCAATCATAATTTGAGGTTACCAATTCTAAGTTCTGTATTTCTCAATTACAAGTTCAGATGTTCAAGTTATAATTAGCAATCATAATTTGAATTTTACAAATCTAAGTTCTGTATTAGACTATTACAAGTTCAGATGTTCAAGTTATAATTAGCAATCATAATTTGAATTTTACAATTCTAAGTTCTGTATTTGACTATTACAAGTTCAGATCTTCAAGTTATAATTTGCAATCATAATTTGAAGTTATCAATGCTAAGTACTGTATTTGACAATTACAAGTTCAGATCTTCAAGTTATAATTTGAACTAATAATTTGTATTTAACTATTCGAAGTTTTGTATTTGACAATTACAAGTTCAGATCTTCAAGTTATAATTTGCAATCATAATTTGTATTTTACAATTCTAAGTTCTGTATTTGACTATTACAAGTTCAGATCTTCAAGTTATAATTTGCAATAATAATTTGAATTTCACAATTCTAAGTTCAGTATTTTATGATTACAAGTTCAGATCTTCAAGTTATAATTTGCAATCATAATTTGAAGTTATCAATGCTAAGTTCTGTATTTGACAATTACAAGTTCAGATCTTCAAGTTATAATTTGAACTAATAATTTGTATTTAACTATTTGAAGTTCTGTATTTGACTATTACAAGTTCAGATCTTCAAATTATAATTTGCAATCATAATTTGAAGTTATCAATTCTAAGTACTGTATTTGACTATTACAAGTTCAGAACTTCAAGTTATAATTTGAACTAATAGTTTGTATTTAACTATTTGAAGTTCTGTATTTGACAATTACAAGTTTAAATCTTCAAGTTATAATTAGCAATCATAATTTGTATTTAACAATTCGAAGTTCTGTATTTGACTATTACAAGTTCAGATCTTCAAGTTATAATTTGCAATAATAATTTGAATTTCACAATTCTAAGTTCAGTATTTTATGATTACAAGTTCAGATCTTCAAGTTATAATTTGCAATCATAATTTGAAGTTATCAATGCTAAGTTCTGTATTTGACAATTACAAGTTCAGATCTTCAAGTTATAATTTGAACTAATAATTTGTATTTAACTATTTGAAGTTCTGTATTTGACAATTACAAGTTTAAATCTTCAAGTTATAATTAGCAATCATAATTTGTATTTAACAATTCGAAGTTCTGTATTTGACTATTACAAGTTCAGATCTTCAAATTATAATTTGCAATCATAATTTGAAGTTATCAATTCTAAGTTCTGTATTTGACAATTACAAGTTCAGATCTTCAAGTTATAATTAGCAATCATAATTTGTATTTAACAATTCGAAGTTCTGTATTTGACTATTACAAGTTCAGATCTTCAAATTATTATTTACAATCTTAATTTGAAATTAACAATTCGAAGTTCTGTATTTACTTATTACAAGTTCAGATCTTCAAGTTATAATTTGCAATCATAATTTGAATTTTACAATTCTAAATTCAGTATTTGATGATTACAAGTTCAGATCTTCAAATTATTATTTACAATCTTAGTTTGAAATTTACAATTCGAAGTTCTGTATTTACTTATTACAAGTTCAGATCTTCAAGTTATAATTTGAAATTATAATTTATATTTAACATATCTAAGTTCTGTAATTAACTATTACAAGTTCAGATCTTCAAGTTATAATTAGCAATCATAATTAGAAGTTATCAATTCTAAGTTCTGTATTTGACAGTTACAAGTTCAGATCATTAAGTTATAATTTGAAATAATAATTAGTATTTAACAAATTTAAGTTCTGTAATTCACTATTACAAGTTCAGATCTTCAAGTTATAATTTGCAATAATAATTAGAAGCTATCAATTCTAAGTTCTGTATTTGACTATTACAAGTTCAGATCTTCAAGTTATAATTTGCAATAATAATTTGAATTTTACAATTCTAAGTTCAGTATTTTATGATTACAAGTTCAGATCTTCAAGTTATCATTTGCAATCATAATTTGAAGTTATCAATGCTAAGTTCTGTATTTGACAATTACAAGTTCAGATCTTCAAGTTATAATTTGAACTAATAATTTGTATTTAACTATTTGAAGTTCTGTATTTGACTATTACAAGTTCAGATCTTCAAATTATAATTTGCAATCACAATTTGAAGTTATCAATTCTAAGTTCTGTATTTGACAATTACAAGTTTAAATCTTCAAGTTATAATTAGCAATCATAATTTGTATTTAACAATTCGAAGTTCTGTATTTGACTATTACAAGTTCAGATCTTCAAATTATTATTTACAATCTTAGTTTGAAATTAACAATTCGTAGTTCTGTATTTACTTATTACAAGTTCAGATCTTCAAGTTATAATTTGCAATCATAATTTGAAGTTATCAATTCTAAGTTCTGTATTTGACAATTACAAGTTCAGATCTTCAAGTTATAATTAGCAATCATAATTTGTATTTAACAATTCGAAGTTCTGTATTTGACTATTACAAGTTCAGATCTTCAAATTATTATTTACAATCTTAATATGAAATTAACAATTCGAAGTTCTGTATTTACTTATTACTAGTTCAGATCTTCAAGTTATAATTTGCAATCATAATTTGAAGTTATCAATTCTAAGTTCTGTATTTGACAATTACAAGTTCAGATCTTCAAGTTATAATTTGCAATCATAATTTGAAGTTATCAATGCTAAGTTCTGTATTTGACAATTACAAGTTCAGATCTTCAAGTTATAATTTGAACTAATAATTTGTATTTAACTATTTGAAGTTCTGTATTTGACTATTACAAGTTCAGATCTTCAAATTATAATTTGCAATCATAATTTGAAGTTATCAATTCTAAGTACTGTATTTGACTATTACAAGTTCAGAACTTCAAGTTATAATTTGAACTAATAGTTTGTATTTAACTATTTGAAGTTCTGTATTTGACAATTACAAGTTTAAATCTTCAAGTTATAATTAGCAATCATAATTTGTATTTAACAATTCGAAGTTCTGTATTTGACTATTACAAGTTCAGATCTTCAAGTTATAATTTGCAATAATAATTTGAATTTCACAATTCTAAGTTCAGTATTTTATGATTACAAGTTCAGATCTTCAAGTTATAATTTGCAATCATAATTTGAAGTTAACAATGCTAAGTTCTGTATTTGACAATTACAAGTTCAGATCTTCAAGTTATAATTTGAACTAATAATTTGTATTTAACTATTTGAAGTTCTGTATTTGACAATTACAAGTTTAAATCTTCACGTTATAATTAGCAATCATAATTTGTATTTAACAATTCGAAGTTCTGTATTTGACTATTACAAGTTCAGATCTTCAAATTATAATTTGCAATCATAATTTGAAGTTATCAATTCTAAGTTCTGTATTTGACAATTACAAGTTCAGATCTTCAAGTTATAATTAGCAATCATAATTTGTATTTAACAATTCGAAGTTCTGTATTTGACTATTACAAGTTCAGATCTTCAAATTATTATTTACAATCTTAATTTGAAATTAACAATTCGAAGTTCTGTATTTACTTATTACAAGTTCAGATCTTCAAGTTATAATTTGCAATCATAATTTGCAGTTATCAATTCTAAGTTCTGTATTTGACAATTACAAGTTCAGATGTCCAAGTTATAATTAGCAATCATAATTTGTATTTTACAATTCTAAGTTCTGTATTTGACTATTACAAGTTCAGATCTTCAAGTTATAATTTGCAATAATAATTTGAATTTTACAATTCTAAGTTCAGTATTTTATGATTACAAGTTAAAATCTTCAAGTTATAATTTGCAATCATAATTTGAAGTTATCAATGTTAAGTTCCCTATTTGTCAATTACAAGTTCAGATCTTCAAATTATTATTTAAAATCTTAGTTGGAAATTAACAATTCGAAATTCTGTATTTACTTATTACAAGTTCAGATCTTCAAGTTATAATTTGCAATCATAATTTGAAGTTATCAACTCTAAGTTCTGTATTTGACAATTACAAGTTCAGATCTTCAAGTTATAATTAGCAATCATAATTTGAATTTTACCATTCTAAGTTCAGTATTTGATGATTACAAGTTCAGATCTTCAAATTATTATTTACAATCTTAGTTTGAAATTTACAATTCGAAGTTCTGTATTTACTTATTACAAGTTCAGATCTTCAAGTTATAATTTGAAATTATAATTTATATTTAACATATCTAAGTTCTGTAATTAACTATTACAAGTTCAGATCTTCAAGTTATAATTAGCAATCATAATTAGAAGTTATCAATTCTAAGTTCTGTATTTGACAGTTACAAGTTCAGATGATTAAGTTATAATTTGAAATAATAATTAGTATTTAACAAATTTAAGTTCTGTAATTCACTATTACAAGTTCAGATCTTCAAGTTATAATTTGCAATAATAATTAGAAGCTATCAATTTTAAGCTCTGTATTTGACAATTACTAGTTCAGATCTTCAAGTTATAATTTGCAATCATAATTTGAGGTTACCAATTCTAAGTTCTGTATTTCTCAATTACAAGTTCAGATGTTCAAGTTATAATTAGCAATCATAATTTGAATTTTACAAATCTAAGTTCTGGATTAGACTATTACAAGTTCAGATGTTCAAGTTATAATTAGCAATCATAATTTGAATTTTACAATTCTAAGTTCTGTATTTGACTATTACAAGTTCAGATCTTCAAGTTATAATTTGCAATCATAATTTGAAGTTATCAATGCTAAGTACTGTATTTGACAATTACAAGTTCAGATCTTCAAGTTATAATTTGAACTAATAATTTGTATTTAACTATTCGAAGTTCTGTATTTGACTATTACAAGTTCAGATCTTCAAATGATAATTTGCAATCATAATTTGAAGTTATCAATTCTAAGTTCTGTATTTGACAATTACAAGTTCAGATCTTCAAGTTATAATTAGCAATCATAATTTGTATTTAACAATTCGAAGTTCTGTATTTGACTATTACAAGTTCAGATCTTCAAATTATTATTTACAATCTTAGTTTGAAATTAACAATTCGAAGTTCTGTATTTACTTATTACAAGTTCAGATCTTCAAGTTATAATTTGAAATCATAATTTGAATTTTACAATTCTAAGTTCTGTATTTGACTATTACAAGTTCAGATCTACAAGTTATAATTTGCAATCATAATTTGAAGTTATCAATTTGAAGTTCTGTATTTACTTATTACAAGTTCAGATCTTCAAAATATAATTAGCAATCATAATTTGAATTTTACAATTCTAAGTTCTGTATTTGACTATTACAAGTTCAGATCTTCAAGTTATAATTTGCAATCATAATTTGAAGTTATCAATTCTAAGTTCTGTATTTGACAATTACAAGTTCAGATGTTCAAGTTATAATTAGCAATCATAATTTGAATTTTACAATTCTAAGTTCTGTATTTGACTATTACAAGTTCTGATCTTCAAGTTATAATTTGCAATCATAATTTGAAGTTATCAATTCTAAGTTCTGTATTTGACAGTTCCAAGTTCAGATCATTAAGTTATAATTTGAAATAATAATTAGTATTTAACAAATTTAAGTTCTGTAATTCACTATTACAAGTTCAGATCTTCAAGTTATAATTTGAATTTATAATTTATATTTAACAAATCTAAGTTCTGTAAATAACTATTACAAGTTCAGATCTTCAAGTTATAATTTGCAATCATAATTTGAAGTTATCAATTCTAAGTTCTGTATTTGACAATTACAAGTTCAGATGTTCAAGTTATAATTAGCAATCATAATTTGAATTTTACAATTCTAAGTACTGTATTTGACTATTACAAGTTCAGATCATTAAGTTATAATTTGAAATAATACTTAGTATTTAACAAATTTAAGTTCTGTAATTCACTATTACAAGTTCAGATCTTCAAGTTATAATTTGCAATAATAATTAGAAGCTATCAATTTTAAGCTCTGTATTTGACAATTTCAAGTTCAGATCTTCAAGATATAATTAGCAAACATAATTTGAATTTTACAATTCTAAGTTCTGTATTTGACTATTACTCGTTCAGATCATTAAGTTATAATTTGAAATAATAATTAGTATTTAACAAATTTAAGTTCAGTATTTGACTATTCCAAGTTCAGATCTTCAAGTTATAATTTGCAATCATAATTTGATGTTATCAATTCTAAGTTCTGTATTTGACAATTACAAGTTCAGATGTTCAAGTTATAATTAGCAATCATAATTTGTATTTTACAATTCTAAGTTCTGTATTTGACTATTACAAGTTCAGATCTTCAAGTTATAATTTGCAATAATAATTTGAATTTTACAATTCTAAGTTCAGTATTTTATGATTACAAGTTAAAATCTTCAAGTTATAATTTGCAATCATAATTTGAAGTTTTCAATGCTAAGTTCTGTATTTGTCAATTACAAGTTCAGATCTTCAAATTATTATTTAAAATCTTAGTTGGAAATTAACAATTCGAAGTTCTGTATTTACTTATTACAAGTTCAGATCTTCAAGTTATAATTTGCAATCATAATTTGAAGTTATCAACTCTAAGTTCTGTATTTGACAATTACAAGTTCAGATCTTCAAGTTATAATTAGCAATCATAATTTGAATTTTACAATTCTAAGTTCAGTATTTGATGATTACAAGTTCAGATCTTCAAATTATTATTTACAATCTTAGTTTGAAATTTACAATTCGAAGTTCTGTATTTACTTATTACAAGTTCAGATCTTCAAGTTATAATTTGAAATTATAATTTATATTTAACATATCTAAGTTCTGTAATTAACTATTACAAGTTCAGATCTTCAAGTTATAATTAGCAATCATAATTAGAAGTTATCAATTCTAAGTTCTGTATTTGACAGTTACAAGTTCAGATCATTAAGTTATCATTTGAAATAATAATTAGTATTTAACAAATTTAAGTTCTGTAATTCACTATTACAAGTTCAGATCTTCAAGTTATAATTTGCAATAATAATTAGAAGCTATCAATTCTAAGTTCTGTATTTGACAATTACAAGTTCACATGTTCAAGTTATAATTAGCAATCATAATTTGTATTTTACAATTCTAAGTTCTGTATTTGACTATTACAAGTTCAGATCTTCAAGTTATAATTTGCAATCATAATTTGAAGTTATCAATTCTAAGTTCTGTATTTGACAATTACAAGTTCAGATCTTCAAGTTATAATTAGCAATCATAATTTGTATTTAACAATTCGAAGTTCTGTATTTGACTATTACAAGTTCAGATCTTCAAATTATTATTTACAATCTTAATATGAAATTAACAATTCGAAGTTCTGTATTTACTTATTACTAGTTCAGATCTTCAAGTTATAATTTGCAATCATAATTTGAAGTTATCAATTCTAAGTTCTGTATTTGACAATTACAAGTTCAGATCTTCAAGTTATAATTTGCAATCATAATTTGAAGTTATCAATGCTAAGTTCTGTATTTGACAATTACAAGTTCAGATCTTCAAGTTATAATTTGAACTAATAATTTGTATTTAACTATTTGAAGTTCTGTATTTGACTATTACAAGTTCAGATCTTCAAATTATAATTTGCAATCATAATTTGAAGTTATCAATTCTAAGTACTGTATTTGACTATTACAAGTTCAGAACTTCAAGTTATAATTTGAACTAATAGTTTGTATTTAACTATTTGAAGTTCTGTATTTGACAATTACAAGTTTAAATCTTCAAGTTATAATTAGCAATCATAATTTGTATTTAACAATTCGAAGTTCTGTATTTGACTATTACAAGTTCAGATCTTCAAGTTATAATTTGCAATAATAATTTGAATTTCACAATTCTAAGTTCAGTATTTTATGATTACAAGTTCAGATCTTCAAGTTATAATTTGCAATCATAATTTGAAGTTAACAATGCTAAGTTCTGTATTTGACAATTACAAGTTCAGATCTTCAAGTTATAATTTGAACTAATAATTTGTATTTAACTATTTGAAGTTCTGTATTTGACAATTACAAGTTTAAATCTTCACGTTATAATTAGCAATCATAATTTGTATTTAACAATTCGAAGTTCTGTATTTGACTATTACAAGTTCAGATCTTCAAATTATAATTTGCAATCATAATTTGAAGTTATCAATTCTAAGTTCTGTATTTGACAATTACAAGTTCAGATCTTCAAGTTATAATTAGCAATCATAATTTGTATTTAACAATTCGAAGTTCTGTATTTGACTATTACAAGTTCAGATCTTCAAATTATTATTTACAATCTTAATTTGAAATTAACAATTCGAAGTTCTGTATTTACTTATTACAAGTTCAGATCTTCAAGTTATAATTTGCAATCATAATTTGCAGTTATCAATTCTAAGTTCTGTATTTGACAATTACAAGTTCAGATGTCCAAGTTATAATTAGCAATCATAATTTGTATTTTACAATTCTAAGTTCTGTATTTGACTATTACAAGTTCAGATCTTCAAGTTATAATTTGCAATAATAATTTGAATTTTACAATTCTAAGTTCAGTATTTTATGATTACAAGTTAAAATCTTCAAGTTATAATTTGCAATCATAATTTGAAGTTATCAATGTTAAGTTCCCTATTTGTCAATTACAAGTTCAGATCTTCAAATTATTATTTAAAATCTTAGTTGGAAATTAACAATTCGAAATTCTGTATTTACTTATTACAAGTTCAGATCTTCAAGTTATAATTTGCAATCATAATTTGAAGTTATCAACTCTAAGTTCTGTATTTGACAATTACAAGTTCAGATCTTCAAGTTATAATTAGCAATCATAATTTGAATTTTACCATTCTAAGTTCAGTATTTGATGATTACAAGTTCAGATCTTCAAATTATTATTTACAATCTTAGTTTGAAATTTACAATTCGAAGTTCTGTATTTACTTATTACAAGTTCAGATCTTCAAGTTATAATTTGAAATTATAATTTATATTTAACATATCTAAGTTCTGTAATTAACTATTACAAGTTCAGATCTTCAAGTTATAATTAGCAATCATAATTAGAAGTTATCAATTCTAAGTTCTGTATTTGACAGTTACAAGTTCAGATGATTAAGTTATAATTTGAAATAATAATTAGTATTTAACAAATTTAAGTTCTGTAATTCACTATTACAAGTTCAGATCTTCAAGTTATAATTTGCAATAATAATTAGAAGCTATCAATTTTAAGCTCTGTATTTGACAATTACTAGTTCAGATCTTCAAGTTATAATTTGCAATCATAATTTGAGGTTACCAATTCTAAGTTCTGTATTTCTCAATTACAAGTTCAGATGTTCAAGTTATAATTAGCAATCATAATTTGAATTTTACAAATCTAAGTTCTGGATTAGACTATTACAAGTTCAGATGTTCAAGTTATAATTAGCAATCATAATTTGAATTTTACAATTCTAAGTTCTGTATTTGACTATTACAAGTTCAGATCTTCAAGTTATAATTTGCAATCATAATTTGAAGTTATCAATGCTAAGTACTGTATTTGACAATTACAAGTTCAGATCTTCAAGTTATAATTTGAACTAATAATTTGTATTTAACTATTCGAAGTTCTGTATTTGACTATTACAAGTTCAGATCTTCAAATGATAATTTGCAATCATAATTTGAAGTTATCAATTCTAAGTTCTGTATTTGACAATTACAAGTTCAGATCTTCAAGTTATAATTAGCAATCATAATTTGTATTTAACAATTCGAAGTTCTGTATTTGACTATTACAAGTTCAGATCTTCAAATTATTATTTACAATCTTAGTTTGAAATTAACAATTCGAAGTTCTGTATTTACTTATTACAAGTTCAGATCTTCAAGTTATAATTTGAAATCATAATTTGAATTTTACAATTCTAAGTTCTGTATTTGACTATTACAAGTTCAGATCTACAAGTTATAATTTGCAATCATAATTTGAAGTTATCAATTTGAAGTTCTGTATTTACTTATTACAAGTTCAGATCTTCAAAATATAATTAGCAATCATAATTTGAATTTTACAATTCTAAGTTCTGTATTTGACTATTACAAGTTCAGATCTTCAAGTTATAATTTGCAATCATAATTTGAAGTTATCAATTCTAAGTTCTGTATTTGACAATTACAAGTTCAGATGTTCAAGTTATAATTAGCAATCATAATTTGAATTTTACAATTCTAAGTTCTGTATTTGACTATTACAAGTTCTGATCTTCAAGTTATAATTTGCAATCATAATTTGAAGTTATCAATTCTAAGTTCTGTATTTGACAGTTCCAAGTTCAGATCATTAAGTTATAATTTGAAATAATAATTAGTATTTAACAAATTTAAGTTCTGTAATTCACTATTACAAGTTCAGATCTTCAAGTTATAATTTGAATTTATAATTTATATTTAACAAATCTAAGTTCTGTAAATAACTATTACAAGTTCAGATCTTCAAGTTATAATTTGCAATCATAATTTGAAGTTATCAATTCTAAGTTCTGTATTTGACAATTACAAGTTCAGATGTTCAAGTTATAATTAGCAATCATAATTTGAATTTTACAATTCTAAGTACTGTATTTGACTATTACAAGTTCAGATCATTAAGTTATAATTTGAAATAATACTTAGTATTTAACAAATTTAAGTTCTGTAATTCACTATTACAAGTTCAGATCTTCAAGTTATAATTTGCAATAATAATTAGAAGCTATCAATTTTAAGCTCTGTATTTGACAATTTCAAGTTCAGATCTTCAAGATATAATTAGCAAACATAATTTGAATTTTACAATTCTAAGTTCTGTATTTGACTATTACTCGTTCAGATCATTAAGTTATAATTTGAAATAATAATTAGTATTTAACAAATTTAAGTTCAGTATTTGACTATTCCAAGTTCAGATCTTCAAGTTATAATTTGCAATCATAATTTGATGTTATCAATTCTAAGTTCTGTATTTGACAATTACAAGTTCAGATGTTCAAGTTATAATTAGCAATCATAATTTGTATTTTACAATTCTAAGTTCTGTATTTGACTATTACAAGTTCAGATCTTCAAGTTATAATTTGCAATAATAATTTGAATTTTACAATTCTAAGTTCAGTATTTTATGATTACAAGTTAAAATCTTCAAGTTATAATTTGCAATCATAATTTGAAGTTTTCAATGCTAAGTTCTGTATTTGTCAATTACAAGTTCAGATCTTCAAATTATTATTTAAAATCTTAGTTGGAAATTAACAATTCGAAGTTCTGTATTTACTTATTACAAGTTCAGATCTTCAAGTTATAATTTGCAATCATAATTTGAAGTTATCAACTCTAAGTTCTGTATTTGACAATTACAAGTTCAGATCTTCAAGTTATAATTAGCAATCATAATTTGAATTTTACAATTCTAAGTTCAGTATTTGATGATTACAAGTTCAGATCTTCAAATTATTATTTACAATCTTAGTTTGAAATTTACAATTCGAAGTTCTGTATTTACTTATTACAAGTTCAGATCTTCAAGTTATAATTTGAAATTATAATTTATATTTAACATATCTAAGTTCTGTAATTAACTATTACAAGTTCAGATCTTCAAGTTATAATTAGCAATCATAATTAGAAGTTATCAATTCTAAGTTCTGTATTTGACAGTTACAAGTTCAGATCATTAAGTTATCATTTGAAATAATAATTAGTATTTAACAAATTTAAGTTCTGTAATTCACTATTACAAGTTCAGATCTTCAAGTTATAATTTGCAATAATAATTAGAAGCTATCAATTCTAAGTTCTGTATTTGACAATTACAAGTTCACATGTTCAAGTTATAATTAGCAATCATAATTTGTATTTTACAATTCTAAGTTCTGTATTTGACTATTACAAGTTCAGATCTTCAAGTTATAATTTGCAATCATAATTTGAAGTTATCAATTCTAAGTTCTGTATTTGACAATTACAAGTTCAGATCTTCAAGTTATAATTAGCAATCATAATTTGTATTTAACAATTCGAAGTTCTGTATTTGACTATTACAAGTTCAGATCTTCAAATTATTATTTACAATCTTAATATGAAATTAACAATTCGAAGTTCTGTATTTACTTATTACTAGTTCAGATCTTCAAGTTATAATTTGCAATCATAATTTGAAGTTATCAATTCTAAGTTCTGTATTTGACAATTACAAGTTCAGATCTTCAAGTTATAATTTGCAATCATAATTTGAAGTTATCAATGCTAAGTTCTGTATTTGACAATTACAAGTTCAGATCTTCAAGTTATAATTTGAACTAATAATTTGTATTTAACTATTTGAAGTTCTGTATTTGACTATTACAAGTTCAGATCTTCAAATTATAATTTGCAATCATAATTTGAAGTTATCAATTCTAAGTACTGTATTTGACTATTACAAGTTCAGAACTTCAAGTTATAATTTGAACTAATAGTTTGTATTTAACTATTTGAAGTTCTGTATTTGACAATTACAAGTTTAAATCTTCAAGTTATAATTAGCAATCATAATTTGTATTTAACAATTCGAAGTTCTGTATTTGACTATTACAAGTTCAGATCTTCAAGTTATAATTTGCAATAATAATTTGAATTTCACAATTCTAAGTTCAGTATTTTATGATTACAAGTTCAGATCTTCAAGTTATAATTTGCAATCATAATTTGAAGTTAACAATGCTAAGTTCTGTATTTGACAATTACAAGTTCAGATCTTCAAGTTATAATTTGAACTAATAATTTGTATTTAACTATTTGAAGTTCTGTATTTGACAATTACAAGTTTAAATCTTCACGTTATAATTAGCAATCATAATTTGTATTTAACAATTCGAAGTTCTGTATTTGACTATTACAAGTTCAGATCTTCAAATTATAATTTGCAATCATAATTTGAAGTTATCAATTCTAAGTTCTGTATTTGACAATTACAAGTTCAGATCTTCAAGTTATAATTAGCAATCATAATTTGTATTTAACAATTCGAAGTTCTGTATTTGACTATTACAAGTTCAGATCTTCAAATTATTATTTACAATCTTAATTTGAAATTAACAATTCGAAGTTCTGTATTTACTTATTACAAGTTCAGATCTTCAAGTTATAATTTGCAATCATAATTTGCAGTTATCAATTCTAAGTTCTGTATTTGACAATTACAAGTTCAGATGTCCAAGTTATAATTAGCAATCATAATTTGTATTTTACAATTCTAAGTTCTGTATTTGACTATTACAAGTTCAGATCTTCAAGTTATAATTTGCAATAATAATTTGAATTTTACAATTCTAAGTTCAGTATTTTATGATTACAAGTTAAAATCTTCAAGTTATAATTTGCAATCATAATTTGAAGTTATCAATGTTAAGTTCCCTATTTGTCAATTACAAGTTCAGATCTTCAAATTATTATTTAAAATCTTAGTTGGAAATTAACAATTCGAAATTCTGTATTTACTTATTACAAGTTCAGATCTTCAAGTTATAATTTGCAATCATAATTTGAAGTTATCAACTCTAAGTTCTGTATTTGACAATTACAAGTTCAGATCTTCAAGTTATAATTAGCAATCATAATTTGAATTTTACCATTCTAAGTTCAGTATTTGATGATTACAAGTTCAGATCTTCAAATTATTATTTACAATCTTAGTTTGAAATTTACAATTCGAAGTTCTGTATTTACTTATTACAAGTTCAGATCTTCAAGTTATAATTTGAAATTATAATTTATATTTAACATATCTAAGTTCTGTAATTAACTATTACAAGTTCAGATCTTCAAGTTATAATTAGCAATCATAATTAGAAGTTATCAATTCTAAGTTCTGTATTTGACAGTTACAAGTTCAGATGATTAAGTTATAATTTGAAATAATAATTAGTATTTAACAAATTTAAGTTCTGTAATTCACTATTACAAGTTCAGATCTTCAAGTTATAATTTGCAATAATAATTAGAAGCTATCAATTTTAAGCTCTGTATTTGACAATTACTAGTTCAGATCTTCAAGTTATAATTTGCAATCATAATTTGAGGTTACCAATTCTAAGTTCTGTATTTCTCAATTACAAGTTCAGATGTTCAAGTTATAATTAGCAATCATAATTTGAATTTTACAAATCTAAGTTCTGGATTAGACTATTACAAGTTCAGATGTTCAAGTTATAATTAGCAATCATAATTTGAATTTTACAATTCTAAGTTCTGTATTTGACTATTACAAGTTCAGATCTTCAAGTTATAATTTGCAATCATAATTTGAAGTTATCAATGCTAAGTACTGTATTTGACAATTACAAGTTCAGATCTTCAAGTTATAATTTGAACTAATAATTTGTATTTAACTATTCGAAGTTCTGTATTTGACTATTACAAGTTCAGATCTTCAAATGATAATTTGCAATCATAATTTGAAGTTATCAATTCTAAGTTCTGTATTTGACAATTACAAGTTCAGATCTTCAAGTTATAATTAGCAATCATAATTTGTATTTAACAATTCGAAGTTCTGTATTTGACTATTACAAGTTCAGATCTTCAAATTATTATTTACAATCTTAGTTTGAAATTAACAATTCGAAGTTCTGTATTTACTTATTACAAGTTCAGATCTTCAAGTTATAATTTGAAATCATAATTTGAATTTTACAATTCTAAGTTCTGTATTTGACTATTACAAGTTCAGATCTACAAGTTATAATTTGCAATCATAATTTGAAGTTATCAATTTGAAGTTCTGTATTTACTTATTACAAGTTCAGATCTTCAAAATATAATTAGCAATCATAATTTGAATTTTACAATTCTAAGTTCTGTATTTGACTATTACAAGTTCAGATCTTCAAGTTATAATTTGCAATCATAATTTGAAGTTATCAATTCTAAGTTCTGTATTTGACAATTACAAGTTCAGATGTTCAAGTTATAATTAGCAATCATAATTTGAATTTTACAATTCTAAGTTCTGTATTTGACTATTACAAGTTCTGATCTTCAAGTTATAATTTGCAATCATAATTTGAAGTTATCAATTCTAAGTTCTGTATTTGACAGTTCCAAGTTCAGATCATTAAGTTATAATTTGAAATAATAATTAGTATTTAACAAATTTAAGTTCTGTAATTCACTATTACAAGTTCAGATCTTCAAGTTATAATTTGAATTTATAATTTATATTTAACAAATCTAAGTTCTGTAAATAACTATTACAAGTTCAGATCTTCAAGTTATAATTTGCAATCATAATTTGAAGTTATCAATTCTAAGTTCTGTATTTGACAATTACAAGTTCAGATGTTCAAGTTATAATTAGCAATCATAATTTGAATTTTACAATTCTAAGTACTGTATTTGACTATTACAAGTTCAGATCATTAAGTTATAATTTGAAATAATACTTAGTATTTAACAAATTTAAGTTCTGTAATTCACTATTACAAGTTCAGATCTTCAAGTTATAATTTGCAATAATAATTAGAAGCTATCAATTTTAAGCTCTGTATTTGACAATTTCAAGTTCAGATCTTCAAGATATAATTAGCAAACATAATTTGAATTTTACAATTCTAAGTTCTGTATTTGACTATTACTCGTTCAGATCATTAAGTTATAATTTGAAATAATAATTAGTATTTAACAAATTTAAGTTCAGTATTTGACTATTCCAAGTTCAGATCTTCAAGTTATAATTTGCAATCATAATTTGATGTTATCAATTCTAAGTTCTGTATTTGACAATTACAAGTTCAGATGTTCAAGTTATAATTAGCAATCATAATTTGTATTTTACAATTCTAAGTTCTGTATTTGACTATTACAAGTTCAGATCTTCAAGTTATAATTTGCAATAATAATTTGAATTTTACAATTCTAAGTTCAGTATTTTATGATTACAAGTTAAAATCTTCAAGTTATAATTTGCAATCATAATTTGAAGTTTTCAATGCTAAGTTCTGTATTTGTCAATTACAAGTTCAGATCTTCAAATTATTATTTAAAATCTTAGTTGGAAATTAACAATTCGAAGTTCTGTATTTACTTATTACAAGTTCAGATCTTCAAGTTATAATTTGCAATCATAATTTGAAGTTATCAACTCTAAGTTCTGTATTTGACAATTACAAGTTCAGATCTTCAAGTTATAATTAGCAATCATAATTTGAATTTTACAATTCTAAGTTCAGTATTTGATGATTACAAGTTCAGATCTTCAAATTATTATTTACAATCTTAGTTTGAAATTTACAATTCGAAGTTCTGTATTTACTTATTACAAGTTCAGATCTTCAAGTTATAATTTGAAATTATAATTTATATTTAACATATCTAAGTTCTGTAATTAACTATTACAAGTTCAGATCTTCAAGTTATAATTAGCAATCATAATTAGAAGTTATCAATTCTAAGTTCTGTATTTGACAGTTACAAGTTCAGATCATTAAGTTATCATTTGAAATAATAATTAGTATTTAACAAATTTAAGTTCTGTAATTCACTATTACAAGTTCAGATCTTCAAGTTATAATTTGCAATAATAATTAGAAGCTATCAATTCTAAGTTCTGTATTTGACAATTACAAGTTCACATGTTCAAGTTATAATTAGCAATCATAATTTGTATTTTACAATTCTAAGTTCTGTATTTGACTATTACAAGTTCAGATCTTCAAGTTATAATTTGCAATAATAATTTGAATTTTACAATTCTAAGTTCAGTATTTTATGATTACAAGTTCAGATCTTCAAGTTATCATTTGCAATCATAATTTGAAGTTATCAATGCTAAGTTCTGTATTTGACAATTACAAGTTCAGATCTTCAAGTTATAATTTGAACTAATAATTTGTATTTAACTATTTGAAGTTCTGTATTTGACTATTACAAGTTCAGATCTTCAAATTATAATTTGCAATCACAATTTGAAGTTATCAATTCTAAGTTCTGTATTTGACAATTACAAGTTTAAATCTTCCAGTTATAATTAGCAATCATAATTTGTATTTAACAATTCGTAGTTCTGTATTTGACTATTACAAGTTCAGATCTTCAAATTATTATTTACAATATTAGTTTGAAATTAACAATTCGTAGTTCTGTATTTACTTATTACAAGTTCAGATCTTCAAGTTATAATTTGCAATCATAATTTGAAGTTATCAATTCTAAGTTCTGTATTTGACAATTACAAGTTCAGATCTTCAAGTTATAATTAGCAATCATAATTTGTATTTAACAATTCGAAGTTCTGTATTTGACTATTACAAGTTCAGATCTTCAAATTATTATTTACAATCTTAATATGAAATTAACAATTCGAAGTTCTGTATTTACTTATTACAAGTTCAGATCTTCAAGTTATAATTTGCAATCATAATTTGAAGTTATCAATTCTAAGTTCTGTATTTGACAATTACAAGTTCAGATCTTCAAGTTATAATTAGCAATCATAATTTGTATTTAACAATTCGAAGTTCTGTATTTGACTATTACAAGTTCAGATCTTCAAATTATTATTTACAATCTTAATATGAAATTAACAATTCGAAGTTCTGTATTTACTTATTACAAGTTCAGATCTTCAAGTTATAATTTGCAATCATAATTTGAAGTTATCAATTCTAAGTTCTGTATTTGACAATTACAAGTTCAGATCTTCAAGTTATAATTTGAAATTATAATTTATATTTAACATATCTAAATTCTGTAATTAACTATTACAAGTTCAGATCTTCAAGTTATAATTAGCAATCATAATTAGAAGTTATCAATTCTAAGTTCTGTATTTGACAGTTACAAGTTCAGATGTTCAAGTTATAATTAGCAATCATAATTTGTATTTTATAATTCTAAGTTCTGTATTTGACTATTACAAGTTCAGATCTTCAAGTTATAATTTGCAATAATAATTTGAATTTTACAATTCTAAGTTCAGTATTTTATGATTACAAGTTAAGATCTTCAAGTTATAATTTGCAATCATAATTTGAAGTTATCAATGCTAAGTTCTGTATTTGTCAATTACAAGTTCAGATCTTCAAATTATAATTTGAACTAATAATTTGTATTTAACTATTTGAAGTTCTGTATTTGACTATTACAAGTTCAGATCTTCAAATTATAATTTGCAATCATAATTTGAAGTTATCAATTCTAAGTTCTGTATTTGACAATTACAAGTTTAAATCTTCAAGTTATAATTAGCAATCATAATTTGTATTTAACAATTCGAAGTTCTGTATTTGACTATTACAAGTTCAGATCTTCAAATTATTATTTACAATCTTAGTTTGAAATTAACAATTCGTAGTTCTGTATTTACTTATTACAAGTTCAGATCTTCAAGTTATAATTTGTAATTATAATTTATATTTAACAAATCTAAGTTCTGTAATTAACTATTACAAGTTCAGATCTTCAAGTTATAATTTGAACTAATAATTTGTATTTAACTATTCGAAGTTCTGTATTTGACTATTACAAGTTCAGATCTTCAAATTATAATTTGCAATCATAATTAGAAGTTATCAATTCTAAGTTCTGTATTTGACAATTACAAGTTCAGATCTTCAAGTTATAATTAGCAATCATAATTTGTATTTAACAATTCGAAGTTCTGTATTTGACTATTACAAGTTCAGATCTTCAAATTATTATTTACAATCTTAATTTGAAATTAACAATTCGAAGTTCTGTATTTACTTATTACAAGTTCAGATCTTCAAGTTATAATTTGCAATCATAATTTGAAGTTATCAATTCTAAGTTCTGTATTTGACAATTACAAGTTCAGATCTACAAGTTATAATTTGCAATCATAATTTGTATTTTACAATTCTAAGTTCTGTATTTGACTATTACAAGTTCAGATCTTCAAGTTATAATTTGCAATAATAATTTGAATTTCACAATTCTAAGTTCAGTATTTTATGATTACAAGTTCAGATCTTCAAGTTATAATTTGCAATCATAATTTGAAGTTATCAATGCTAAGTTCTGTATTTGACAATTAATAGTTCAGATCTTCAAGTTATAATTTGAACTAATAATTTGTATTTAACTATTTGAAGTTCTGTATTTGACTATTACAAGTTCAGATCTTCAAATTATAATTTGCAATCATAATTTGAAGTTATCAATTCTAAGTACTGTATTTGACTATTACAAGTTCAGAACTTCAAGTTATAATTTGAACTAATAATTTGTATTTAACTATTTGAAGTTCTGTATTTGACAATTACAAGTTTAAATCTTCAAGTTATAATTAGCAATCATAATTTGTATTTAACAATTCGAAGTTCTGTATTTGACTATTACAAGTTCAGATCTTCAAGTTATAATTTGCAATAATAATTTGAATTTCACAATTCTAAGTTCAGTATTTTATGTTTACAAGTTCAGATCTTCAAGTTATAATTTGCAATCATAATTTGAAGTTATCAATGCTAAGTTCTGTATTTGACAATTACAAGTTCAGATCTTCAAGTTATAATTTGAACTAATAATTTGTATTTAACTATTTGAAGTTCTGTATTTGACAATTACAAGTTTAAATCTTCAAGTTATAATTAGCAATCATAATTTGTATTTATAAATTCGAAGTTCTGTATTTGACTATTACAAGTTCAGATCTTCAAATTATAATTTGCAATCATAATTTGAAGTTATCAATTCTAAGTTCTGTATTTGACAATTACAAGTTCAGATCTTCAAGTTATAATTAGCAATCATAATTTGTATTTAACAATTCGAAGTTCTGTATTTGACTATTACAAGTTCAGATCTTCAAATTATTATTTACAATCTTAATTTGAAATTAACAATTCGAAGTTCTGTATTTACTTATTACAAGTTCAGATCTTCAAGTTATAATTTGCAATCATAATTTGAAGTTATCAATTCTAAGTTCTGTATTTGACAATTACAAGTTCAGATCTTCAAGTTATAATTAGCAATCATAATTTGAATTTTACAATTCTAAGTTCAGTATTTGATGATTACAAGTTCAGATCTTCAAATTATTATTTACAATCTTAGTTTGAAATTAACAATTCGAAGTTCTGTATTTACTTATTACACGTTCAGATCTTCAAGTTATAATTTGAAATTATAATTTATATTTAACAAATCTAAGTTCTGTAATTAACTATTACAAGTTCAGATCTTCAAGTTATAATTTGCAATCATAATTTGAAGTTATCAATTCTAAGTTCTGTATTTGATAATTACAAGATCAGATGTTCAAGTTATAATTAGCAATCATAATTTGAATTTTACAATTCTAAGTACTGTATTTGACTATTACAAGTTCAGATCATTAAGTTATAATTTGAAATAATAATTAGTATTTAACAAATTTAAGTTCTGTAATTCACTATTACAAGTTCAGATCTTCAAGTTATAATTTGCAATAATAATTAGAAGATATCAATTTTAAGCTCTGTATTTGACAATTACAAGTTCAGATCTTCAAGATATAATTAGCAAACATAATTTGAATTTTACAATTCTAAGTTCTGTATTTGACTATTACAAGTTCAGATCATTAAGTTATAATTTGAAATAATAATTAGTATTTAACAAATTTAAGTTCAGTATTTGACTATTCCAAGTTCAGATCTTCAAGTTATAATTTGCAATCATAATTTGATGTTATCAATTCTAAGTTCTGTATTTGACAATTACAAGTTCAGATGTTCAAGTTATAATTAGCAATCATAATTTGTATTTTACAATTCTAAGTTCTGTATTTGACTATTACAAGTTCAGATCTTCAAGTTATAATTTGCAATAATAATTTGAATTTTACAATTCTAAGTTCAGTATTTTATGATTACAAGTTAAAATCTTCAAGTTATAATTTGCAATCATAATTTGAAGTTATCAATGCTAAGTTCTGTATTTGTCAATTACAAGTTCAGATCTTCAAATTATTATTTAAAATCTTAGTTGGAAATTAACAATTCGAAGTTCTGTATTTACTTATTACAAGTTCAGATCTTCAAGTTATAATTTGCAATCATAATTTGAAGTTATCAACTCTAAGTTCTGTATTTGACGATTACAAGTTCAGATCTTCAAGTTATAATTAGCAATCATAATTTGAATTTTACCATTCTAAGTGCAGTATTTGATGATTACAAGTTCAGATCTTCAAATTATTATTTACAATCTTAGTTTGAAATTTACAATTCGAAGTTCTGTATTTACTTATTACAAGTTCAGATCTTCAAGTTATAATTTGAAATTATAATTTATATTTAACATATCTAAGTTCTGTAATTCACTATTACAAGTTCAGATCTTCAAGTTATAATTTGCAATAATAATTAGAAGCTATCAATTTTAAGCTCTGTATTTGACAATTACTAGTTCAGATCTTCAAGATATAATTAGCAAACATAATTTGAATTTTACACTTCTAAGTTCAGTATTTGACTATTCCAAGTTCAGATCTTCAAGTTATAATTTGCAACCATAATTTGATGTTATCAATTCTAAGTTCTGTATTTGACAATTACAAGTTCAGATGTTCAAGTTATAATTAGCAATCATAATTTGTATTTTACAATTCTAAGTTCTGTATTTGACTATTACAAGTTCAGATCTTCAAGTTATAATTTGCAATAATAATTTGGATTTTACAATTCTAAGTTCAGTATTTTATGATTACAAGTTCAGATCTTCAAGTTATCATTTGCAATCATAATTTGAAGTTATCAATGCTAAGTTCTGTATTTGACAATTACAAGTTCAGATCTTCAAGTTATAATTTGAACTAATAATTTGTATTTAACTATTTGAAGTTCTGTATTTGACAATTACAAGTTCAGATCTTCAAGATATAATTAGCAAACATAATTTGAATTTTACAATTCTAAGTTCTGTATTTGACTATTACAAGTTCAGATCATTAAGTTATAATTTGAAATAATAATTAGTATTTAACAAATTTAAGTTCAGTATTTGACTATTCCAAGTTCAGATCTTCAAGTTATAATTTGCAATCATAATTTGATGTTATCAATTCTAAGTTCTGTATTTGACAATTACAAGTTCAGATGTTCAAGTTATAATTAGCAATCATAATTTGTATTTTACAATTCTAAGTTCTGTATTTGACTATTACAAGTTCAGATCTTCAAGTTATAATTTGCAATAATAATTTGAATTTTACAATTCTAAGTTCAGTATTTTATGATTACAAGTTAAAATCTTCAAGTTATAATTTGCAATCATAATTTGAAGTTATCAATGCTAAGTTCTGTATTTGTCAATTACAAGTTCAGATCTTCAAATTATTATTTAAAATCTTAGTTGGAAATTAACAATTCGAAGTTCTGTATTTACTTATTACAAGTTCAGATCTTCAAGTTATAATTTGCAATCATAATTTGAAGTTATCAACTCTAAGTTCTGTATTTGACGATTACAAGTTCAGATCTTCAAGTTATAATTAGCAATCATAATTTGAATTTTACCATTCTAAGTTCAGTATTTGATGATTACAAGTTCAGATCTTCAAATTATTATTTACAATCTTAGTTTGAAATTTACAATTCGAAGTTCTGTATTTACTTATTACAAGTTCAGATCTTCAAGTTATAATTTGAAATTATAATTTATATTTAACATATCTAAGTTCTGTAATTAAATATTACAAGTTCAGATCTTCAAGTTATAATTAGCAATCATAATTAGAAGTTATCAATTCTAAGTTCTGTATTTGACAGTTACAAGTTCAGATGATTAAGTTATAATTTGAAATAATAATTAGTATTTAACAAATTTAAGTTCTGTAATTCACTATTACAAGTTCAGATCTTCAAGTTATAATTTGCAATAATAATTAGAAGCTATCAATTTTAAGCTCTGTATTTGACAATTACTAGTTCAAATCTTCAAGATATAATTAGCAAACATAATTTGTATTTTACACTTCTAAGTTCAGTATTTGACTATTCCAAGTTCAGATCTTCAAGTTATAATTTGCAACCATAATTTGATGTTATCAATTCTAAGTTCTGTATTTGACAATTACAAGTTCAGATGTTCAAGTTATAATTAGCAATCATAATTTGTATTTTACAATTCTAAGTTCTGTATTTGACTATTACAAGTTCAGATCTTCAAGTTATAATTTGCAATAATAATTTGGATTTTACAATTCTAAGTTCAGTATTTTATGATTACAAGTTCAGATCTTCAAGTTATCATTTGCAATCATAATTTGAAGTTATCAATGCTAAGTTCTGTATTTGACAATTACAAGTTCAGATCTTCAAGTTATAATTTGAACTAATAATTTGTATTTAACTATTTGAAGTTCTGTATTTGACTATTACAAGTTCAGATCTTCAAATTATAATTTGCAATCACAATTTGAAGTTATCAATTCTAAGTTCTGTATTTGACAATTACAAGTTTAAATCTTCAAGTTATAATTAGCAATCATAATTTGTATTTAACAATTCGAAGTTCTGTATTTGACTATTACAAGTTTAGATCTTCAAATTATTATTTACAATCTTAGTTTGAAATTAACAATTCGTAGTTCTGTATTTACTTATTACAAGTTCAGATCTTCAAGTTATAATTTGTAATTATAATTTATATTTAACAAATCTAAGTTCTGTAATTAACTATTACAAGTTCAGATCTTCAAGTTATAATTTGAACTAATAATTTGTATTTAAGTATTCGAAGTTCTGTATTTGACTATTACAAGTTCAGATCTTCAAATTATAATTTGCAATCATAATTTGTATTTAACAATTCGAAGTTCTGTATTTGACTATTACAAGTTCAGATCTTCAAATTATTATTTACAATCTTAATTTGAAATTAACAATTCGAAGTTCTGTATTTACTTATTACAAGTTCAGATCTTCAAGTTATAATTTGCAATCATAATTTGAAGTTATCAATTCTAAGTTCTGTATTTGACAATTACAAGTTCAGATCTTCAAGTTATAATTTGCAATCATAATTTGAAGTTATCAATTCTAAGTTCTGTATTTGACAATTACAAGTTCAGATCTTCAAGTTATAATTAGCAATCATAATTTGAATTTTACAATGCTAAGTTCAGTATTTGATGATTACAAGTTCAGATCTTCAAATTATTATTTACAATCTTAGTTTGAAATTTTCAATTCGAAGTTCTGTATTTACTTATTACAAGTTCAGATCTTCAAGTTATAATTTGAAATTATAATTTATATTTAACATATCTAAATTCTGTAATTAACTATTACAAGTTCAGATCTTCAAGTTATAATTAGCAATCATAATTAGAAGTTATCAATTCTAAGTTCTGTATTTGACAGTTACAAGTTCAGATGTTCAAGTTATAATTAGCAATCATAATTTGTATTTTACAATTCTAAGTTCTGTATTTGACTATTACAAGTTCAGATCTTCAAGTTATAATTTGCAATAATAATTTGAATTTTACAATTCTAAGTTCAGTATTTTATGATTACAAGTTAAGATCTTCAAGTTATAATTTGCAATCATAATTTGAAGTTATCAATGCTAAGTTCTGTATTTGTCAATTACAAGTTCAGATCTTCAAATTATTATTTAAAATCTTAGTTGGAAATTAACAATTCGAAGTTCTGTATTTACTTTTTACAAGTTCAGATCTTCAAGTTATAATTTGCAATCATAATTTGAAGTTATCAACTCTAAGTTCTGTATTTGACAATTACAAGTTCAGATCTTCAAGTTATAATTAGCAATCATAATTTGAATTTTACAATGCTAAGTTCTGTATTTGTCAATTACAAGTTCAGATCTTCAAATTATTATTTAAAATCTTAGTTTGAAATTTACAATTCGAAGTTCTGTATTTACTTATTACAAGTTCAGATCTTCAAGTTATAATTTGAAATTAAAATTTATATTTAACATATCCAAGTTCTGTAATTAACTATTACAAGTTCAGATGTTCAAGTTATAATTAGCAATCATAATTTGTATTTTACAATTCTAAGTTCTGTATTTGACTATTACAAGTTCAGATCTTCAAGTTATAATTTGCAATAATAATTTGAATTTTACAATTCTAAGTTCAGTATTTTATGATTACAAGTTAAGATCTTCAAGTTATAATTTGCAATCATAATTTGAAGTTATCAATGCTAAGTTCTGTATTTGTCAATTACAAGTTCAGATCTTCAAATTATTATTTAAAATCTTAGTTGGAAATTAACAATTCGAAGTTCTGTATTTACTTATTACAAGTTCAGATCTTCAAGTTATAATTTGCAATCATAATTTGAAGTTATCAACTCTAAGTTCTGTATTTGACAATTACAAGTTCAGATCTTCAAGTTATGATTAGCAATCATAATTTGAATTTTACAATTCTAAGTTCAGTATTTGATGATTACAAGTTCAGATCTTCAAATTATTTTTTACATTCTTAGTTTGAAATTTACAATTAGAAGTTCTGTATTTACTTATTACAAGTTCAGATCTTCAAGTTATAATTTGAAATTATAATTTATATTTAACATATCTAAGTTCTGTAATTAACTATTACAAGTTCAGATCTTCAAGTTATAATTAGCAATCATAATTAGAAGTTATCAATTCTAAGTTCTGTATTTGACAGTTACAAGTTTAGATCATTAAGTTATAATTTGAAATAATAATTAGTATTTAACAAATTTAAGTTCTGTAATTCACTATTACAAGTTCAGATCTTCAAGTTATAATTTGCAATAATAATTAGAAGCTATCAATTTTAAGCTCTGTATTTGACAATTACAAGTTCAGATCTTCAAGATATAATTAGCAAACATAATTTGAATTTTACACTTCTAAGTTCAGTATTTGACTATTCCAAGTTCAGATCTTCAAGTTATAATTTGCAATCATAATTTGATGTTATCAATTCTAAGTTCTATATTTGACAATTACAAGTTCAGATGTTCAAGTTATAATTAGCAATCATAATTTGTATTTTACAATTCTAAGTTCTGTATTTGACTATTACAAGTTCAGATCTTCAAGTTATAATTTGCAATAATAATTTGAATTTTACAATTCTAAGTTCAGTATTTTATGATTACAAGTTCAGATCTTCAAGTTATAATTAGCAATCATAATTGCAATTTTACAATTCTAAGTTCTTAATTTGACTATTACAAGTTCAGATCTTCAAGTTATAATTTGCAATCATAATTTGAAGTTATCAATGCTAAGTTCTGTATTTGACACTTACAAGTTCAGATCTTCAAGTTATAATTTGAACTAATAATTTGTATTTAACTATTCGAAGTTCTGTATTTGACTATTACAAGTTCAGATCTTCAAATTATAATTTGCAATCATAATTTGAAGTTATCAATTCTAAGTTCTGTATTCGACAATTACAAGTTCAGATCTTCAAGTTATAATTAGCAATCATAATTTGTATTTAACAATTCGAAGTTCTGTATTTGACTATTACAAGTTCAGATCTTCAAATTATTATTTACAATCTTAATTTGGAATTAACAATTCGAAGTTCTGTATTTACTTATTACAAGTTCAGATCTTCAAGTTATAATTTGCAATCATAATTAGAAGTTATCAATTCTAAGTTCTGGATTTGACAATTACAAGTTCAGATCTTCATGTTATAATTTGCAATCATAATTTGAAGTTATCAATTCTAAGTTCTGTATTTGACAATTACAAGTTCAGATCTTCAAGTTATAATTAGCAATCATAATTTGAATTTTACAATGCTAAGTTCAGTATTTGATGATTACAAGTTCAGATCTTCAAATTATTATTTACAATCTTAGTTTGAAATTTTCAATTCGAAGTTCTGTATTTACTTATTACAAGTTCAGATCTTCAAGTTATAATTTGAAATTATAATTTATATTTAACATATCTAAATTCTGTAATTAACTATTACAAGTTCAGATCTTCAAGTTATAATTTGCAATCATAATTTGAAGTTATCAACTCTAAGTTCTGTATTTGACAATTACAAGTTCAGATCTTCAAGTTATAATTAGCAATCATAATTAGAAGTTATCAATTCTAAGTTCTGTATTTGACAGTTACAAGTTCAGATCATTAAGTTATAATTTGAAATAATAATTAGTATTTAACAAATTTAAGTTCTGTAATTCACTATTACAAGTTCAGATCTTCAAGTTATAATTTGCAATAATAATTAGAAGCTATCAATTTTAAGCTCTGTATTTGACAATTACTAGTTCAGATCTTCAAGATATAATTAGCAAACATAATTTGAATTTTACACTTCTAAGTTCAGTATTTGACTATTCCAAGTTCAGATCTTCAAGTTATAATTTGCAATCATAATTTGATGTTATCAATTCTAAATTCTGTATTTGACAATTACAAGTTCAGATGTTCTGGTTATAATTAGCAATCATAATTTGTATTTTACAATTCTAAGTTCTGTATTTGACTATTACAAGTTCAGATCTTCAAGTTATAATTTGCAATAATAATTTGAATTTTACAATTCTAAGTTCAGTATTTTATGATTACAAGTTCAGATCTTCAAGTTATAATTAGCAATCATAATTGCAATTTTACAATTCTAAGTTCTGTATTTGACTATTACAAGTTCAGATCTTCAAGTTATAATTTGCAATCATAATTTGAAGTTATCAATTATAAGTTCTGTATTTGACAATTACAAGTTCAGATGTTCAAGTTATAATTAGCAATCTTAATTTGAATTTTACAATTCTAAGTACTGTATTTGACTATTACAAGTTCAGATCAATAAGTTATAATTTGAAATAATAATTAGTATTTAACAAATTTAAGTTCTGTAATTCACTATTACAAGTTCAGATCTTCAAGTTATAATTAGCAATAATAATTAGAAGCTATCAATTTTAAACTCTGTATTTGACAATTACAAGTTCAGATCTTCAAGATATAATTAGCAAACATAATTTGAATTTTACAATTCTAAGTTCTGTATTTGACTATTACAAGTTCAGATCATTAAGTTATAATTTGAAATAATAATTAGTATTTAACAAATTTAAGTTCAGTATTTGACTATTCCAAGTTCAGATCTTCAAGTTATAATTTGCAATCATAATTTGATGTTATCAATTCTAAGTTCTGTATTTGACAATTACAAGTTCAGATGTTCAAGTTATAATTAGCAATCATAATTTGTATTTTACAATTCTAAGTTCTGTATTTGACTATTACAAGTTCAGATCTTCAAGTTATAATTTGCAATAATAATTTGAATTTTACAATTCTAAGTTCAGTATTTTATGATTACAAGTTCAGATCTTCAAGTTATAATTAGCAATCATAATTGCAATTTTACAATTCTAAGTTCTGTATTTGACTATTACAAGTTCAGATCTTCAAGTTATAATTTGCAATCATAATTTGAAGTTATCAATTCTAAGTTCTGTATTTGACAATTACAAGTTCAGATGTTCAAGTTATAATTAGCAATCATAATTTGAATTTTACAATTCTAAGTACTGTATTTGACTATTACAAGTTCAGAACAATAAGTTATAATTTGAAATAATAATTAGTATTTAACAAATTTAAGTTCTGTAATTCACTATTACAAGTTCAGATCTTCAAGTTATAATTAGCAATAATAATTAGAAGCTATCAATTTTAAACTCTGTATTTGACAATTACAAGTTCAGATCTTCAAGATATAATTAGCAAACATAATTTGAATTTTACAATTCTAAGTTCTGTATTTGACTATTACAAGTTCAGATCATTAAGTTATAATTTGAAATAATAATTAGTATTTAACAAATTTAAGTTCAGTATTTGACTATTCCAAGTTCAGATCTTCAAGTTATAATTTGCAATCATAATTTGATGTTATCAATTCTAAGTTCTGTATTTGACAATTACAAGTTCAGATGTTCAAGTTATAATTAGCAATCATAATTTGTATTTTACAATTCTAAGTTCTGTATTTGACTATTACAAGTTCAGATCTTCAAGTTATAATTTGCAATAATAATTTGAATTTTACAATTCTAAGTTCAGTATTTTATGATTACAAGTTAAGATCTTCAAGTTGTAATTTGCAATCATAATTTGAAGTTATCAATGCTAAGTTCTGTATTTGTCAATTACAAGTTCAGATCTTCAAATTATTATTTAAAATCTTAGTTGGAAATTAACAATTCGAAGTTCTGTATTTACTTTTTACAAGTTCAGATCTTCAAGTTATAATTTGCAATCATAATTTGAAGTTATCAACTCTAAGTTCTGTATTTGACAATTACAAGTTCAGATCTTCAAGTTATAATTAGCAATCATAATTTGAATTTTACAATGCTAAGTTCTGTATTTGTCAATTACAAGTTCAGATCTTCAAATTATTATTTAAAATCTTAGTTTGAAATTTACAATTCGAAGTTCTGTATTTACTTATTACAAGTTCAGATCTTCAAGTTATAATTTGAAATTAAAATTTATATTTAACATATCCAAGTTCTGTAATTAACTATTACAAGTTCAGATGTTCAAGTTATAATTAGCAATCATAATTTGTATTTTACAATTCTAAGTTCTGTATTTGACTATTACAAGTTCAGATCTTCAAGTTATAATTTGCAATAATAATTTGAATTTTACAATTCTAAGTTCAGTATTTTATGATTACAAGTTAAGATCTTCAAGTTATAATTTGCAATCATAATTTGAAGTTATCAATGCTAAGTTCTGTATTTGTCAATTACAAGTTCAGATCTTCAAATTATTATTTAAAATCTTAGTTGGAAATTAACAATTCGAAGTTCTGTATTTACTTATTACAAGTTCAGATCTTCAAGTTATAATTTGCAATCATAATTTGAAGTTATCAACTCTAAGTTCTGTATTTGACAATTACAAGTTCAGATCTTCAAGTTATGATTAGCAATCATAATTTGAATTTTACAATTCTAAGTTCAGTATTTGATGATTACAAGTTCAGATCTTCAAATTATTTTTTACATTCTTAGTTTGAAATTTACAATTAGAAGTTCTGTATTTACTTATTACAAGTTCAGATCTTCAAGTTATAATTTGAAATTATAATTTATATTTAACATATCTAAGTTCTGTAATTAACTATTACAAGTTCAGATCTTCAAGTTATAATTAGCAATCATAATTAGAAGTTATCAATTCTAAGTTCTGTATTTGACAGTTACAAGTTTAGATCATTAAGTTATAATTTGAAATAATAATTAGTATTTAACAAATTTAAGTTCTGTAATTCACTATTACAAGTTCAGATCTTCAAGTTATAATTTGCAATAATAATTAGAAGCTATCAATTTTAAGCTCTGTATTTGACAATTACAAGTTCAGATCTTCAAGATATAATTAGCAAACATAATTTGAATTTTACACTTCTAAGTTCAGTATTTGACTATTCCAAGTTCAGATCTTCAAGTTATAATTTGCAATCATAATTTGATGTTATCAATTCTAAGTTCTATATTTGACAATTACAAGTTCAGATGTTCAAGTTATAATTAGCAATCATAATTTGTATTTTACAATTCTAAGTTCTGTATTTGACTATTACAAGTTCAGATCTTCAAGTTATAATTTGCAATAATAATTTGAATTTTACAATTCTAAGTTCAGTATTTTATGATTACAAGTTCAGATCTTCAAGTTATAATTAGCAATCATAATTGCAATTTTACAATTCTAAGTTCTTAATTTGACTATTACAAGTTCAGATCTTCAAGTTATAATTTGCAATCATAATTTGAAGTTATCAATGCTAAGTTCTGTATTTGACACTTACAAGTTCAGATCTTCAAGTTATAATTTGAACTAATAATTTGTATTTAACTATTCGAAGTTCTGTATTTGACTATTACAAGTTCAGATCTTCAAATTATAATTTGCAATCATAATTTGAAGTTATCAATTCTAAGTTCTGTATTCGACAATTACAAGTTCAGATCTTCAAGTTATAATTAGCAATCATAATTTGTATTTAACAATTCGAAGTTCTGTATTTGACTATTACAAGTTCAGATCTTCAAATTATTATTTACAATCTTAATTTGGAATTAACAATTCGAAGTTCTGTATTTACTTATTACAAGTTCAGATCTTCAAGTTATAATTTGCAATCATAATTAGAAGTTATCAATTCTAAGTTCTGGATTTGACAATTACAAGTTCAGATCTTCATGTTATAATTTGCAATCATAATTTGAAGTTATCAATTCTAAGTTCTGTATTTGACAATTACAAGTTCAGATCTTCAAGTTATAATTAGCAATCATAATTTGAATTTTACAATGCTAAGTTCAGTATTTGATGATTACAAGTTCAGATCTTCAAATTATTATTTACAATCTTAGTTTGAAATTTTCAATTCGAAGTTCTGTATTTACTTATTACAAGTTCAGATCTTCAAGTTATAATTTGAAATTATAATTTATATTTAACATATCTAAATTCTGTAATTAACTATTACAAGTTCAGATCTTCAAGTTATAATTAGCAATCATAATTAGAAGTTATCAATTCTAAGTTCTGTATTTGACAGTTACAAGTTCAGATGTTCAAGTAATAATTAGCAATCATAATTTGTATTTTACAATTCTAAGTTCTGTATTTGACTATTACAAGTTCAGATCTTCAAGTTATAATTTGCAATAATAATTTGAATTTTACAATTCTAAGTTCAGTATTTTATGATTACAAGTTAAGATCTTCAAGTTATAATTTGCAATCATAATTTGAAGTTATCAATGCTAAGTTCTGTATTTGTCAATTACAAGTTCAGATCTTCAAATTATTATTTAAAATCTTAGTTGGAAATTAACAATTAGAAGTTCTGTATTTACTTATTACAAGTTCAGATCTTCAAGTTATAATTTGCAATCATAATTTGAAGTTATCAACTCTAAGTTCTGTATTTGACAATTACAAGTTCAGATCTTCAAGTTATAATTAGCAATCATAATTAGAAGTTATCAATTCTAAGTTCTGTATTTGACAGTTACAAGTTCAGATCATTAAGTTATAATTTGAAATAATAATTAGTATTTAACAAATTTAAGTTCTGTAATTCACTATTACAAGTTCAGATCTTCAAGTTATAATTTGCAATAATAATTAGAAGCTATCAATTTTAAGCTCTGTATTTGACAATTACTAGTTCAGATCTTCAAGATATAATTAGCAAACATAATTTGAATTTTACACTTCTAAGTTCAGTATTTGACTATTCCAAGTTCAGATCTTCAAGTTATAATTTGCAATCATAATTTGATGTTATCAATTCTAAATTCTGTATTTGACAATTACAAGTTCAGATGTTCTGGTTATAATTAGCAATCATAATTTGTATTTTACAATTCTAAGTTCTGTATTTGACTATTACAAGTTCAGATCTTCAAGTTATAATTTGCAATAATAATTTGAATTTTACAATTCTAAGTTCAGTATTTTATGATTACAAGTTCAGATCTTCAAGTTATAATTAGCAATCATAATTGCAATTTTACAATTCTAAGTTCTGTATTTGACTATTACAAGTTCAGATCTTCAAGTTATAATTTGCAATCATAATTTGAAGTTATCAATTATAAGTTCTGTATTTGACAATTACAAGTTCAGATGTTCAAGTTATAATTAGCAATCTTAATTTGAATTTTACAATTCTAAGTACTGTATTTGACTATTACAAGTTCAGATCAATAAGTTATAATTTGAAATAATAATTAGTATTTAACAAATTTAAGTTCTGTAATTCACTATTACAAGTTCAGATCTTCAAGTTATAATTAGCAATAATAATTAGAAGCTATCAATTTTAAACTCTGTATTTGACAATTACAAGTTCAGATCTTCAAGATATAATTAGCAAACATAATTTGAATTTTACAATTCTAAGTTCTGTATTTGACTATTACAAGTTCAGATCATTAAGTTATAATTTGAAATAATAATTAGTATTTAACAAATTTAAGTTCAGTATTTGACTATTCCAAGTTCAGATCTTCAAGTTATAATTTGCAATCATAATTTGATGTTATCAATTCTAAGTTCTGTATTTGACAATTACAAGTTCAGATGTTCAAGTTATAATTAGCAATCATAATTTGTATTTTACAATTCTAAGTTCTGTATTTGACTATTACAAGTTCAGATCTTCAAGTTATAATTTGCAATAATAATTTGAATTTTACAATTCTAAGTTCAGTATTTTATGATTACAAGTTCAGATCTTCAAGTTATAATTAGCAATCATAATTGCAATTTTACAATTCTAAGTTCTGTATTTGACTATTACAAGTTCAGATCTTCAAGTTATAATTTGCAATCATAATTTGAAGTTATCAATTCTAAGTTCTGTATTTGACAATTACAAGTTCAGATGTTCAAGTTATAATTAGCAATCATAATTTGAATTTTACAATTCTAAGTACTGTATTTGACTATTACAAGTTCAGATCAATAAGTTATAATTTGAAATAATAATTAGTATTTAACAAATTTAAGTTCTGTAATTCACTATTACAAGTTCAGATCTTCAAGTTATAATTAGCAATAATAATTAGAAGCTATCAATTTTAAACTCTGTATTTGACAATTACAAGTTCAGATCTTCAAGATATAATTAGCAAACATAATTTGAATTTTACAATTCTAAGTTCTGTATTTGACTATTACAAGTTCAGATCATTAAGTTATAATTTGAAATAATAATTAGTATTTAACAAATTTAAGTTCAGTATTTGACTATTCCAAGTTCAGATCTTCAAGTTATAATTTGCAATCATAATTTGATGTTATCAATTCTAAGTTCTGTATTTGACAATTACAAGTTCAGATGTTCAAGTTATAATTAGCAATCATAATTTGTATTTTACAATTCTAAGTTCTGTATTTGACTATTACAAGTTCAGATCTTCAAGTTATAATTTGCAATAATAATTTGAATTTTACAATTCTAAGTTCAGTATTTTATGATTACAAGTTAAGATCTTCAAGTTGTAATTTGCAATCATAATTTGAAGTTATCAATGCTAAGTTCTGTATTTGTCAATTACAAGTTCAGATCTTCAAATTATTATTTAAAATCTTAGTTGGAAATTAACAATTCGAAGTTCTGTATTTACTTATTACAAGTTCAGATCTTCAAGTTATAATTTGCAATCATAATTTGAAGTTATCAACTCTAAGTTCTGTATTTGACAATTACAAGTTCAGATCTTCAAGTTATAATTAGCAATCATAATTTGAATTTTACAATGCTAAGTTCAGTATTTGATGATTACAAGTTCAGATCTTCAAATTATTATTTACAATCTTAGTTTGAAATTTACAATTCGAAGTTCTGTATTTACTTATTACAAGTTCAGATCTTCAAGTTATAATTTGAAATTAAAATTTATATTTAACATATCCAAGTTCTGTAATTAACTATTACAAGTTCAGATCTTCAAGTTATAATTAGCAATCATAATTAGAAGTTATCAATTCTAAGTTCTGTATTTGACAGTTACAAGTTCAGTTGTTCAAGTTATAATTAGCAATCATAATTTGTATTTTACAATTCTAAGTTCTGTATTTGACTATTACAAGTTCAGATCTTCAAGTTATAATTTGAAATAATAATTTGAATTTTACAATTCTAAGTTCAGTATTTTATGATTACAAGTTAAGATCTTCAAGTTATAATTTGCAATCATAATTTGAAGTTATCAATGCTAAGTTCTGTATTTGTCAATTACAAGTTCAGATCTTCAAATTATTATTTAAAATCTTAGTTGGAAATTAACAATTCGAAGTTCTGTATTTACTTATTACAAGTTCAGATCTTCAAGTTATAATTTGCAATCATAATTTGAAGTTATCAACTCTAAGTTCTGTATTTGACAATTACAAGTTCAGATCTTCAAGTTATAATTAGCAATCCTAATTTGAATTTTACAATTCTAAGTTCAGTATTTGATGATTACAAGTTCAGATCTTCAAATTATTTTTTACAATCTTAGTTGAAATTTACAATTAGAAGTTCTGTATTTACTTATTACAAGTTCAGATCTTCAAGTTATAATTTGAAATTATAATTTATATTTAACATATCTAAGTTCTGTAATTAACTATTACAAGTTCAGATCTTCAAGTTATAATTAGCAATCATAATTTGAAGTTATCAATTCTAAGTTCTGTATTTGACAATTACAAGTTCAGATCTTCAAGTTATAATTTGAACTAATTTGTATTTAACTATTCGAAGTTCTGTATTTGACAATTACAAGTTCAGATGTTCAAGTTATAATTAGCAATCATAATTTGAATTTTACAATTCTAAGTACTGTATTTGACTATTACTAGTTCAGATCATTAAGTTATAATTTGAAATAATAATTGGTATTTAACAAATTTAAGTTCTGTAATTCACTATTACAAGTTCAGATCTTCAAGTTATAATTTGCAATAATAATTAGAAGCTATCAATTTTAAGCTCTGTATTTGACAATTACAAGTTCAGATCTACAAGATATAATTAGCAAACATAATTTGAATTTTACAATTCTAAGTTTATTTAACAAATTTGAGTTCAGTATTTGACTATTCCAAGTTCAGATCTTCAAGTTATAATTTGCAATCATAATTTGATGTTATCAATTCTAAGTTCTGTATTTGACAATTACAAGTTCAGATGTTCAAGTTATAATTAGCAATCATAATTTGTATTTTACAATTCTAAGTTCTGTATTTGACTATTACAAGTTCAGATCTTCAAGTTATAATTTGCAATAATAATTTGAATTTTACAATTCTAAGTTCAGTATTTTATGATTACAAGTTAAGATCTTCAAGTTATAATTTGCAATCATAATTTGAAGTTATCAATGCTAAGTTCTGTATTTGTCAATTACAAGTTCAGATCTTCAAATTATTATTTAAAATCTTAGTTGGAAATTAACAATTCGAAGTTCTGTATTTACTTATTACAAGTTCAGATCTTCAAGTTATAATTTGCAATCATAATTTGAAGTTATCAACTCTAAGTTCTGTATTTGACAATTACAAGTTCAGATCTTCAAGTTATAATTAGCAATCATAATTAGAAGTTATCAATTCTAAGTTCTGTATTTGACAGTTACAAGTTCAGATCATTAAGTTATAATTTGAAATAATAATTAGTATTTAACAAATTTAAGTTCTGTAATTCACTATTACAAGTTCAGATCTTCAAGTTATAATTTGCAATAATAATTAGAAGCTATCAATTTTAAGCTCTGTATTTGACAATTACTAGTTCAGATCTTCAAGATATAATTAGCAAACATAATTTGAATTTTACACTTCTAAGTTCAGTATTTGACTATTCCAAGTTCAGATCTTCAAGTTATAATTTGCAACCATAATTTGATGTTATGAATTCTAAGTTCTGTATTTGTCAATTACAAGTTCAGATGTTCAAGTTATAATTAGCAATCATAATTTGTATTTTACAATTCTAAGTTCTGCATTTGACTATTACAAGTTCAGATCTTCAAGTTATAATTTGCAATAATAATTTGAATTTTACAATTCTAAGTTCAGTATTTTATGATTACAAGTTCAGATCTTCAAGTTATAATTTGCAATCATAATTTGAAGATATCAATGCTAAGTTCTGTATTTGACAATTACAAGTTTAAATCTTCAAGTTATAATTAGCAATCATAATTTGTATTTAACAATTCGAAGTTCTGTATTTGACTATTACAAGATCAGATCTTCAAATTATTATTTACAATCTTAGTTTGAAATTAACAATTCGAAGTTCTGTATTTACTTATTACAAGTTCAGATCTTCAAGTTATAATTTGTAATTATAATTTATATTTAACAAATCTAAGTTCTGTAATTAACTATTACAAGTTCAGATTTTCAAGTTATAATTTGAACTAATAATTAGATTTAACTATTCGAAGTTCTGTATTTGACTATTACAAGTTCAGATCTTCAAATTATAATTTGCAATCATAATTTGAAGTTATCAATTCTAAGTTCTGTATTTGACAATTACAAGTTCAGATCTTCAAGTTATAATTAGCAATCATAATTTGTATTTAACAATTCGAAGTTCTGTATTTGACTATTACAAGTTCAGATCTTCAAATTATTATTTACAATCTTAATTTGAAATTAACAATTCGAAGTTCTGTATTTCCTTATTACAAGTTCAGATCTTCAAGTTATAATTTGCAATCATAATTTGAAGTTATCAATTCTAAGTTCTGTATTTGACAATTACAAGTTCAGATCTTCAAGTTATAATTTGCAATCATAATTTGAAGTTATCAATTCTAAGTTCTGTATTTGACAATTACAAGTTCAGATGTTCAAGTTATAATTAGCAATCATAATTTGTATTTTACAATTCTAAGTTCTGTATTTGACTATTACAAGTTCAGATCTTCAAGTTATAATTTGCAATAATAATTTGAATTTTACAATTCTAAGTTCAGTATTTTATGATTACAAGTTCAGATCTTCAAGTTATAATTTGCAATAATAATTTGAATTTTACAATTCTAAGTTCAGTATTTTATGATTACAAGTTCAGATCTTCAAGTTATAACTTGCAATCATAATTTGAAGTTATCAACTCTAAGTTCTGTATTTGACAATTACAAGTTCAGATCTTCAAGTTATAATTAGCAATCCTAATTTGAATTTTACAATTCTAAGTTCAGTATTTGATGATTACAAGTTCAGATCTTCAAATTATTTTTTACAATCTTAGTTTGAAATTTACAATTAGAAGTTCTGTATTTACTTATTACAAGTTCAGATCTTCAAGTTATAATTTGAAATTATAATTTATATTTAACATATCTAAGTTCTGTAATTAACTATTACAAGTTCAGATCTTCAAGTTATAATTAGCAATCATAATTAGAAGTTATCAATTCTAAGTTCTGTATTTGACAGTTACAAGTTCAGATCATTAAGTTATAATTTGAAATAATAATTAGTATTTAACAAATTTAAGTTCTGTAATTCACTATTACAAGTTCAGATCTTCAAGTTATAATTTGCAATAATAATTAGAAGCTATCAATTTTAAGCTCTGTATTTGACAATTACAAGTTCAGATCTTCAAGATATAATTAGCAAACATAATTTGAATTTTACACTTCTAAGTTCAGTATTTGATTATTCCAAGTTCAGATCTTCAAGTTATAATTTGCAATCATAATTTAATGTTATCAATTCTAAGTTCTGTATTTGACTATTACAAGTTCAGATCTTCAAGTTATAATTTGCAATCATAATTTGAAGTTATCAATGCTAAGTTCTGTATTTGACAATTACAAGTTCAGATCTTCAAGTTATAATTTGAACTAATAATTTGTATTTAACTATTCGAAGTTCTGTATTTGACTATTACAAGTTCAGATCTTCAAATTATAATTTGCAATCATAATTTGAAGTTATCAATTCTAAGTTCTGTATTTGACAATTACAAGTTCAGATCTTCAAATTATTATTTAAAATCTTAGTTGGAAATTAACAATTCGAAGTTCTGTATTTGACAATTACAAGTTCAGATCTTCAAGTTATAATTTGCAATCATAATTTGAAGTTATCAACTCTAAGTTCTGTATTTGACAATTACAAGTTCAGATCTTCAAGTTATAATTAGCAATCATAATTTGAATTTTACAATGCTAAGTTCAGTATTTGATGATTACAAGTTCAGATCTTCAAATTATTATTTACAATCTTAGTTTGAAATTTACAATTCGAAGTTCTGTATTTACTTATTACAAGTTCAGATCTTCAAGTTATAATTTGAAATTAAAATTTATATTTAACATATCCAAGTTCTGTAATTAACTATTACAAGTTCAGATCTTCAAGTTATAATTTGAAATAATAATTTGAATTTTACAATTCTAAGTTCAGTATTTTATGATTACAAGTTAAGATCTTCAAGTTATAATTTGCAATCATAATTTGAAGTTATCAATGCTAAGTTCTGTATTTGTCAATTACAAGTTCAGATCTTCAAATTATTATTTAAAATCTTAGTTGGAAATTAACAATTCGAAGTTCTGTATTTACTTATTACAAGTTCAGATCTTCAAGTTATAATTTGCAATCATAATTTGAAGTTATCAACTCTAAGTTCTGTATTTGACAATTACAAGTTCAGATCTTCAAGTTATAATTAGCAATCCTAATTTGAATTTTACAATTCTAAGTTCAGTATTTGATGATTACAAGTTCAGATCTTCAAATTATTTTTTACAATCTTAGTTGAAATTTACAATTAGAAGTTCTGTATTTACTTATTACAAGTTCAGATCTTCAAGTTATAATTTGAAATTATAATTTATATTTAACATATCTAAGTTCTGTAATTAACTATTACAAGTTCAGATCTTCAAGTTATAATTAGCAATCATAATTTGAAGTTATCAATTCTAAGTTCTGTATTTGACAATTACAAGTTCAGATCTTCAAGTTATAATTTGAACTAATTTGTATTTAACTATTCGAAGTTCTGTATTTGACAATTACAAGTTCAGATGTTCAAGTTATAATTAGCAATCATAATTTGAATTTTACAATTCTAAGTACTGTATTTGACTATTACTAGTTCAGATCATTAAGTTATAATTTGAAATAATAATTGGTATTTAACAAATTTAAGTTCTGTAATTCACTATTACAAGTTCAGATCTTCAAGTTATAATTTGCAATAATAATTAGAAGCTATCAATTTTAAGCTCTGTATTTGACAATTACAAGTTCAGATCTACAAGATATAATTAGCAAACATAATTTGAATTTTACAATTCTAAGTTTATTTAACAAATTTGAGTTCAGTATTTGACTATTCCAAGTTCAGATCTTCAAGTTATAATTTGCAATCATAATTTGATGTTATCAATTCTAAGTTCTGTATTTGACAATTACAAGTTCAGATGTTCAAGTTATAATTAGCAATCATAATTTGTATTTTACAATTCTAAGTTCTGTATTTGACTATTACAAGTTCAGATCTTCAAGTTATAATTTGCAATAATAATTTGAATTTTACAATTCTAAGTTCAGTATTTTATGATTACAAGTTAAGATCTTCAAGTTATAATTTGCAATCATAATTTGAAGTTATCAATGCTAAGTTCTGTATTTGTCAATTACAAGTTCAGATATTCAAATTATTATTTAAAATCTTAGTTGGAAATTAACAATTCGAAGTTCTGTATTTACTTATTACAAGTTCAGATCTTCAAGTTATAATTTGCAATCATAATTTGAAGTTATCAACTCTAAGTTCTGTATTTGACAATTACAAGTTCAGATCTTCAAGTTATAATTAGCAATCATAATTAGAAGTTATCAATTCTAAGTTCTGTATTTGACAGTTACAAGTTCAGATCATTAAGTTATAATTTGAAATAATAATTAGTATTTAACAAATTTAAGTTCTGTAATTCACTATTACAAGTTCAGATCTTCAAGTTATAATTTGCAATAATAATTAGAAGCTATCAATTTTAAGCTCTGTATTTGACAATTACTAGTTCAGATCTTCAAGATATAATTAGCAAACATAATTTGAATTTTACACTTCTAAGTTCAGTATTTGACTATTCCAAGTTCAGATCTTCAAGTTATAATTTGCAACCATAATTTGATGTTATGAATTCTAAGTTCTGTATTTGTCAATTACAAGTTCAGATGTTCAAGTTATAATTAGCAATCATAATTTGTATTTTACAATTCTAAGTTCTGCATTTGACTATTACA
Source organism: Cantharis lateralis (assembly GCA_963170105.1). Lineage (NCBI taxonomy): Eukaryota > Metazoa > Arthropoda > Insecta > Coleoptera > Cantharidae > Cantharis > Cantharis lateralis. The sequence goes on along the minus strand of CAUJGK010000001.1, from coordinate 1,140,895 downwards.
AGTTCAGATCTTCAAGTTATAATTTGCAATAATAATTTGAATTTTACAATTCTAAGTTCAGTATTTTATGATTACAAGTTCAGATCTTCAAGTTATAATTTGCAATCATAATTTGAAGATATCAATGCTAAGTTCTGTATTTGACAATTACAAGTTTAAATCTTCAAGTTATAATTAGCAATCATAATTTGTATTTAACAATTCGAAGTTCTGTATTTGACTATTACAAGATCAGATCTTCAAATTATTATTTACAATCTTAGTTTGAAATTAACAATTCGAAGTTCTGTATTTACTTATTACAAGTTCAGATCTTCAAGTTATAATTTGTAATTATAATTTATATTTAACAAATCTAAGTTCTGTAATTAACTATTACAAGTTCAGATTTTCAAGTTATAATTTGAACTAATAATTAGATTTAACTATTCGAAGTTCTGTATTTGACTATTACAAGTTCAGATCTTCAAATTATAATTTGCAATCATAATTTGAAGTTATCAATTCTAAGTTCTGTATTTGACAATTACAAGTTCAGATCTTCAAGTTATAATTAGCAATCATAATTTGTATTTAACAATTCGAAGTTCTGTATTTGACTATTACAAGTTCAGATCTTCAAATTATTATTTACAATCTTAATTTGAAATTAACAATTCGAAGTTCTGTATTTCCTTATTACAAGTTCAGATCTTCAAGTTATAATTTGCAATCATAATTTGAAGTTATCAATTCTAAGTTCTGTATTTGACAATTACAAGTTCAGATCTTCAAGTTATAATTTGCAATCATAATTTGAAGTTATCAATTCTAAGTTCTGTATTTGACAATTACAAGTTCAGATGTTCAAGTTATAATTAGCAATCATAATTTGTATTTTACAATTCTAAGTTCTGTATTTGACTATTACAAGTTCAGATCTTCAAGTTATAATTTGCAATAATAATTTGAATTTTACAATTCTAAGTTCAGTATTTTATGATTACAAGTTCAGATCTTCAAGTTATAATTTGCAATAATAATTTGAATTTTACAATTCTAAGTTCAGTATTTTATGATTACAAGTTCAGATCTTCAAGTTATAACTTGCAATCATAATTTGAAGTTATCAACTCTAAGTTCTGTATTTGACAATTACAAGTTCAGATCTTCAAGTTATAATTAGCAATCCTAATTTGAATTTTACAATTCTAAGTTCAGTATTTGATGATTACAAGTTCAGATCTTCAAATTATTTTTTACAATCTTAGTTTGAAATTTACAATTAGAAGTTCTGTATTTACTTATTACAAGTTCAGATCTTCAAGTTATAATTTGAAATTATAATTTATATTTAACATATCTAAGTTCTGTAATTAACTATTACAAGTTCAGATCTTCAAGTTATAATTAGCAATCATAATTAGAAGTTATCAATTCTAAGTTCTGTATTTGACAGTTACAAGTTCAGATCATTAAGTTATAATTTGAAATAATAATTAGTATTTAACAAATTTAAGTTCTGTAATTCACTATTACAAGTTCAGATCTTCAAGTTATAATTTGCAATAATAATTAGAAGCTATCAATTTTAAGCTCTGTATTTGACAATTACAAGTTCAGATCTTCAAGATATAATTAGCAAACATAATTTGAATTTTACACTTCTAAGTTCAGTATTTGATTATTCCAAGTTCAGATCTTCAAGTTATAATTTGCAATCATAATTTAATGTTATCAATTCTAAGTTCTGTATTTGACTATTACAAGTTCAGATCTTCAAGTTATAATTTGCAATCATAATTTGAAGTTATCAATGCTAAGTTCTGTATTTGACAATTACAAGTTCAGATCTTCAAGTTATAATTTGAACTAATAATTTGTATTTAACTATTCGAAGTTCTGTATTTGACTATTACAAGTTCAGATCTTCAAATTATAATTTGCAATCATAATTTGAAGTTATCAATTCTAAGTTCTGTATTTGACAATTACAAGTTCAGATCTTCAAATTATTATTTAAAATCTTAGTTGGAAATTAACAATTCGAAGTTCTGTATTTGACAATTACAAGTTCAGATCTTCAAGTTATAATTTGCAATCATAATTTGAAGTTATCAACTCTAAGTTCTGTATTTGACAATTACAAGTTCAGATCTTCAAGTTATAATTAGCAATCATAATTTGAATTTTACAATGCTAAGTTCAGTATTTGATGATTACAAGTTCAGATCTTCAAATTATTATTTACAATCTTAGTTTGAAATTTACAATTCGAAGTTCTGTATTTACTTATTACAAGTTCAGATCTTCAAGTTATAATTTGAAATTAAAATTTATATTTAACATATCCAAGTTCTGTAATTAACTATTACAAGTTCAGATCTTCAAGTTATAATTAGCAATCATAATTAGAAGTTATCAATTCTAAGTTCTGTATTTGACAGTTACAAGTTCAGTTGTTCAAGTTATAATTAGCAATCATAATTTGTATTTTACAATTCTAAGTTCTGTATTTGACTATTACAAGTTCAGATCTTCAAGTTATAATTTGAAATAATAATTTGAATTTTACAATTCTAAGTTCAGTATTTTATGATTACAAGTTAAGATCTTCAAGTTATAATTTGCAATCATAATTTGAAGTTATCAATGCTAAGTTCTGTATTTGTCAATTACAAGTTCAGATCTTCAAATTATTATTTAAAATCTTAGTTGGAAATTAACAATTCGAAGTTCTGTATTTACTTATTACAAGTTCAGATCTTCAAGTTATAATTTGCAATCATAATTTGAAGTTATCAACTCTAAGTTCTGTATTTGACAATTACAAGTTCAGATCTTCAAGTTATAATTAGCAATCCTAATTTGAATTTTACAATTCTAAGTTCAGTATTTGATGATTACAAGTTCAGATCTTCAAATTATTTTTTACAATCTTAGTTTGAAATTTACAATTAGAAGTTCTGTATTTACTTATTACAAGTTCAGATCTTCAAGTTATAATTTGAAATTATAATTTATATTTAACATATCTAAGTTCTGTAATTAACTATTACAAGTTCAGATCTTCAAGTTATAATTAGCAATCATAATTAGAAGTTATCAATTCTAAGTTCTGTATTTGACAGTTACAAGTTCAGATCATTAAGTTATAATTTGAAATAATAATTAGTATTTAACAAATTTAAGTTCTGTAATTCACTATTACAAGTTCAGATCTTCAAGTTATAATTTGCAATAATAATTAGAAGCTATCAATTTTAAGCTCTGTATTTGACAATTACAAGTTCAGATCTTCAAGATATAATTAGCAAACATAATTTGAATTTTACACTTCTAAGTTCAGTATTTGACTATTCCAAGTTCAGATCTTCAAGTTATAATTTGCAATCATAATTTGATGTTATCAATTCTAAGTTCTGTATTTGACTATTACAAGTTCAGATCTTCAAGTTATAATTTGCAATCATAATTTGAAGTTATCAATGCTAAGTTCAGTATTTGACTATTCCAAGTTCAGATCTTCAAGTTATAATTTGCAATCATAATTTGATGTTATCAATTCTAAGTTCAGTATTTGACTATTACAAGTTCAGATCTTCAAATTATAATTTGCAATCATAATTAGAAGTTATCAATTCTAAGTTCTGTATTTGACAATTACAAGTTCAGATCTTCAAGTTATAATTAGCAATCATAATTTGTATTTAACAATTCGAAGTTCTGTATTTGACTATTACAAGTTCAGATCTTCAAATTATTATTTACAATCTTAATTTGAAATTAACAATTCGAAGTTCTGTATTTACTTATTACAAGTTCAGATCTTCAAGTTATAATTTGCAATCATAATTTGAAGTTATCAATTCTAAGTTCTGTATTTGACAATTACAAGTTCAGATCTTCAAGTTATAATTTGCAATCATAATTTGTATTTTACAATTCTAAGTTCTGTATTTGACTATTACAAGTTCAGATCTTCAAGTTATAATTTGCAATAATAATTTGAATTTCACAATTCTAAGTTCAGTATTTTATGATTACAAGTTCAGATCTTCAAGTTATAATTTGCAATCATAATTTGAAGTTATCAATGCTAAGTTCTGTATTTGACAATTACAAGTTCAGATCTACAAGTTATAATTTGAACTAATAATTTGTATTTAACTATTTGAAGTTCTGTATTTGACTATTACAAGTTCAGATCTTCAAATTATAATTTGCAATCATAATTTGAAGTTATCAATTCTAAGTTCTGTATTTGACAATTACAAGTTTAAATCTTCAAGTTATAATTAGCAATCATAATTTGTATTTAACAATTCGAAGTTCTGTATTTGACTATTACAAGTTCAGATCTTCAAATTATTATTTACAATCTTAGTTTGAAATTAACAATTCGTAGTTCTGTATTTACTTATTACAAGTTCAGATCTTCAAGTTATAATTTGTAATTATAATTTATATTTAACAAATCTAAGTTCTGTAATTAACTATTACAAGTTCAGATCTTCAAGTTATAATTTGAACTAATAATTTGTATTTAACTATTCGAAGTTCTGTGTTTGACTATTACAAGTTCAGATCTTCAAATTATAATTTGCAATCATAATTTGAAGTTATCAATTCTAAGTTCTGTATTTGACAATTACAAGTTCAGATCTTCAAGTTATAATTAGCAATCATAAATTGTATTTAACAATTCGAAGTTCTGTATTTGACTATTACAAGTTCAGATCTTCAAATTATTATTTACAATCTTAATTTGTAATTAACAATTCGAAGTTCTGTATTTACTTATTACAAGTTCAGATCTTCAAGTTATAATTTGCAATCATAATTTGAAGTAATCAATTCTAAGTTCTGTATTTGACAATTACAAGTTCAGATCTTCAAGTTATAATTAGCTATCATAATTTGAATTTTACAATTCTAAGTACTGTATTTGACTATTACAAGTTCAGATCTTCAAGTTATAATTTGAAATAATAATTTGAATTTTACAATTCTAAGTTCAGTATTTTATGATTACAAGTTAAGATCTTCAAGTTATAATTTGCAATCATAATTTGAAGTTATCAATGCTAAGTTCTGTATTTGTCAATTACAAGTTCAGATCTTCAAATTATTATTTAAAATCTTAGTTGGAAATTAACAATTCGAAGTTCTGTATTTACTTATTACAAGTTCAGATCTTCAAGTTATAATTTGCAATCATAATTTGAAGTTATCAACTCTAAGTTCTGTATTTGACAATTACAAGTTCAGATCTTCAAGTTATAATTAGCAATCCTAATTTGAATTTTACAATTCTAAGTTCAGTATTTGATGATTACAAGTTCAGATCTTCAAATTATTTTTTACAATCTTAGTTTGAAATTTACAATTAGAAGTTCTGTATTTACTTATTACAAGTTCAGATCTTCAAGTTATAATTTGAAATTATAATTTATATTTAACATATCTAAGTTCTGTAATTAACTATTACAAGTTCAGATCTTCAAGTTATAATTAGCAATCATAATTAGAAGTTATCAATTCTAAGTTCTGTATTTGACAGTTACAAGTTCAGATCATTAAGTTATAATTTGAAATAATAATTAGTATTTAACAAATTTAAGTTCTGTAATTCACTATTACAAGTTCAGATCTTCAAGTTATAATTTGCAATAATAATTAGAAGCTATCAATTTTAAGCTCTGTATTTGACAATTACAAGTTCAGATCTTCAAGATATAATTAGCAAACATAATTTGAATTTTACACTTCTAAGTTCAGTATTTGACTATTCCAAGTTCAGATCTTCAAGTTATAATTTGCAATCATAATTTGATGTTATCAATTCTAAGTTCTGTATTTGACTATTACAAGTTCAGATCTTCAAGTTATAATTTGCAATCATAATTTGAAGTTATCAATGCTAAGTTCAGTATTTGACTATTCCAAGTTCAGATCTTCAAGTTATAATTTGCAATCATAATTTGATGTTATCAATTCTAAGTTCAGTATTTGACTATTACAAGTTCAGATCTTCAAATTATAATTTGCAATCATAATTAGAAGTTATCAATTCTAAGTTCTGTATTTGACAATTACAAGTTCAGATCTTCAAGTTATAATTAGCAATCATAATTTGTATTTAACAATTCGAAGTTCTGTATTTGACTATTACAAGTTCAGATCTTCAAATTATTATTTGCAATCTTAATTTGAAATTAACAATTCGAAGTTCTGTATTTACTTATTACAAGTTCAGATCTTCAAGTTATAATTTGCAATCATAATTTGAAGTTATCAATTCTAAGTTCTGTATTTGACAATTACAAGTTCAGATCTTCAAGTTATAATTTGCAATCATAATTTGTATTTTACAATTCTAAGTTCTGTATTTGACTATTACAAGTTCAGATCTTCAAGTTATAATTTGCAATAATAATTTGAATTTCACAATTCTAAGTTCAGTATTTTATGATTACAAGTTCAGATCTTCAAGTTATAATTTGCAATCATAATTTGAAGTTATCAATGCTAAGTTCTGTATTTGACAATTACAAGTTCAGATCTACAAGTTATAATTTGAACTAATAATTTGTATTTAACTATTTGAAGTTCTGTATTTGACTATTACAAGTTCAGATCTTCAAATTATAATTTGCAATCATAATTTGAAGTTATCAATTCTAAGTTCTGTATTTGACAATTACAAGTTTAAATCTTCAAGTTATAATTAGCAATCATAATTTGTATTTAACAATTCGAAGTTCTGTATTTGACTATTACAAGTTCAGATCTTCAAATTATTATTTACAATCTTAGTTTGAAATTAACAATTCGTAGTTCTGTATTTACTTATTACAAGTTCAGATCTTCAAGTTATAATTTGTAATTATAATTTATATTTAACAAATCTAAGTTCTGTAATTAACTATTACAAGTTCAGATCTTCAAGTTATAATTTGAACTAATAATTTGTATTTAACTATTCGAAGTTCTGTATTTGACTATTACAAGTTCAGATCTTCAAATTATAATTTGCAATCATAATTTGAAGTTATCAATTCTAAGTTCTGTATTTGACAATTACAAGTTCAGATCTTCAAGTTATAATTAGCAATCATAAATTGTATTTAACAATTCGAAGTTCTGTATTTGACTATTACAAGTTCAGATCTTCAAATTATTATTTACAATCTTAGTTGGAAATTAACAATTCGAAGTTCTGTATTTACTTATTACAAGTTCAGATCTTCAAGTTATAATTTGCAATCATAATTTGAAGTTATCAACTCTAAGTTCTGTATTTGACAATTACAAGTTCAGATCTTCAAGTTATAATTAGCAATCATAATTAGAAGTTATCAATTCTAAGTTCTGTATTTGACAGTTACAAGTTCAGATCATTAAGTTATAATTTGAAATAATAATTAGTATTTAACAAATTTAAGTTCTGTAATTCACTATTACAAGTTCAGATCTTCAAGTTATAATTTGCAATAATAATTAGAAGCTATCAATTTTAAGCTCTGTATTTGACAATTACTAGTTCAGATCTTCAAGATATAATTAGCAAACATAATTTGAATTTTACACTTCTAAGTTCAGTATTTGACTATTCCAAGTTCAGATCTTCAAGTTATAATTTGCAATCATAATTTGATGTTATCAATTCTAAATTCTGTATTTGACAATTACAAGTTCAGATGTTCTGGTTATAATTAGCAATCATAATTTGTATTTTACAATTCTAAGTTCTGTATTTGACTATTACAAGTTCAGATCTTCAAGTTATAATTTGCAATAATAATTTGAATTTTACAATTCTAAGTTCAGTATTTTATGATTACAAGTTCAGATCTTCAAGTTATAATTAGCAATCATAATTGCAATTTTACAATTCTAAGTTCTGTATTTGACTATTACAAGTTCAGATCTTCAAGTTATAATTTGCAATCATAATTTGAAGTTATCAATTATAAGTTCTGTATTTGACAATTACAAGTTCAGATGTTCAAGTTATAATTAGCAATCTTAATTTGAATTTTACAATTCTAAGTACTGTATTTGACTATTACAAGTTCAGATCAATAAGTTATAATTTGAAATAATAATTAGTATTTAACAAATTTAAGTTCTGTAATTCACTATTACAAGTTCAGATCTTCAAGTTATAATTAGCAATAATAATTAGAAGCTATCAATTTTAAACTCTGTATTTGACAATTACAAGTTCAGATCTTCAAGATATAATTAGCAAACATAATTTGAATTTTACAATTCTAAGTTCTGTATTTGACTATTACAAGTTCAGATCATTAAGTTATAATTTGAAATAATAATTAGTATTTAACAAATTTAAGTTCAGTATTTGACTATTCCAAGTTCAGATCTTCAAGTTATAATTTGCAATCATAATTTGATGTTATCAATTCTAAGTTCTGTATTTGACAATTACAAGTTCAGATGTTCAAGTTATAATTAGCAATCATAATTTGTATTTTACAATTCTAAGTTCTGTATTTGACTATTACAAGTTCAGATCTTCAAGTTATAATTTGCAATAATAATTTGAATTTTACAATTCTAAGTTCAGTATTTTATGATTACAAGTTCAGATCTTCAAGTTATAATTAGCAATCATAATTGCAATTTTACAATTCTAAGTTCTGTATTTGACTATTACAAGTTCAGATCTTCAAGTTATAATTTGCAATCATAATTTGAAGTTATCAATTCTAAGTTCTGTATTTGACAATTACAAGTTCAGATGTTCAAGTTATAATTAGCAATCATAATTTGAATTTTACAATTCTAAGTACTGTATTTGACTATTACAAGTTCAGATCAATAAGTTATAATTTGAAATAATAATTAGTATTTAACAAATTTAAGTTCTGTAATTCACTATTACAAGTTCAGATCTTCAAGTTATAATTAGCAATAATAATTAGAAGCTATCAATTTTAAACTCTGTATTTGACAATTACAAGTTCAGATCTTCAAGATATAATTAGCAAACATAATTTGAATTTTACAATTCTAAGTTCTGTATTTGACTATTACAAGTTCAGATCATTAAGTTATAATTTGAAATAATAATTAGTATTTAACAAATTTAAGTTCAGTATTTGACTATTCCAAGTTCAGATCTTCAAGTTATAATTTGCAATCATAATTTGATGTTATCAATTCTAAGTTCTGTATTTGACAATTACAAGTTCAGATGTTCAAGTTATAATTAGCAATCATAATTTGTATTTTACAATTCTAAGTTCTGTATTTGACTATTACAAGTTCAGATCTTCAAGTTATAATTTGCAATAATAATTTGAATTTTACAATTCTAAGTTCAGTATTTTATGATTACAAGTTAAGATCTTCAAGTTGTAATTTGCAATCATAATTTGAAGTTATCAATGCTAAGTTCTGTATTTGTCAATTACAAGTTCAGATCTTCAAATTATTATTTAAAATCTTAGTTGGAAATTAACAATTCGAAGTTCTGTATTTACTTATTACAAGTTCAGATCTTCAAGTTATAATTTGCAATCATAATTTGAAGTTATCAACTCTAAGTTCTGTATTTGACAATTACAAGTTCAGATCTTCAAGTTATAATTAGCAATCATAATTTGAATTTTACAATGCTAAGTTCAGTATTTGATGATTACAAGTTCAGATCTTCAAATTATTATTTACAATCTTAGTTTGAAATTTACAATTCGAAGTTCTGTATTTACTTATTACAAGTTCAGATCTTCAAGTTATAATTTGAAATTAAAATTTATATTTAACATATCCAAGTTCTGTAATTAACTATTACAAGTTCAGATCTTCAAGTTATAATTAGCAATCATAATTAGAAGTTATCAATTCTAAGTTCTGTATTTGACAGTTACAAGTTCAGTTGTTCAAGTTATAATTAGCAATCATAATTTGTATTTTACAATTCTAAGTTCTGTATTTGACTATTACAAGTTCAGATCTTCAAGTTATAATTTGAAATAATAATTTGAATTTTACAATTCTAAGTTCAGTATTTTATGATTACAAGTTAAGATCTTCAAGTTATAATTTGCAATCATAATTTGAAGTTATCAATGCTAAGTTCTGTATTTGTCAATTACAAGTTCAGATCTTCAAATTATTATTTAAAATCTTAGTTGGAAATTAACAATTCGAAGTTCTGTATTTACTTATTACAAGTTCAGATCTTCAAGTTATAATTTGCAATCATAATTTGAAGTTATCAACTCTAAGTTCTGTATTTGACAATTACAAGTTCAGATCTTCAAGTTATAATTAGCAATCCTAATTTGAATTTTACAATTCTAAGTTCAGTATTTGATGATTACAAGTTCAGATCTTCAAATTATTTTTTACAATCTTAGTTGAAATTTACAATTAGAAGTTCTGTATTTACTTATTACAAGTTCAGATCTTCAAGTTATAATTTGAAATTATAATTTATATTTAACATATCTAAGTTCTGTAATTAACTATTACAAGTTCAGATCTTCAAGTTATAATTAGCAATCATAATTAGAAGTTATCAATTCTAAGTTCTGTATTTGACAGTTACAAGTTCAGATCATTAAGTTATAATTTGAAATAATAATTAGTATTTAACAAATTTAAGTTCTGTAATTCACTATTACAAGTTCAGATCTTCAAGTTATAATTTGCAATAATAATTAGAAGCTATCAATTTTAAGCTCTGTATTTGACAATTACAAGTTCAGATCTTCAAGATATAATTAGCAAACATAATTTGAATTTTACACTTCTAAGTTCAGTATTTGACTATTCCAAGTTCAGATCTTCAAGTTATAATTTGCAATCATAATTTGAAGTTATCAATGCTAAGTTCTGTATTTGACAATTACAAGTTCAGATCTTCAAGTTATAAATTGAACTAATTTGTATTTAACTATTCGAAGTTCTGTATTTGACTATTACAAGTTCAGATCTTCAAATTATAATTTGCAATCATAATTTGAAGTTATCAATTCTAAGTTCTGTATTTGACAATTACAAGTTCAGATCTTCAAGTTATAATTTGAACTAATTTGTATTTAACTATTCGAAGTTCTGTATTTGACAATTACAAGTTCAGATGTTCAAGTTATAATTAGCAATCATAATTTGAATTTTACAATTCTAAGTACTGTATTTGACTATTACTAGTTCAGATCATTAAGTTATAATTTGAAATAATAATTGGTATTTAACAAATTTAAGTTCTGTAATTCACTATTACAAGTTCAGATGTTCAAGTTATAATTAGCAATCATAATTTGTATTTTACAATTCTAAGTTCTGTATTTGACTATTACAAGTTCAGATCTTCAAGTTATAATTTGCAATAATAATTTGAATTTTACAATTCTAAGTTCAGTATTTTATGATTACAAGTTAAGATCTTCAAGTTATAATTTGCAATCATAATTTGAAGTTATCAATGCTAAGTTCTGTATTTGTCAATTACAAGTTCAGATCTTCAAATTATTATTTAAAATCTTAGTTGGAAATTAACAATTCGAAGTTCTGTATTTACTTATTACAAGTTCAGATCTTCAAGTTATAATTTGCAATCATAATTTGAAGTTATCAACTCTAAGTTCTGTATTTGACAATTACAAGTTCAGATCTTCAAGTTATAATTAGCAATCATAATTAGAAGTTATCAATTCTAAGTTCTGTATTTGACAGTTACAAGTTCAGATCATTAAGTTATAATTTGAAATAATAATTAGTATTTAACAAATTTAAGTTCTGTAATTCACTATTACAAGTTCAGATCTTCAAGTTATAATTTGCAATAATAATTAGAAGCTATCAATTTTAAGCTCTGTATTTGACAATTACTAGTTCAGATCTTCAAGATATAATTAGCAAACATAATTTGAATTTTACACTTCTAAGTTCAGTATTTGACTATTCCAAGTTCAGATCTTCAAGTTATAATTTGCAACCATAATTTGATGTTATGAATTCTAAGTTCTGTATTTGTCAATTACAAGTTCAGATGTTCAAGTTATAATTAGCAATCATAATTTGTATTTTACAATTCTAAGTTCTGCATTTGACTATTACAAGTTCAGATCTTCAAGTTATAATTTGCAATAATAATTTGAATTTTACAATTCTAAGTTCAGTATTTTATGATTACAAGTTCAGATCTTCAAGTTATAATTTGCAATCATAATTTGAAGATATCAATGCTAAGTTCTGTATTTGACAATTACAAGTTTAAATCTTCAAGTTATAATTAGCAATCATAATTTGTATTTAACAATTCGAAGTTCTGTATTTGACTATTACAAGATCAGATCTTCAAATTATTATTTACAATCTTAGTTTGAAATTAACAATTCGAAGTTCTGTATTTACTTATTACAAGTTCAGATCTTCAAGTTATAATTTGTAATTATAATTTATATTTAACAAATCTAAGTTCTGTAATTAACTATTACAAGTTCAGATTTTCAAGTTATAATTTGAACTAATAATTAGATTTAACTATTCGAAGTTCTGTATTTGACTATTACAAGTTCAGATCTTCAAATTATAATTTGCAATCATAATTTGAAGTTATCAATTCTAAGTTCTGTATTTGACAATTACAAGTTCAGATCTTCAAGTTATAATTAGCAGTCATAATTTGTATTTAACAATTCGAAGTTCTGTATTTGACTATTACAAGTTCAGATCTTCAAATTATTATTTACAATCTTAATTTGAAATTAACAATTCGAAGTTCTGTATTTCCTTATTACAAGTTCAGATCTTCAAGTTATAATTTGCAATCATAATTTGAAGTTATCAATTCTAAGTTCTGTATTTGACAATTACAAGTTCAGATCTTCAAGTTATAATTTGCAATCATAATTTGAAGTTATCAATTCTAAGTTCTGTATTTGACAATTACAAGTTCAGATGTTCAAGTTATAATTAGCAATCATAATTTGTATTTTACAATTCTAAGTTCTGTATTTGACTATTACAAGTTCAGATCTTCAAGTTATAATTTGCAATAATAATTTGAATTTTACAATTCTAAGTTCAGTATTTTATGATTACAAGTTCAGATCTTCAAGTTATAATTTGCAATAATAATTTGAATTTTACAATTCTAAGTTCAGTATTTTATGATTACAAGTTCAGATCTTCAAGTTATAACTTGCAATCATAATTTGAAGTTATCAACTCTAAGTTCTGTATTTGACAATTACAAGTTCAGATCTTCAAGTTATAATTAGCAATCCTAATTTGAATTTTACAATTCTAAGTTCAGTATTTGATGATTACAAGTTCAGATCTTCAAATTATTTTTTACAATCTTAGTTTGAAATTTACAATTAGAAGTTCTGTATTTACTTATTACAAGTTCAGATCTTCAAGTTATAATTTGAAATTATAATTTATATTTAACATATCTAAGTTCTGTAATTAACTATTACAAGTTCAGATCTTCAAGTTATAATTAGCAATCATAATTAGAAGTTATCAATTCTAAGTTCTGTATTTGACAGTTACAAGTTCAGATCATTAAGTTATAATTTGAAATAATAATTAGTATTTAACAAATTTAAGTTCTGTAATTCACTATTACAAGTTCAGATCTTCAAGTTATAATTTGCAATAATAATTAGAAGCTATCAATTTTAAGCTCTGTATTTGACAATTACAAGTTCAGATCTTCAAGATATAATTAGCAAACATAATTTGAATTTTACACTTCTAAGTTCAGTATTTGATTATTCCAAGTTCAGATCTTCAAGTTATAATTTGCAATCATAATTTAATGTTATCAATTCTAAGTTCTGTATTTGACTATTACAAGTTCAGATCTTCAAGTTATAATTTGCAATCATAATTTGAAGTTATCAATGCTAAGTTCTGTATTTGACAATTACAAGTTCAGATCTTCAAGTTATAATTTGAACTAATAATTTGTATTTAACTATTCGAAGTTCTGTATTTGACTATTACAAGTTCAGATCTTCAAATTATAATTTGCAATCATAATTTGAAGTTATCAATTCTAAGTTCTGTATTTGACAATTACAAGTTCAGATCTTCAAATTATTATTTAAAATCTTAGTTGGAAATTAACAATTCGAAGTTCTGTATTTGACAATTACAAGTTCAGATCTTCAAGTTATAATTTGCAATCATAATTTGAAGTTATCAACTCTAAGTTCTGTATTTGACAATTACAAGTTCAGATCTTCAAGTTATAATTAGCAATCATAATTTGAATTTTACAATGCTAAGTTCAGTATTTGATGATTACAAGTTCAGATCTTCAAATTATTATTTACAATCTTAGTTTGAAATTTACAATTCGAAGTTCTGTATTTACTTATTACAAGTTCAGATCTTCAAGTTATAATTTGAAATTAAAATTTATATTTAACATATCCAAGTTCTGTAATTAACTATTACAAGTTCAGATCATCAAGTTATAATTAGCAATCATAATTAGAAGTTATCAATTCTAAGTTCTGTATTTGACAGTTACAAGTTCAGTTGTTCAAGTTATAATTAGCAATCATAATTTGTATTTTACAATTCTAAGTTCTGTATTTGACTATTACAAGTTCAGATCTTCAAGTTATAATTTGAAATAATAATTTGAATTTTACAATTCTAAGTTCAGTATTTTATGATTACAAGTTAAGATCTTCAAGTTATAATTTGCAATCATAATTTGAAGTTATCAATGCTAAGTTCTGTATTTGTCAATTACAAGTTCAGATCTTCAAATTATTATTTAAAATCTTAGTTGGAAATTAACAATTCGAAGTTCTGTATTTACTTATTACAAGTTCAGATCTTCAAGTTATAATTTGCAATCATAATTTGAAGTTATCAACTCTAAGTTCTGTATTTGACAATTACAAGTTCAGATCTTCAAGTTATAATTAGCAATCCTAATTTGAATTTTACAATTCTAAGTTCAGTATTTGATGATTACAAGTTCAGATCTTCAAATTATTTTTTACAATCTTAGTTTGAAATTTACAATTAGAAGTTCTGTATTTACTTATTACAAGTTCAGATCTTCAAGTTATAATTTGAAATTATAATTTATATTTAACATATCTAAGTTCTGTAATTAACTATTACAAGTTCAGATCTTCAAGTTATAATTAGCAATCATAATTAGAAGTTATCAATTCTAAGTTCTGTATTTGACAGTTACAAGTTCAGATCATTAAGTTATAATTTGAAATAATAATTAGTATTTAACAAATTTAAGTTCTGTAATTCACTATTACAAGTTCAGATCTTCAAGTTATAATTTGCAATAATAATTAGAAGCTATCAATTTTAAGCTCTGTATTTGACAATTACAAGTTCAGATCTTCAAGATATAATTAGCAAACATAATTTGAATTTTACACTTCTAAGTTCAGTATTTGACTATTCCAAGTTCAGATCTTCAAGTTATAATTTGCAATCATAATTTGATGTTATCAATTCTAAGTTCTGTATTTGACTATTACAAGTTCAGATCTTCAAGTTATAATTTGCAATCATAATTTGAAGTTATCAATGCTAAGTTCAGTATTTGACTATTCCAAGTTCAGATCTTCAAGTTATAATTTGCAATCATAATTTGATGTTATCAATTCTAAGTTCAGTATTTGACTATTACAAGTTCAGATCTTCAAATTATAATTTGCAATCATAATTAGAAGTTATCAATTCTAAGTTCTGTATTTGACAATTACAAGTTCAGATCTTCAAGTTATAATTAGCAATCATAATTTGTATTTAACAATTCGAAGTTCTGTATTTGACTATTACAAGTTCAGATCTTCAAATTATTATTTGCAATCTTAATTTGAAATTAACAATTCGAAGTTCTGTATTTACTTATTACAAGTTCAGATCTTCAAGTTATAATTTGCAATCATAATTTGAAGTTATCAATTCTAAGTTCTGTATTTGACAATTACAAGTTCAGATCTTCAAGTTATAATTTGCAATCATAATTTGTATTTTACAATTCTAAGTTCTGTATTTGACTATTACAAGTTCAGATCTTCAAGTTATAATTTGCAATAATAATTTGAATTTCACAATTCTAAGTTCAGTATTTTATGATTACAAGTTCAGATCTTCAAGTTATAATTTGCAATCATAATTTGAAGTTATCAATGCTAAGTTCTGTATTTGACAATTACAAGTTCAGATCTACAAGTTATAATTTGAACTAATAATTTGTATTTAACTATTTGAAGTTCTGTATTTGACTATTACAAGTTCAGATCTTCAAATTATAATTTGCAATCATAATTTGAAGTTATCAATTCTAAGTTCTGTATTTGACAATTACAAGTTTAAATCTTCAAGTTATAATTAGCAATCATAATTTGTATTTAACAATTCGAAGTTCTGTATTTGACTATTACAAGTTCAGATCTTCAAATTATTATTTACAATCTTAGTTTGAAATTAACAATTCGTAGTTCTGTATTTACTTATTACAAGTTCAGATCTTCAAGTTATAATTTGTAATTATAATTTATATTTAACAAATCTAAGTTCTGTAATTAACTATTACAAGTTCAGATCTTCAAGTTATAATTTGAACTAATAATTTGTATTTAACTATTCGAAGTTCTGTATTTGACTATTACAAGTTCAGATCTTCAAATTATAATTTGCAATCATAATTTGAAGTTATCAATTCTAAGTTCTGTATTTGACAATTACAAGTTCAGATCTTCAAGTTATAATTAGCAATCATAAATTGTATTTAACAATTCGAAGTTCTGTATTTGACTATTACAAGTTCAGATCTTCAAATTATTATTTACAATCTTAATTTGTAATTAACAATTCGAAGTTCTGTATTTACTTATTACAAGTTCAGATCTTCAAGTTATAATTTGCAATCATAATTTGAAGTAATCAATTCTAAGTTCTGTATTTGACAATTACAAGTTCAGATCTTCAAGTTATAATTAGCAATCATAATTTGAATTTTACAATTCTAAGTTCAGTATTTGATGATTACAAGTTCAGATCTTCAAATTATTATTTACAATCTTAGTTTGAAATTAACAATTCGAAGTTCTGTATTTACTTATTACAAGTTCAGATCTTCAAGTTATAATTTGAAATTATAATTTATATTTAAGATATCTAAATTCTGTAATTAACTATTACAAGTTCAGATCTTCAAGTTATAATTAGCAATCATAATTAGAATTTATCAATTCTAAGTTCTGTATTTGACAGTTACAAGTTCAGATGTTCAAGTTATAATTAGCAAACATAATTTGTATTTTACAATTCTAAGTTCTGTATTTGACTATTACAAGTTCAGATCTTCAAGTTATAATTTGCAATAATAATTTGAATTTTACAATTCTAAAATCAGAATTTTATGATTACAAGTTAAGATCTTCAAGTTATAATTTGCAATCATAATTTGAAGTTATCAATGCTAAGTTCTGTATTTGTCAATTACAAGTTCAGATCTTCAAATTATTATTTAAAATCTTAGTTGGAAATTAACAATTCGAAGTTCTGTATTTACTTATTACAAGTTCAGATCTTCAAGTTATAATTTGCAATCATAATTTGAAGTTATCAACTCTAAGTTCTGTATTTGACAATTACAAGTTCAGATCTTCAAGTTATAATTAGTAATCATAATTAGAAGTTATCAATTCTAAGTTCTGTATTTGACAGTTACAAGTTCAGATCATTAAGTTATAATTTGAAATAATAATTAGTATTTAACAAATTTAAGTTCTGTAATTCACTATTACAAGTTCAGATCTTCAAGTTACAATTTGCAATAATAATTAGAAGCTATCAATTTTAAGCTCTGTAATTGACAATTACTAGTTCAGATCTTCAAGATATAATTAGCAAACATAATTTGAATTTTACACTTCTAAGTTCAGTATTTGACTATTCCAAGTTCAGATCTTCAAGTTATAATTTGCAATCATAATTTGATGTTATCAATTCTAAGTTCTGTATTTGACAATTACAAGTTCAGATGTTCAAGTTATAATTAGCAATCATAATTTGTATTTTACAATTCTAAATTCTGTATTTGACTATTACAAGTTCAGATCTTCAAGTTATAATTTGCAATAATAATTTGAATTTTACAATTCTAAGTTCAGTATTTTATGATTACAAGTTCAGATCTTCAAGTTATAATTAGCAATCATAATTGCAATTTTACAATTCTAAGTTCTGTATTTGACTATTACAAGTTCAGATCTTCAAGTTATAATTTGCAATCATAATTTGAAGTTATCAATTCTAAGTTCTGTATTTGACAATTACAAGTTCAGATGTTCAAGTTATAATTAGCAATCATAATTTGAATTTTACAATTCTAAGTACTGTATTTGACTATTACAAGTTCAGATCATTAAGTTATAATTTGAAATAATAATTAGTATTTAACAAATTTAAGTTCTGTAATTCACTATTACAAGTTCAGATCTTCAACTTATAATTTGCAATAATAATTAGAAGCTATCAATTTTAAGCTCTGTATTTGACAATTACAAGTTCAGATCTTCAAGATATAATTAGCAAACATAATTTGAATTTTACAATTCTAAGTTCTGTATTTGACTATTACAAGTTCAGATCATTATGTTATAATTTGAAATAATAATTAGTATTTAACAAATTTAAGTTCAGTATTTGACTATTCCAAGTTCAGATCTTCAAGTTATAATTTGCAATCATAATTTGATGTTATCAATTCTAAGTTCTGTATTTGACAATTACAAGTTCAGATGTTCAAGTTATAATTAGCAATCATAATTTGTATTTTACAATTCTAAGTTCTGTATTTGACTATTACAAGTTCAGATCTTCAAGTTATAATTTGCAATAATAATTTGAATTTTACAATTCTAAGTTCAGTATTTTATGATTACAAGTTAAAATCTTCAAGTTATAATTTGCAATCATAATTTGAAGTTATCAATGCTAAGTTCTGTATTTGTCAATTACAAGTTCAGATCTTCAAATTATTATTTAAAATCTTAGTTGGAAATTAACAATTCGAAGTTCTGTATTTACTTATTACAAGTTCAGATCTTCAAGTTATAATTTGCAATCATAATTTGAAGTTATCAATTCTAAGTTCTGTATTTGACAATTACAAGTTCAGATCTTCAAGTTATAATGTGCAATCATAATTTGTATTTTACAATTCTAAGTTCTGTATTTGACTATTACAAGTTCAGATCTTCAAGTTATAATTTGCAATAATAATTTGAATTTCACAATTCTAAGTTCAGTATTTTATGATTACAAGTTCAGATCTTCAAGTTATAATTTTCAATCATAATTTGAAGTTATCAATGCTAAGTTCTGTATTTGACAATTACAAGTTCAGATCTTCAAGTTATAATTTGAACTAATAATTTGTATTTAACTATTTGAAGTTCTGTATTTGACTATTACAAGTTCAGATCTTCAAATTATAATTTGCAATAATAATTTGAATTTCACAATTCTAAGTTCTGTATTTGACAATTACAAGTTCAGATGTTCAAGTTATAATTAGCAATCATAATTTGTATTTTACAATTCTAAGTTCTGTATTTGACTATTACAAGTTCAGATCTTCAAGTTATAATTTGCAATAATAATTTGAATTTTACAATTCTAAGTTCAGTATTTTATGATTACAAGTTAAAATCTTCAAGTTATAATTTGCAATCATAATTTGAAGTTATCAATGCTAAGTTCTGTATTTGTCAATTACAAGTTCAGATCTTCAAATTATTATTTAAAATCTTAGTTGGAAATTAACAATTCGAAGTTCTGTATTTACTTATTACATCTTCAAGTTATAATTTGCAATCATAATTTGAAGTTATCAACTCTAAGTTCTGTATTTGACAATTACTAGTTCAGATCTTCAAGTTATAATTAGCAATCATAATTTGAATTTTACAATTCTAAGTTCAGTATTTGATGATTACAAGTTCAGATCTTCAAATTATTATTTACAATCTTAGTTTGAAATTTACAATTCGAAGTTCTGTATTTACTTATTACAAGTTCAGATCTTCAAGTTATAATTTGAAATTATAATTTATATTTAACATATCTAAGTTCTGTAATTAACTATTACAAGTTCAGATCTTCAAGTTATAATTAGCAATCATAATTAGAAGTTATCAATTCTAAGTTCTGTATTTGACAGTTACAAGTTCAGATCATTAAGTTACAATTTGAAATAATAATTAGTATTTAACAAATTTAAGTTCTGTAATTCACTATTACAATTTCAGATCTTCAAGTTATAATTTGCAATAATAATTAGAAGCTATCAATTCTAAGTTCTGTATTTGACAATTACAAGTTCACATGTTCAAGTTATAATTAGCAATCATAATTTGTATTTTACAATTCTAAGTTCTGTATTTGACTATTACAAGTTCAGATCTTCAAGTTATAATTTGCAATAATAATTTGAATTTTACAATTCTAAGTTCAGTATTTTATGATTACAAGTTCAGATCTTCAAGTTATCATTTGCAATCATAATTTGAAGTTATCAATGCTAAGTTCTGTATTTGACAATTACAAGTTCAGATCTTCAAGTTATAATTTGAACTAATAATTTGTATTTAACTATTTGAAGTTCTGTATTTGACTATTACAAGTTCAGATCTTCAAATTATAATTTACAATCTTAGTTTGAAATTAACAATTCGTAGTTCTGTATTTACTTATTACAAGTTCAGATCTTCAAGTTATAATTTGCAATCATAATTTGAAGTTATCAATTCTAAGTTCTGTATTTGACAATTACAAGTTCAGATCTTCAAGTTATAATTAGCAATCATAATTTGTATTTAACAATTCGAAGTTCTGTATTTGACTATTACAAGTTCAGATCTTCAAATTATTATTTACAATCTTAATATGAAATTAACAATTCGAAGTTCTGTATTTACTTATTACAAGTTCAGATCTTCAAGTTATAATTTGCAATCATAATTTGAAGTTATCAATTCTAAGTTCTGTATTTGACAATTACAAGTTCAGATCTTCAAGTTATAATTAGCAATCATAATTTGTATTTAACAATTCGAAGTTCTGTATTTGACTATTACAAGTTCAGATCTTCAAATTATTATTTACAATCTTAATATGAAATTAACAATTCGAAGTTCTGTATTTACTTATTACAAGTTCAGATCTTCAAGTTATAATTTGCAATCATAATTTGAAGTTATCAATTCTAAGTTCTGTATTTGACAATTACAAGTTCAGATCTTCAAGTTATAATTTGAAATTATAATTTATATTTAACATATCTAAATTCTGTAATTAACTATTACAAGTTCAGATCTTCAAGTTATAATTAGCAATCATAATTAGAAGTTATCAATTCTAAGTTCTGTATTTGACAGTTACAAGTTCAGATGTTCAAGTTATAATTAGCAATCATAATTTGTATTTTATAATTCTAAGTTCTGTATTTGACTATTACAAGTTCAGATCTTCAAATTATAATTTGCAATCATAATTTGAAGTTATCAATTCTAAGTTCTGTATTTGACAATTACAAGTTTAAATCTTCAAGTTATAATTAGCAATCATAATTTGTATTTAACAATTCGAAGTTCTGTATTTGACTATTACAAGTTCAGATCTTCAAATTATTATTTACAATCTTAGTTTGAAATTAACAATTCGTAGTTCTGTATTTACTTATTACAAGTTCAGATCTTCAAGTTATAATTTGTAATTATAATTTATATTTAACAAATCTAAGTTCTGTAATTAACTATTACAAGTTCAGATCTTCAAGTTATAATTTGAACTAATAATTTGTATTTAACTATTCGAAGTTCTGTATTTGACTATTACAAGTTCAGATCTTCAAATTATAATTTGCAATCATAATTAGAAGTTATCAATTCTAAGTTCTGTATTTGACAATTACAAGTTCAGATCTTCAAGTTATAATTAGCAATCATAATTTGTATTTAACAATTCGAAGTTCTGTATTTGACTATTACAAGTTCAGATCTTCAAATTATTATTTACAATCTTAATTTGAAATTAACAATTCGAAGTTCTGTATTTACTTATTACAAGTTCAGATCTTCAAGTTATAATTTGCAATCATAATTTGAAGTTATCAATTCTAAGTTCTGTATTTGACAATTACAAGTTCAGATCTTCAAGTTATAATTTGCAATCATAATTTGTATTTTACAATTCTAAGTTCTGTATTTGACTATTACAAGTTCAGATCTTCAAGTTATAATTTGCAATAATAATTTGAATTTCACAATTCTAAGTTCAGTATTTTATGATTACAAGTTCAGATCTTCAAGTTATAATTTGCAATCATAATTTGAAGTTATCAATGCTAAGTTCTGTATTTGACAATTACAAGTTCAGATCTTCAAGTTATAATTTGAACTAATAATTTGTATTTAACTATTTGAAGTTCTGTATTTGACTATTACAAGTTCAGATCTTCAAATTATAATTTGCAATCATAATTTGAAGTTATCAATTCTAAGTACTGTATTTGACTATTACAAGTTCAGAACTTCAAGTTATAATTTGAACTAATAATTTGTATTTAACTATTTGAAGTTCTGTATTTGACAATTACAAGTTTAAATCTTCAAGTTATAATTAGCAATCATAATTTGTATTTAACAATTCGAAGTTCTGTATTTGACTATTACAAGTTCAGATCTTCAAGTTATAATTTGCAATAATAATTGAAATTTCACAATTCTAAGTTCAGTATTTTATGATTACAAGTTCAGATCTTCAAGTTATAATTTGCAATCATAATTTGAAGTTATCAATGCTAAGTTCTGTATTTGACAATTACAAGTTCAGATCTTCAAGTTATAATTTGAACTAATAATTTGTATTTAACTATTTGAAGTTCTGTATTTGACAATTACAAGTTTAAATCTTCAAGTTATAATTAGCAATCATAATTTGTATTTAACAATTCGAAGTTCTGTATTTGACTATTACAAGTTCAGATCTTCAAATTATAATTTGCAATCATAATTTGAAGTTATCAATTCTAAGTTCTGTATTTGACAATTACAAGTTCAGATCTTCAAGTTATAATTAGCAATCATAATTTGTATTTAACAATTCGAAGTTCTGTATTTGACTATTACAAGTTCAGATCTTCAAATTATTATTTACAATCTTAATTTGAAATTAACAATTCGAAGTTCTGTATTTACTTATTACAAGTTCAGATCTTCAAGTTATAATTTGCAATCATAATTTGAAGTTATCAATTCTAAGTTCTGTATTTGACAATTACAAGTTCAGATCTTCAAGTTATAATTAGCAATCATAATTTGAATTTTACAATTCTAAGTTCAGTATTTGATGATTACAAGTTCAGATCTTCAAATTATTATTTACAACCTTAGTTTGAAATTAACAATTCGAAGTTCTGTATTTACTTATTACACGTTCAGATCTTCAAGTTATAATTTGAAATTATAATTTATATTTAACAAATCTAAGTTCTGTAATTAACTATTACAAGTTCAGATCTTCAAGTTATAATTTGCAATCATAATTTGAAGTTATCAATTCTAAGTTCTGTATTTGATAATTACAAGATCAGATGTTCAAGTTATAATTAGCAATCATAATTTGAATTTTACAATTCTAAGTTCTGTATTTGACTATTACAAGTTCAGATCATTAAGTTATAATTTGAAATAATAATTAGTATTTAACAAATTTAAGTTCAGTATTTGACTATTCCAAGTTCAGATCTTCAAGTTATAATTAGCAATCATAATTTGATGTTATCAATTCTAAGTTCTGTATTTGACAATTACAAGTTCAGATGTTCAAGTTATAATTAGCAATCATAATTTGTATTTTACAATTCTAAGTTCTGTATTTGACTATTACAAGTTCAGATCTTCAAGTTATAATTTGCAATAATAATTTGAAGTTATCAATGCTAAGTTCTGTATTTGTCAATTACAAGTTCAGATCTTCAAATTATTATTTAAAATCTTAGTTGGAAATTAACAATTCGAAGTTCTGTATTTACTTATTACAAGTTCAGATCTTCAAGTTATAATTTGCAATCATAATTTGAAGTTATCAACTCTAAGTTCTGTATTTGACGATTACAAGTTCAGATCTTCAAGTTATAATTAGCAATCATAATTTGAATTTTACCATTCTAAGTTAAGTATTTGATGATTACAAGTTCAGATCTTCAAATTATTATTTACAATCTTAGTTTGAAATTTACAATTCGAAGTTCTGTATTTACTTATTACAAGTTCAGATCTTCAAGTTATAATTTGAAATTATAATTTATATTTAACATATCTAAGTTCTGTAATTAACTATTACAAGTTCAGATCTTCAAGTTATAATTAGCAATCATAATTAGAAGTTATCAATTCTAAGTTCTGTATTTGACAGTTACAAGTTCAGATGATTAAGTTATAATTTGAAATAATAATTAGTATTTAACAAATTTAAGTTCTGTAATTCACTATTACAAGTTCAGATCTTCAAGTTATAATTTGCAATAATAATTAGAAGCTATCAATTTTAAGCTCTGTATTTGACAATTACTAGTTCAGATCTTCAAGGTATAATTAGCAAACATAATTTGAATTTTACACTTCTAAGTTCGGTATTTGACTATTCCAAGTTCAGATCTTCAAGTTATAATTTGCAACCATAATTTGATGTTATCAATTCTAAGTTCTGTATTTGACAATTACAAGTTCAGATGTTCAAGTTATAATTAGCAATCATAATCTGTATTTTACAATTCTAAGTTCTGTATTTGACTATTACAAGTTCAGATCTTCAAGTTATAATTTGCAATAATAATTTGGATTTTACAATTCTAAGTTCAGTATTTTATGATTACAAGTTCAGATCTTCAAGTTATCATTTGCAATCATAATTTGAAGTTATCAATGCTAAGTTCTGTATTTGACAATTACAAGTTCAGATCTTCAAGTTATAATTTGAACTAATAATTTGTATTTAACTATTTGAAGTTCTGTATTTGACTATTACAAGTTCAGATCTTCAAATTATAATTTGCAATCATAATTTGAAGTTATCAATTCTAAGTTCTGTATTTGACAATTACAATATTAAATCTTCAAGTTATAATTAGCAATCATAATTTGTATTTAACAATTCGAAGTTCTGTATTTGACTATTACAAGTTCAGATCTTCAAATTATTATTTACAATCTTAGTTTGAAATTAACAATTCGTAGTTCTGTATTTACTTATTACAAGTTCAGATCTTCAAGTTATAATTTGTAATTATAATTTATATTTAACAAATCTAAGTTCTGTAATTAACTATTACAAGTTCAGATCTTCAAGTTATAATTTGAACTAATAATTTGTATTTAACTATTCGAAGTTCTGTATTTGACTATTACAAGTTCAGATCTTCAAATTATAATTTGCAATCATAATTAGAAGTTATCAATTCTAAGTTCTGTATTTGACAATTACAAGTTCAGATCTTCAAGTTATAATTAGCAATCATAATTTGTATTTAACAATTCGAAGTTCTGTATTTGACTATTACAAGTTCAGATCTTCAAATTATTATTTACAATCTTAATTTGAAATTAACAATTCGAAGTTCTGTATTTACTTATTACAAGTTCAGATCTTCAAGTTATAATTTGCAATCATAATTTGAAGTTATCAATTCTAAGTTCTGTATTTGACAATTACAAGTTCAGATCTTCAAGTTATAATTTGCAATCATAATTTGTATTTTACAATTCTAAGTTCTGTATTTGACTATTACAAGTTCAGATCTTCAAGTTATAATTTGCAATAATAATTTGAATTTCACAATTCTAAGTTCAGTATTTTATGATTACAAGTTCAGATCTTCAAGTTATAATTTGCAATCATAATTTGAAGTTATCAATTCTAAGTTCTGTATTTGATAATTACAAGATCAGATGTTCAAGTTATAATTAGCAATCATAATTTGAATTTTACAATTCTAAGTTCTGTATTTGACTATTACAAGTTCAGATCATTAAGTTATAATTTGAAATAATAATTAGTATTTAACAAATTTAAGTTCAGTATTTGACTATTCCAAGTTCAGATCTTCAAGTTATAATTAGCAATCATAATTTGATGTTATCAATTCTAAGTTCTGTATTTGACAATTACAAGTTCAGATGTTCAAGTTATAATTAGCAATCATAATTTGTATTTTACAATTCTAAGTTCTGTATTTGACTATTACAAGTTCAGATCTTCAAGTTATAATTTGCAATAATAATTTGAAGTTATCAATGCTAAGTTCTGTATTTGTCAATTACAAGTTCAGATCTTCAAATTATTATTTAAAATCTTAGTTGGAAATTAACAATTCGAAGTTCTGTATTTACTTATTACAAGTTCAGATCTTCAAGTTATAATTTGCAATCATAATTTGAAGTTATCAACTCTAAGTTCTGTATTTGACGATTACAAGTTCAGATCTTCAAGTTATAATTAGCAATCATAATTTGAATTTTACCATTCTAAGTTAAGTATTTGATGATTACAAGTTCAGATCTTCAAATTATTATTTACAATCTTAGTTTGAAATTTACAATTCGAAGTTCTGTATTTACTTATTACAAGTTCAGATCTTCAAGTTATAATTTGAAATTATAATTTATATTTAACATATCTAAGTTCTGTAATTAACTATTACAAGTTCAGATCTTCAAGTTATAATTAGCAATCATAATTAGAAGTTATCAATTCTAAGTTCTGTATTTGACAGTTACAAGTTCAGATGATTAAGTTATAATTTGAAATAATAATTAGTATTTAACAAATTTAAGTTCTGTAATTCACTATTACAAGTTCAGATCTTCAAGTTATAATTTGCAATAATAATTAGAAGCTATCAATTTTAAGCTCTGTATTTGACAATTACTAGTTCAGATCTTCAAGGTATAATTAGCAAACATAATTTGAATTTTACACTTCTAAGTTCGGTATTTGACTATTCCAAGTTCAGATCTTCAAGTTATAATTTGCAACCATAATTTGATGTTATCAATTCTAAGTTCTGTATTTGACAATTACAAGTTCAGATGTTCAAGTTATAATTAGCAATCATAATCTGTATTTTACAATTCTAAGTTCTGTATTTGACTATTACAAGTTCAGATCTTCAAGTTATAATTTGCAATAATAATTTGGATTTTACAATTCTAAGTTCAGTATTTTATGATTACAAGTTCAGATCTTCAAGTTATCATTTGCAATCATAATTTGAAGTTATCAATGCTAAGTTCTGTATTTGACAATTACAAGTTCAGATCTTCAAGTTATAATTTGAACTAATAATTTGTATTTAACTATTTGAAGTTCTGTATTTGACTATTACAAGTTCAGATCTTCAAATTATAATTTGCAATCATAATTTGAAGTTATCAATTCTAAGTTCTGTATTTGACAATTACAATATTAAATCTTCAAGTTATAATTAGCAATCATAATTTGTATTTAACAATTCGAAGTTCTGTATTTGACTATTACAAGTTCAGATCTTCAAATTATTATTTACAATCTTAGTTTGAAATTAACAATTCGTAGTTCTGTATTTACTTATTACAAGTTCAGATCTTCAAGTTATAATTTGTAATTATAATTTATATTTAACAAATCTAAGTTCTGTAATTAACTATTACAAGTTCAGATCTTCAAGTTATAATTTGAACTAATAATTTGTATTTAACTATTCGAAGTTCTGTATTTGACTATTACAAGTTCAGATCTTCAAATTATAATTTGCAATCATAATTAGAAGTTATCAATTCTAAGTTCTGTATTTGACAATTACAAGTTCAGATCTTCAAGTTATAATTAGCAATCATAATTTGTATTTAACAATTCGAAGTTCTGTATTTGACTATTACAAGTTCAGATCTTCAAATTATTATTTACAATCTTAATTTGAAATTAACAATTCGAAGTTCTGTATTTACTTATTACAAGTTCAGATCTTCAAGTTATAATTTGCAATCATAATTTGAAGTTATCAATTCTAAGTTCTGTATTTGACAATTACAAGTTCAGATCTTCAAGTTATAATTTGCAATCATAATTTGTATTTTACAATTCTAAGTTCTGTATTTGACTATTACAAGTTCAGATCTTCAAGTTATAATTTGCAATAATAATTTGAATTTCACAATTCTAAGTTCAGTATTTTATGATTACAAGTTCAGATCTTCAAGTTATAATTTGCAATCATAATTTGAAGTTATCAATGCTAAGTTCTGTATTTGACAATTACAAGTTCAGATCTTCAAGTTATAATTTGAACTAATAATTTGTATTTAACTATTTGAAGTTCTGTATTTGACTATTACAAGTTCAGATCTTCAAATTATAATTTGCAATCATAATTTGAAGTTATCAATTCTAAGTACTGTATTTGACTATTACAAGTTCAGAACTTCAAGTTATAATTTGAACTAATAATTTGTATTTAACTATTTGAAGTTCTGTATTTGACAATTACAAGTTTAAATCTTCAAGTTATAATTAGCAATCATAATTTGTATTTAACAATTCGAAGTTCTGTATTTGACTATTACAAGTTCAGATCTTCAAGTTATAATTTGCAATAATAATTGAAATTTCACAATTCTAAGTTCAGTATTTTATGATTACAAGTTCAGATCTTCAAGTTATAATTTGCAATCATAATTTGAAGTTATCAATGCTAAGTTCTGTATTTGACAATTACAAGTTCAGATCTTCAAGTTATAATTTGAACTAATAATTTGTATTTAACTATTTGAAGTTCTGTATTTGACAATTACAAGTTTAAATCTTCAAGTTATAATTAGCAATCATAATTTGTATTTAACAATTCGAAGTTCTGTATTTGACTATTACAAGTTCAGATCTTCAAATTATAATTTGCAATCATAATTTGAAGTTATCAATTCTAAGTTCTGTATTTGACAATTACAAGTTCAGATCTTCAAGTTATAATTAGCAATCATAATTTGTATTTAACAATTCGAAGTTCTGTATTTGACTATTACAAGTTCAGATCTTCAAATTATTATTTACAATCTTAATTTGAAATTAACAATTCGAAGTTCTGTATTTACTTATTACAAGTTCAGATCTTCAAGTTATAATTTGCAATCATAATTTGAAGTTATCAATTCTAAGTTCTGTATTTGACAATTACAAGTTCAGATCTTCAAGTTATAATTAGCAATCATAATTTGAATTTTACAATTCTAAGTTCAGTATTTGATGATTACAAGTTCAGATCTTCAAATTATTATTTACAATCTTAGTTTGAAATTAACAATTCGAAGTTCTGTATTTACTTATTACACGTTCAGATCTTCAAGTTATAATTTGAAATTATAATTTATATTTAACAAATCTAAGTTCTGTAATTAACTATTACAAGTTCAGATCTTCAAGTTATAATTTGCAATCATAATTTGAAGTTATCAATTCTAAGTTCTGTATTTGATAATTACAAGATCAGATGTTCAAGTTATAATTAGCAATCATAATTTGAATTTTACAATTCTAAGTTCTGTATTTGACTATTACAAGTTCAGATCATTAAGTTATAATTTGAAATAATAATTAGTATTTAACAAATTTAAGTTCAGTATTTGACTATTCCAAGTTCAGATCTTCAAGTTATAATTAGCAATCATAATTTGATGTTATCAATTCTAAGTTCTGTATTTGACAATTACAAGTTCAGATGTTCAAGTTATAATTAGCAATCATAATTTGTATTTTACAATTCTAAGTTCTGTATTTGACTATTACAAGTTCAGATCTTCAAGTTATAATTTGCAATAATAATTTGAAGTTATCAATGCTAAGTTCTGTATTTGTCAATTACAAGTTCAGATCTTCAAATTATTATTTAAAATCTTAGTTGGAAATTAACAATTCGAAGTTCTGTATTTACTTATTACAAGTTCAGATCTTCAAGTTATAATTTGCAATCATAATTTGAAGTTATCAACTCTAAGTTCTGTATTTGACGATTACAAGTTCAGATCTTCAAGTTATAATTAGCAATCATAATTTGAATTTTACCATTCTAAGTTCAGTATTTGATGATTACAAGTTCAGATCTTCAAATTATTATTTACAATCTTAGTTTGAAATTTACAATTCGAAGTTCTGTATTTACTTATTACAAGTTCAGATCTTCAAGTTATAATTTGAAATTATAATTTATATTTAACATATCTAAGTTCTGTAATTAACTATTACAAGTTCAGATCTTCAAGTTATAATTAGCAATCATAATTAGAAGTTATCAATTCTAAGTTCTGTATTTGACAGTTACAAGTTCAGATGATTAAGTTATAATTTGAAATAATAATTAGTATTTAACAAATTTAAGTTCTGTAATTCACTATTACAAGTTCAGATCTTCAAGTTATAATTTGCAATAATAATTAGAAGCTATCAATTTTAAGCTCTGTATTTGACAATTACTAGTTCAGATCTTCAAGGTATAATTAGCAAACATAATTTGAATTTTACACTTCTAAGTTCGGTATTTGACTATTCCAAGTTCAGATCTTCAAGTTATAATTTGCAACCATAATTTGATGTTATCAATTCTAAGTTCTGTATTTGACAATTACAAGTTCAGATGTTCAAGTTATAATTAGCAATCATAATTTGTATTTTACAATTCTAAGTTCTGTATTTGACTATTACAAGTTCAGATCTTCAAGTTATAATTTGCAATAATAATTTGGATTTTACAATTCTAAGTTCAGTATTTTATGATTACAAGTTCAGATCTTCAAGTTATCATTTGCAATCATAATTAGAAGTTATCAATGCTAAGTTCTGTATTTGACAATTACAAGTTCAGATCTTCAAGTTATAATTTGAACTAATAATTTGTATTTAACTATTTGAAGTTCTGTATTTGACAATTACAAGTTCAGATCTTCAAGATATAATTAGCAAACATAATTTGAATTTTACAATTCTAAGTTCTGTATTTGACTATTACAAGTTCAGATCATTAAGTTATAATTTGAAATAATAATTAGTATTTAACAAATTTAAGTTCAGTATTTGACTATTCCAAGTTCAGATCTTCAAGTTATAATTTGCAATCATAATTTGATGTTATCAATTCTAAGTTCTGTATTTGACAATTACAAGTTCAGATGTTCAAGTTATAATTAGCAATCATAATTTGTATTTTACAATTCTAAGTTCTGTATTTGACTATTACAAGTTCAGATCTTCAAGTTATAATTTGCAATAATAATTTGAATTTTACAATTCTAAGTTCAGTATTTTATGATTACAAGTTAAAATCTTCAAGTTATAATTTGCAATCATAATTTGAAGTTATCAATGCTAAGTTCTGTATTTGTCAATTACAAGTTCAGATCTTCAAATTATTATTTAAAATCTTAGTTGGAAATTAACAATTCGAAGTTCTGTATTTACTTATTACAAGTTCAGATCTTCAAGTTATAATTTGCAATCATAATTTGAAGTTATCAACTCTAAGTTCTGTATTTGATGATTACAAGTTCAGATCTTCAAGTTATAATTTGCAATAATAATTAGAAGCTATCAATTTTAAGCTCTGTATTTGACAATTACTAGTTCAGATCTTCAAGATATAATTAGCAAACATAATTTGAATTTTACACTTCTAAGATCAGTATTTGACTATTCCAAGTTCAGATCTTCAAGTTATAATTTGCAACCATAATTTGATGTTATCAATTCTAAGTTCTGTATTTGACAATTACAAGTTCAGATGTTCAAGTTATAATTAGCAATCATAATTTGTATTTTACAATTCTAAGTTCTGTATTTGACTATTACAAGTTCAGATCTTCAAGTTATAATTTGCAATAATAATTTGGATTTTACAATTCTAAGTTCAGTATTTTATGATTACAAGTTCAGATCTTCAAGTTATCATTTGCAATCATAATTTGAAGTTATCAATGCTAAGTTCTGTATTTGACAATTACAAGTTCAGATCTTCAAGTTATAATTTGAACTAATAATTTGTATTTAACTATTTGAAGTTCTGTATTTGACTATTACAAGTTCAGATCTTCAAATTATAATTTGCAAACATAATTTGAATTTTACAATTCTAAGTTCTGTATTTGACTATTACAAGTTCAGATCATTAAGTTATAATTTGAAATAATAATTAGTATTTAACAAATTTAAGTTCAGTATTTGACTATTCCAAGTTCAGATCTTCAAGTTATAATTTGCAATCATAATTTGATGTTATCAATTCTAAGTTCTGTATTTGACAATTACAAGTTCAGATGTTCAAGTTATAATTAGCAATCATAATTTGTATTTTACAATTCTAAGTTCTGTATTTGACTATTACAAGTTCAGATCTTCAAGTTATAATTTGCAATAATAATTTGAATTTTACAATTCTAAGTTCAGTATTTTATGATTACAAGTTAAAATCTTCAAGTTATAATTTGCAATCATAATTTGAAGTTATCAATGCTAAGTTCTGTATTTGTCAATTACAAGTTCAGATCTTCAAATTATTATTTAAAATCTTAGTTGGAAATTAACAATTCGAAGTTCTGTATTTACTTATTACTGATTATCAGATCTTCAAGTTATAATTTGCAATCATAATTTGAAGTTATCAACTCTAAGTTCTGTATTTGATGATTACAAGTTCAGATCTTCAAATTATTATTTACAATCTTAGTTTGAAATTTACAATTCGAAGTTCTGTATTTACTTATTACAAGTTCAGATCTTCAAGTTATAATTTGAAATTATAATTTATATTTAACATATCTAAGTTCTGTAATTAACTATTACAAGTTCAGATCTTCAAGTTATAATTAGCAATCATAATTAGAAGTTATCAATTCTAAGTTCTGTATTTGACAGTTACAAGTTCAGATGATTAAGTTATAATTTGAAATAATAATTAGTATTTAACAAATTTAAGTTCTGTAATTCACTATTACAAGTTCAGATCTTCAAGTTATAATTTGCAATAATAATTAGAAGCTATCAATTTTAAGCTCTGTATTTGACAATTACTAGTTCAGATCTTCAAGATATAATTAGCAAACATAATTTGAATTTTACACTTCTAAGTTCAGTATTTGACTATTCCAAGTTCAGATCTTCAAGTTATAATTTGCAACCATAATTTGATGTTATCAATTCTAAGTTCTGTATTTGACAATTACAAGTTCAGATGTTCAAGTTATAATTAGCAATCATAATTTGTATTTTACAATTCTAAGTTCTGTATTTGACTATTACAAGTTCAGATCTTCAAGTTATAATTTGCAATAATAATTTGGATTTTACAATTCTAAGTTCAGTATTTTATGATTACAAGTTCAGATCTTCAAGTTATCATTTGCAATCATAATTTGAAGTTATCAATGCTAAGTTCTGTATTTGACAATTACAAGTTCAGATCTTCAAGTTATAATTTGAACTAATAATTTGTATTTAACTATTTGAAGTTCTGTATTTGACTATTACAAGTTCAGATCTTCAAATTATAATTTGCAATCACAATTTGAAGTTATCAATTCTAAGTTCTGTATTTGACAATTACAAGTTTAAATCTTCAAGTTATAATTAGCAATCATAATTTGTATTTAACAATTCGAAGTTCTGTATTTGACTATTACAAGTTTAGATCTTCAAATTATTATTTACAATCTTAGTTTGAAATTAACAATTCGTAGTTCTGTATTTACTTATTACAAGTTCAGATCTTCAAGTTATAATTTGTAATTATAATTTATATTTAACAAATCTAAGTTCTGTAATTAACTATTACAAGTTCAGATCTTCAAGTTATAATTTGAACTAATAATTTGTATTTAAGTATTCGAAGTTCTGTATTTGACTATTACAAGTTCAGATCTTCAAATTATAATTTGCAATCATAATTTGAAGTTATCAATTCTAAGTTCTGTATTTGACAATTACAAGTTCAGATCTTCAAATTATAATTAGCAATCATAATTTGTATTTAACAATTCGAAGTTCTGTATTTGACTATTACAAGTTCAGATCTTCAAATTATTATTTACAATCTTAATTTGAAATTAACAATTCGAAGTTCTGTATTTACTTATTACAAGTTCAGATCTTCAAGTTATAATTTGCAATCATAATTTGAAGTTATCAATTCTAAGTTCTGTATTTGACAATTACAAGTTCAGATCTTCAAGTTATAATTTGCAATCATAATTTGTATTTTACAATTCTAAGTTCTGTATTTGACTATTACAAGTTCAGATCTTCAAGTTATAATTTGCAATAATAATTTGAATTTCACAATTCTAAGTTCAGTATTTTATGATTACAAGTTCAGATCTTCAAGTTATAATTTGCAATCATAATTTGAAGTTATCAATGCTAAGTTCTGTATTTGACAATTACAAGTTCAGATCTTCAAGTTATAATTTGAACTAATAATTTGTATTTAACTATTTGAAGTTCTGTATTTGACTATTACAAGTTCAGATCTTCAAATTATAATTTGCAATCATAATTTGAAGTTATCAATTCTAAGTACTGTATTTGACTATTACAAGTTCAGAACTTCAAGTTATAATTTGAACTAATAATTTGTATTTAACTATTTGAAGTTCTGTATTTGACAATTACAAGTTTAAATCTTCAAGTTATAATTAGCAATCATAATTTGTATTTAACAATTCGAAGTTCTGTATTTGACTATTACAAGTTCAGATCTTCAAGTTATAATTTGCAATAATAATTGAAATTTCACAATTCTAAGTTCAGTATTTTATGATTACAAGTTCAGATCTTCAAGTTATAATTTGCAATCATAATTTGAAGTTATCAATGCTAAGTTCTGTATTTGACAATTACAAGTTCAGATCTTCAAGTTATAATTTGAACTAATAATTTGTATTTAACTATTTGAAGTTCTGTATTTGACAATTACAAGTTTAAATCTTCAAGTTATAATTAGCAATCATAATTTGTATTTAACAATTCGAAGTTCTGTATTTGACTATTACAAGTTCAGATCTTCAAATTATAATTTGCAATCATAATTTGAAGTTATCAATTCTAAGTTCTGTATTTGACAATTACAAGTTCAGATCTTCAAGTTATAATTAGCAATCATAATTTGTATTTAACAATTCGAAGTTCTGTATTTGACTATTACAAGTTCAGATCTTCAAATTATTATTTACAATCTTAATTTGAAATTAACAATTCGAAGTTCTGTATTTACTTATTACAAGTTCAGATCTTCAAGTTATAATTTGCAATCATAATTTGAAGTTATCAATTCTAAGTTCTGTATTTGACAATTACAAGTTCAGATCTTCAAGTTATAATTAGCAATCATAATTTGAATTTTACAATTCTAAGTTCAGTATTTGATGATTACAAGTTCAGATCTTCAAATTATTATTTACAACCTTAGTTTGAAATTAACAATTCGAAGTTCTGTATTTACTTATTACACGTTCAGATCTTCAAGTTATAATTTGAAATTATAATTTATATTTAACAAATCTAAGTTCTGTAATTAACTATTACAAGTTCAGATCTTCAAGTTATAATTTGCAATCATAATTTGAAGTTATCAATTCTAAGTTCTGTATTTGATAATTACAAGATCAGATGTTCAAGTTATAATTAGCAATCATAATTTGAATTTTACAATTCTAAGTTCTGTATTTGACTATTACAAGTTCAGATCATTAAGTTATAATTTGAAATAATAATTAGTATTTAACAAATTTAAGTTCAGTATTTGACTATTCCAAGTTCAGATCTTCAAGTTATAATTAGCAATCATAATTTGATGTTATCAATTCTAAGTTCTGTATTTGACAATTACAAGTTCAGATGTTCAAGTTATAATTAGCAATCATAATTTGTATTTTACAATTCTAAGTTCTGTATTTGACTATTACAAGTTCAGATCTTCAAGTTATAATTTGCAATAATAATTTGAAGTTATCAATGCTAAGTTCTGTATTTGTCAATTACAAGTTCAGATCTTCAAATTATTATTTAAAATCTTAGTTGGAAATTAACAATTCGAAGTTCTGTATTTACTTATTACAAGTTCAGATCTTCAAGTTATAATTTGCAATCATAATTTGAAGTTATCAACTCTAAGTTCTGTATTTGACGATTACAAGTTCAGATCTTCAAGTTATAATTAGCAATCATAATTTGAATTTTACCATTCTAAGTTAAGTATTTGATGATTACAAGTTCAGATCTTCAAATTATTATTTACAATCTTAGTTTGAAATTTACAATTCGAAGTTCTGTATTTACTTATTACAAGTTCAGATCTTCAAGTTATAATTTGAAATTATAATTTATATTTAACATATCTAAGTTCTGTAATTAACTATTACAAGTTCAGATCTTCAAGTTATAATTAGCAATCATAATTAGAAGTTATCAATTCTAAGTTCTGTATTTGACAGTTACAAGTTCAGATGATTAAGTTTAAATTTGAAATAATAATTAGTATTTAACAAATTTAAGTTCTGTAATTCACTATTACAAGTTCAGATCTTCAAGTTATAATTTGCAATAATAATTAGAAGCTATCAATTTTAAGCTCTGTATTTGACAATTACTAGTTCAGATCTTCAAGGTATAATTAGCAAACATAATTTGAATTTTACACTTCTAAGTTCGGTATTTGACTATTCCAAGTTCAGATCTTCAAGTTATAATTTGCAACCATAATTTGATGTTATCAATTCTAAGTTCTGTATTTGACAATTACAAGTTCAGATGTTCAAGTTATAATTAGCAATCATAATTTGTATTTTACAATTCTAAGTTCTGTATTTGACTATTACAAGTTCAGATCTTCAAGTTATAATTTGCAATAATAATTTGGATTTTACAATTCTAAGTTCAGTATTTTATGATTACAAGTTCAGATCTTCAAGTTATCATTTGCAATCATAATTTGAAGTTATCAATGCTAAGTTCTGTATTTGACAATTACAAGTTCAGATCTTCAAGTTATAATTTGAACTAATAATTTGTATTTAACTATTTGAAGTTCTGTATTTGACTATTACAAGTTCAGATCTTCAAATTATAATTTGCAATCATAATTTGAAGTTATCAATTCTAAGTTCTGTATTTGACAATTACAATATTAAATCTTCAAGTTATAATTAGCAATCATAATTTGTATTTAACAATTCGAAGTTCTGTATTTGACTATTACAAGTTCAGATCTTCAAATTATTATTTACAATCTTAGTTTGAAATTAACAATTCGTAGTTCTGTATTTACTTATTACAAGTTCAGATCTTCAAGTTATAATTTGTAATTATAATTTATATTTAACAAATCTAAGTTCTGTAATTAACTATTACAAGTTCAGATCTTCAAGTTATAATTTGAACTAATAATTTGTATTTAACTATTCGAAGTTCTGTATTTGACTATTACAAGTTCAGATCTTCAAATTATAATTTGCAATCATAATTAGAAGTTAT
Organism: Cantharis lateralis; assembly: GCA_963170105.1. Lineage (NCBI taxonomy): Eukaryota > Metazoa > Arthropoda > Insecta > Coleoptera > Cantharidae > Cantharis > Cantharis lateralis. The sequence goes on along the minus strand of CAUJGK010000001.1, from coordinate 1,103,320 downwards.
CAATTCTAAGTTCTGTATTTGACAATTACAAGTTCAGATCTTCAAGTTATAATTAGCAATCATAATTTGTATTTAACAATTCGAAGTTCTGTATTTGACTATTACAAGTTCAGATCTTCAAATTATTATTTACAATCTTAATTTGAAATTAACAATTCGAAGTTCTGTATTTACTTATTACAAGTTCAGATCTTCAAGTTATAATTTGCAATCATAATTTGAAGTTATCAATTCTAAGTTCTGTATTTGACAATTACAAGTTCAGATCTTCAAGTTATAATTTGCAATCATAATTTGTATTTTACAATTCTAAGTTCTGTATTTGACTATTACAAGTTCAGATCTTCAAGTTATAATTTGCAATAATAATTTGAATTTCACAATTCTAAGTTCAGTATTTTATGATTACAAGTTCAGATCTTCAAGTTATAATTTGCAATCATAATTTGAAGTTATCAATGCTAAGTTCTGTATTTGACAATTACAAGTTCAGATCTTCAAGTTATAATTTGAACTAATAATTTGTATTTAACTATTTGAAGTTCTGTATTTGACTATTACAAGTTCAGATCTTCAAATTATAATTTGCAATCATAATTTGAAGTTATCAATTCTAAGTACTGTATTTGACTATTACAAGTTCAGAACTTCAAGTTATAATTTGAACTAATAATTTGTATTTAACTATTTGAAGTTCTGTATTTGACAATTACAAGTTTAAATCTTCAAGTTATAATTAGCAATCATAATTTGTATTTAACAATTCGAAGTTCTGTATTTGACTATTACAAGTTCAGATCTTCAAGTTATAATTTGCAATAATAATTGAAATTTCACAATTCTAAGTTCAGTATTTTATGATTACAAGTTCAGATCTTCAAGTTATAATTTCCAATCATAATTTGAAGTTATCAATGCTAAGTTCTGTATTTGACAATTACAAGTTCAGATCTTCAAGTTATAATTTGAACTAATAATTTGTATTTAACTATTTGAAGTTCTGTATTTGACAATTACAAGTTTAAATCTTCAAGTTATAATTAGCAATCATAATTTGTATTTAACAATTCGAAGTTCTGTATTTGACTATTACAAGTTCAGATCTTCAAATTATAATTTGCAATCATAATTTGAAGTTATCAATTCTAAGTTCTGTATTTGACAATTACAAGTTCAGATCTTCAAGTTATAATTAGCAATCATAATTTGTATTTAACAATTCGAAGTTCTGTATTTGACTATTACAAGTTCAGATCTTCAAATTATTATTTACAATCTTAATTTGAAATTAACAATTCGAAGTTCTGTATTTACTTATTACAAGTTCAGATCTTCAAGTTATAATTTGCAATCATAATTTGAAGTTATCAATTCTAAGTTCTGTATTTGACAATTACAAGTTCAGATCTTCAAGTTATAATTAGCAATCATAATTTGAATTTTACAATTCTAAGTTCAGTATTTGATGATTACAAGTTCAGATCTTCAAATTATTATTTACAATCTTAGTTTGAAATTAACAATTCGAAGTTCTGTATTTACTTATTACACGTTCAGATCTTCAAGTTATAATTTGAAATTATAATTTATATTTAACAAATCTAAGTTCTGTAATTAACTATTACAAGTTCAGATCTTCAAGTTATAATTTGCAATCATAATTTGAAGTTATCAATTCTAAGTTCTGTATTTGATAATTACAAGATCAGATGTTCAAGTTATAATTAGCAATCATAATTTGAATTTTACAATTCTAAGTTCTGTATTTGACTATTACAAGTTCAGATCATTAAGTTATAATTTGAAATAATAATTAGTATTTAACAAATTTAAGTTCAGTATTTGACTATTCCAAGTTCAGATCTTCAAGTTATAATTAGCAATCATAATTTGATGTTATCAATTCTAAGTTCTGTATTTGACAATTACAAGTTCAGATGTTCAAGTTATAATTAGCAATCATAATTTGTATTTTACAATTCTAAGTTCTGTATTTGACTATTACAAGTTCAGATCTTCAAGTTATAATTTGCAATAATAATTTGAAGTTATCAATGCTAAGTTCTGTATTTGTCAATTACAAGTTCAGATCTTCAAATTATTATTTAAAATCTTAGTTGGAAATTAACAATTCGAAGTTCTGTATTTACTTATTACAAGTTCAGATCTTCAAGTTATAATTTGCAATCATAATTTGAAGTTATCAACTCTAAGTTCTGTATTTGACGATTACAAGTTCAGATCTTCAAGTTATAATTAGCAATCATAATTTGAATTTTACCATTCTAAGTTCAGTATTTGATGATTACAAGTTCAGATCTTCAAATTATTATTTACAATCTTAGTTTGAAATTTACAATTCGAAGTTCTGTATTTACTTATTACAAGTTCAGATCTTCAAGTTATAATTTGAAATTATAATTTATATTTAACATATCTAAGTTCTGTAATTAACTATTACAAGTTCAGATCTTCAAGTTATAATTAGCAATCATAATTAGAAGTTATCAATTCTAAGTTCTGTATTTGACAGTTACAAGTTCAGATGATTAAGTTATAATTTGAAATAATAATTAGTATTTAACAAATTTAAGTTCTGTAATTCACTATTACAAGTTCAGATCTTCAAGTTATAATTTGCAATAATAATTAGAAGCTATCAATTTTAAGCTCTGTATTTGACAATTACTAGTTCAGATCTTCAAGGTATAATTAGCAAACATAATTTGAATTTTACACTTCTAAGTTCGGTATTTGACTATTCCAAGTTCAGATCTTCAAGTTATAATTTGCAACCATAATTTGATGTTATCAATTCTAAGTTCTGTATTTGACAATTACAAGTTCAGATGTTCAAGTTATAATTAGCAATCATAATTTGTATTTTACAATTCTAAGTTCTGTATTTGACTATTACAAGTTCAGATCTTCAAGTTATAATTTGCAATAATAATTTGGATTTTACAATTCTAAGTTCAGTATTTTATGATTACAAGTTCAGATCTTCAAGTTATCATTTGCAATCATAATTAGAAGTTATCAATGCTAAGTTCTGTATTTGACAATTACAAGTTCAGATCTTCAAGTTATAATTTGAACTAATAATTTGTATTTAACTATTTGAAGTTCTGTATTTGACAATTACAAGTTCAGATCTTCAAGATATAATTAGCAAACATAATTTGAATTTTACAATTCTAAGTTCTGTATTTGACTATTACAAGTTCAGATCATTAAGTTATAATTTGAAATAATAATTAGTATTTAACAAATTTAAGTTCAGTATTTGACTATTCCAAGTTCAGATCTTCAAGTTATAATTTGCAATCATAATTTGATGTTATCAATTCTAAGTTCTGTATTTGACAATTACAAGTTCAGATGTTCAAGTTATAATTAGCAATCATAATTTGTATTTTACAATTCTAAGTTCTGTATTTGACTATTACAAGTTCAGATCTTCAAGTTATAATTTGCAATAATAATTTGAATTTTACAATTCTAAGTTCAGTATTTTATGATTACAAGTTAAAATCTTCAAGTTATAATTTGCAATCATAATTTGAAGTTATCAATGCTAAGTTCTGTATTTGTCAATTACAAGTTCAGATCTTCAAATTATTATTTAAAATCTTAGTTGGAAATTAACAATTCGAAGTTCTGTATTTACTTATTACAAGTTCAGATCTTCAAGTTATAATTTGCAATCATAATTTGAAGTTATCAACTCTAAGTTCTGTATTTGATGATTACAAGTTCAGATCTTCAAATTATTATTTACAATCTTAGTTTGAAATTTACAATTCGAAGTTCTGTATTTACTTATTACAAGTTCAGATCTTCAAGTTATAATTTGAAATTATAATTTATATTTAACATATCTAAGTTCTGTAATTAACTATTACAAGTTCAGATCTTCAAGTTATAATTAGCAATCATAATTAGAAGTTATCAATTCTAAGTTCTGTATTTGACAGTTACAAGTTCAGATGATTAAGTTATAATTTGAAATAATAATTAGTATTTAACAAATTTAAGTTCTGTAATTCACTATTACAAGTTCAGATCTTCAAGTTATAATTTGCAATAATAATTAGAAGCTATCAATTTTAAGCTCTGTATTTGACAATTACTAGTTCAGATCTTCAAGATATAATTAGCAAACATAATTTGAATTTTACACTTCTAAGATCAGTATTTGACTATTCCAAGTTCAGATCTTCAAGTTATAATTTGCAACCATAATTTGATGTTATCAATTCTAAGTTCTGTATTTGACAATTACAAGTTCAGATGTTCAAGTTATAATTAGCAATCATAATTTGTATTTTACAATTCTAAGTTCTGTATTTGACTATTACAAGTTCAGATCTTCAAGTTATAATTTGCAATAATAATTTGGATTTTACAATTCTAAGTTCAGTATTTTATGATTACAAGTTCAGATCTTCAAGTTATCATTTGCAATCATAATTTGAAGTTATCAATGCTAAGTTCTGTATTTGACAATTACAAGTTCAGATCTTCAAGTTATAATTTGAACTAATAATTTGTATTTAACTATTTGAAGTTCTGTATTTGACTATTACAAGTTCAGATCTTCAAATTATAATTTGCAAACATAATTTGAATTTTACAATTCTAAGTTCTGTATTTGACTATTACAAGTTCAGATCATTAAGTTATAATTTGAAATAATAATTAGTATTTAACAAATTTAAGTTCAGTATTTGACTATTCCAAGTTCAGATCTTCAAGTTATAATTTGCAATCATAATTTGATGTTATCAATTCTAAGTTCTGTATTTGACAATTACAAGTTCAGATGTTCAAGTTATAATTAGCAATCATAATTTGTATTTTACAATTCTAAGTTCTGTATTTGACTATTACAAGTTCAGATCTTCAAGTTATAATTTGCAATAATAATTTGAATTTTACAATTCTAAGTTCAGTATTTTATGATTACAAGTTAAAATCTTCAAGTTATAATTTGCAATCATAATTTGAAGTTATCAATGCTAAGTTCTGTATTTGTCAATTACAAGTTCAGATCTTCAAATTATTATTTAAAATCTTAGTTGGAAATTAACAATTCGAAGTTCTGTATTTACTTATTACTGATTATCAGATCTTCAAGTTATAATTTGCAATCATAATTTGAAGTTATCAACTCTAAGTTCTGTATTTGATGATTACAAGTTCAGATCTTCAAATTATTATTTACAATCTTAGTTTGAAATTTACAATTCGAAGTTCTGTATTTACTTATTACAAGTTCAGATCTTCAAGTTATAATTTGAAATTATAATTTATATTTAACATATCTAAGTTCTGTAATTAACTATTACAAGTTCAGATCTTCAAGTTATAATTAGCAATCATAATTAGAAGTTATCAATTCTAAGTTCTGTATTTGACAGTTACAAGTTCAGATGATTAAGTTATAATTTGAAATAATAATTAGTATTTAACAAATTTAAGTTCTGTAATTCACTATTACAAGTTCAGATCTTCAAGTTATAATTTGCAATAATAATTAGAAGCTATCAATTTTAAGCTCTGTATTTGACAATTACTAGTTCAGATCTTCAAGATATAATTAGCAAACATAATTTGAATTTTACACTTCTAAGTTCAGTATTTGACTATTCCAAGTTCAGATCTTCAAGTTATAATTTGCAACCATAATTTGATGTTATCAATTCTAAGTTCTGTATTTGACAATTACAAGTTCAGATGTTCAAGTTATAATTAGCAATCATAATTTGTATTTTACAATTCTAAGTTCTGTATTTGACTATTACAAGTTCAGATCTTCAAGTTATAATTTGCAATAATAATTTGGATTTTACAATTCTAAGTTCAGTATTTTATGATTACAAGTTCAGATCTTCAAGTTATCATTTGCAATCATAATTTGAAGTTATCAATGCTAAGTTCTGTATTTGACAATTACAAGTTCAGATCTTCAAGTTATAATTTGAACTAATAATTTGTATTTAACTATTTGAAGTTCTGTATTTGACTATTACAAGTTCAGATCTTCAAATTATAATTTGCAATCACAATTTGAAGTTATCAATTCTAAGTTCTGTATTTGACAATTACAAGTTTAAATCTTCAAGTTATAATTAGCAATCATAATTTGTATTTAACAATTCGAAGTTCTGTATTTGACTATTACAAGTTTAGATCTTCAAATTATTATTTACAATCTTAGTTTGAAATTAACAATTCGTAGTTCTGTATTTACTTATTACAAGTTCAGATCTTCAAGTTATAATTTGTAATTATAATTTATATTTAACAAATCTAAGTTCTGTAATTAACTATTACAAGTTCAGATCTTCAAGTTATAATTTGAACTAATAATTTGTATTTAAGTATTCGAAGTTCTGTATTTGACTATTACAAGTTCAGATCTTCAAATTATAATTTGCAATCATAATTTGAAGTTATCAATTCTAAGTTCTGTATTTGACAATTACAAGTTCAGATCTTCAAATTATAATTAGCAATCATAATTTGTATTTAACAATTCGAAGTTCTGTATTTGACTATTACAAGTTCAGATCTTCAAATTATTATTTACAATCTTAATTTGAAATTAACAATTCGAAGTTCTGTATTTACTTATTACAAGTTCAGATCTTCAAGTTATAATTTGCAATCATAATTTGAAGTTATCAATTCTAAGTTCTGTATTTGACAATTACAAGTTCAGATCTTCAAGTTATAATTTGCAATCATAATTTGAAGTTATCAATTCTAAGTTCTGTATTTGACAATTACAAGTTCAGATCTTCAAGTTATAATTAGCAATCATAATTTGAATTTTACAATTCTAAGTTCAGTATTTGATGATTACAAGTTCAGATCTTCAAATTATTATTTACAATCTTAGTTTGAAATTTTCAATTCGAAGTTCTGTATTTACTTATTACAAGTTCAGATCTTCAAGTTATAATTTGAAATTATAATTTATATTTAACATATCTAAATTCTGTAATTAACTATTACAAGTTCAGATCTTCAAGTTATAATTAGCAATCATAATTAGAAGTTATCAATTCTAAGTTCTGTATTTGACAGTTACAAGTTCAGATGTTCAAGTTATAATTAGCAATCATAATTTGTATTTTACAATTCTAAGTTCTGTATTTGACTATTACAAGTTCAGATCTTCAAGTTATAATTTGCAATAATAATTTGAATTTTACAATTCTAAGTTCAGTATTTTATGATTACAAGTTAAGATCTTCAAGTTATAATTTGCAATCATAATTTGAAGTTATCAATGCTAAGTTCTGTATTTGTCAATTACAAGTTCAGATCTTCAAATTATTATTTAAAATCTTAGTTGGAAATTAACAATTCGAAGTTTTGTATTTACTTTTTACAAGTTCAGATCTTCAAGTTATAATTTGCAATCATAATTTGAAGTTATCAATTCTAAGTTCTGTATTTGACAATTACAAGTTCAGATCTTCAAGTTATAATTTGCAATCATAATTTGAAGTTATCAATTCTAAGTTCTGTATTTGACAATTACAAGTTCAGATCTTCAAGTTATAATTAGCAATCATAATTTGAATTTTACAATTCTAAGTTCAGTATTTGATGATTACAAGTTCAGATCTTCAAATTATTATTTACAATCTTAGTTTGAAATTTTCAATTCGAAGTTCTGTATTTACTTATTACAAGTTCAGATCTTCAAGTTATAATTTGAAATTATAATTTATATTTAACATATCTAAATTCTGTAATTAACTATTACAAGTTCAGATCTACAAGTTATAATTAGCAATCATAATTAGAAGTTATCAATTCTAAGTTCTGTATTTGACAGTTACAAGTTCAGATGTTCAAGTTATAATTAGCAATCATAATTTGTATTTTACAATTCTAAGTTCTGTATTTGACTATTACAAGTTCAGATCTTCAAGTTATAATTTGCAATAATAATTTGAATTTTACAATTCTAAGTTCAGTATTTTATGATTACAAGTTAAGATCTTCAAGTTATAATTTGCAACCATAATTTGAAGTTATCAATGCTAAGTTCTGTATTTGTCAATTACAAGTTCAGATCTTCAAATTATTATTTAAAATCTTAGTTGGAAATTAACAATTCGAAGTTCTGTATTTACTTATTACAAGTTCAGATCTTCAAGTTATAATTTGCAATCATAATTTGAAGTTATCAACTCTAAGTTCTGTATTTGACAATTACAAGTTCAGATCTTCAAGTTATGATTAGCAATCATAATTTGAATTTTACAATTCTAAGTTCAGTATTTGATGATTACAAGTTCAGATCTTCAAATTATTTTTTACATTCTTAGTTTGAAATTTACAATTAGAAGTTCTGTATTTACTTATTACAAGTTCAGATCTTCAAGTTATAATTTGAAATTATAATTTATATTTAACATATCTAAGTTCTGTAATTAACTATTGCAAGTTCAGAACTTCAAGTTATAATTAGCAATCATAATTAGAAGTTATCAATTCTAAGTTCTGTATTTGACAGTTACAAGTTTAGATCATTAAGTTATAATTTGAAATAATAATTAGTATTTAACAAATTTAAGTTCTGTAATTCACTATTACAAGTTCAGATCTTCAAGTTATAATTTGCAATAATAATTAGAAGCTATCAATTTTAAGCTCTGTATTTGACAATTACAAGTTCAGATCTTCAAGATATAATTAGCAAACATAATTTGAATTTTACACTTCTAAGTTCAGTATTTGACTATTCCAAGTTCAGATCTTCAAGTTATAATTTGCAATCATAATTTGATGTTATCAATTCTAAGTTCTGTATTTGACAATTACAAGTTCAGATGTTCAAGTTATAATTAGCAATCATAATTTGTATTTTACAATTCTAAGTTCTGTATTTGACTATTACAAGTTCAGATCTTCAAGTTATAATTTGCAATAATAATTTGAATTTTACAATTCTAAGTTCAGTATTTTATGATTACAAGTTCAGATCTTCAAGTTATAATTAGCAATCATAATTGCAATTTTACAATTCTAAGTTCTTAATTTGACTATTACAAGTTCAGATCTTCAAGTTATAATTTGCAATCATAATTTGAAGTTATCAATGCTAAGTTCTGTATTTGACACTTACAAGTTCAGATCTTCAAGTTATAATTTTAACTAATAATTTGTATTTAACTATTCGAAGTTCTGTATTTGACTATTACAAGTTCAGATCTTCAAATTATAATTTGCAATCATAATTTGAAGTTATCAATTCTAAGTTCTGTATTCGACAATTACAAGTTCAGATCTTCAAGTTATAATTAGCAATCATAATTTGTATTTAACAATTCGAAGTTCTGTATTTGACTATTACAAGTTCAGATCTTCAAATTATTATTTACAATCTTAATTTGGAATTAACAATTCGAAGTTCTGTATTTACTTATTACAAGTTCAGATCTTCAAGTTATAATTTGCAATCATAATTTGAAGTTATCAATTCTAAGTTCTGGATTTGACAATTACAAGTTCAGATCTTCATGTTATAATTTGCAATCATAATTTGAAGTTATCAATTCTAAGTTCTGTATTTGACAATTACAAGTTCAGATCTTCAAGTTATAATTAGCAATCATAATTTGAATTTTACAAAGCTAAGTTCAGTATTTGATGATTACAAGTTCAGATCTTCAAATTATTATTTACAATCTTAGTTTGAAATTTTCAATTCGAAGTTCTGTATTTACTTATTACAAGTTCAGATCTTCAAGTTATAATTTGAAATTATAATTTATATTTAACATATCTAAATTCTGTAATTAACTATTACAAGTTCAGATCTTCAAGTTATAATTAGCAATCATAATTAGAAGTTATCAATTCTAAGTTCTGTATTTGACAGTTACAAGTTCAGATGTTCAAGTTATAATTAGCAATCATAATTTGTATTTTACAATTCTAAGTTCTGTATTTGACTATTACAAGTTCAGATCTTCAAGTTATAATTTGCAATAATAATTTGAATTTTACAATTCTAAGTTCAGTATTTTATGATTACAAGTTAAGATCTTCAAGTTATAATTTGCAATCATAATTTGAAGTTATCAATGCTAAGTTCTGTATTTGTCAATTACAAGTTCAGATATTCAAATTATTATTTAAAATCTTAGTTGGAAATTAACAATTCGAAGTTCTGTATTTACTTATTACAAGTTCAGATCTTCAAGTTATAATTTGCAATCATAATTTGAAGTTATCAACTCTAAGTTCTGTATTTGACAATTACAAGTTCAGATCTTCAAGTTATAATTAGCAATCATAATTAGAAGTTATCAATTCTAAGTTCTGTATTTGACAGTTACAAGTTCAGATCATTAAGTTATAATTTGAAATAATAATTAGTATTTAACAAATTTAAGTTCTGTAATTCACCATTACAAGTTCAGAACTTCAAGTTATAATTTGCAATAATAATTAGAAGCTATCAATTTTAAGCTCTGTATTTGACAATTACTAGTTCAGATCTTCAAGATATAATTAGCAAACATAATTTGAATTTTACACTTCTAAGTTCAGTATTTGACTATTCCAAGTTCAGATCTTCAAGTTATAATTTGCAATCATAATTTGATGTTATCAATTCTAAATTCTGTATTTGACTATTACAAGTTCAGATGTTCTAGTTATAATTAGCAATCATAATTTGCATTTTACAATTCTAAGTTCTGTATTTGACTATTACAAGTTCAGATCTTCAAGTTATAATTTGCAATAATAATTTGAATTTTACAATTCTAAGTTCAGTATTTTATGATTACAAGTTCAGATCTTCAAGTTATAATTAGCAATCATAATTGCAATTTTACAATTCTAAGTTCTGTATTTGACTATTACAAGTTCAGATCTTCAAGTTATAATTTGCAATCATAATTTGAAGTTATCAATTCTAAGTTCTGTATTTGACAATTACAAGTTCAGATGTTCAAGTTATAATTAGCAATCATAATTTGAATTTTACAATTCTAAGTACTGTATTTGACTATTACAAGTTCAGATCATTAAGTTATAATTTGAAATAATAATTAGTATTTAACAAATTTAAGTTCTGTAATTCACTATTACAAGTTCAGATCTTCAAGTTATAATTAGCAATAATAATTAGAAGCTATCAATTTTAAGCTCTGTATTTGACAATTACAAGTTCAGATCTTCAAGATATAATTAGCAAACATAATTTGAATTTTACAATTCTAAGTTCTGTATTTGACTATTACAAGTTCAGATCATTAAGTTATAATTTGAAATAATAATTAGTATTTAACAAATTTAAGTTCAGTATTTGACTATTCCAAGTTCAGATCTTCAAGTTATAATTTGCAATCATAATTTGATGTTATCAATTCTAAGTTCTGTATTTGACAATTACAAGTTCAGATGTTCAAGTTATAATTAGCAATCATAATTTGTATTTTACAATTCTAAGTTCTGTATTTGACTATTACAAGTTCAGATCTTCAAGTTATAATTTGCAATAATAATTTGAATTTTACAATTCTAAGTTCAGTATTTTATGATTACAAGTTAAGATCTTCAAGTTGTAATTTGCAATCATAATTTGAAGTTATCAATGCTAAGTTCTGTATTTGTCAATTACAAGTTCAGATCTTCAAATTATTATTTAAAATCTTAGTTGGAAATTAACAATTCGAAGTTCTGTATTTACTTATTACAAGTTCAGATCTTCAAGTTATAATTTGCAATCATAATTTGAAGTTATCAACTCTAAGTTCTGTATTTGACAATTACAAGTTCAGATCTTCAAGTTATAATTAGCAATCATAATTTGAATTTTACAATGCTAAGTTCAGTATTTGATGATTACAAGTTCAGATCTTCAAATTATTATTTACAATCTTAGTTTGAAATTTACAATTCGAAGTTCTGTATTTACTTATTACAAGTTCAGATCTTCAAGTTATAATTTGAAATTAAAATTTATATTTAACATATCCAAGTTCTGTAATTAACTATTACAAGTTCAGATCTTCAAGTTATAATTAGCAATCATAATTAGAAGTTATCAATTCTAAGTTCTGTATTTGACAGTTACAAGTTCAGTTGTTCAAGTTATAATTAGCAATCATAATTTGTATTTTACAATTCTAAGTTCTGTATTTGACTATTACAAGTTCAGATCTTCAAGTTATAATTTGAAATAATAATTTGAATTTTACAATTCTAAGTTCAGTATTTTATGATTACAAGTTTAGATCTTCAAGTTATAATTTGCAATCATAATTTGAAGTTATCAATGCTAAGTTCTGTATTTGTCAATTACAAGTTCAGATCTTCAAATTATTATTTAAAATCTTAGTTGGAAATTAACAATTCGAAGTTCTGTATTTACTTATTACAAGTTCAGATCTTCAAGTTATAATTTGCAATCATAATTTGAAGTTATCAACTCTAAGTTCTGTATTTGACAATTACAAGTTCAGATCTTCAAGTTATAATTAGCAATCCTAATTTGAATTTTACAATTCTAAGTTCAGTATTTGATGATTACAAGTTCAGATCTTCAAATTATTTTTTACAATCTTAGTTTGAAATTTACAATTAGAAGTTCTGTATTTACTTATTACAAGTTCAGATCTTCAAGTTATAATTTGAAATTATAATTTATATTTAACATATCTAAGTTCTGTAATTAACTATTACAAGTTCAGATCTTCAAGTTATAATTAGCAATCATAATTAGGAGTTATCAATTCTAAGTTCTGTATTTGACAGTTACAAGTTCAGATCATTAAGTTATAATTATAAATAATAATTAGTATTTAACAAATTTAAGTTCTGTAATTCACTATTACAAGTTCAGATCTTCAAGTTATAATTTGCAATAATAATTAGAAGCTATCAATTTTAAGCTCTGTATTTGACAATTACAAGTTCAGATCTTCAAGATATAATTAGCAAACATAATTTGAATTTTACACTTCTAAGTTCAGTATTTGACTATTCCAAGTTCAGATCTTCAAGTTATAATTTGCAATCATAATTTAATGTTATCAATTCTAAGTTCTGTATTTGACTATTACAAGTTCAGATCTTCAAGTTATAATTTGCAATCATAATTTGAAGTTATCAATGCTAAGTTCTGTATTTGACAATTATAAGTTCAGATCTTAAAGTTATAATTTGAACTAATAATTTGTATTTAACTATTCGAAGTTCTGTATTTGACTATTACAAGTTCAGATCTTCAAATTATAATTTGCAATCATAATTTGAAGTTATCAATTCTAAGTTCTGTATTTGACAATTACAAGTTCAGATCTTCAAATTATTATTTAAAATCTTAGTTGGAAATTAACAATTCGAAGTTCTGTATTTACTTATTACAAGTTCAGATCTTCAAGTTATAATTTGCAATCATAATTTGAAGTTATCAACTCTAAGTTCTGTATTTGACAATTACAAGTTCAGATCTTCAAGTTATAATTAGCAATCATAATTTGAATTTTACAATGCTAAGTTCAGTATTTGATGATTACAAGTTCAGATCTTCAAATTATTATTTACAATCTTAGTTTGAAATTTACAATTCGAAGTTCTGTATTTACTTATTACAAGTTCAGATCTTCAAGTTATAATTTGAAATTAAAATTTATATTTAACATATCCAAGTTCTGTAATTAACTATTACAAGTTCAGATCTTCAAGTTATAATTAGCAATCATAATTAGAAGTTATCAATTCTAAGTTCTGTATTTGACAGTTACAAGTTCAGTTGTTCAAGTTATAATTAGCAATCATAATTTGTATTTTACAATTCTAAGTTCTGTATTTGACTATTACAAGTTCAGATCTTCAAGTTATAATTTGAAATAATAATTTGAATTTTACAATTCTAAGTTCAGTATTTTATGATTACAAGTTAAGATCTTCAAGTTATAATTTGCAATCATAATTTGAAGTTATCAATGCTAAGTTCTGTATTTGTCAATTACAAGTTCAGATCTTCAAATTATTATTTAAAATCTTAGTTGGAAATTAACAATTCGAAGTTCTGTATTTACTTATTACAAGTTCAGATCTTCAAGTTATAACTTGCAATCATAATTTGAAGTTATCAACTCTAAGTTCTGTATTTGACAATTACAAGTTCAGATCTTCAAGTTATAATTAGCAATCCTAATTTGAATTTTACAATTCTAAGTTCAGTATTTGATGATTACAAGTTCAGATCTTCAAATTATTTTTTACAATCTTAGTTTGAAATTTACAATTAGAAGTTCTGTATTTACTTATTACAAGTTCAGATCTTCAAGTTATAATTTGAAATTATAATTTATATTTAACATATCTAAGTTCTGTAATTAACTATTACAAGTTCAGATCTTCAAGTTATAATTAGCAATCATAATTAGAAGTTATCAATTCTAAGTTCTGTATTTGACAGTTACAAGTTCAGATCATTAAGTTATAATTTGAAATAATAATTAGTATTTAACAAATTTAAGTTCTGTAATTCACTATTACAAGTTCAGATCTTCAAGTTATAATTTGCAATAATAATTAGAAGCTATCAATTTTAAGCTCTGTATTTGACAATTACAAGTTCAGATCTTCAAGATATAATTAGCAAACATAATTTGAATTTTACACTTCTAAGTTCAGTATTTGACTATTCCAAGTTCAGATCTTCAAGTTATAATTTGCAATCATAATTTGATGTTATCAATTCTAAGTTCTGTATTTGACTATTACAAGTTCAGATCTTCAAGTTATAATTTGCAATCATAATTTGAAGTTATCAATGCTAAGTTCTGTATTTGACAATTACAAGTTCAGATCTTCAAGTTATAATTTGAACTAATTTGTATTTAACTATTCGAAGTTGTGTATTTGACTATTACAAGTTCAGATCTTCAAATTATAATTTGCAATCATAATTTGAAGTTATCAATTCTAAGTTCTGTATTTGACAATTACAAGTTCAGATCTTCAAGTTATAATTAGCAATCATAATTTGTATTTAACAATTCGAAGTTCTGTATTTGACTATTACAAGTTCAGATCTTCAAATTATTATTTACAATCTTAATTTGAAATTAACAATTCGAAGTTCTGTATTTACTTATTACAAGTTCAGATCTTCAAGTTATAATTTGCAATCATAGTTTGAAGTTATCAATTCTAAGTTCTGTATTTGACAATTACAAGTTCAGATCTTCTAATTATTATTTACAATCTTAGTTTGAAATTAACAATTCGAAGTTCTGTATTTACTTATTACAAGTTCAGATCTTCAAAATATAATTAGCAATCATAATTTGAATTTTACAATTCTAAGTTCAGTATTTGATGATTACAAGTTCAGATCTTCTAATTATTATTTACAATCTTAGTTTGAAATTAACAATTCGAAGTTCTGTATTTACTTATTACACGTTCAGATCTTCAAGTTATAATTTGAAATTATAATTTATATTTAACAAATCTAAGTTCTGTAATTAACTATTACAAGTTCAGATCTTCAAGTTATAATTAGCAATCATAATTGCAATTTTACAATTCTAAGTTCTGTATTTGACTATTACAAGTTCAGATCTTCAAGTTATAATTTGCAATCATAATTTGAATTTTACAATTCTAAGTTCAGTATTTTATGATTACAAGTTCAGATCTTCAAGTTATAATTAGCAATCATAATTGCAATTTTACAATTCTAAGTTCTGTATTTGACTATTACAAGTTCAGATCTTCAAGTTATAATTTGCAATCATAATTTGAAGTTATCAATTCTAAGTTCTGTATTTGACAATTACAAGTTCAGATGTTCAAGTTATAATTAGCAATCATAATTTGAATTTTACAATTCTAAGTACTGTATTTGACTATTACAAGTTCAGATCATTAAGTTATAATTTGAAATAATAATTAGTATTTAACAAATTTAAGTTCTGTAATTCACTATTACAAGTTCAGATCTTCAAGTTATAATTAGCAATAATAATTAGAAGCTATCAATTTTAAGCTCTGTATTTGACAATTACAAGTTCAGATCTTCAAGATATAATTAGCAAACATAATTTGAATTTTACAATTCTAAGTTCTGTATTTGACTATTACAAGTTCAGATCATTAAGTTATAATTTGAAATAATAATTAGTATTTAACAAATTTAAGTTCAGTATTTGACTATTCCAAGTTCAGATCTTCAAGTTATAATTTGCAATCATAATTTGATGTTATCAATTCTAAGTTCTGTATTTGACAATTACAAGTTCAGATGTTCAAGTTATAATTAGCAATCATAATTTGTATTTTACAATTCTAAGTTCTGTATTTGACTATTACAAGTTCAGATCTTCAAGTTATAATTTGCAATAATAATTTGAATTTTACAATTCTAAGTTCAGTATTTTATGATTACAAGTTTAGATCTTCAAGTTATAATTTGCAATCATAATTTGAAGTTATCAATGCTAAGTTCTGTATTTGTCAATTACAAGTTCAGATCTTCAAATTAGTATTTAAAATCTTAGTTGGAAATTAACAATTCGAAGTTCTGTATTTACTTATTACAAGTTCAGATCTTCAAGTTATAATTTGCAATCATAATTTGAAGTTATCAACTCTAAGTTCTGTATTTGACAATTACAAGTTCAGATCTTCAAATTAGTATTTAAAATCTTAGTTGGAAATTAACAATTCGAAGTTCTGTATTTGACTATTACTAGTTCAGATCTTCAAATTATTATTTACAATCTTAATTTGGAATTAACAATTCGAAGTTCTGTATTTACTTATTACAAGTTCAGATCTTCAAGTTATAATTTGCAATCATAATTTGAAGTTATCAATTCTAAGTTCTGGATTTGACAATTACAAGTTCAGATCTTCATGTTATAATTTGCAATCATAATTTGAAGTTATCAATTCTAAGTTCTGTATTTGACAATTACAAGTTCAGATCTTCGAGTTATAATTAGCAATCATAATTTGAATTTTACAATGCTAAGTTCAGTATTTGATGATTACAAGTTCAGATCTTCAAATTATTATTTACAATCTTAGTTTGAAATTTTCAATTCGAAGTTCTGTATTTACTTATTACAAGTTCAGATCTTCAAGTTATAATTTGAAATTATAATTTATATTTAACATATCTAAATTCTGTAATTAACTATTACAAGTTCAGATCTTCAAGTTATAATTAGCAATCATAATTAGAAGTTATCAATTCTAAGTTCTGTATTTGACAGTTACAAGTTCAGATGTTCAAGTTATAATTAGCAATCATAATTTGTATTTTACAATTCTAAGTTCTGTATTTGACTATTACAAGTTCAGATCTTCAAGTTATAATTTGCAATAATAATTTGAATTTTACAATTCTAAGTTCAGTATTTTATGATTACAAGTTAAGATCTTCAAGTTATAATTTGCAATCATAATTTGAAGTTATCAATGCTAAGTTCTGTATTTGTCAATTACAAGTTCAGATCTTCAAATTATTATTTAAAATCTTAGTTGGAAATTAACAATTCGAAGTTCTGTATTTACTTATTACAAGTTCAGATCTTCAAGTTATAATTTGCAATCATAATTTGAAGTTATCAACTCTAAGTTCTGTATTTGACAATTACAAGTTCAGATCTTCAAGTTATAATTAGCAATCATAATTAGAAGTTATCAATTCTAAGTTCTGTATTTGACAGTTACAAGTTCAGATCATTAAGTTATAATTTGAAATAATAATTAGTATTTAACAAATTTAAGTTCTGTAATTCACCATTACAAGTTCAGAACTTCAAGTTATAATTTGCAATAATAATTAGAAGCTATCAATTTTAAGCTCTGTATTTGACAATTACTAGTTCAGATCTTCAAGATATAATTAGCAAACATAATTTGAATTTTACACTTCTAAGTTCAGTATTTGACTATTCCAAGTTCAGATCTTCAAGTTATAATTTGCAATCATAATTTGATGTTATCAATTCTAAATTCTGTATTTGACTATTACAAGTTCAGATGTTCTAGTTATAATTAGCAATCATAATTTGTATTTTACAATTCTAAGTTCTGTATTTGACTATTACAAGTTCAGATCTTCAAGTTATAATTTGCAATAATAATTTGAATTTTACAATTCTAAGTTCAGTATTTTATGATTACAAGTTCAGATCTTCAAGTTATAATTAGCAATCATAATTGCAATTTTACAATTCTAAGTTCTGTATTTGACTATTACAAGTTCAGATCTTCAAGTTATAATTTGCAATCATAATTTGAAGTTATCAATTCTAAGTTCTGTATTTGACAATTACAAGTTCAGATGTTCAAGTTATAATTAGCAATCATAATTTGAATTTTACAATTCTAAGTACTGTATTTGACTATTACAAGTTCAGATCATTAAGTTATAATTTGAAATAATAATTAGTATTTAACAAATTTAAGTTCTGTAATTCACTATTACAAGTTCAGATCTTCAAGTTATAATTAGCAATAATAATTAGAAGCTATCAATTTTAAGCTCTGTATTTGACAATTACAAGTTCAGATCTTCAAGATATAATTAGCAAACATAATTTGAATTTTACAATTCTAAGTTCTGTATTTGACTATTACAAGTTCAGATCATTAAGTTATAATTTGAAATAATAATTAGTATTTAACAAATTTAAGTTCAGTATTTGACTATTCCAAGTTCAGATCTTCAAGTTATAATTTGCAATCATAATTTGATGTTATCAATTCTAAGTTCTGTATTTGACAATTACAAGTTCAGATGTTCAAGTTATAATTAGCAATCATAATTTGTATTTTACAATTCTAAGTTCTGTATTTGACTATTACAAGTTCAGATCTTCAAGTTATAATTTGCAATAATAATTTGAATTTTACAATTCTAAGTTCAGTATTTTATGATTACAAGTTAAGATCTTCAAGTTGTAATTTGCAATCATAATTTGAAGTTATCAATGCTAAGTTCTGTATTTGTCAATTACAAGTTCAGATCTTCAAATTATTATTTAAAATCTTAGTTGGAAATTAACAATTCGAAGTTCTGTATTTACTTATTACAAGTTCAGATCTTCAAGTTATAATTTGCAATCATAATTTGAAGTTATCAACTCTAAGTTCTGTATTTGACAATTACAAGTTCAGATCTTCAAGTTATAATTAGCAATCATAATTTGAATTTTACAATGCTAAGTTCAGTATTTGATGATTACAAGTTCAGATCTTCAAATTATTATTTACAATCTTAGTTTGAAATTTACAATTCGAAGTTCTGTATTTACTTATTACAAGTTCAGATCTTCAAGTTATAATTTGAAATTAAAATTTATATTTAACATATCCAAGTTCTGTAATTAACTATTACAAGTTCAGATCTTCAAGTTATAATTAGCAATCATAATTAGAAGTTATCAATTCTAAGTTCTGTATTTGACAGTTACAAGTTCAGTTGTTCAAGTTATAATTAGCAATCATAATTTGTATTTTACAATTCTAAGTTCTGTATTTGACTATTACAAGTTCAGATCTTCAAGTTATAATTTGAAATAATAATTTGAATTTTACAATTCTAAGTTCAGTATTTTATGATTACAAGTTTAGATCTTCAAGTTATAATTTGCAATCATAATTTGAAGTTATCAATGCTAAGTTCTGTATTTGTCAATTACAAGTTCAGATCTTCAAATTATTATTTAAAATCTTAGTTGGAAATTAACAATTCGAAGTTCTGTATTTACTTATTACAAGTTCAGATCTTCAAGTTATAATTTGCAATCATAATTTGAAGTTATCAACTCTAAGTTCTGTATTTGACAATTACAAGTTCAGATCTTCAAGTTATAATTAGCAATCCTAATTTGAATTTTACAATTCTAAGTTCAGTATTTGATGATTACAAGTTCAGATCTTCAAGTTATAATTTGAAATTATAATTTATATTTAACATATCTAAGTTCTGTAATTAACTATTACAAGTTCAGATCTTCAAGTTATAATTAGCAATCATAATTAGGAGTTATCAATTCTAAGTTCTGTATTTGACAGTTACAAGTTCAGATCATTAAGTTATAATTATAAATAATAATTAGTATTTAACAAATTTAAGTTCTGTAATTCACTATTACAAGTTCAGATCTTCAAGTTATAATTTGCAATAATAATTAGAAGCTATCAATTTTAAGCTCTGTATTTGACAATTACAAGTTCAGATCTTCAAGATATAATTAGCAAACATAATTTGAATTTTACACTTCTAAGTTCAGTATTTGACTATTCCAAGTTCAGATCTTCAAGTTATAATTTGCAATCATAATTTAATGTTATCAATTCTAAGTTCTGTATTTGACTATTACAAGTTCAGATCTTCAAGTTATAATTTGCAATCATAATTTGAAGTTATCAATGCTAAGTTCTGTATTTGACAATTACAAGTTCAGATCTTAAAGTTATAATTTGAACTAATAATTTGTATTTAACTATTCGAAGTTCTGTATTTGACTATTACAAGTTCAGATCTTCAAATTATAATTTGCAATCATAATTTGAAGTTATCAATTCTAAGTTCTGTATTTGACAATTACAAGTTCAGATCTTCAAATTATTATTTAAAATCTTAGTTGGAAATTAACAATTCGAAGTTCTGTATTTACTTATTACAAGTTCAGATCTTCAAGTTATAATTTGCAATCATAATTTGAAGTTATCAACTCTAAGTTCTGTATTTGACAATTACAAGTTCAGATCTTCAAGTTATAATTAGCAATCATAATTTGAATTTTACAATGCTAAGTTCAGTATTTGATGATTACAAGTTCAGATCTTCAAATTATTATTTACAATCTTAGTTTGAAATTTACAATTCGAAGTTCTGTATTTACTTATTACAAGTTCAGATCTTCAAGTTATAATTTGAAATTAAAATTTATATTTAACATATCCAAGTTCTGTAATTAACTATTACAAGTTCAGATCTTCAAGTTATAATTAGCAATCATAATTAGAAGTTATCAATTCTAAGTTCTGTATTTGACAGTTACAAGTTCAGTTGTTCAAGTTATAATTAGCAATCATAATTTGTATTTTACAATTCTAAGTTCTGTATTTGACTATTACAAGTTCAGATCTTCAAGTTATAATTTGAAATAATAATTTGAATTTTACAATTCTAAGTTCAGTATTTTATGATTACAAGTTAAGATCTTCAAGTTATAATTTGCAATCATAATTTGAAGTTATCAATGCTAAGTTCTGTATTTGTCAATTACAAGTTCAGATCTTCAAATTATTATTTAAAATCTTAGTTGGAAATTAACAATTCGAAGTTCTGTATTTACTTATTACAAGTTCAGATCTTCAAGTTATAACTTGCAATCATAATTTGAAGTTATCAACTCTAAGTTCTGTATTTGACAATTACAAGTTCAGATCTTCAAGTTATAATTAGCAATCCTAATTTGAATTTTACAATTCTAAGTTCAGTATTTGATGATTACAAGTTCAGATCTTCAAATTATTTTTTACAATCTTAGTTTGAAATTTACAATTAGAAGTTCTGTATTTACTTATTACAAGTTCAGATCTTCAAGTTATAATTTGAAATTATAATTTATATTTAACATATCTAAGTTCTGTAATTAACTATTACAAGTTCAGATCTTCAAGTTATAATTAGCAATCATAATTAGAAGTTATCAATTCTAAGTTCTGTATTTGACAGTTACAAGTTCAGATCATTAAGTTATAATTTGAAATAATAATTAGTATTTAACAAATTTAAGTTCTGTAATTCACTATTACAAGTTCAGATCTTCAAGTTATAATTAGCAATAATAATTAGAAGCTATCAATTTTAAGCTCTGTATTTGACAATTACAAGTTCAGATCTTCAAGATATAATTAGCAAACATAATTTGAATTTTACAATTCTAAGTTCTGTATTTGACTATTACAAGTTCAGATCATTAAGTTATAATTTGAAATAATAATTAGTATTTAACAAATTTAAGTTCAGTATTTGACTATTCCAAGTTCAGATCTTCAAGTTATAATTTGCAATCATAATTTGATGTTATCAATTCTAAGTTCTGTATTTGACAATTACAAGTTCAGATGTTCAAGTTATAATTAGCAATCATAATTTGTATTTTACAATTCTAAGTTCTGTATTTGACTATTACAAGTTCAGATCTTCAAGTTATAATTTGCAATAATAATTTGAATTTTACAATTCTAAGTTCAGTATTTTATGATTACAAGTTAAGATCTTCAAGTTGTAATTTGCAATCATAATTTGAAGTTATCAATGCTAAGTTCTGTATTTGTCAATTACAAGTTCAGATCTTCAAATTATTATTTAAAATCTTAGTTGGAAATTAACAATTCGAAGTTCTGTATTTACTTATTACAAGTTCAGATCTTCAAGTTATAATTTGCAATCATAATTTGAAGTTATCAACTCTAAGTTCTGTATTTGACAATTACAAGTTCAGATCTTCAAGTTATAATTAGCAATCATAATTTGAATTTTACAATGCTAAGTTCAGTATTTGATGATTACAAGTTCAGATCTTCAAATTATTATTTACAATCTTAGTTTGAAATTTACAATTCGAAGTTCTGTATTTACTTATTACAAGTTCAGATCTTCAAGTTATAATTTGAAATTAAAATTTATATTTAACATATCCAAGTTCTGTAATTAACTATTACAAGTTCAGATCTTCAAGTTATAATTAGCAATCATAATTAGAAGTTATCAATTCTAAGTTCTGTATTTGACAGTTACAAGTTCAGTTGTTCAAGTTATAATTAGCAATCATAATTTGTATTTTACAATTCTAAGTTCTGTATTTGACTATTACAAGTTCAGATCTTCAAGTTATAATTTGAAATAATAATTTGAATTTTACAATTCTAAGTTCAGTATTTTATGATTACAAGTTTAGATCTTCAAGTTATAATTTGCAATCATAATTTGAAGTTATCAATGCTAAGTTCTGTATTTGTCAATTACAAGTTCAGATCTTCAAATTATTATTTAAAATCTTAGTTGGAAATTAACAATTCGAAGTTCTGTATTTACTTATTACAAGTTCAGATCTTCAAGTTATAATTTGCAATCATAATTTGAAGTTATCAACTCTAAGTTCTGTATTTGACAATTACAAGTTCAGATCTTCAAGTTATAATTAGCAATCCTAATTTGAATTTTACAATTCTAAGTTCAGTATTTGATGATTACAAGTTCAGATCTTCAAGTTATAATTTGAAATTATAATTTATATTTAACATATCTAAGTTCTGTAATTAACTATTACAAGTTCAGATCTTCAAGTTATAATTAGCAATCATAATTAGGAGTTATCAATTCTAAGTTCTGTATTTGACAGTTACAAGTTCAGATCATTAAGTTATAATTATAAATAATAATTAGTATTTAACAAATTTAAGTTCTGTAATT
Source organism: Cantharis lateralis (assembly GCA_963170105.1). Taxonomy (NCBI): domain Eukaryota; kingdom Metazoa; phylum Arthropoda; class Insecta; order Coleoptera; family Cantharidae; genus Cantharis; species Cantharis lateralis. Next base: position 1,079,817 of record CAUJGK010000001.1, on the reverse strand, counting down.
CACTATTACAAGTTCAGATCTTCAAGTTATAATTTGCAATAATAATTAGAAGCTATCAATTTTAAGCTCTGTATTTGACAATTACAAGTTCAGATCTTCAAGATATAATTAGCAAACATAATTTGAATTTTACACTTCTAAGTTCAGTATTTGACTATTCCAAGTTCAGATCTTCAAGTTATAATTTGCAATCATAATTTAATGTTATCAATTCTAAGTTCTGTATTTGACTATTACAAGTTCAGATCTTCAAGTTATAATTTGCAATCATAATTTGAAGTTATCAATGCTAAGTTCTGTATTTGACAATTACAAGTTCAGATCTTAAAGTTATAATTTGAACTAATAATTTGTATTTAACTATTCGAAGTTCTGTATTTGACTATTACAAGTTCAGATCTTCAAATTATAATTTGCAATCATAATTTGAAGTTATCAATTCTAAGTTCTGTATTTGACAATTACAAGTTCAGATCTTCAAATTATTATTTAAAATCTTAGTTGGAAATTAACAATTCGAAGTTCTGTATTTACTTATTACAAGTTCAGATCTTCAAGTTATAATTTGCAATCATAATTTGAAGTTATCAACTCTAAGTTCTGTATTTGACAATTACAAGTTCAGATCTTCAAGTTATAATTAGCAATCATAATTTGAATTTTACAATGCTAAGTTCAGTATTTGATGATTACAAGTTCAGATCTTCAAATTATTATTTACAATCTTAGTTTGAAATTTACAATTCGAAGTTCTGTATTTACTTATTACAAGTTCAGATCTTCAAGTTATAATTTGAAATTAAAATTTATATTTAACATATCCAAGTTCTGTAATTAACTATTACAAGTTCAGATCTTCAAGTTATAATTAGCAATCATAATTAGAAGTTATCAATTCTAAGTTCTGTATTTGACAGTTACAAGTTCAGTTGTTCAAGTTATAATTAGCAATCATAATTTGTATTTTACAATTCTAAGTTCTGTATTTGACTATTACAAGTTCAGATCTTCAAGTTATAATTTGAAATAATAATTTGAATTTTACAATTCTAAGTTCAGTATTTTATGATTACAAGTTAAGATCTTCAAGTTATAATTTGCAATCATAATTTGAAGTTATCAATGCTAAGTTCTGTATTTGTCAATTACAAGTTCAGATCTTCAAATTATTATTTAAAATCTTAGTTGGAAATTAACAATTCGAAGTTCTGTATTTACTTATTACAAGTTCAGATCTTCAAGTTATAACTTGCAATCATAATTTGAAGTTATCAACTCTAAGTTCTGTATTTGACAATTACAAGTTCAGATCTTCAAGTTATAATTAGCAATCCTAATTTGAATTTTACAATTCTAAGTTCAGTATTTGATGATTACAAGTTCAGATCTTCAAATTATTTTTTACAATCTTAGTTTGAAATTTACAATTAGAAGTTCTGTATTTACTTATTACAAGTTCAGATCTTCAAGTTATAATTTGAAATTATAATTTATATTTAACATATCTAAGTTCTGTAATTAACTATTACAAGTTCAGATCTTCAAGTTATAATTAGCAATCATAATTAGAAGTTATCAATTCTAAGTTCTGTATTTGACAGTTACAAGTTCAGATCATTAAGTTATAATTTGAAATAATAATTAGTATTTAACAAATTTAAGTTCTGTAATTCACTATTACAAGTTCAGATCTTCAAGTTATAATTTGCAATAATAATTAGAAGCTATCAATTTTAAGCTCTGTATTTGACAATTACAAGTTCAGATCTTCAAGATATAATTAGCAAACATAATTTGAATTTTACACTTCTAAGTTCAGTATTTGACTATTCCAAGTTCAGATCTTCAAGTTATAATTTGCAATCATAATTTGATGTTATCAATTCTAAGTTCTGTATTTGACTATTACAAGTTCAGATCTTCAAGTTATAATTTGCAATCATAATTTGAAGTTATCAATGCTAAGTTCTGTATTTGACAATTACAAGTTCAGATCTTCAAGTTATAATTTGAACTAATTTGTATTTAACTATTCGAAGTTGTGTATTTGACTATTACAAGTTCAGATCTTCAAATTATAATTTGCAATCATAATTTGAAGTTATCAATTCTAAGTTCTGTATTTGACAATTACAAGTTCAGATCTTCAAGTTATAATTAGCAATCATAATTTGTATTTAACAATTCGAAGTTCTGTATTTGACTATTACAAGTTCAGATCTTCAAATTATTATTTACAATCTTAATTTGAAATTAACAATTCGAAGTTCTGTATTTACTTATTACAAGTTCAGATCTTCAAGTTATAATTTGCAATCATAGTTTGAAGTTATCAATTCTAAGTTCTGTATTTGACAATTACAAGTTCAGATCTTCTAATTATTATTTACAATCTTAGTTTGAAATTAACAATTCGAAGTTCTGTATTTACTTATTACAAGTTCAGATCTTCAAAATATAATTAGCAATCATAATTTGAATTTTACAATTCTAAGTTCAGTATTTGATGATTACAAGTTCAGATCTTCTAATTATTATTTACAATCTTAGTTTGAAATTAACAATTCGAAGTTCTGTATTTACTTATTACACGTTCAGATCTTCAAGTTATAATTTGAAATTATAATTTATATTTAACAAATCTAAGTTCTGTAATTAACTATTACAAGTTCAGATCTTCAAGTTATAATTAGCAATCATAATTGCAATTTTACAATTCTAAGTTCTGTATTTGACTATTACAAGTTCAGATCTTCAAGTTATAATTTGCAATCATAATTTGAAGTTATCAATTCTAAGTTCTGTATTTGACAATTACAAGTTCAGATGTTCAAGTTATAATTAGCAATCATAATTTGAATTTTACAATTCTAAGTACTGTATTTGACTATTACAAGTTCAGATCATTAAGTTATAATTTGAAATAATAATTAGTATTTAAAAAATTTAAGTTCTGTAATTCACTATTACAAGTTCAGATCTTCAAGTTATAATTAGCAATAATAATTAGAAGCTATCAATTTTAAGCTCTGTATTTGACAATTACAAGTTCAGATCTTCAAGATATAATTAGCAAACATAATTTGAATTTTACAATTCTAAGTTCTGTATTTGACTATTACAAGTTCAGATCATTAAGTTATAATTTGAAATAATAATTAGTATTTAACAAATTTAAGTTCAGTATTTGACTATTCCAAGTTCAGATCTTCAAGTTATAATTTGCAATCATAATTTGATGTTATCAATTCTAAGTTCTGTATTTGACAATTACAAGTTCAGATGTTCAAGTTATAATTAGCAATCATAATTTGTATTTTACAATTCTAAGTTCTGTATTTGACTATTACAAGTTCAGATCTTCAAGTTATAATTTGCAATAATAATTTGAATTTTACAATTCTAAGTTCAGTATTTTATGATTACAAGTTAAGATCTTCAAGTTGTAATTTGCAATCATAATTTGAAGTTATCAATGCTAAGTTCTGTATTTGTCAATTACAAGTTCAGATCTTCAAATTAGTATTTAAAATCTTAGTTGGAAATTAACAATTCGAAGTTCTGTATTTACTTATTACAAGTTCAGATCTTCAAGTTATAATTTGCAATCATAATTTGAAGTTATCAACTCTAAGTTCTGTATTTGACAATTACAAGTTCAGATCTTCAAGTTATAATTAGCAATCATAATTTGAATTTTACAATGCTAAGTTCAGTATTTGATGATTACAAGTTCAGATCTTCAAATTATTATTTACAATCTTAGTTTGAAATTTACAATTCGAAGTTCTGTATTTACTTATTACAAGTTCAGATCTTCAAGTTATAATTTGAAATTAAAATTTATATTTAACATATCCAAGTTCTGTAATTAACTATTACAAGTTCAGATTTTCAAGTTATAATTAGCAATCATAATTAGAAGTTATCAATTCTAAGTTCTGTATTTGACAGTTACAAGTTCAGTTGTTCAAGTTATAATTAGCAATCATAATTTGTATTTTACAATTCTAAGTTCTGTATTTGACTATTACAAGTTCAGATCTTCAAGTTATAATTTGAAATAATAATTTGAATTTTACAATTCTAAGTTCAGTATTTTATGATTACAAGTTTAGATCTTCAAGTTATACTTTGCAATCATAATTTGAAGTTATCAATGCTAAGTTCTGTATTTGTCAATTACAAGTTCAGATCTTCAAATTATTATTTAAAATCTTAGTTGGAAATTAACAATTCGAAGTTCTGTATTTACTTATTACAAGTTCAGATCTTCAAGTTATAATTTGCAATCATAATTTGAAGTTATCAACTCTAAGTTCTGTATTTGACAATTACAAGTTCAGATCTTCAAGTTATAATTAGCAATCCTAATTTGAATTTTACAATTCTAAGTTCAGTATTTGATGATTACAAGTTCAGATCTTCAAATTATTTTTTACAATCTTAGTTTGAAATTTACAATTAGAAGTTCTGTATTTACATATTACAAGTTCAGATCTTCAAGTTATAATTTGAAATTATAATTTATATTTAACATATCTAAGTTCTGTAATTAACTATTACAAGTTCAGATCTTCAAGTTATAATTAGCAATCATAATTAGAAGTTATCAATTCTAAGTTCTGTATTTGACAGTTACAAGTTCAGATCATTAAGTTATAATTTGAAATAATAATTAGTATTTAACAAATTTAAGTTCTGTAATTCACTATTACAAGTTCAGATCTTCAAGTTATAATTTGCAATAATAATTAGAAGCTATCAATTTTGAGCTCTGTATTTGACAATTACAAGTTCAGATCTTCAAGATATAATTAGCAAACATAATTTGAATTTTACACTTCTAAGTTCAGTATTTGACTATTCCAAGTTCAGATCTTCAAGTTATAATTTGCAATCATAATTTAATGTTATCAATTCTAAGTTCTGTATTTGACTATTACAAGTTCAGATCTTCAAGTTATAATTTGCAATCATAATTTGAAGTTATCAATGCTAAGTTCTGTATTTGACAATTACAAGTTCAGATCTTCAAGTTATAATTTGAACTAATAATTTGTATTTAACTATTCGAAGTTCTGTATTTGACTATTACAAGTTCAGATCTTCAAATTATAATTTGCAATCATAATTTGAAGTTATCAATTCTAAGTTCTGTATTTGACAATTACAAGTTCAGATCTTCAAATTATTATTTAAAATCTTAGTTGGAAATTAACAATTCGAAGTTCTGTATTTGACAATTACAAGTTCAGATCTTCAAGTTATAATTTGAAATTAAAATTTATATTTAACATATCCAAGTTCTGTAATTAACTATTACAAGTTCAGATCTTCCAGTTATAATTAGCAATCATAATTAGAAGTTATCAATTCTAAGTTCTGTATTTGACAGTTACAAGTTCAGTTGTTCAAGTTATAATTAGCAATCATAATTTGTATTTTACAATTCTAAGTTCTGTATTTGACTATTACAAGTTCAGATCTTCAAGTTATAATTTGAAATAATAATTTGAATTTTACAATTCTAAGTTCAGTATTTTATGATTACAAGTTAAGATCTTCAAGTTATAATTTGCAATCATAATTTGAAGTTATCAATGCTAAGTTCTGTATTTGTCAATTACAAGTTCAGATCTTCAAATTATTATTTAAAATCTTAGTTGGAAATTAACAATTCGAAGTTCTGTATTTACTTATTACAAGTTCAGATCTTCAAGTTATAATTTGCAATCATAATTGCAGTTATCAATTCTAAGTTCTGTATTTGACAATTACAAGTTCAGATCTTCTAATTATTATTTACAATCTTAGTTTGAAATTAACAATTCGAAGTTCTGTATTTACTTATTACAACTTCAGATCTACAAAATATAATTAGCAATCATAATTTGAATTTTACAATTCTAAGTTCAGTATTTGATGATTACAAGTTCAGATCTTCAAATTATTATTTACAATCTTAGTTTGAAATTTACAATTCGAAGTTCTGTATTTACTTATTACAAGTTCAGATCTTCAAGTTATAATTTGAAATTAAAATTTATATTTAACATATCCAAGTTCTGTAATTAACTATTACAAGTTCAGATCTTCAAGTTATAATTAGCAATCATAATTAGAAGTTATCAATTCTAAGTTCTGTATTTGACAGTTACAAGTTCAGTTGTTCAAGTTATAATTAGCAATCATAATTTGTATTTTACAATTCTAAGTTCTGTATTTGACTATTACAAGTTCAGATCTTCAAGTTATAATTTGAAATAATAATTTGAATTTTACAATTCTAAGTTCAGTATTTTATGATTACAAGTTAAGATCTTCAAGTTATAATTTGCAATCATAATTTGAAGTTATCAATGCTAAGTTCTGTATTTGTCAATTACAAGTTCAGATCTTCAAATTATTATTTAAAATCTTAGTTGGAAATTAACAATTCGAAGTTCTGTATTTACTTATTACAAGTTCAGATCTTCAAGTTATAATTTGCAATCATAATTTGAAGTTATCAACTCTAAGTTCTGTATTTGACAATTACAAGTTCAGATCTTCAAGTTATAATTAGCAATCCTAATTTGAATTTTACAATTCTAAGTTCAGTATTTGATGATTACAAGTTCAGATCTTCAAATTATTTTTTACAATCTTAGTTTGAAATTTACAATTAGAAGTTCTGTATTTACTTATTACAAGTTCAGATCTTCAAGTTATAATTTGAAATTATAATTTATATTTAACATATCTAAGTTCTGTAATTAACTATTACAAGTTCAGATCTTCAAGTTATAATTAGCAATCATAATTAGAAGTTATCAATTCTAAGTTCTGTATTTGACAGTTACAAGTTCAGATCATTAAGTTATAATTTGAAATAATAATTAGTATTTAACAAATTTAAGTTCTGTAATTCACTATTACAAGTTCAGATCTTCAAGTTATAATTTGCAATAATAATTAGAAGCTATCAATTTTAAGCTCTGTATTTGACAATTACAAGTTCAGATCTTCAAGATATAATTAGCAAACATAATTTGAATTTTACACTTCTAAGTTCAGTATTTGACTATTCCAAGTTCAGATCTTCAAGTTATAATTTGCAATCATAATTTGATGTTATCAATTCTAAGTTCTGTATTTGACTATTACAAGTTCAGATCTTCAAGTTACAATTTGCAATCATAATTTGAAGTTATCAATGCTAAGTTCTGTATTTGACAATTACAAGTTCAGATCTTCAAGTTATAATTTGAACTTATTTGTATTTAACTATTCGAAGTTCTGTATTTGACTATTACAAGTTCAGATCTTCAAATTATAATTTGCAATCATAATTTGAAGTTATCAATTCTAAGTTCTGTATTTGACAATTACAAGTTCAGATCTTCAAGTTATAATTAGCAATCATAATTTGTATTTAACAATTCGAAGTTCTGTATTTGACTATTACAAGTTCAGATCTTCAAATTATTATTTACAATCTTAATTTGAAATTAACAATTCGAAGTTCTGTATTTACTTATTACAAGTTCAGATCTTCAAGTTATAATTTGCAATCATAGTTTGAAGTTATCAATTCTAAGTTCTGTATTTGACAGTTACAAGTTCAGATCATTAAGTTATAATTTGAAATAATAATTAGTATTTAACAAATTTAAGTTCTGTAATTCACTATTACAAGTTCAGATCTTCAAGTTATAATTTGCAATAATAATTAGAAGCTATCAATTTTGAGCTCTGTATTTGACAATTACAAGTTCAGATCTTCAAGATATAATTAGCAAACATAATTTGAATTTTACACTTCTAAGTTCAGTATTTGACTATTCCAAGTTCAGATCTTCAAGTTATAATTTGCAATCATAATTTAATGTTATCAATTCTAAGTTCTGTATTTGACTATTACAAGTTCAGATCTTCAAGTTATAATTTGCAATCATAATTTGAAGTTATCAATGCTAAGTTCTGTATTTGACAATTACAAGTTCAGATCTTCAAGTTATAATTTGAACTAATAATTTGTATTTAACTATTCGAAGTTCTGTATTTGACTATTACAAGTTCAGATCTTCAAGTTATAATTTGCAATCATAATTTGAAGTTATCAACTCTAAGTTCTGTATTTGACAATTACAAGTTCAGATCTTCAAGTTATAATTAGCAATCATAATTTGAATTTTACAATGCTAAGTTCAGTATTTGATGATTACAAGTTCAGATCTTCAAATTATTATTTACAATCTTAGTTGGAAATTTACAATTCGAAGTTCTGTATTTACTTATTACAAGTTCAGATCTTCAAGTTATAATTTGAAATTAAAATTTATATTTAACATATCCAAGTTCTGTAATTAACTATTACAAGTTCAGATCTTCAAGTTATAATTAGCAATCATAATTAGAAGTTATCAATTCTAAGTTCTGTATTTGACAGTTACAAGTTCAGTTGTTCAAGTTATAATTAGCAATCATAATTTGTATTTTACAATTCTAAGTTCTGTATTTGACTATTACAAGTTCAGATCTTCAAGTTATAATTTGAAATAATAATTTGAATTTTACAATTCTAAGTTCAGTATTTTATGATTACAAGTTAAGATCTTCAAGTTATAATTTGCAATCATAATTTGAAGTTATCAATGCTAAGTTCTGTATTTGTCAATTACAAGTTCAGATCTTCAAATTATTATTTAAAATCTTAGTTGGAAATTAACAATTCGAAGTTCTGTATTTACTTATTACAAGTTCAGATCTTCAAGTTATAATTTGCAATCATAATTGCAGTTATCAATTCTAAGTTCTGTATTTGACAATTACAAGTTCAGATCTTCTAATTATTATTTACAATCTTAGTTTGAAATTAACAATTCGAAGTTCTGTATTTACTTATTACAACTTCAGATCTACAAAATATAATTAGCAATCATAATTTGAATTTTACAATTCTAAGTTCAGTATTTGATGATTACAAGTTCAGATCTTCAAATTATTATTTACAATCTTAGTTTGAAATTTACAATTCGAAGTTCTGTATTTACTTATTACAAGTTCAGATCTTCAAGTTATAATTTGAAATTAAAATTTATATTTAACATATCCAAGTTCTGTAATTAACTATTACAAGTTCAGATCTTCAAGTTATAATTAGCAATCATAATTAGAAGTTATCAATTCTAAGTTCTCTATTTGATAATTACAAGTTCAGTTGTTCAAGTTATAATTAGCAATCATAATTTGTATTTTACAATTCTAAGTTCTGTATTTGACTATTACAAGTTCAGATCTTCAAGTTATAATTTGAAATAATAATTTGAATTTTACAATTCTAAGTTCAGTATTTTATGATTACAAGTTAAGATCTTCAAGTTATAATTTGCAATCATAATTTGAAGTTATCAATGCTAAGTTCTGTATTTGTCAATTACAAGTTCAGATCTTCAAATTATTATTTAAAATCTTAGTTGGAAATTAACAATTCGAAGTTCTGTATTTACTTATTACAAGTTCAGATCTTCAAGTTATAATTTGCAATCATAATTTGAAGTTATCAACTCTAAGTTCTGTATTTGACAATTACAAGTTCAGATCTTCAAGTTATAATTAGCAATCCTAATTTGAATTTTACAATTCTAAGTTCAGTATTTGATGATTACAAGTTCAGATCTTCAAATTATTTTTTACAATCTTAGTTTGAAATTTACAATTAGAAGTTCTGTATTTACTTATTACAAGTTCAGATCTTCAAGTTATAATTTGAAATTATAATTTATATTTAACATATCTAAGTTCTGTAATTAACTATTACAAGTTCAGATCTTCAAGTTATAATTAGCAATCATAATTAGAAGTTATCAATTCTAAGTTCTGTATTTGACAGTTACAAGTTCAGATCATTAAGTTATAATTTGAAATAATAATTAGTATTTAACAAATTTAAGTTCTGTAATTCACTATTACAAGTTCAGATCTTCAAGTTATAATTTGCAATAATAATTAGAAGCTATCAATTTTAAGCTCTGTATTTGACAATTACAAGTTCAGATCTTCAAGATATAATTAGCAAACATAATTTGAATTTTACACTTCTAAGTTCAGTATTTGACTATTCCAAGTTCAGATCTTCAAGTTATAATTTGCAATCATAATTTGATGTTATCAATTCTAAGTTCTGTATTTGACTATTACAAGTTCAGATCTTCAAGTTACAATTTGCAATCATAATTTGAAGTTATCAATGCTAAGTTCTGTATTTGACAATTACAAGTTCAGATCTTCAAGTTATAATTTGAACTTATTTGTATTTAACTATTCGAAGTTCTGTATTTGACTATTACAAGTTCAGATCTTCAAATTATAATTTGCAATCATAATTTGAAGTTATCAATTCTAAGTTCTGTATTTGACAATTACAAGTTCAGATCTTCAAGTTATAATTAGCAATCATAATTTGTATTTAACAATTCGAAGTTCTGTATTTGACTATTACAAGTTCAGATCTTCAAATTATTATTTACAATCTTAATTTGAAATTAACAATTCGAAGTTCTGTATTTACTTATTACAAGTTCAGATCTTCAAGTTATAATTTGCAATCATAGTTTGAAGTTATCAATTCTAAGTTCTGTATTTGACAATTACAAGTTCAGATCTTCTAATTATTATTTACCATCTTAGTTGGAAATTAACAATTCGAAGTTCTGTATTTACTTATTACAAGTTCAGATCTTCAAGTTATAATTAGCAATCATAATTAGAAGTTATCAATTCTAAGTTCTGTATTTGACAGTTACAAGTTCAGATCATTAAGTTATAATTTGAAATAATAATTAGTATTTAACAAATTTAAGTTCTGTAATTCACTATTACAAGTTCAGATCTTCAAGTTATAATTTGCAATAATAATTAGAAGCTATCAATTTTAAGCTCTGTATTTGACAATTACTAGTTCAGATCTTCAAGATATAATTAGCAAACATAATTTGAATTTTACACTTCTAAGTTCAGTATTTGACTATTCCAAGTTCAGATCTTCAAGTTATAATTTGCAACCATAATTTGATGTTATGAATTCTAAGTTCTGTATTTGTCAATTACAAGTTCAGATGTTCAAGTTATAATTAGCAATCATAATTTGTATTTTACAATTCTAAGTTCTGCATTTGACTATTACAAGTTCAGATCTTCAAGTTATAATTTGCAATAATAATTTGAATTTTACAATTCTAAGTTCAGTATTTTATGATTACAAGTTCAGATCTTCAAGTTATAATTTGCAATCATAATTTGAAGATATCAATGCTAAGTTCTGTATTTGACAATTACAACTTTAAATCTTCAAGTTATAATTAGCAATCATAATTTGTATTTAACAATTCGAAGTTCTGTATTTGACTATTACAAGTTCAGATCTTCAAATTATTATTTACAATCTTAGTTTGAAATTAAAATTCGAAGTTCTGTATTTACTTATTACAAGTTCAGATCTTCAAGTTATAATTTGTAATTATAATTTATATTTAACAAATCTAAGTTCTGTAATTAACTATTACAAGTTCAGATTTTCAAGTTATAATTTGAACTAATAATTTGCATTTAACTATTCGAAGTTCTGTATTTGACTATTACAAGTTCAGATCTTCAAATTATAATTTGCAATCATAATTTGAAGTTATCAATTCTAAGTTCTGTATTTGACAATTACAAGTTCAGATCTTCAAGTTATAATTAGCAATCATAATTTGTATTTAACAATTCGAAGTTCTGTATTTGACTATTACAAGTTCAGATCTTCAAATTATTATTTACAATCTTAATTTGAAATTAACAATTCGAAGTTCTGTATTTCCTTATTACAAGTTCAGATCTTCAAGTTATAATTTGCAATCATAATTTGAAGTTATCAATTCTAAGTTCTGTATTTGACAATTGCAAGTTCAGATCTTCAAGTTATAATTTGCAATCATAATTTGAAGTTATCAATTCTAAGTTCTGTATTTGACAATTACAAGTTCAGATGTTCAAGTTATAATTAGCAATCATAATTTGTATTTTACAATTCTAAGTTCTGTATTTGACTATTACAAGTTCAGATCTTCAAGTTATAATTTGCAATAATAATTTGAATTTTACAATTCTAAGTTCAGTATTTTATGATTACAAGTTCAGATCTTCAAGTTATAATTTGCAATAATAATTTGAATTTTACAATTCTAAGTTCAGTATTTTATGATTACAAGTTCAGATCTTCAAGTTATAACTTGCAATCATAATTTGAAGTTATCAATGCTAAGTTCTGTATTTGACAATTTCAAGTTCAGATCTTCAAGTTATAATTTGAATTAATAATTTGTATTTAACTATTTGAAGTTCTGTATTTGACTATTACAAGTTCAGATCTTCAAATTATAATTTGCAATCATAATTTGAAGTTATCAATTCTAAGTTCTGTATTTGACAATTACAAGTTTAAATCTTCAAGTTATAATTAGCAATCATAATTTGTATTTAACAATTCGAAGTTCTGTATTTGACTATTACAAGTTCAGATCTTCAAATTATTATTTACAATCTTAGTTTGAAATTAACAATTCGAAGTTCTGTATTTACTTATTACAAGTTCAGATCTTCAAGTTATAATTTGTAATTATAATTTATATTTAACAAATCTAAGTTCTGTAATTAACTATTACAAGTTCAGATCTTCAAGTTATAATTTGAACTAATAATTTGTATTTAACTATTCGAAGTTCTGTATTTGACTATTACAAGTTCAGATCTTCAAATTATAATTTGCAATCATAATTTGAAGTTATCAATTCTAAGTTCTGTATTTGACAATTACAAGTTCAGATCTTCAAGTTATAATTAGCAATCATAATTTGTATTTAACAATTCGAAGTTCTGTATTTGACTATTACAAGTTCAGATCTTCAAATTATTATTTACAATCTTAATTTGAAATTAACAATTCGAAGTTCTGTATTTCCTTATTACAAGTTCAGATCTTCAAGTTATAATTTGCAATCATAATTTGAAGTTATCAATTCTAAGTTCTGTATTTGACAATTACAAGTTCAGATCTTCAAGTTATAATTTGCAATCATAATTTGAAGTTATCAATTCTAAGTTCTGTATTTGACAATTACAAGTTCAGATGTTCAAGTTATAATTAGCAATCATAATTTGTATTTTACAATTCTAAGTTCTGTATTTGACTATTACAAGTTCAGATCTTCAAGTTATAATTTGCAATAATAATTTGTATTTCACAATTCTATGTTCAGTATTTTATGATTACAAGTTCAGATCTTCAAGTTATAATTTGCAATCATAATTTGAAGTTATCAATGCTAAGTTCTGTATTTGACAATTACAAGTTCAGATCTTCAAGTTATAATTTGAACTACTAATTTGTATTTAACTATTTGAAGTTCTGTATTTGACTATTACAAGTTCAGATCTTCAAATTATAATTTGCAATCAAAATTTGAAGTTATCAATTCTAAGTTCTGTATTTGACAATTACAAGTTTAAATCTTCAAGTTATAATTAGCATTCATAATTTGTATTTAACAATTCGAAGTTCTGTATTTGACTATTACAAGTTCAGATCTTCAAATTATTATTTACAATCTTAGTTTGAAATTAACAATTCGTAGTTCTGTATTTACTTATTACAAGTTCAGATCTTCAAGTTATAATTTGTAATTATAATTTATATTTAACAAATCTAAGTTCTGTAATTAACTATTACAAGTTCAGATCTTCAAGTTATAATTTGAACTAATAATTTGTATTTAACTATTCGAAGTTCTGTATTTGACTATTACAAGTTCAGATCTTCAAATTATAATTTGCAATCTTAATTTGAAGTTATCAATGCTAAGTTCTGTATTTGACAATTACAAGTTCAGATCTTCAAGTTATAATTTGCAATCATAATTTGAAGTTATCAATTCTAAGTTCTGTATTTGACAATTACAAGTACAGATCTTCAAGTTATAATTTGCAATCATAATTTGAAGTTATCAATTCTAAGTTCTGTATTTGACAATTACAAGTTCAGATCTTCTAATTATTATTTACAATCTTAGTTTGAAATTAACAATTAGAAGTTCTGTATTTACTTATTACAAGTTCAGATCTTCAAAATATAATTAGCAATCATAATTTGAATTTTACAATTCTAAGTTCAGTATTTGATGATTACAAGTTCAGATCTTCAAATTATTATTTACAATCTTAGTTTGAAATTAACAATTCGAAGTTCTGTATTTACTTATTACACGTTCAGATCTTCAAGTTATAATTTGAAATTATAATTTATATTTAACAAATCTAAGTTCTGTAATTAACTATTACAAGTTCAGATCTTCAAGTTATAATTTGCAATCATAATTTGTATTTAACAATTCGAAGTTCTGTATTTGACTATTACAAGTTCAGATCTTCAAATTATTATTTACAATCTTAATTTGAAATTAACAATTCGAAGTTCTGTATTTACTTATTACAAGTTCAGATCTTCAAGTTATAATTTGCAATCATAATTTGAAGTTATCAATTCTAAGTTCTGTATTTGACAATTACTAGTTCAGATCTTCTAATTATTATTTACAATCTTAGTTTGAAATTAACAATTCGAAGTTCTGTATTTACTTATTACAACTTCAGATCTTCAAAATATAATTAGCAATCATAATTTGAATTTTACAATTCTAAGTTCAGTATTTGATGATTACAAGTTCAGATCTTCAAATTATTATTTACAATCTTAGTTTGAAATTAACAATTCGAAGTTCTGTATTTACTTATTACACGGTCAGATCTTCAAGTTATAATTTGAAATTATAATTTATATTTAACAAATCTAAGTTCTGTAATTAACTATTACAAGTTCAGATCTTCAAGTTATAATTTGCAATCATAATTTGAAGTTATCAATTCTAAGTTCTGTATTTGACAATTACAAGTTCAGATGTTCAAGTTATAATTAGCAATCATAATTTGAATTTTACAATTCTAAGTACTGTATTTGACTATTACAAGTTCAGATCATTAAGTTATAATTTGAAATAATAATTAGTATTTAACAAATTTAAGTTCTGTAATTCACTATTACAAGTTCAGATCTTCAAGTTATAATTTGCAATAATAATTAGAAGCTATCAATTTTAAGCTCTGTATTTGACAATTACAAGTTCAGATCTTCAAGATATAATTAGCAAACATAATTTGAATTTTACAATTCTAAGTTCTGTATTTGACTATTACAAGTTCAGATCATTAAGTTATAATTTGAAATAATAATTAGTATTTAACAAATTTAAGTTCAGTATTTGACTATTCCAAGTTCAGATCTTCAAGTTATAATTTGCAATCATAATTTGATGTTATCAATTCTAAGTTCTGTATTTGACAATTACAAGTTCAGATGTTCAAGTAATAATTAGCAATCATAATTTGTATTTTACAATTCTAAGTTCTGTATATCACTATTACAAGTTCAGATCTTCAAGTTATAATTTGCAATAATAATTTGAATTTTACAAGTCTAAGTTCAGTATTTTATGATTACAAGTTAAGATCTTCAAGTTATAATTTGCAATCATAATTTGAAGTTATCAATGCTAAGTTCTGTATTTGTCAATTACAAGTTCAGATCTTCAAATTATTATTTAAAATCTTAGTTAGAAATTAACAATTCGAAGTTCTGTATTTACTTATTACAAGTTCAGATCTTCAAGTTATAATTTGCAATCATAATTTGAAGTTATCAACTCTAAGTTCTGTATTTGACAATTACAAGTTCAGATCTACAAGTTATAATTAGCAATCATAACTTGAATTTTACAATTCTAAGTTCAGTATTTGATGATTACAAGTTCAGATCTTCAAATTATTATTTACAATCTTAGTTTGAAATTTACAATTCGAAGTTCTGTATTTACTTATTACAAGTTCAGATCTTCAAGTTATAATTGGAAATTATAATTTATATTTAACATATCTAAGTTCTGTAATTAACTATTACAAGTTCAGATCTTCAAGTTATAATTAGCAATCATAATTAGAAGTTATCAATTCTAAGTTCTGTATTTGACAGTTACAAGTTCAGATCATTAAGTTATAATTTGAAATAATAATTAGTATTTTACAAATTTAAGTTCTGTAATTCACTATTACAAGTTCAGATCTTCAAGTTATAATTTGCAATAATAATTAGAAGCTATCAATTTTAAGCTCTGTATTTGACAATTACTAGTTCAGATCTTCAAGATATAATTAGCAAACATAATTTGAATTTTACACTTCTAAGTTCAGTATTTGACTATTCCAAGTTCAGATCTTCAAGTTATAATTTCCAACCATAATTTGATGTTATCAATTCTAAGTTCTGTATTTGACAATTACAAGTTCAGATGTTCAAGTTATAATTAGCAATCATAATTTGTATTTTACAATTCTAAGTTCTGTATTTGACTATTACAAGTTCAGATCTTCAAGTTATAATTTGCAATAATAATTTGAATTTTACAATTCTAAGTTCAGTATTTTATGATTACAAGTTAAGATCTTCAAGTTATAATTTGCAATCATAATTTGAAGTTATCAATGCTAAGTTCTGTATTTGTCAATTACAAGTTCAGATCTTCAAATTATTATTTAAAATCTTAGTTGGAAATTAACAATTCGAAGTTCTGTATTTACTTATTACAAGTTCAGATCTTCAAGTTATAATTTGCAATCATAATTTGAAGTTATCAACTCTAAGTTCTGTATTTGACAATTACAAGTTCAGATCTACAAGTTATAATTAGCAATCATAATTTGAATTTTACAATTCTAAGTTCAGTATTTGATGATTACAAGTTCAGATCTTCAAATTATTATTTACAATCTTAGTTTGAAATTTACAATTCGAAGTTCTGTATTTACTTATTACAAGTTCAGATCTTCAAGTTATAATTTGAAATTATAATTTATATTTAACATATCTAAGTTCTGTAATTAACTATTACAAGTTCAGATCTTCAAGTTATAATTAGCAATCATAATTAGAAGTTATCAATTCTAAGTTCTGTATTTGACAGTTACAAGTTCAGATCATTAAGTTATAATTTGAAATAATAATTAGTATTTTACAAATTTAAGTTCTGTAATTCACTATTACAAGTTCAGATCTTCAAGTTATAATTTGCAATAATAATTAGAAGCTATCAATTTTAAGTTCTGTATTTGACAAATACTAGTTCAGATCTTCAAGATATAATTAGCAAACATAATTTGAATTTTACACTTCTAAGTTCAGTATTAGACTATTCCAAGTTCAGATCTTCAAGTTATAATTTGCAACCATAATTTGATGTTATCAATTCTAAGTTCTGTATTTGACAATTACAAGTTCAGATGTTCAAGTTATAATTAGCAATCATAATTTGTATTTTACAATTCTAAGTTCTGTATTTGACAATTACAAGTTCAGATGTTCAAGTTATAATTAGCAATCATAATTTGTATTTTACAATTCTAAGTTCTGTATTTGACTATTACAAGTTCAGATCTTCAAGTTATAATTTGCAATAATAATTTGAATTTTACAATTCTAAGTTCAGTATTTTATGATTACAAGTTAAGATCTTCAAGTTATAATTTGCAATCATAATTTGTAGTTATCAATGCTAAGTTCTATATTTGTCAATTACAAGTTCAGATCTTCAAATTATTATTTAAAATCTTAGTTGGAAATAAACAATTCGAAGTTCTGTATTTACTTATTACAAGTTCAGATCTTCAAGTTATAATTTGCAATCATAATTTGAAGTTATCAACTCTAAGTTCTGTATTTGACAATTACAAGTTCAGATCTACAAGTTATAATTAGCAATCATAATTTGAATTTTATAATTCTAAGTTCAGTATTTGATGATTACAAGTTCAGATCTTCAAATTATTATTTACAATCTTAGTTTGAAATTTACAATTCGAAGTTCTGTATTTACTTATTACAAGTTCACATCTTCAAGTTATAATTTGAAATTATAATTTATATTTAACATATCTAAGTTCTGTAATTAACTATTACAAGTTCAGATCTTCAAGTTATAATTAGCAATCATAATTAGAAGTTATCAATTCTAAGTTCTGTATTTGACAGTTACAAGTTCAGATCATTAAGTTATAATTTGAAATAATAATTAGTATTTTACAAATTTAAGTTCTGTAATTCACTATTACAAGTTCAGATCTTCAAGTTATAATTTGCAATAATAATTAGAAGCTATCAATTTTAAGTTCTGTATTTGACAAATACTAGTTCAGATCTTCAAGATATAATTAGCAAACATAATTTGAATTTTACACTTCTAAGTTCAGTATTTGACTATTCCAAGTTTAGATCTTCAAGTTATAATTTGCAACCATAATTTGATGTTATCAATTCTAAGTTCTGTATTTGACAATTACAAGTTCAGATGTTCAAGTTATAATTAGCAATCATAATTTGTATTTTACAATTCTAAGTTCTGTATTTGACTATTACAAGTTCAGATCTTCAAGTTATAATTTGCAATAATAATTTGAATTTTACAATTCTAAGTTCAGTATTTTATGATTACAAGTTCAGATCTTCAAGTTATAATTTGCAATCATAATTTGAAGTTATCAATGCTAAGTTCTGTATTTGACAATTACAAGTTCAGATCTTCAAGTTATAATTTGAACTAATAATTTGTATTTAACTATTTGAAGTTCTGTATTTGACTATTACAAGTTCAGATCTTCAAATTATAATTTGCAATCATAATTTGAAGTTATTAATTCTAAGTTCTGTATTTGACAATTACAAGTTTAAATCTTCAAGTTATAATTAGCAATCATAATTTGTATTTAATAATTCGAAGTTCTGTATTTGACTATTAGAAGTTCAGATCTTCAAATTATTTTTTACAATCTTAGTTTGAAATTAACAATTCGTAGTTCTGTATTTACTTATTACAAGTTCAGATCTTCAAGTTATAATTTGTAATTATAATTTATATTTAACAAATCTAAGTTCTGTAATTAACTATTACAAGTTCAGATCTTCAAGTTATAATTGGACTAATAATTTGTATTTAACTATTCGAAGTTCTGTATTTGACTATTACAAGTTCAGATCTTCAAATTATAATTTGCAATCATAATTTGAAGTTATCAATTCTAAGTTCTGTATTTGACAATTACAAGTTCAGATCTTCAAGTTATAATTAGCAATCATAATTTGTATTTAACAATTCGAAGTTCTGTATTTGACTATTACAAGTTCAGATCTTCAAATTATTATTTACAATCTTAATTTGAAATTAACAATTCGAAGTTCTGTATTTACTTATTACAAGTTCAGATCTTCAAGTTATAATTTGCAATCATAATTTGAAGTTATCAATTCTAAGTTCTGTATTTGACAATTACAAGTTCAGATCTTCAAGTTATAATTTGCAATCATAATTGCAGTTATCAATTCTAAGTTCTGTATTTGACAATTACAAGTTCAGATCTTCTAATTATTATTTACAATCTTAGTTTGAAATTAACAATTCGAAGTTCTGTATTTACTTATTACAACTTCAGATCTTCAAAATATAATTAGCAATAATAATTTGAATTTTACAATTCTAAGTTCAGTATTTGATGATTACAAGTTCAGATCTTCAAATTATTATTTACAATCTTAGTTTGAAATTAACAATTCGAAGTTCTGTATTTACTTATTACACGTTCAGATCTTCAAGTTATAATTTGAAATTATAATTTATATTTAACAAATCTAAGTTCTGTAATTAACTATTACAAGTTCAGATCTTCAAGTTATAATTTGCAATCATAATTTGAAGTTATCAATTCTAAGTTCTGTATTTGACAATTACAAGTTCAGATGTTCAAGTTATAATTAGCAATCATAATTTGAATTTTACAATTCTAAGTACTGTATTTGACTATTACAAGTTCAGATCATTAAGTTATAATTTGAAATAATAATTAGTATTTAACAAATTTAAGTTCTGTAATTCACTATTACAAGTTCAGATCTTCAAGTTATAATTTGCAATAATAATTAGAAGCTATCAATTTTAAGCTCTGTATTTGACAATTACAAGTTCAGATCTTCAAGATATAATTAGCAAACATAATTTGAATTTTACAATTCTAAGTTCTGTATTTGACTTTTACAAGTTCAGATCATTAAGTTATAATTTGAAATAATAATTAGTATTTAACAAATTTAAGTTCAGTATTTGACTATTCCAAGTTCAGATCTTCAAGTTATAATTTGCAATCATAATTTGATGTTATCAGTTCTAAGTTCTGTATTTGACAATTACAAGTTCAGATGTTCAAGTAATAATTAGCAATCATAATTTGTATTTTACAATTCTAAGTTCTGTATATCACTATTACAAGTTCAGATCTTCAAGTTATAATTTGCAATAATAATTTGAATTTTACAATTCTAAGTTCAGTATTTTATGATTACAAGTTAAGATCTTCAAGTTATAATTTGCAATCATAATTTGAAGTTATCAATGCTAAGTTCTGTATTTGTCAATTACAAGTTCAGATCTTCAAATTATTATTTAAAATCTTAGTTAGAAATTAACAATTCGAAGTTCTGTATTTACTTATTACAAGTTCAGATCTTCAAGTTATAATTTGCAATCATAATTTGAAGTTATCAACTCTAAGTTCTGTATTTGACAATTACAAGTTCAGATCTACAAGTTATAATTAGCAATCATAACTTGAACTTTACAATTCTAAGTTCAGTATTTGATGATTACAAGTTCAGATCTTCAAATTATT
Source organism: Cantharis lateralis (assembly GCA_963170105.1). Classification (NCBI taxonomy): domain Eukaryota; kingdom Metazoa; phylum Arthropoda; class Insecta; order Coleoptera; family Cantharidae; genus Cantharis; species Cantharis lateralis. Next base: position 1,058,976 of record CAUJGK010000001.1, on the reverse strand, counting down.
ATTTACAATCTTAGTTTGAAATTTACAATTCGAAGTTCTGTATTTACTTATTACAAGTTCAGATCTTCAAGTTATAATTGGAAATTATAATTTATATTTAACATATCTAAGTTCTGTAATTAACTATTACAAGTTCAGATCTTCAAGTTATAATTAGCAATCATAATTAGAAGTTATCAATTCTAAGTTCTGTATTTGACAGTTACAAGTTCAGATCATTAAGTTATAATTTGAAATAATAATTAGTATTTTACAAATTTAAGTTCTGTAATTCACTATTACAAGTTCAGATCTTCAAGTTATAATTTGCAATAATAATTAGAAGCTATCAATTTTAAGCTCTGTATTTGACAATTACTAGTTCAGATCTTCAAGATATAATTAGCAAACATAATTTGAATTTTACACTTCTAAGTTCAGTATTTGACTATTCCAAGTTCAGATCTTCAAGTTATAATTTCCAACCATAATTTGATGTTATCAATTCTAAGTTCTGTATTTGACAATTACAAGTTCAGATGTTCAAGTTATAATTAGCAATCATAATTTGTATTTTACAATTCTAAGTTCTGTATTTGACTATTACAAGTTCAGATCTTCAAGTTATAATTTGCAATAATAATTTGAATTTTACAATTCTAAGTTCAGTATTTTATGATTACAAGTTAAGATCTTCAAGTTATAATTTGCAATCATAATTTGAAGTTATCAATGCTAAGTTCTGTATTTGTCAATTACAAGTTCAGATCTTCAAATTATTATTTAAAATCTTAGTTGGAAATTAACAATTCGAAGTTCTGTATTTACTTATTACAAGTTCAGATCTTCAAGTTATAATTTGCAATCATAATTTGAAGTTATCAACTCTAAGTTCTGTATTTGACAATTACAAGTTCAGATCTACAAGTTATAATTAGCAATCATAATTTGAATTTTACAATTCTAAGTTCAGTATTTGATGATTACAAGTTCAGATCTTCAAATTATTATTTACAATCTTAGTTTGAAATTTACAATTCGAAGTTCTGTATTTACTTATTACAAGTTCAGATCTTCAAGTTATAATTTGAAATTATAATTTATATTTAACATATCTAAGTTCTGTAATTAACTATTACAAGTTCAGATCTTCAAGTTATAATTAGCAATCATAATTAGAAGTTTTCAATTCTAAGTTCTGTATTTGACAGTTACAAGTTCAGATCATTAAGTTATAATTTGAAATAATAATTAGTATTTTACAAATTTAAGTTCTGTAATTCACTATTACAAGTTCAGATCTTCAAGTTATAATTTGCAATAATAATTAGAAGCTATCAATTTTAAGTTCTGTATTTGACAAATACTAGTTCAGATCTTCAAGATATAATTAGCAAACATAATTTGAATTTTACACTTCTAAGTTCAGTATTAGACTATTCCAAGTTCAGATCTTCAAGTTATAATTTGCAACCATAATTTGATGTTATCAATTCTAAGTTCTGTATTTGACAATTACAAGTTCAGATGTTCAAGTTATAATTAGCAATCATAATTTGTATTTTACAATTCTAAGTTCTGTATTTGACAATTACAAGTTCAGATGTTCAAGTTATAATTAGCAATCATAATTTGTATTTTACAATTCTAAGTTCTGTATTTGACTATTACAAGTTCAGATCTTCAAGTTATAATTTGCAATAATAATTTGAATTTTACAATTCTAAGTTCAGTATTTTATGATTACAAGTTAAGATCTTCAAGTTATAATTTGCAATCATAATTTGAAGTTATCAATGCTAAGTTCTATATTTGTCAATTACAAGTTCAGATCTTCAAATTATTATTTAAAATCTTAGTTGGAAATAAACAATTCGAAGTTCTGTATTTACTTATTACAAGTTCAGATCTTCAAGTTATAATTTGCAATCATAATTTGAAGTTATCAACTCTAAGTTCTGTATTTGACAATTACAAGTTCAGATCTACAAGTTATAATTAGCAATCATAATTTGAATTTTATAATTCTAAGTTCAGTATTTGATGATTACAAGTTCAGATCTTCAAATTATTATTTACAATCTTAGTTTGAAATTTACAATTCGAAGTTCTGTATTTACTTATTACAAGTTCACATCTTCAAGTTATAATTTGAAATTATAATTTATATTTAACATATCTAAGTTCTGTAATTAACTATTACAAGTTCAGATCTTCAAGTTATAATTAGCAATCATAATTAGAAGTTATCAATTCTAAGTTCTGTATTTGACAGTTACAAGTTCAGATCATTAAGTTATAATTTGAAATAATAATTAGTATTTTACAAATTTAAGTTCTGTAATTCACTATTACAAGTTCAGATCTTCAAGTTATAATTTGCAATAATAATTAGAAGCTATCAATTTTAAGTTCTGTATTTGACAAATACTAGTTCAGATCTTCAAGATATAATTAGCAAACATAATTTGAATTTTACACTTCTAAGTTCAGTATTTGACTATTCCAAGTTTAGATCTTCAAGTTATAATTTGCAACCATAATTTGATGTTATCAATTCTAAGTTCTGTATTTGACAATTACAAGTTCAGATGTTCAAGTTATAATTAGCAATCATAATTTGTATTTTACAATTCTAAGTTCTGTATTTGACTATTACAAGTTCAGATCTTCAAGTTATAATTTGCAATAATAATTTGAATTTTACAATTCTAAGTTCAGTATTTTATGATTACAAGTTCAGATCTTCAAGTTATAATTTGCAATCATAATTTGAAGTTATCAATGCTAAGTTCTGTATTTGACAATTACAAGTTCAGATCTTCAAGTTATAATTTGAACTAATAATTTGTATTTAACTATTTGAAGTTCTGTATTTGACTATTACAAGTTCAGATCTTCAAATTATAATTTGCAATCATAATTTGAAGTTATCAATTCTAAGTTCTGTATTTGACAATTACAAGTTTAAATCTTCAAGTTATAATTAGCAATCATAATTTGTATTTAATAATTCGAAGTTCTGTATTTGACTATTAGAAGTTCAGATCTTCAAATTATTATTTACAATCTTAGTTTGAAATTAACAATTCGTAGTTCTGTATTTACTTATTACAAGTTCAGATCTTCAAGTTATAATTTGTAATTATAATTTATATTTAACAAATCTAAGTTCTGTAATTAACTATTACAAGTTCAGATCTTCAAGTTATAATTTGAACAAATAATTTGTATTTAACTATTCGAAGTTCTGTATTTGACTATTACAAGTTCAGATCTTCAAATTATAATTTGCAATCATAATTTGAAGTTATCAATTCTAAGTTCTGTATTTGACAATTACAAGTTCAGATCTTCAAGTTATAATTAGCAATCATAATTTGTATTTAACAATTCGAAGTTCTGTATTTGACTATTACAAGTTCAGATCTTCAAATTATTATTTACAATCTTAATTTGAAATTAACAATTCGAAGTTCTGTATTTACTTATTACAAGTTCAGATCTTCAAGTTATAATTTGCAATCATAATTTGAAGTTATCAATTCTAAGTTCTGTATTTGACAATTACAAGTTCAGATCTTCAAGTTATAATTTGCAATCATAATTGCAGTTATCAATTCTAAGTTCTGTATTTGACAATTACAAGTTCAGATCTTCTAATTATTATTTACAATCTTAGTTTGAAATTAACAATTCGAAGTTCTGTATTTACTTATTACAACTTCAGATCTTCAAAATATAATTAGCAATAATAATTTGAATTTTACAATTCTAAGTTCAGTATTTGATGATTACAAGTTCAGATCTTCAAATTATTATTTACAATCTTAGTTTGAAATTAACAATTCGAAGTTTTGTATTTACTTATTACACGTTCAGATCTTCAAGTTATAATTTGAAATTATAATTTATATTTAACAAATCTAAGTTCTGTAATTAACTATTACAAGTTCAGATCTTCAAGTTATAATTTGCAATCATAATTTGAAGTTATCAATTCTAAGTTCTGTATTTGACAATTACAAGTTCAGATGTTCAAGTTATAATTAGCAATCATAATTTGAATTTTACAATTCTAAGTACTGTATTTGACTATTACAAGTTCAGATCATTAAGTTATAATTTGAAATAATAATTAGTATTTAACAAATTTAAGTTCTGTAATTCACTATTACAAGTTCAGATCTTCAAGTTATAATTTGCAATAATAATTAGAAGCTATCAATTTTAAGCTCTGTATTTGACAATTACAAGTTCAGATCTATAAGATATAATTAGCAAACATAATTTGAATTTTACAATTCTAAGTTCTGTATTTGACTATTACAAGTTCAGATCATTAAGTTATAATTTGAAATAATAATTAGTATTTAACAAATTTAAGTTCAGTATTTGACTATTCCAAGTTCAGATCTTCAAGTTATAATTTGCAATCATAATTTGATGTTATCAGTTCTAAGTTCTGTATTTGACAATTACAAGTTCAGATGTTCAAGTAATAATTAGCAATCATAATTTGTATTTTACAATTCTAAGTTCTGTATATCACTATTACAAGTTCAGATCTTCAAGTTATAATTTGCAATAATAATTTGAATTTTACAATTCTAAGTTCAGTATTTTATGATTACAAGTTAAGATCTTCAAGTTATAATTTGCAATCATAATTTGAAGTTATCAATGCTAAGTTCTGTATTTGTCAATTACAAGTTCAGATCTTCAAATTATTATTTAAAATCTTAGTTAGAAATTAACAATTCGAAGTTCTGTATTTACTTATTACAAGTTCAGATCTTCAAGTTATAATTTGCAATCATAATTTGAAGTTATCAACTCTAAGTTCTGTATTTGACAATTACAAGTTCAGATCTACAAGTTATAATTAGCAATCATAACTTGAATTTTACAATTCTAAGTTCAGTATTTGATGATTACAAGTTCAGATCTTCAAATTATTATTTACAATCTTAGTTTGAAATTTACAATTCGAAGTTCTGTATTTACTTATTACAAGTTCAGATCTTCAAGTTATAATTGGAAATTATAATTTATATTTAACATATCTAAGTTCTGTAATTAACTATTACAAGTTCAGATCTTCAAGTTATAATTAGCAATCATAATTAGAAGTTATCAATTCTAAGTTCTGTATTTGACAGTTACAAGTTCAGATCATTAAGTTATAATTTGAAATAATAATTAGTATTTTACAAATTTAAGTTCTGTAATTCACTATTACAAGTTCAGATCTTCAAGTTATAATTTGCAATAATAATTAGAAGCTATCAATTTTAAGCTCTGTATTTGACAATTACTAGTTCAGATCTTCAAGATATAATTAGCAAACATAATTTGAATTTTACACTTCTAAGTTCAGTATTTGACTATTCCAAGTTCAGATCTTCAAGTTATAATTTCCAACCATAATTTGATGTTATCAATTCTAAGTTCTGTATTTGACAATTACAAGTTCAGATGTTCAAGTTATAATTAGCAATCATAATTTGTATTTTACAATTCTAAGTTCTGTATTTGACTATTACAAGTTCAGATCTTCAAGTTATAATTTGCAATAATAATTTGAATTTTACAATTCTAAGTTCAGTATTTTATGATTACAAGTTAAGATCTTCAAGTTATAATTTGCAATCATAATTTGAAGTTATCAATGCTAAGTTCTGTATTTGTCAATTACAAGTTCAGATCTTCAAATTATTATTTAAAATCTTAGTTGGAAATTAACAATTCGAAGTTCTGTATTTACTTATTACAAGTTCAGATCTTCAAGTTATAATTTGCAATCATAATTTGAAGTTATCAACTCTAAGTTCTGTATTTGACAATTACAAGTTCAGATCTACAAGTTATAATTAGCAATCATAATTTGAATTTTACAATTCTAAGTTCAGTATTTGATGATTACAAGTTCAGATCTTCAAATTATTATTTACAATCTTAGTTTGAAATTTACAATTCGAAGTTCTGTATTTACTTATTACAAGTTCAGATCTTCAAGTTATAATTTGAAATTATAATTTATATTTAACATATCTAAGTTCTGTAATTAACTATTACAAGTTCAGATCTTCAAGTTATAATTAGCAATCATAATTAGAAGTTATCAATTCTAAGTTCTGTATTTGACAGTTACAAGTTCAGATCATTAAGTTATAATTTGAAATAATAATTAGTATTTTACAAATTTAAGTTCTGTAATTCACTATTACAAGTTCAGATCTTCAAGTTATAATTTGCAATAATAATTAGAAGCTATCAATTTTAAGTTCTGTATTTGACAAATACTAGTTCAGATCTTCAAGATATAATTAGCAAACATAATTTGAATTTTACACTTCTAAGTTCAGTATTAGACTATTCCAAGTTCAGATCTTCAAGTTATAATTTGCAACCATAATTTGATGTTATCAATTCTAAGTTCTGTATTTGACAATTACAAGTTCAGATGTTCAAGTTATAATTAGCAATCATAATTTGTATTTTACAATTCTAAGTTCTGTATTTGACAATTACAAGTTCAGATGTTCAAGTTATAATTAGCAATCATAATTTGTATTTTACAATTCTAAGTTCTGTATTTGACTATTACAAGTTCAGATCTTCAAGTTATAATTTGCAATAATAATTTGAATTTTACAATTCTAAGTTCAGTATTTTATGATTACAAGTTAAGATCTTCAAGTTATAATTTGCAATCATAATTTGAAGTTATCAATGCTAAGTTCTATATTTGTCAATTACAAGTTCAGATCTTCAAATTATTATTTAAAATCTTAGTTGGAAATAAACAATTCGAAGTTCTGTATTTACTTATTACAAGTTCAGATCTTCAAGTTATAATTTGCAATCATAATTTGAAGTTATCAACTCTAAGTTCTGTATTTGACAATTACAAGTTCAGATCTACAAGTTATAATTAGCAATCATAATTTGAATTTTATAATTCTAAGTTCAGTATTTGATGATTACAAGTTCAGATCTTCAAATTATTATTTACAATCTTAGTTTGAAATTTACAATTCGAAGTTCTGTATTTACTTATTACAAGTTCACATCTTCAAGTTATAATTTGAAATTATAATTTATATTTAACATATCTAAGTTCTGTAATTAACTATTACAAGTTCAGATCTTCAAGTTATAATTAGCAATCATAATTAGAAGTTATCAATTCTAAGTTCTGTATTTGACAGTTACAAGTTCAGATCATTAAGTTATAATTTGAAATAATAATTAGTATTTTACAAATTTAAGTTCTGTAATTCACTATTACAAGTTCAGATCTTCAAGTTATAATTTGCAATAATAATTAGAAGCTATCAATTTTAAGTTCTGTATATGACAAATACTAGTTCAGATCTTCAAGATATAATTAGCAAACATAATTTGAATTTTACACTTCTAAGTTCAGTATTTGACTATTCCAAGTTTAGATCTTCAAGTTATAATTTGCAACCATAATTTGATGTTATCAATTCTAAGTTCTGTATTTGACAATTACAAGTTCAGATGTTCAAGTTATAATTAGCAATCATAATTTGTATTTTACAATTCTAAGTTCTGTATTTGACTATTACAAGTTCAGATCTTCAAGTTATAATTTGCAATAATAATTTGAATTTTACAATTCTAAGTTCAGTATTTTATGATTACAAGTTCAGATCTTCAAGTTATAATTTGCAATCATAATTTGAAGTTATCAATGCTAAGTTCTGTATTTGACAATTACAAGTTCAGATCTTCAAGTTATAATTTGAACTAATAATTTGTATTTAACTATTTGAAGTTCTGTATTTGACTATTACAAGTTCAGATCTTCAAATTATAATTTGCAATCATAATTTGAAGTTATCAATTCTAAGTTCTGTATTTGACAATTACAAGTTTAAATCTTCAAGTTATAATTAGCAATCATAATTTGTATTTAATAATTCGAAGTTCTGTATTTGACTATTAGAAGTTCAGATCTTCAAATTATTATTTACAATCTTAGTTTGAAATTAACAATTCGTAGTTCTGTATTTACTTATTACAAGTTCAGATCTTCAAGTTATAATTTGTAATTATAATTTATATTTAACAAATCTAAGTTCTGTAATTAACTATTACAAGTTCAGATCTTCAAGTTATAATTTGAACTAATAATTTGTATTTAACTATTCGAAGTTCTGTATTTGACTATTACAAGTTCAGATCTTCAAATTATAATTTGCAATCATAATTTGAAGTTATCAATTCTAAGTTCTGTATTTGACAATTACAAGTTCAGATGTTCAAGTTATAATTAGCAATCCTAATTTGTATTTTACAATTCGAAGTTCTGTATTTGACTATTACAAGTTCAGATCTTCAAATTATTATTTACAATCTTAATTTGAAATTAACAATTCGAAGTTCTGTATTTCCTTATTACAAGTTCAGATCTTCAAGTTATAATTTGCAATCATAATTTGAAGTTATCAATTCTAAGTTCTGTATTTGACAATTACAAGTTCAGATCTTCAAGTTATAATTTGCAATAATAATTAGAAGCTATCAATTTTAAGCTCTGTATTTGACAATTACTAGTTCAGATCTTCAAGATATAATTAGCAAACATAATTTGAATTTTACACTTCTAAGTTCAGTATTTGACTATTCCAAGTTCAGATCTTCAAGTTATAATTTCCAACCATAATTTGATGTTATCAATTCTAAGTTCTGTATTTGACAATTACAAGTTCAGATGTTCAAGTTATAATTAGCAATCATAATTTGTATTTTACAATTCTAAGTTCTGTATTTGACTATTACAAGTTCAGATTTTCAAGTTATAATTTGCAATAATAATTTGAATTTTACAATTCTAAGTTCAGTATTTTATGATTACTAGTTAAGATCTTCAAGTTATAATTTGCAATCATAATTTGAAGTTATCAATGCTAAGTTCTGTATTTGTCAATTACAAGTTCAGATCTTCAAATTATTATTTAAAATCTTAGTTGGAAATTAACAATTCGAAGTTCTGTATTTACTTATTACAAGTTCAGATCTTCAAGTTATAATTTGCAATCATAATTTGAAGTTATCAACTCTAAGTTCTGCATTTGACAATTACAAGTTCAGATCTACAAGTTATAATTAGCAATCATAATTTGAATTTTACAATTCTAAGTTCAGTATTTGATGATTACAAGTTCAGATCTTCAAATTATTATTTACAATCTTAGTTTGAAATTTACAATTCGAAGTTCTGTATTTACTTATTACAAGTTCAGATCTTCAAGTTATAATTTGAAATTATAATTTATATTTAACATATCTAAGTTCTGTAATTAACTATTACAAGTTCAGATCTTCAAGTTATAATTAGCAATCATAATTAGAAGTTATCAATTCTAAGTTCTGTATTTGACAGTTACAAGTTCAGATCATTAAGTTATAATTTGAAATAATAATTAGTATTTAACAAATTTAAGTTCTGTAATTCACTATTACAAGTTCAGATCTTCAAGTTATAATTTGCAATAATAATTTGAATTTTACAATTCTAAGTTCAGTATTTGACTATTACAAGTTCAGATCTTCAAGTTATAATTTGCAATAATAATTTGAATTTTACAATTCTAAGTTCAGTATTTTATGATTACAAGTTCAGATCTTCAAGTTATAATTTGCAATCATAATTTGAAGTTATCAATGCTAAGTTCTGTATTTGACAATTACAAGTTCAGATCTTCAAGTTATAATTTGAACTAATAATTTGTATTTAACTATTCGAAGTTCTGTATTTGACAATTACAAGTTCAGATCTTCAAATTATAATTTGCAATCATAATTTGAAGTTATCAATTCTAAGTTCTGTATTTGACAATTACAAGTTCAGATCTTCAAGTTATAATTAGCAATCATAATTTGTATTTAACAATTCGAAGTTCTGTATTTGACTATTACAAGTTCAGATCTTCAAATTATTATTTACAATCTTAATTTGAAATTAACAATTCGAAGTTCTGTATTTCCTTATTACAAGTTCAGATCTTCAAGTTATAATTTGCAATCATAATTTGAAGTTATCAATTCTAAGTTCTGTATTTGACAATTACAAGTTCAGATCTTCAAGTTATAATTTGCAATAATAATTAGAAGCTATCAATTTTAAGCTCTGTATTTGACAATTACTAGTTCAGATCTTCAAGATATAATTAGCAAACATAATTTGAATTTTACACTTCTAAGTTCAGTATTTGACTATTCCAAGTTCAGATCTTCAAGTTATAATTTCCAACCATAATTTGATGTTATCAATTCTAAGTTCTGTATTTGACAATTACAAGTTCAGATGTTCAAGTTATAATTAGCAATCATAATTTGTATTTTACAATTCTAAGTTCTGTATTTGACTATTACAAGTTCAGATTTTCAAGTTATAATTTGCAATAATAATTTGAATTTTACAATTCTAAGTTCAGTATTTTATGATTACTAGTTAAGATCTACAAGTTATAATTTGCAATCATAATTTGAAGTTATCAATGCTAAGTTCTGTATTTGTCAATTACAAGTTCAGATCTTCAAATTATTATTTAAAATCTTAGTTGGAAATTAACAATTCGAAGTTCTGTATTTACTTATTACAAGTTCAGATCTTCAAGTTATAATTTGCAATCATAATTTATATTTAACATATCTAAGTTCTGTAATTAACTATTACAAGTTCAGATCTTCAAGTTATAATTAGCAATCATAATTAGAAGTTATCAATTCTAAGTTCTGTATTTGACAGTTACAAGTTCAGATCATTAAGTTATAATTTGAAATAATAATTAGTATTTAACAAATTTAAGTTCTGTAATTCACTATTACAAGTTCAGATCTTCAAGTTATAATTTGCAATAATAATTTGAATTTTACAATTCTAAGTTCAGTATTTGACTATTACAAGTTCAGATCTTCAAGTTATAATTTGCAATAATAATTTGAATTTTACAATTCTAAGTTCAGTATTTTATGATTACAAGTTCAGATCTTCAAGTTATAATTTGCAATCATAATTTGAAGTTATCAATGCTAAGTTCTGTATTTGACAATTACAAGTTCAGATCTTCAAGTTATAATTTGAACTAATAATTTGTATTTAACTATTCGAAGTTCTGTATTTGACAATTACAAGTTCAGATCTTCAAATTATAATTTGCAATCATAATTTGAAGTTATCAATTCTAAGTTCTGTATTTGACAATTACAAGTTCAGATCTTCAAGTTATAATTAGCAATCATAATTTGTATTTAACAATTCGAAGTTCTGTATTTGACTATTACAAGTTCAGATCTTCAAATTATTATTTACAATCTTAATTTGAAATTAACAATTCGAAGTTCTGTATTTCCTTATTACAAGTTCAGATCTTCAAGTTATAATTTGCAATCATAATTTGAAGTTATCAATTCTAAGTTCTGTATTTGACAATTACAAGTTCAGATCTTCAAGTTATAATTTGCAATAATAATTAGAAGCTATCAATTTTAAGCTCTGTATTTGACAATTACTAGTTCAGATCTTCAAGATATAATTAGCAAACATAATTTGAATTTTACACTTCTAAGTTCAGTATTTGACTATTCCAAGTTCAGATCTTCAAGTTATAATTTCCAACCATAATTTGATGTTATCAATTCTAAGTTCTGTATTTGACAATTACAAGTTCAGATGTTCAAGTTATAATTAGCAATCATAATTTGTATTTTACAATTCTAAGTTCTGTATTTGACTATTACAAGTTCAGATTTTCAAGTTATAATTTGCAATAATAATTTGAATTTTACAATTCTAAGTTCAGTATTTTATGATTACTAGTTAAGATCTACAAGTTATAATTTGCAATCATAATTTGAAGTTATCAATGCTAAGTTCTGTATTTGTCAATTACAAGTTCAGATCTTCAAATTATTATTTAAAATCTTAGTTGGAAATTAACAATTCGAAGTTCTGTATTTACTTATTACAAGTTCAGATCTTCAAGTTATAATTTGCAATCATAATTTGAAGTTATCAACTCTAAGTTCTGTATTTGACAATTACAAGTTCAGATCTACAAGTTATAATTAGCAATCATAATTTGAATTTTACAATTCTAAGTTCAGTATTTGATGATTACAAGTTCAGATCTTCAAATTATTATTTACAATCTTAGTTTGAAATTTACAATTCGAAGTTCTGTATTTACTTATTACAAGTTCAGATCTTCAAGTTATAATTTGAAATTATAATTTATATTTAACATATCTAAGTTCTGTAATTAACTATTACAAGTTCAGATCTTCAAGTTATAATTAGCAATCATAATTAGAAGTTATCAATTCTAAGTTCTGTATTTGACAGTTACAAGTTCAGATCATTAAGTTATAATTTGAAATAATAATTAGTATTTAACAAATTTAAGTTCTGTAATTCACTATTACAAGTTCAGATCTTCAAGTTATAATTTGCAATAATAATTAGAAGCTATCAATTGTAAGCTCTGTATTTGACAATTACAAGTTCAGATCTTCAAGATATAATTAGCAAACATAATTTGAATTTTACACTTCTAAGTTCAGTATTTGACTATTCCAAGTTCAGATCTTCAAGTTATAGTTTGCAATCATAATTTGATGTTATCAATTCTAAGTTCTGTATTTGACAATTACAAGTTCAGATGTTCAAGTTATAATTAGCAATCATAATTTGTATTTTACAATTCTAAGATCTGTATTTGACTATTACAAGTTCAGATCTTCAAGTTATAATTTGCAATAATAATTTGAATTTTACAATTCTAAGTTCAGTATTTTATGATTACAAGTTCAGATCTTCAAGTTATAATTTGCAATCATAATTTGAAGTTATCAATGCTATGATCTGTATTTGACAATTACAAGTTCAGATCTTCAAGTTATAATTTGAACTAATAATTTGTATTTAACTATTTGAAGTTCTGTATTTGACTATTACAAGTGCAGATCTTCAAATTATAATTTGCAATCATAATTTGAAGTTATCAATTCTAAGTTCTGTATTTGACAATTACAAGTTCAGATCTTCAAGTTATAATTTGCAATAATAATTTGAATTTTACAATTCTAAGTTCAGTATTTTATGATTACAAGTTCAGATCTTCAAGTTATAATTTGCAATAATAATTTGAATTTTACAATTCTAAGTTCAGTATTTTATGATTACAAGTTCAGATCTTCAAGTTATAACTTGCAATCATAATTTGAAGTTATCAATGCTAAGTTCTGTATTTGACAATTACAAGTTCAGATCTTCAAGTTATAATTTGAACTAATAATTTGTATTTAACTATTTGAAGTTCTGTATTTGCCTATTACAAGTTCAGATCTTCAAATTATAATTTGCAATCATAATTTGAAGTTATCAATTCTAAGTTCTGTATTTGACAATTACTAGTTTAAATCTTCAAGTTATAATTAGCAATCATAATTCGTATTTAACAATTCGAAGTTCTGTATTTGACTATTACAAGTTCAGATCTTCAAATTATTATTTACAATCTTAGTTTGAAATTAACAATTCGAAGTTCTGTATTTACTTATTACAAGTTCAGATCTTCAAGTTATAATTTGTAATTATAATTTATATTTAACAAATCTAAGTTCTGTAATTAACTATTACAAGTTCAGATCTTCAAGTTATAATTTGAACTAATAATTTGTATTTAACTATTCGAAGTTCTGTATTTGACTATTACAAGTTCAGATCTTCAAATTATAATTTGCAATCATAATTTGAAGTTATCAATTCTAAGTTCTGTATTTGACAATTACAAGTTCAGATCTTCAAGTTATAATTAGCAATCATAATTTGTATTTAACAATTCGAAGTTCTGTATTTGACTATTACAAGTTCAGATCTTCAAATTATTATTTACAATCTTAATTTGAAATTAACAATTCGAAGTTCTGTATTTCCTTATTACAAGTTCAGATCTTCAAGTTATAATTTGCAATCATAATTTGAAGTTATCAATTCTAAGTTCTGTATTTGACAATTACAAGTTCAGATCTTCAAGTTATAATTTGCAATCATAATTTGAAGTTATCAATTCTAAGTTCTGTATTTGACAATTACAAGTTCAGATGTTCAAGTTATAATTAGCAATCATAACTTGTATTTTACAATTCTAAGTTCTGTATTTGACTATTACAAGTTCAGATCTTCAAGTTATAATTTGCAATAATAATTTGAATTTCACAATTCTAAGTTCAGTATTTTATGATTACAAGTTCAGATCTTCAAGTTATAATTTGAACTAATAATTTGTATTTAACTATTTGAAGTTCTGTATTTGACTATTACAAGTTCAGATCTTCAAATTATAATTTGCAATCATAATTTGAAGTTATCAATTCTAAGTTCTGTATTTGACAATTACAAGTTTAAATCTTCAAGTTATAATTAGCAATCATAATTTGTATTTAACAATTCGAAGTTCAGTATTTGACTATTACAAGTTCAGATCTTCAAATTATTATTTACAATCTTAGTTTGAAATTAACAATTCGTAGTTCTGTATTTACTTATTACAAGTTCAGATCTTCAAGTTATAATTTGTAATTATAATTTATATTTAACAAATCTAAGTTCTGTAATTAACTATTACAAGTTCAGATCTTCAAGTTATAATTTGAACTAATAATTTGTATTTAACTATTCGAAGTTCTGTATTTGACTATTACAAGTTCAGATCTTCAAATTATAATTTGCAATCATAATTTGAAGTTATCAATTCTAAGTTCTGTATTTGACAATTACAAGTTCAGATCTTCAAGTTATAATTAGCAATCATAATTTGTATTTAACAATTCGAAGTTCTGTATTTGACTATTACAAGTTCAGATCTTCAAATTATTATTTACAATATTAGTTTGAAATTAACAATTCGAAGTTCTGTATTTACTTATTACAAGTTCAGATCTTCAAAATATAATTAGCAATCATAATTTGAATTTTACAATTCTAAGTTCAGTATTTGATGATTACAAGTTCAGATCTTCAAATTATTATTTACAATCTTAGTTTGAAAGTAACAATTCGAAGTTCTGTATTTACTTATTACACGTTCAGATCTTCAAGTTATAATTTGAAATTATAATTTATATTTAACAAATCTAAGTTCTGTAATTAACTATTACAAGTTCAGATCTTCAAGTTATAATTTGCAATCATAATTTGAAGTTATCAATTCTAAGTTCTGTATTTGACAATTACAAGTTCAGATGTTCAAGTTATAATTAGCAATCATAATTTGAATTTTACAAATCTAAGTGCTGTATTTGACTATTACAAGTTCAGATCATTAAGTTATAATTTGAAATAATAATTAGAATTTAACAAATTTAAGTTCTGTAATTCACTATTACAAGTTCAGATCTTCAAGTTATAATTTGCAATAATAATTAGAAGCTATCAATTTTAAGCTCTGTATTTGACAATTACAAGTTCAGATCTTCAAGATATAATTAGCAAACATAATTTGAATTTTACAATTCTAAGTTCTGTATTTGACTATTACAAGTTCAGAACATTAAGTTATAATTTGAAACAATAATTAGTATTTAACAAATTTAAGTTCAGTATTTGACTATTCCAAGTTCAGATCTTCAAGTTATAATTTGCAATCATAATTTGATGTTATCAATTCTAAGTTCTGTATTTGACAATTACAAGTTCAGATGTTCAAGTTATAATTAGCAATCATAATTTGTATTTTACAATTCTAAGTTCTGTATTTGACTATTACAAGTTCAGATCTTCAAGTTATAATTTGCAATAATAATTTGAAGTTATCAATGCTAAGTTCTGTATTTGACAATTACAAGTTCAGATCTTCAAATTATTATTTAAAATCTTAGTTGGAAATTAACAATTCGAAGTTCTGTATTTACTTATTACAAGTTCAGATCTTCAAGTTATAATTTACAATCATATTTTGAAGTTATCAACTCTAAGTTCTGTATTTGACAATTACAAGTTCAGATCTTCAAGTTATAATTAGCAATCATAATTTGAATTTTACAATTCTAAGTTCAGTATTTGATGATTACAAGTTCAGATCTTCAAATTATTATTTACAATCTTAGTTTGAAATTTACAATTCGAAGTTCTGTATTTACTTATTACAAGTTCAGATCTTCAAGTTATAATTTGAAATTATAATTTATATTTAACATATCTAAGTTCTGTAATTAACTATTACAAGTTCAGATCTTCAAGTTATAATTAGCAATCATAATTAGAAGTTATCAATTCTAAGTTCTGTATTTGACAGTTACAAGTTCAGATCATTAAGTTATAATTTGAAATAATAATTAGTATTTAACAAATTTAAGTTCTGTAATTCACTATTACAAGTTCAGATCTTCAAGTTATAATTTGCAATAATAATTAGAAGCTATCAATTTTAAGCTCTGTATTTGACAATTACAAGTTCAGATCTTCAAGATATAATTAGCAAACATAATTTGAATTTTACACTTCTAAGTTCAGTATTTGACTATTCCAAGTTCAGATCTTCAAGTTATAGTTTGCAATCATAATTTGATGTTATCAATTCTAAGTTCTGTATTTGACAATTACAAGTTCAGATGTTCAAGTTATAATTAGCAATCATAATTTGTATTTTACAATTCTAAGTTCTGTATTTGACTATTACAAGTTCAGAACATTAAGTTATAATTTGAAACAATAATTAGTATTTAACAAATTTAAGTTCAGTATTTGACTATTCCAAGTTCAGATCTTCAAGTTATAATTTGCAATCATAATTTGATGTTATCAATTCTAAGTTCTGTATTTGACAATTACAAGTTCAGATGTTCAAGTTATAATTAGCAATCATAATTTGTATTTTACAATTCTAAGTTCTGTATTTGACTATTACAAGTTCAGATCTTCAAGTTATAATTTGCAATAATAATTTGAATTTTACAATTCTAAGTTCAGTATTTTATGATTACAAGTTCAGATCTTCAAGTTATAATTTGCAATCATAATTTGAAGTTATCAATGCTAAGTTCTGTATTTGACAATTACAAGTTCAGATCTTCAAATTATTATTTAAAATCTTAGTTGGAAATTAACAATTCGAAGTTCTGTATTTACATATTACAAGTTCAGATCTTCAAGTTATAATTTGCAATCATATTTTGAAGTTATCAACTCTAAGTTCTGTATTTGACAATTACAAGTTCAGATCTTCAAGTTATAATTAGCAATCATAATTTGAATTTTACAATTCTAAGTTCAGTATTTGATGATTACAAGTTCAGATCTTCAAATTATTATTTACAATCTTAGTTTGTAATTTACAATTCGAAGTTCTGTATTTACTTTACTACGAAATTATAATTTATATTTAACATATCTAAGTTCTGTAATTAACTATTACAAGTTCAGATCTTCAAGTTATAATTAGCAATCATAATTAGAAGTTATCAATTCTAAGTTCTGTATTTGACAGTTACAAGTTCAGATCATTAAGTTATAATTTGAAATAATAATTAGTATTTTACAAATTTAAGTTCTGTAATTCACTATTACAAGTTCAGATCTTCAAGTTATAATTTGCAATAATAATTAGAAGCTATCAATTTTAAGTTCTGTATTTGACAAATACTAGTTCAGATCTTCAAGATATAATTAGCAAACATAATTTGAATTTTACAATTCTAAGTTCAGTATTTTATGATTACAAGTTCAGATCTTCAAGTTATAATTTGCAATCATAATTTGAAGTTATTAATGCTAAGTTCTGTATTTGACAATTACAAGTTCAGATCTTCAAGTTATAATTTGAACTAATAATTTGTATTTAACTATTTGAAGTTCTGTATTTGACTATTACAAGTTCAGATCTTCAAATTATAATTTGCAATCATAATTTGAAGTTATCAATTCTAAGTTCTGTATTTGACAATTACAAGTTTAAATCTTCAAGTTATAATTAGCAATCATAATTTGTATTTAACAATTCGAAGTTCTGTATTTGACTATTAGAAGTTCAGATCTTCAAATTATTATTTACAATCTTAGTTTGAAATTAACAATTCGTAGTTCTGTATTTACTTATTACAAGTTCAGATCTTCAAGTTATAATTTGTAATTATAATTTATATTTAACAAATCTAAGTTCTGTAATTAACTATTACAAGTTCAGATCTTCAAGTTATAATTTGAACTAATAATTTGTATTTAACTATTCGAAGTTCTGTATTTGACAATTACAAGTTCAGATCTTCAAATTATAATTTGCAATCATAATTTGAAGTTATCAATTCTAAGTTCTGTATTTGACAATTACAAGTTCAGATCTTCAAGTTATAATTAGCAATCATAATTTGTATTTAACAATTCGAAGTTCTGTATTTGACTATTACAAGTTCAGATCTTCAAATTATTATTTACAATCTTAATTTGAAATTAACAATTCGAAGCTCTGTATTTCCTTATTACAAGTTCAGATCTTCAAGTTATAATTTGCAATCATAATTTGAAGTTATCAATTCTAAGTTCTGTATTTGACAATTACAAGTTCAGATCTTCAAGTTATAATTTGCAATAATAATTAGAAGCTATCAATTTTAAGCTCTGTATTTGACAATTACTAGTTCAGATCTTCAAGATATAATTAGCAAACATAATTTGAATTTTACACTTCTAAGTTCAGTATTTGACTATTCCAAGTTCAGATCTTCAAGTTATAATTTCCAACCATAATTTGATGTTATCAATTCTAAGTTCTGTATTTGACAATTACAAGTTCAGATGTTCAAGTTATAATTAGCAATCATAATTTGTATTTTACAATTCTAAGTTCTGTATTTGACTATTACAAGTTCAGATCTTCAAGTTATAATTTGCAATAATAATTTGAATTTTACAATTCTAAGTTCAGTATTTTATGATTACTAGTTAAGATCTTCAAGTTATAATTTGCAATCATAATTTGAAGTTATCAATGCTAAGTTCTGTATTTGTCAATTACAAGTTCAGATCTTCAAATTATTATTTAAAATCTTAGTTGGAAATTAACAATTCGAAGTTCTGTATTTACTTATTACAAGTTCAGATCTTCAAGTTATAATTTGCAATCATAATTTGAAGTTATCAACTCTAAGTTCTGTATTTGACAATTACAAGTTCAGATCTACAAGTTATAATTAGCAATCATAATTTGAATTTTACAATTCTAAGTTCAGTATTTGATGATTACAAGTTCAGATCTTCAAATTATTATTTACAATCTTAGTTTGAAATTTACAATTCGAAGTTCTGTATTTACTTATTACAAGTTCAGATCTTCAAGTTATAATTTGAAATTATAATTTATATTTAACATATCTAAGTTCTGTAATTAACTATTACAAGTTCAGATCTTCAAGTTATAATTAGCAATCATAATTAGAAGTTATCAATTCTAAGTTCTGTATTTGACAGTTACAAGTTCAGATCATTAAGTTATAATTTGAAATAATAATTAGTATTTTACAAATTTAAGTTCTGTAATTCACTATTACAAGTTCAGATCTTCAAGTTATAATTTGCAATAATAATTAGAAGCTATCAATTTTAAGTTCTGTATTTGACAAATACTAGTTCAGATCTTCAAGATATAATTAGCAAACATAATTTGAATTTTACAATTCTAAGTTCAGTATTTTATGATTACAAGTTCAGATCTTCAAGTTATAATATGCAATCATAATTTGAAGTTATTAATGCTAAGTTCTGTATTTGACAATTACAAGTTCAGATCTTCAAGTTATAATTTGAACTAATAATTTGTATTTAACTATTTGAAGTTCTGTATTTGACTATTACAAGTTCAGATCTTCAAATTATAATTTGCAATCATAATTTGTAGTTATCAATTCTAAGTTCTGTATTTGACAATTACTAGTTTAAATCTTCAAGTTATAATTAGCAATCATAATTCGTATTTAACAATTCGAAGTTCTGTATTTGACTATTACAAGTTCAGATCTTCAAATTATTATTTACAATCTTAGTTTGAAATTAACAATTCGAAGTTCTGTATTTACTTATTACAAGTTCAGATCTTCAAGTTATAATTTGTAATTATAATTTATATTTAACAAATCTAAGTTCTGTAATTAACTATTACAAGTTCAGATCTTCAAGTTATAATTTGAACTAATAATTTGTATTTAACTATTCGAAGTTCTGTATTTGACTATTACAAGTTCAGATCTTCAAATTATAATTTGCAATCATAATTTGAAGTTATCAATTCTAAGTTCTGTATTTGACAATTACAAGTTCAGATCTTCAAGTTATAATTAGCAATCATAATTTGTATTTAACAATTCGAAGTTCTGTATTTGACTATTACAAGTTCAGATCTTCAAATTATTATTTACAATCTTAATTTGAAATTAACAATTCGAAGTTCTGTATTTCCTTATTACAAGTTCAGATCTTCAAGTTATAATTTGCAATCATAATTTGAAGTTATCAATTCTAAGTTCTGTATTTGACAATTACAAGTTCAGATCTTCAAGTTATAATTTGCAATCATAATTTGAAGTTATCAATTCTAAGTTCTGTATTTGACAATTACAAGTTCAGATGTTCAAGTTATAATTAGCAATAATAACTTGTATTTTACAATTCTAAGTTCTGTATTTGACTATTACAAGTTCAGATCTTCAAGTTATAATTTGCAATAATAATTTGAATTTCACAATTCTAAGTTCAGTATTTTATGATTACAAGTTCAGATCTTCAAGTTATAATTTGAACTAATAATTTGTATTTAACTATTTGAAGTTCTGTATTTGACTATTACAAGTTCAGATCTTCAAATTATAATTTGCAATCATAATTTGAAGTTATCAATTCTAAGTTCTGTATTTGACAATTACAAGTTTAAATCTTCAAGTTATAATTAGCAATCATAATTTGTATTTAACAATTCGAAGTTCAGTATTTGACTATTACAAGTTCAGATCTTCAAATTATTATTTACAATCTTAGTTTGAAATTAACAATTCGTAGTTCTGTATTTACTTATTACAAGTTCAGATCTTCAAGTTATAATTTGTAATTATAATTTATATTTAACAAATCTAAGTTCTGTAATTAACTATTACAAGTTCAGATCTTCAAGTTATAATTTGAACTAATAATTTGTATTTAACTATTCGAAGTTCTGTATTTGACTATTACAAGTTCAGATCTTCAAATTATAATTTGCAATCATAATTTGAAGTTATCAATTCTAAGTTCTGTATTTGACAATTACAAGTTCAGATCTTCAAGTTATAATTAGCAATCATAATTTGTATTTAACAATTCGAAGTTCTGTATTTGACTATTACAAGTTCAGATCTTCAAATTATTATTTACAATATTAGTTTGAAATTAACAATTCGAAGTTCTGTATTTACTTATTACAAGTTCAGATCTTCAAAATATAATTAGCAATCATAATTTGAATTTTACAATTCTAAGTTCAGTATTTGATGATTACAAGTTCAGATCTTCAAATTATTATTTACAATCTTAGTTTGAAAGTAACAATTCGAAGTTCTGTATTTACTTATTACACGTTCAGATCTTCAAGTTATAATTTGAAATTATAATTTATATTTAACAAATCTAAGTTCTGTAATTAACTATTACAAGTTCAGATCTTCAAGTTATAATTTGCAATCATAATTTGAAGTTATCAATTCTAAGTTCTGTATTTGACAATTACAAGTTCAGATGTTCAAGTTATAATTAGCAATCATAATTTGAATTTTACAAATCTAAGTGCTGTATTTGACTATTACAAGTTCAGATCATTAAGTTATAATTTGAAATAATAATTAGAATTTAACAAATTTAAGTTCTGTAATTCACTATTACAAGTTCAGATCTTCAAGTTATAATTTGCAATAATAATTAGAAGCTATCAATTTTAAGCTCTGTATTTGACAATTACAAGTTCAGATCTTCAAGATATAATTAGCAAACATAATTTGAATTTTACAATTCTAAGTTCTGTATTTGACTATTACAAGTTCAGAACATTAAGTTATAATTTGAAACAATAATTAGTATTTAACAAATTTAAGTTCAGTATTTGACTATTCCAAGTTCAGATCTTCAAGTTATAATTTGCAATCATAATTTGATGTTATCAATTCTAAGTTCTGTATTTGACAATTACAAGTTCAGATGTTCAAGTTATAATTAGCAATCATAATTTGTATTTTACAATTCTAAGTTCTGTATTTGACTATTACAAGTTCAGATCTTCAAGTTATAATTTGCAATAATAATTTGAATTTTACAATTCTAAGTTCAGTATTTTATGATTACAAGTTCAGATCTTCAAGTTATAATTTGCAATCATAATTTGAAGTTATCAATGCTAAGTTCTGTATTTGACAATTACAAGTTCAGATCTTCAAATTATTATTTAAAATCTTAGTTGGAAATTAACAATTCGAAGTTCTGTATTTACTTATTACAAGTTCAGATCTTCAAGTTATAATTTACAATCATATTTTGAAGTTATCAACTCTAAGTTCTGTATTTGACAATTACAAGTTCAGATCTTCAAGTTATAATTAGCAATCATAATTTGAATTTTACAATTCTAAGTTCAGTATTTGATGATTACAAGTTCAGATCTTCAAATTATTATTTACAATCTTAGTTTGAAATTTACAATTCGAAGTTCTGTATTTACTTATTACAAGTTCAGATCTTCAAGTTATAATTTGAAATTATAATTTATATTTAACATATCTAAGTTCTGTAATTAACTATTACAAGTTCAGATCTTCAAGTTATAATTAGCAATCATAATTAGAAGTTATCAATTCTAAGTTCTGTATTTGACAGTTACAAGTTCAGATCATTAAGTTATAATTTGAAATAATAATTAGTATTTAACAAATTTAAGTTCTGTAATTCACTATTACAAGTTCAGATCTTCAAGTTATAATTTGCAATAATAATTAGAAGCTATCAATTTTAAGCTCTGTATTTGACAATTACAAGTTCAGATCTTCAAGATATAATTAGCAAACATAATTTGAATTTTACACTTCTAAGTTCAGTATTTGACTATTCCAAGTTCAGATCTTCAAGTTATAGTTTGCAATCATAATTTGATGTTATCAATTCTAAGTTCTGTATTTGACAATTACAAGTTCAGATGTTCAAGTTATAATTAGCAATCATAATTTGTATTTTACAATTCTAAGTTCTGTATTTGACTATTACAAGTTCAGAACATTAAGTTATAATTTGAAACAATAATTAGTATTTAACAAATTTAAGTTCAGTATTTGACTATTCCAAGTTCAGATCTTCAAGTTATAATTTGCAATCATAATTTGATGTTATCAATTCTAAGTTCTGTATTTGACAATTACAAGTTCAGATGTTCAAGTTATAATTAGCAATCATAATTTGTATTTTACAATTCTAAGTTCTGTATTTGACTATTACAAGTTCAGATCTTCAAGTTATAATTTGCAATAATAATTTGAATTTTACAATTCTAAGTTCAGTATTTTATGATTACAAGTTCAGATCTTCAAGTTATAATTTGCAATCATAATTTGAAGTTATCAATGCTAAGTTCTGTATTTGACAATTACAAGTTCAGATCTTCAAATTATTATTTAAAATCTTAGTTGGAAATTAACAATTCGAAGTTCTGTATTTACATATTACAAGTTCAGATCTTCAAGTTATAATTTGCAATCATATTTTGAAGTTATCAACTCTAAGTTCTGTATTTGACAATTACAAGTTCAGATCTTCAAGTTATAATTAGCAATCATAATTTGAATTTTACAATTCTAAGTTCAGTATTTGATGATTACAAGTTCAGATCTTCAAATTATTATTTACAATCTTAGTTTGAAATTTACAATTCGAAGTTCTGTATTTACTTTACTACGAAATTATAATTTATATTTAACATATCTAAGTTCTGTAATTAACTATTACAAGTTCAGATCTTCAAGTTATAATTAGCAATCATAATTAGAAGTTATCAATTCTAAGTTCTGTATTTGACAGTTACAAGTTCAGATCATTAAGTTATAATTTGAAATAATAATTAGTATTTTACAAATTTAAGTTCTGTAATTCACTATTACAAGTTCAGATCTTCAAGTTATAATTTGCAATAATAATTAGAAGCTATCAATTTTAAGTTCTGTATTTGACAAATACTAGTTCAGATCTTCAAGATATAATTAGCAAACATAATTTGAATTTTACAATTCTAAGTTCAGTATTTTATGATTACAAGTTCAGATCTTCAAGTTATAATTTGCAATCATAATTTGAAGTTATTAATGCTAAGTTCTGTATTTGACAATTACAAGTTCAGATCTTCAAGTTATAATTTGAACTAATAATTTGTATTTAACTATTTGAAGTTCTGTATTTGACTATTACAAGTTCAGATCTTCAAATTATAATTTGCAATCATAATTTGAAGTTATCAATTCTAAGTTCTGTATTTGACAATTACAAGTTTAAATCTTCAAGTTATAATTAGCAATCATAATTTGTATTTATCAATTCGAAGTTCTGTATTTGACTATTAGAAGTTCAGATCTTCAAATTATTATTTACAATCTTAGTTTGAAATTAACAATTCGTAGTTCTGTATTTACTTATTACAAGTTCAGATCTTCAAGTTATAATTTGTAATTATAATTTATATTTAACAAATCTAAGTTCTGTAATTAACTATTACAAGTTCAGATCTTCAAGTTATAATTTGAACTAATAATTTGTATTTAACTATTCGAAGTTCTGTATTTGACAATTACAAGTTCAGATCTTCAAATTATAATTTGCAATCATAATTTGAAGTTATCAATTCTAAGTTCTGTATTTGACAATTACAAGTTCAGATCTTCAAGTTATAATTAGCAATCATAATTTGTATTTAACAATTCGAAGTTCTGTATTTGACTATTACAAGTTCAGATCTTCAAATTATTATTTACAATCTTAATTTGAAATTAACAATTCGAAGTTCTGTATTTCCTTATTACAAGTTCAGATCTTCAAGTTATAATTTGCAATCATAATTTGAAGTTATCAATTCTAAGTTCTGTATTTGACAATTACAAGTTCAGATCTTCAAGTTATAATTTGCAATAATAATTAGAAGCTATCAATTTTAAGCTCTGTATTTGACAATTACTAGTTCAGATCTTCAAGATATAATTAGCAAACATAATTTGAATTTTACACTTCTAAGTTCAGTATTTGACTATTCCAAGTTCAGATCTTCAAGTTATAATTTCCAACCATAATTTGATGTTATCAATTCTAAGTTCTGTATTTGACAATTACAAGTTCAGATGTTCAAGTTATAATTAGCAATCATAATTTGTATTTTACAATTCTAAGTTCTGTATTTGACTATTACAAGTTCAGATCTTCAAGTTATAATTTGCAATAATAATTTGAATTTTACAATTCTAAGTTCAGTATTTTATGATTACTAGTTAAGATCTTCAAGTTATAATTTGCAATCATAATTTGAAGTTATCAATGCTAAGTTCTGTATTTGTCAATTACAAGTTCAGATCTTCAAATTATTATTTAAAATCTTAGTTGGAAATTAACAATTCGAAGTTCTGTATTTACTTATTACAAGTTCAGATCTTCAAGTTATAATTTGCAATCATAATTTGAAGTTATCAACTCTAAGTTCTGTATTTGACAATTACAAGTTCAGATCTACAAGTTATAATTAGCAATCATAATTTGAATTTTACAATTCTAAGTTCAGTATTTGATGATTACAAGTTCAGATCTTCAAATTATTATTTACAATCATAGTTTGAAATTTACAATTCGAAGTTCTGTATTTACTTATTACAAGTTCAGATCTTCAAGTTATAATTTGAAATTATAATTTATATTTAACATATCTAAGTTCTGTAATTAACTATTACAAGTTCAGATCTTCAAGTTATAATTAGCAATCATAATTAGAAGTTATCAATTCTAAGTTCTGTATTTGACAGTTACAAGTTCAGATCATTAAGTTATAATTTGAAATAATAATTAGTATTTTACAAATTTAAGTTCTGTAATTCACTATTACAAGTTCAGATCTTCAAGTTATAATTTGCAATAATAATTAGAAGCTATCAATTTTAAGTTCTGTATTTGACAAATACTAGTTCAGATCTTCAAGATATAATTAGCAAACATAATTTGAATTTTACAATTCTAAGTTCAGTATTTTATGATTACAAGTTCAGATCTTCAAGTTATAATTTGCAATCATAATTTGAAGTTATTAATGCTAAGTTCAGTATTTTATGATTACAAGTTCAGATCTTCAAGTTATAATTTGAACTAATAATTTGTATTTAACTATTTGAAGTTCTGTATTTGACTATTACAAGTTCAGATCTTCAAATTATAATTTGCAATCATAATTTGAAGTTATCAATTCTAAGTTCTGTATTTGACAATTACAAGTTTAAATCTTCAAGTTATAATTAGCAATCATAATTTGTATTTAACAATTCGAAGTTCTGTATTTGACTATTAGAAGTTCAGATCTTCAAATTATTATTTACTATCTTAGTTTGAAATTAACAATTCGTAGTTCTGTATTTACTTATTACAAGTTCAGATCTTCAAGTTATAATTTGTAATTATAATTTATATTTAACAAATCTAAGTTCTGTAATTAACTATTACAAGTTCAGATCTTCAAGTTATAATTTGAACTAATAATTTGTATTTAACTATTCGAAGTTCTGTATTTGACTATTACAAGTTCAGATCTTCAAATTATAATTTGCAATCATAATTTGAAGTTATCAATTCTAAGTTCTGTATTTGACAATTACAAGTTCAGATCTTCAAGTTATAATTAGCAATCATAATTTGTATTTAACAATTCGAAGTTCTGTATTTGACTATTACAAGTTCAGATCTTCAAATTATTATTTACAATCTTAGTTTGAAATTAACAATTCGAAGTTCTGTATTTACTTATTACAAGTTCAGATCTTCAAGTTATAATTTGCAATCATAATTTGAAGTTATCAATTTTAAGTTCTGTATTTGACAATTACAAGTTCAGATCTTCAAGTTATAATTTGCAATCATAATTGCAGTTATCAATTCTAAGTTCTGTATTTCACAATTACAAGTTCAGATCTTCTAATTATTACTTACAATCTTAGTTTGAAATTAACAATTCGAAGTTCTGTATTTACTTATTACAACTTCAGATCTTCAAAATATAATTAGCAATCATAATTTGAATTTTACAATTCTAAGTTCAGTATTTGATGATTACAAGTTCAGATCTTCAAATTATTATTTACAATCTTAGTTTGAAATTAACAATTCGAAGTTCTGTATTTACTTATTACACGTTCAGATCTTCAAGTTATAATTTGAAATTATAATTTATATTTAACAAATCTAAGTTCTGTAATTAACTATTACAAGTTCAGATCTTAAAGTTATAATTTGCAATCATAATTTGAAGTTATCAATTCTAAGTTCTGTATTTGACAATTACAAGTTCAGATGTTCAAGTTATAATTAGCAATCATAATTTGAATTTTACAATTCTAAGTACTGTATTTGACTATTACAAGTTCAGATCATTAAGTTATAATTTGAAATAATAATTAGTATTTAACAAATTTAAGTTCTGTAATTCACTATTACAAGTTCAGATCTTCAAGTTATAATTTGCAATAATAATTAGAAGCTATCAATTTTAAGCTCTGTATTTGACAATTACAAGTTCAGATCTTCAAGATATAATTAGCAAACATAATTTGAATTTTACAATTCTAAGTTCTGTATTTGACTATTACAAGTTCAGATCATTAAGTTATAATTTGAAATAATAATTAGTATTTAACAAATTTAAGTTCAGTATTTGACTATTCCAAGTTCAGATCTTCAAGTTATAATTTGCAATCATAATTTGATGTTATCAATTCTAAGTTCTGTATTTGACAATTACAAGTTCAGATGTTCAAGTAATAATTAGCAATCATAATTTGTATTTTACAATTCTAAGTTCTGTATTTGACTATTACAAGTTCAGATCTTCAAGTTATAATTTGTAATAATAATTTGATTTTACAATTCTAAGTTCAGTATTTTATGATTACAAGTTAAGATCTTCAAGTTATAATTTGCAATCATAATTTGAAGTTATCAATGCTAAGTTCTGTATTTGTCAATTACAAGTTCAGATCTTCAATTTATTATTTAAAATCTTAGTTGGAAATTAACAATTCGAAGTTCTGTATTTACTTATTACAAGTTCAGATCTTCAAGTTATAATTTGCAATCATAATTTGAAGTTATCAACTCTAAGTTCTGTATTTGACAATTACAAGTTCAGATCTACAAGTTATAATTAGCAATCATAATTTGAATTTTACAATTCTAAGTTCAGTATTTGATGATTACAAGTTCAGATCTTCAAATTATTATTTACAATCTTAGTTTGAAATTTACAATTCGAAGTTCTGTATTTACTTATTACAAGTTCAGATCTTCAAGTTATAATTTGAAATTATAATTTATATTTAACATATCTAAGTTCTGTAATTAACTATTACAAGTTCAGATCTTCAAGTTATAATTAGCAATCATAATTAGAAGTTATCAATTCTAAGTTCTGTATTTGACAGTTACAAGTTCAGATCATTAAGTTATAATTTGAAATAATAATTAGTATTTTACAAATTTAAGTTCTGTAATTCACTATTACAAGTTCAGATCTTCAAGTTATAATTTGCAATAATAATTTGAATTTTACAATTCTAAGTTCAGTATTTGACTATTACAAGTTCAGATCTTCAAGTTATAATTTGCAATAATAATTTGAATTTTACAATTCTAAGTTCAGTATTTTATGATTACAAGTTCAGATCTTCAAGTTATAATTTGCAATCATAATTTGAAGTTATCAATGCTAAGTTCTGTATTTGACAATTACAAGTTCAGATCTTCAAGTTATAATTTGAACTAATAATTTGTATTTAACTATTCGAAGTTCTGTATTTGACAATTACAAGTTCAGATCTTCAAATTATAATTTGCAATCATAATTTGAAGTTATCAATTCTAAGTTCTGTATTTGACAATTACAAGTTCAGATCTTCAAGTTATAATTAGCAATCATAATTTGTATTTAACAATTCGAAGTTCTGTATTTGACTATTACAAGTTCAGATCTTCAAATTATTATTTACAATCTTAATTTGAAATTAACAATTCGAAGTTCTGTATTTCCTTATTACAAGTTCAGATCTGCAAGTTATAATTTGCAATCATAATTTGAAGTTATCAATTCTAAGTTCTGTATTTGACAATTACAAGTTCAGATCTTCAAGTTATAATTTGCAATAATAATTAGAAGCTATCAATTTTAAGCTCTGTATTTGACAATTACTAGTTCAGATCTTCAAGATATAATTAGCAAACATAATTTGAATTTTACACTTCTAAGTTCAGTATTTGACTATTCCAAGTTCAGATCTTCAAGTTATAATTTCCAACCATAATTTGATGTTATCAATTCTAAGTTCTGTATTTGACAATTACAAGTTCAGATGTTCAAGTTATAATTAGCAATCATAATTTGTATTTTACAATTCTAAGTTCTGTATTTGACTATTACAAGTTCAGATTTTCAAGTTATAATTTGCAATAATAATTTGAATTTTACAATTCTAAGTTCAGTATTTTATGATTACTAGTTAAGATCTTCAAGTTATAATTTGCAATCATAATTTGAAGTTATCAATGCTAAGTTCTGTATTTGTCAATTACAAGTTCAGATCTTCAAATTATTATTTAAAATCTTAGTTGGAAATTAACAATTCGAAGTTCTGTATTTACTTATTACAAGTTCAGATCTTCAAGTTATAATTTGCAATCATAATTTGAAGTTATCAACTCTAAGTTCTGTATTTGACAATTACAAGTTCAGATCTACAAGTTATAATTAGCAATCATAATTTGAATTTTACAATTCTAAGTTCAGTATTTGATGATTACAAGTTCAGATCTTCAAATTATTATTTACAATTTTAGTTTGAAATTTACAATTCGAAGTTCTGTATTTACTTATTACAAGTTCAGATCTTCAAGTTATAATTTGAAATTATAATTTATATTTAACATATCTAAGTTCTGTAATTAACTATTACAAGTTCAGATCTTCAAGTTATAATTAGCAATCATAATTAGAAGTTATCAATTCTAAGTTCTGTATTTGACAGTTACAAGTTCAGATCATTAAGTTATAATTTGAAATAATAATTAGTATTTTACAAATTTAAGTTCTGTAATTCACTATTACAAGTTCAGATCTTCAAGTTATAATTTGCAATAATAATTAGAAGCTATCAATTTTAAGTTCTGTATTTGACAAATACTAGTTCAGATCTTCAAGATATAATTAGCAAACATAATTTGAATTTTACAATTCTAAGTTCAGTATTTTATGATTACAAGTTCAGATCTTCAAGTTATAATTTGCAATCATAATTTGAAGTTATTAATGCTAAGTTCTGTATTTGACAATTACAAGTTCAGATCTTCAAGTTATAATTTGAACTAATAATTTATATTTAACTATTTGAAGTTCTGTATTTGACTATTACAAGTTCAGATCTTCAAATTATAATTTGCAATCATAATTTGAAGTTATCAATTCTAAGTTCTGTATTTGACAATTACAAGTTTAAATCTTCAAGTTATAATTAGCAATCATAATTTGTATTTAACAATTCGAAGTTCTGTATTTGACTATTAGAAGTTCAGATCTTCAAATTATTATTTACAATCTTAGTTTGAAATTAACAATTCGTAGTTCTGTATTTACTTATTACAAGTTCAGATCTACAAGTTATAATTTGTAATTATAATTTATATTTAACAAATCTAAGTTCTGTAATTAACTATTACAAGTTCAGATCTTCAAGTTATAATTTGAACTAATAATTTGTATTTAACTATTCGAAGTTCTGTATTTGACTATTACAAGTTCAGATCTTCAAATTATAATTTGCAATCATAATTTGAAGTTATCAATTCTAAGTTCTGTATTTGACAATTACAAGTTCAGATCTTCAAGTTATAATTAGCAATCATAATTTGTATTTAACAATTCGAAGTTCTGTATTTGACTATTACAAGTTCAGATCTTCAAATTATTATTTAAAATCTTAGTTGGAAATTAACAATTCGAAGTTCTGTATTTACTTATTACAAGTTCAGATCTTCAAGTTATAATTTGCAATCATAATTTGAAGTTATCAACTCTAAGTTCTGTATTTGACAATTACAAGTTCAGATCTACAAGTTATAATTAGCAATCATAATTTGAATTTTACAATTCTAAGTTCAGTATTTGATGATTACAAGTTCAGATCTTCAAATTATTATTTACAATCTTAGTTTGAAATTTACAATTCGAAGTTCTGTATTTACTTATTACAAGTTCAGATCTTCAAGTTATAATTTGAAATTATAATTTATATTTAACATATCTAAGTTCTGTAATTAACTATTACAAGTTCAGATCTTCAAGTTATAATTAGCAATCATAATTAGAAGTTATCAATTCTAAGTTCTGTATTTGACAGTTACAAGTTCAGATCATTAAGTTATAATTTGAAATAATAATTAGTATTTTACAAATTTAAGTTCTGTAATTCACTATTACAAGTTCAGATCTTCAAGTTATAATTTGCAATAATAATTAGAAGCTATCAATTTTAAATTCTGTATTTGACAAATACTAGTTCAGATCTTCAAGATATAATTAGCAAACATAATTTGAATTTTACAATTCTAAGTTCAGTATTTTATGATTACAAGTTCAGATCTTCAAGTTATAATTTGCAATCATAATTTGAAGTTATTAATGCTAAGTTCTGTATTTGACAATTACAAGTTCAGATCTTCAAGTTATAATTTGAACTAATAATTTGTATTTAACTATTTGAAGTTCTGTATTTGACTATTACAAGTTCAGATCTTCAAATTATAATTTGCAATCATAATTTGAAGTTATCAATTCTAAGTTCTGTATTTGACAATTACAAGTTTAAATCTTCAAGTTATAATTAGCAATCATAATTTGTATTTAACAATTCGAAGTTCTGTATTTGACTATTAGAAGTTCAGATCTTCAAATTATTATTTACAATCTTAGTTTGAAATTAACAATTCGTAGTTCTGTATTTACTTATTACAAGTTCAGATCTTCAAGTTATAATTTGTAATTATAATTTATATTTAACAAATCTAAGTTCTGTAATTAACTATTACAAGTTCAGATCTTCAAGTTATAATTTGAACTAATAATTTGTAATTAACTATTCGAAGTTCTGTATTTGACTATTACAAGTTCAGATCTTCAAATTATAATTTGCAATCATAATTTGAAGTTATCAATTCTAAGTTCTGTATTTGACAATTACAAGTTCAGATCTTCAAGTTATAATTAGCAATCATAATTTGTATTTAACAATTCGAAGTTCTGTATTTGACTATTACAAGTTCAGATCTTCAAATTATTATTTACAATCTTAGTTTGAAATTAACAATTCGAAGTTCTGTATTTACTTATTACAAGTTCAGATCTTCAAGTTATAATTTGAAATTATAATTTATATTTAACAAATCTAAGTTCTGTAATTAACTATTACAAGTTCAGATCTTAAAGTTATAATTTGCAATCATAATTGCAGTTATCAATTCTAAGTTCTGTATTTGACAATTACAAGTTCAGATCTTCTAATTATTATTTACAATCTTAGTTTGAAATTAACAATTCGAAGTTCTGTATTTACTTATTACAACTTCAGATCTTCAAAATATAATTAGCAATCATAATTTGTATTTAACTATTCGAAGTTCTGTATTTGACTATTACAAGTTCAGATCTTCAAATTATAATTTGCAATCATAATTTGAAGTTATCAATTCTAAGTTCTGTATTTGACAATTACAAGTTCAGATGTTCAAGTTATAATTAGCAATCATAATTTGAATTTTACAATTCTAAGTACTGTATTTGACTATTACAAGTTCAGATCATTAAGTTATAATTTGAAATAATAATTAGTATTTAACAAATTTAAGTTCTGTAATTCACTATTACAAGTTCAGATCTTCAAGTTATAATTTGCAATAATAATTAGAAGCTATCAATTTTAAGCTCTGTATTTGACAATTACAAGTTCAGATCTTCAAGATATAATTAGCAAACATAA
This sequence comes from Cantharis lateralis, assembly GCA_963170105.1. Lineage (NCBI taxonomy): Eukaryota > Metazoa > Arthropoda > Insecta > Coleoptera > Cantharidae > Cantharis > Cantharis lateralis. The sequence continues at coordinate 1,025,652 of CAUJGK010000001.1, read as the reverse complement.
TTTGAATTTTACAATTCTAAGTTCTGTATTTGACTATTACAAGTTCAGATCATTAAGTTATAATTTGAAATAATAATTAGTATTTAACAAATTTAAGTTCAGTATTTGACTATTCCAAGTTCAGATCTTCAAGTTATAATTTGCAATCATAATTTGATGTTATCAATTCTAAGTTCTGTATTTGACAATTACAAGTTCAGATGTTCAAGTAATAATTAGCAATCATAATTTGTATTTTACAATTCTAAGTTCTGTATTTGACTATTACAAGTTCAGATCTTCAAGTTATAATTTGTAATAATAATTTGAATTTTACAATTCTAAGTTCAGTATTTTATGATTACAAGTTAAGATCTTCAAGTTATAATTTGCAATCTTAGTTTGAAATTTACAATTCGAAGTTCTGTATTTACTTATTACAAGTTCAGATCTTCAAGTTATAATTTGAAATTATAATTTATATTTAACATATCTAAGTTCTGTAATTAACTATTACAAGTTCAGATCTTCAAGTTATAATTAGCAATCATAATTAGAAGTTATCAATTCTAAGTTCTGTATTTGACAGTTACAAGTTCAGATCATTAAGTTATAATTTGAAATAATAATTAGTATTTTACAAATTTAAGTTCTGTAATTCACTATTACATGTTCAGATCTTCAAGTTATAATTTGCAATAATAATTTGAATTTTACAATTCTAAGTTCAGTATTTGACTATTACAAGTTCAGATCTTCAAGTTATAATTTGCAATAATAATTTGAATTTTACAATTCTAAGTTCAGTATTTTATGATTACAAGTTCAGATCTTCAAGTTATAATTTGCAATCATAATTTGAAGTTATCAATGCTAAGTTCTGTATTTGACAATTACAAGTTCAGATCTTCAAGTTATAATTTGAACTAATAATTTGTATTTAACTATTTGAAGTTCTGTATTTGACTATTACAAGTTCAGATCTTCAAATTATAATTTGCAATCATAATTTGAAGTTATCAATTCTAAGTTCTGTATTTGACAATTACAAGTTTAAATCTTCAAGTTATAATTAGCAATCATAATTTGTATTTAACAATTCGAAGTTCTGTATTTGACTATTACAAGTTCAGATCTTCAAATTATTATTTACAATCTTAGTTTGAAATTAACAATTCGAAGTTCTGTATTTACTTATTACAAGTTCAGATCTTCAAGTTATAATTTGTAATTATAATTTATATTTAACAAATCTAAGTTCTGTAATTAACTATTACAAGTTCAGATTTTCAAGTTATAATTTGAACTAATAATTTGTATTTAACTATTCGAAGTTCTGTATTTGACAATTACAAGTTCAGATCTTCAAATTATAATTTGCAATCATAATTTGAAGTTATCAATTCTAAGTTCTGTATTTGACAATTACAAGTTCAGATCTTCAAGTTATAATTAGCAATCATAATTTGTATTTAACAATTCGAAGTTCTGTATTTGACTATTACAAGTTCAGATCTTCAAATTATTATTTACAATCTTAATTTGAAATTAACAATTCGAAGTTCTGTATTTCCTTATTACAAGTTCAGATCTTCAAGTTATAATTTGCAATCATAATTTGAAGTTATCAATTCTAAGTTCTGTATTTGACAATTACAAGTTCAGATCTTCAAGTTATAATTTGCAATAATAATTAGAAGCTATCAATTTTAAGCTCTGTATTTGACAATTACTAGTTCAGATCTTCAAGATATAATTAGCAAACATAATTTGAATTTTACACTTCTAAGTTCAGTATTTGACTATTCCAAGTTCAGATCTTCAAGTTATAATTTCCAACCATAATTTGATGTTATCAATTCTAAGTTCTGTATTTGACAATTACAAGTTCAGATGTTCAAGTTATAATTAGCAATCATAATTTGTATTTTACAATTCTAAGTTCTGTATTTGACTATTACAAGTTCAGATCTTCAAGTTATAATTTGCAATAATAATTTGAATTTTACAATTCTAAGTTCAGTATTTTATGATTACTAGTTAAGATCTTCAAGTTATAATTTGCAATCATAATTTGAAGTTATCAATGCTAAGTTCTGTATTTGTCAATTACAAGTTCAGATCTTCAAATTATTATTTAAAATCTTAGTTGGAAATTAACAATTCGAAGTTCTGTATTTACTTATTACAAGTTCAGATCTTCAAGTTATAATTTGCAATCATAATTTGAAGTTATCAACTCTAAGTTCTGTATTTGACAATTACAAGTTCAGATCTACAAGTTATAATTAGCAATCATAATTTGAATTTTACAATTCTAAGTTCAGTATTTGATGATTACAAGTTCAGATCTTCAAATTATTATTTACAATCTTAGTTTGAAATTTACAATTCGAAGTTCTGTATTTACTTATTACAAGTTCAGATCTTCAAGTTATAATTTGAAATTATAATTTATATTTAACATATCTAAGTTCTGTAATTAACTATTACAAGTTCAGATCTTCAAGTTATAATTAGCAATCATAATTAGAAGTTATCAATTCTAAGTTCTGTATTTGACAGTTACAAGTTCAGATCATTAAGTTATAATTTGAAATAATAATTAGTATTTTACAAATTTAAGTTCTGTAATTCACTATTACAAGTTCAGATCTTCAAGTTATAATTTGCAATAATAATTAGAAGCTATCAATTTTAAGTTCTGTATTTGACAAATACTAGTTCAGATCTTCAAGATATAATTAGCAAACATAATTTGAATTTTACACTTCTAAGTTCAGTATTTGACTATTCCAAGTTCAGATCTTCAAGTTATAATTTGCAACCATAATTTGATGTTATCAATTCTAAGTTCTGTATTTGACAATTACAAGTTCAGATGTTCAAGTTATAATTAGCAATCATAATTTGTATTTTACAATTCTAAGTTCAGTATTTTATGATTACAAGTTCAGATCTTCAAGTTATAATTTGCAATCATAATTTGAAGTTATTAATGCTAAGTTCTGTATTTGACAATTACAAGTTCAGATCTTCAAGTTATAATTTGAACTAATAATTTGTATTTAACTATTTGAAGTTCTGTATTTGACTATTACAAGTTCAGATCTTCAAATTATAATTTGCAATCATAATTTGAAGTTATCAATTCTAAGTTCTGTATTTGACAATTACAAGTTTAAATCTTCAAGTTATAATTAGCAATCATAATTTGTATTTAACAATTCGAAGTTCTGTATTTGACTATTAGAAGTTCAGATCTTCAAATTATTATTTACAATCTTAGTTTGAAATTAACAATTCGTAGTTCTGTATTTACTTATTACAAGTTCAGATCTTCAAGTTATAATTTGTAATTATAATTTATATTTAACAAATCTAAGTTCTGTAATTAACTATTACAAGTTCAGATCTTCAAGTTATAATTTGAACTAATAATTTGTATTTAACTATTCGAAGTTCTGTATTTGACTATTACAAGTTCAGATCTTCAAATTATAATTTGCAATCATAATTTGAAGTTATCAATTCTAAGTTCTGTATTTGACAATTACAAGTTCAGATCTTCATGTTATATTTAGCAATCATAATTTGTATTTAACAATTCGAAGTTCTGTATTTGACTATTACAAGTTCAGATCTTCAAATTATTATTTACAATCTTAGTTTGAAATTAACAATTCGAAGTTCTGTATTTACTTATTACAAGTTCAGATCTTCAAGTTATAATTTGCAATCATAATTTGAAGTTATCAATTTTAAGTTCTGTATTTGACAATTACAAGTTCAGATCTTCAAGTTATAATTTGCAATCATAATTGCAGTTATCAATTCTAAGTTCTGTATTTGACAATTACAAGTTCAGATCTTCTAATTATTATTTACAATCTTAGTTTGAAATTAACAATTCGAAGTTCTGTATTTACTTATTACAACTTCAGATCTTCAAAATATAATTAGCAATCATAATTTGAATTTTACAATTCTAAGTTCAGTATTTGATGATTACAAGTTCAGATCTTCAAATTATTATTTACAATCTTAGTTTGAAATTAACAATTCGAAGTTCTGTATTTACTTATTACACGTTCAGATCTTCAAGTTATAATTTGAAATTATAATTTATATTTAACAAATCTAAGTTCTGTAATTAACTATTACAAGTTCAGATCTTAAAGTTATAATTTGCAATCATAATTTGAAGTTATCAATTCTAAGTTCTGTATTTGACAATTACAAGTTCAGATGTTCAAGTTATAATTAGCAATCATAATTTGAATTTTACAATTCTAAGTACTGTATTTGACTATTACAAGTTCAGATCATTAAGTTATAATTTGAAATAATAATTAGTATTTAACAAATTTAAGTTCTGTAATTCACTATTACAAGTTCAGATCTTCAAGTTATAATTTGCAATAATAATTAGAAGCTATCAATTTTAAGCTCTGTATTTGACAATTACAAGTTCAGATCTTCAAGATATAATTAGCAAACATAATTTGAATTTTACAATTCTAAGTTCTGTATTTGACTATTACAAGTTCAGATCATTAAGTTATAATTTGAAATAATAATTAGTATTTAACAAATTTAAGTTCAGTATTTGACTATTCCAAGTTCAGATCTTCAAGTTATAATTTGCAATCATAATTTGATGTTATCAATTCTAAGTTCTGTATTTGACAATTACAAGTTCAGATGTTCAAGTAATAATTAGCAATCATAATTTGTATTTTACAATTCTAAGTTCTGTATTTGACTATTACAAGTTCAGATCTTCAAGTTATAATTTGTAATAATAATTTGAATTTTACAATTCTAAGTTCAGTATTTTATGATTACAAGTTAAGATCTTCAAGTTATAATTTGCAATCATAATTTGAAGTTATCAATGCTAAGTTCTGTATTTGTCAATTACAAGTTCAGATCTTCAAATTATTATTTAAAATCTTAGTTGGAAATTAACAATTCGAAGTTCTGTATTTACTTATTACAAGTTCAGATCTTCAAGTTATAATTTGCAATCATAATTTGAAGTTATCAACTCTAAGTTCTGTATTTGACAATTACAAGTTCAGATCTACAAGTTATAATTAGCAATCATAATTTGAATTTTACAATTCTAAGTTCAGTATTTGATGATTACAAGTTCAGATCTTCAAATTATTATTTACAATCTTAGTTTGAAATTTACAATTCGAAGTTCTGTATTTACTTATTACAAGTTCAGATCTTCAAGTTATAATTTGAAATTATAATTTATATTTAACATATCTAAGTTCTGTAATTAACTATTACAAGTTCAGATCTTCAAGTTATAATTAGCAATCATAATTAGAAGTTATCAATTCTAAGTTCTGTATTTGACAGTTACAAGTTCAGATCATTAAGTTATAATTTGAAATAATAATTAGTATTTTATAAATTTAAGTTCTGTAATTCACTATTACAAGTTCAGATCTTCAAGTTATAATTTGCAATAATAATTAGAAGCTATCAATTTTAAGCTCTGTATTTGACAATTACTAGTTCAGATCTTCAAGATATAATTAGCAAACATAATTTGAATTTTACACTTCTAAGTTCAGTATTTGACTATTCCAAGTTCAGATCTTCAAGTTATAATTTCCAACCATAATTTAATGTTATCAATTCTAAGTTCTGTATTTGACAATTACAAGTTCAGATGTGCAAGTTATAATTAGCAATCATAATTTGTATTTTACAATTCTAAGTTCTGTATTTGACTATTACAAGTTCAGATCTTCAAATTATAATTTGCAATAATAATTTGAATTTTACAATTCTAAGTTCAGTATTTTATGATTACAAGTTCAGATCTTCAAGTTATAATTTACAATCTTAGTTTGAAATTAACAATTCGAAGTTCTGTATTTACTTATTACAAGTTCAGATCTTCACGTTATAATTTGTAATTATAATTTATATTTAACAAATCTAAGTTCTGTAATTAACTATTACAAGTTCAGATCTTCAAGTTATAATTGGAACTAATAATTTGTATTTAACTATTCGAAGTTCTGTATTTGACTATTACAAGTTCAGATCTTCAAATTATAATTTGCAATCATAATTTGAAGTTATCAATTCTAAGTTCTGTATTTGACAATTACAAGTTCAGATCTTCAAGTTATAATTAGCAATCATAATTTGTATTTAACAATTCGAAGTTCTGTATTTGACTATTACAAGTTCAGATCTTCAAATTATTATTTACAATCTTAATTTGAAATTAACAATTCGAAGTTCTGTATTTCCTTATTACAAGTTCAGATCTTCAAGTTATAATTTGCAATCATAATTTGAAGTTATCAATTCTAAGTTCTGTATTTGACAATTACAAGTTCAGATCTTCAAGTTATAATTTGCAATCATAATTTGAAGTTATCAATTCAAAGTTCTGTATTTGACAATTACAAGTTCAGATGTTCAAGTTATAATTAGCAATCCTAATTTGTATTTTACAATTCTAAGTTCTGTATTTTATGATTACAAGTTCAGATCTTCAAGTTATAATTTGCAATAATAATTTGAATTTTACAATTCTAAGTTCAGTATTTTATGATTACAAGTTCAGATCTTCAAGTTATAACTTGCAATCATAATTTGAAGTTATCAATGCTAAGTTCTGTATTTGACAATTACAAGTTCAGATCTTCAAGTTATAATTTGAACTAATAATTTGTATTTAACTATTTGAAGTTCTGTATTTGCCTATTACAAGTTCAGATCTTCAAATTATAATTTGCAATCATAATTTGAAGTTATCAATTCTAAGTTCTGTATTTGACAATTACAAGTTTAAATCTTCAAGTTATAGTTAGCAATCATAATTTGTATTTAACAATTCGAAGTTCTGTATTTGACTATTAGAAGTTCAGATCTTCAAATTATTATTTACAATCTTAGTTTGAAATTAACAATTCGTAGTTCTGTATTTACTTATTACAAGTTCAGATCTTCAAGTTATAATTTGTAATTATAATTTATATTTAACAAATCTAAGTTCTGTAATTAACTATTACAAGTTCAGATCTTCAAGTTATAATTTGAACTAATAATTTGTATTTAACTATTCGAAGTTCTGTATTTGACTATTACAAGTTCAGATCTTCAAATTATAATTTGCAATCATAATTTGAAGTTATCAATTCTAAGTTCTGTATTTGACAATTACAAGTTCAGATCTTCAAGTTATAATTAGCAATCATAATTAGTATTTAACAATTCGAAGTTCTGTATTTGACTATTACAAGTTCAGATCTTCAAATTATTATTTACAATCTTAATTTGAAATTAACAATTCGAAGTTCTGTATTTACTTATTACAAGTTCAGATCTTCAAGTTATAATTTGCAATCATAATTTGAAGTTATCAATTCTAAGTTCTGTATTTGACAATTACAAGTTCAGATCTTCAAGTTATAATTTGCAATCATAATTGCAGTTATCAATTCTAAGTTCTGTATTTGACAATTACAAGTTCAGATCTTCTAATTATTATTTACAATCTTAGTTTGAAATTAACAATTCGAAGTTCTGTATTTACTTATTACAACTTCAGATCTTCAAAATATAATTAGCAATCATAATTTGAATTTTACAATTCTAAGTTCAGTATTTGATGATTACAAGTTCAGATCTTCAAATTATTATTTACAATCTTAGTTTGAAATTAACAATTCGAAGTTCTGTATTTACTTATTACACGTTCAGATCTTCAAGTTATAATTTGAAATTATAATTTATATTTAACAAATCTAAGTTCTGTAATTAACTATTACAAGTTCAGATCTTCAAGTTATAATTTGCAATCATAATTTGAAGTTATCAATTCTAAGTTCTGTATTTGACAATTACAAGTTCAGATGTTCAAGTTATAATTAGCAATCATAATTTGAATTTTACAATTCTAAGTACTGTATTTGACTATTACAAGTTCAGATCATTAAGTTATAATTTGAAATAATAATTAGTATTTAACAAATTTAAGTTCTGTAATTCACTATTACAAGTTCAGATCTTCAAGTTATAATTTGCAATAATAATTAGAAGCTATCAATTTTAAGCTCTGTATTTGACAATTACAAGTTCAGATCTTCAAGATATAATTAGCAAACATAATTTGAATTTTACAATTCTAAGTTCTGTATTTGACTATTACAAGTTCAGATCATTAAGTTATAATTTGAAACAATAATTAGTATTTAACAAATTTAAGTTCAGTATTTGACTATTCCAAGTTCAGATCTTCAAGTTATAATTTGCAATCATAATTTGATGTTATCAATTCTAAGTTCTGTATTTGACAATTACAAGTTCAGATGTTCAAGTAATAATTAGCAATCATAATTTGTATTTTACAATTCTAAGTTCTGTATTTGACTATTACAAGTTCAGATCTTCAAGTTATAATTTGCAATAATAATTTGAATTTTACAATTCTAAGTTCAGTATTTTATGATTACAAGTTAAGATCTTCAAGTTATAATTTGCAATCATATTTTGAAGTTATCAATGCTAAGTTCTGTATTTGTCAATGACAAGTTCAGATCTTCAAATTATTATTTAAAATCTTAGTTGGAAATTAACAATTCGAAGTTCTGTATTTACTTATTACAAGTTCAGATCTTCAAGTTATAATTTGCAATCATAATTTGAAGTTATCAACTCTAAGTTCTGTATTTGACAATTACAAGTTCAGATCTACAAGTTATAATTAGCAATCATTATTTGAATTTTACAATTCTAAGTTCAGTATTTGATGATTACAAGTTCAGATCTTTCAATTATTATTTACAATCTTAGTTTGAAATTTACAATTCGAAGTTCTGTATTTACTTATTACAAGTTCAGATCTTCAAGTTATAATCTGAAATTATAATTTATATTTAACATATCTAAGTTCTGTAATTAACTATTACTAGTTCAGATCTTCAAGTTATAATTAGCAATCATAATTAGAAGTTATCAATTCTAAGTTCTGTATTTGACAGTTACAAGTTCAGATCATTAAGTTATAATTTGAAATAATAATTAGTATTTTACAAATTTAAGTTCTGTAATTCACTATTACAAGTTCAGATCTTCAAGTTATAATTTGCAATAATAATTAGAAGCTATCAATTTTAAGCTCTGTATTTGACAATTACTAGTTCAGATCTTCAAGATATAATTAGCAAACATAATTTGAATTTTACACTTCAAAGTTCAGTATTTGACTATTCCAAGTTCAGATCTTCAAGTTATAATTTCCAACCATAATTTGATGTTATCAATTCTAAGTTCTGTATTTGACAATTACAAGTTCAGATGTTCAAGTTATAATTAGCAATCATAATTTGTATTTTACAATTCTAAGTTCTGTATTTGACTATTACAAGTTCAGATCTTCAAGTTATAATTTGCAATAATAATTTGAATTTTACAATTCTAAGTTCAGTATTTTATGATTACAAGTTCAGATCTTCAAGTTATAATTTGCAATCATAATTTGAAGTTATCAATGCTAAGTTCTGTATTTGACAATTACAAGTTCAGATCTTCAAGTTATAATTTGAACTAATAATTTGTATTTAACTATTTGAAGTTCTGTATTTGACTATTACAAGTTCAGATCTTCAAATTATAATTTGCAATCATAATTTGAAGTTATCAATTCTAAGTTCTGTATTTGACAATTACAAGTTTAAATCTTCAAGTTATAATTAGTAATCATAATTTGTATTTAACAATTCGAAGTTCTGTATTTGACTATTACAAGTTCAGATCTTCAAATTATTATTTACAATCTTAGTTTGAAATTAACAATTCGAAGTTCTGTATTTACTTATTACAAGTTCAGATCTTCAAGTTATAATTTGTAATTATAATTTATATTTAACAAATCTAAGTTCTGTAATTAACTATTACAAGTTCAGATCTTCAAGTTATAATTTGAACTAATAATTTGTATTTAACTATTCGAAGTTCTGTATTTGACTATTACAAGTTCAGATCTTCAAATTATAATTTGCAATCATAATTTGAAGTTATCAATTCTAAGTTCTGTATTTGACAATTACAAGTTCAGATCTTCAAGTTATAATTAGCAATCATAATTTGTATTTAACAATTCGAAGTTCTGTATTTGACTATTACAAGTTCAGATCTTCAAATTATTATTTACAATCTTAATTTGAAATTAACAATTCGAAGTTCTGTATTTCCTTATTACAAGTTCAGATCTTCAAGTTATAATTTGCAATCATAATTTGAAGTTATCAATTCTAAGTTCTGTATTTGACAATTACAAGTTCAGATCTTCAAGTTATAATTTGCAATCATAATTTGAAGTTATCAATTCAAAGTTCTGTATTTGACAATTACAAGTTCAGATGTTCAAGTTATAATTAGCAATCCTAATTTGTATTTTACAATTCTAAGTTCTGTATTTGACTATTACAAGTTCAGATCTTCAAGTTATAATTTGCAATAATAATTTGAATTTTACAATTCTAAGTTCAGTATTTTATGATTACAAGTTCAGATCTTCAAGTTATAATTTGCAATAATAATTTGAATTTTACAATTCTAAGTTCAGTATTTTATGATTACAAGTTCAAATCTTCAAGTTATAACTTGCAATCATAATTTGAAGTTATTAATGCTAAGTTCTGTATTTGACAATTACAAGTTCAGATCTTCAAGTTATAATTTGAACTAATAATTTGTATTTAACTATTTGAAGTTCTGTATTTGCCTATTACAAGTTCAGATCTTCAAATTATAATTTGCAATCATAATTTGAAGTTATCAATTCTAAGTTCTGTATTTGACAATTACTAGTTTAAATCTTCAAGTTATAATTAGCAATCATAATTCGTATTTAACAATTCGAAGTTCTGTATTTGACTATTACAAGTTCAGATCTTCAAATTATTATTTACAATCTTAGTTTGAAATTAACAATTCGAAGTTCTGTATTTACTTATTACAAGTTCAGATCTTCAAGTTATAATTTGTAATTATAATTTATATTTAACAAATCTAAGTTCTGTAATTAACTATTACAAGTTCAGATCTTCAAGTTATAATTTGAACTAATAATTTGTATTTAACTATTCGAAGTTCTGTATTCGACTATTACAAGTTCAGATCTTCAAATTATAATTTGCAATCATAATTTGAAGTTATCAATTCTAAGTTCTGTATTTGACAATTACAAGTTCAGATCTTCAAGTTATAATTAGCAATCATAATTTGTATTTAACAATTCGAAGTTCTGTATTTGACTATTACAAGTTCAGATCTTCAAATTATTATTTACAATCTTAATTTGAAATTAACAATTCGAAGTTCTGTATTTCCTTATTACAAGTTCAGATCTTCAAGTTATAATTTGCAATCATAATTTGAAGTTATCAATTCTAAGTTCTGTATTTGACAATTACAAGTTCAGATCTTCAAGTTATAATTTGCAATCATAATTTGAAGTTATCAATTCTAAGTTCTGTATTTGACAATTACAAGTTCAGATGTTCAAGTTATAATTAGCAATCATAACTTGTATTTTACAATTCTAAGTTCTGTATTTGACTATTACAAGTTCAGATCTTCAAGTTATAATTTGCAATAATAATTTGAATTTCACAATTCTAAGTTCAGTATTTTATGATTACAAGTTCAGATCTTCAAGTTATAATTTGCAATCATAATTTGAAGTTATCAATGCTAAGTTCTGTATTTGACAATTACAAGTTCAGATCTTCAAGTTATAATTTGAACTAATAATTTGTATTTAACTATTTGAAGTTCTGTATTTGACTATTACAAGTTCAGATCTTCAAATTATAATTTGCAATCATAATTTGAAGTTATCAATTCTAAGTTCTGTATTTGACAATTACAAGTTTAAATCTTCAAGTTATAATTAGCAATCATAATTTGTATTTAACAATTCGAAGTTCTGTATTTGACTATTACAAGTTCAGATCTTCAAATTATTATTTACAATCTTAGTTTGAAATTAACAATTCGAAGTTCTGTATTTACTTATTACAAGTTCAGATCTTCAAGTTATAATTTGTAATTATAATTTATATTTAACAAATCTAAGTTCTGTAATTAACTATTACAAGTTCAGATCTTCAAGTTATAATTTGAACTAATAATTTGTATTTAACTATTCGAAGTTCTGTATTTGACTATTACAAGTTCAGATCTTCAAATTATAATTTGCAATCATAATTTGAAGTTATCAATTCTAAGTTCTGTATTTGACAATTACAAGTTCAGATCTTCAAGTTATAATTAGCAATCATAATTTGTATTTAACAATTCGAAGTTCTGTATTTGACTATTACAAGTTCAGATCTTCAAATTATTATTTACAATCTTAATTTGAAATTAACAATTCGAAGTTCTGTATTTCCTTATTACAAGTTCAGATCTTCAAGTTATAATTTGCAATCATAATTTGAAGTTATCAATTCTAAGTTCTGTATTTGACAATTACAAGTTCAGATCTTCAAGTTATAATTTGCAATCATAATTTGAAGTTATCAATTCAAAGTTCTGTATTTGACAATTACAAGTTCAGATGTTCAAGTTATAATTAGCAATCCTAATTTGTATTTTACAATTCTAAGTTCTGTATTTGACTATTCCAAGTTCAGATCTTCATGTTATAATTTGCAATAATAATTTGAATTTTACAATTCTAAGTTCAGTATTTTATGATTACAAGTTCAGATCTTCAAGTTATAATTTGCAATAATAATTTGAATTTTACAATTCTAAGTTCAGTATTTTATGATTACAAGTTCAGATCTTCAAGTTATAACTTGCAATCATAATTTGAAGTTATCAATGCTAAGTTCTGTATTTGACAATTACAAGTTCAGATCTTCAAGTTATAATTTGAACTAATAATTTGTATTTAACTATTTGAAGTTCTGTATTTGCCTATTACAAGTTCAGATCTTCAAATTATAATTTGCAATCATAATTTGAAGTTATCAATTCTAAGTTCTGTATTTGACAATTACAAGTTTAAATCTTCAAGTTATAGTTAGCAATCATAATTTGTATTTAACAATTCGAAGTTCTGTATTTGACTATTAGAAGTTCAGATCTTCAAATTATTATTTACAATCTTAGTTTGAAATTAACAATTCGTAGTTCTGTATTTACTTATTACAAGTTCAGATCTTCAAGTTATAATTTGTAATTATAATTTATATTTAACAAATCTAAGTTCTGTAATTAACTATTACAAGTTCAGATCTTCAAGTTATAATTTGCAATAATAATTTGAATTTTACAATTCTAAGTTCAGTATTTTATGATTACAAGTTCAGATCTTCAAGTTATAATTTGCAATCATAATTTGAAGTTATCAATGCTAAGTTCTGTATTTGACAATTACAAGTTCAGATCTTCAAGTTATAATTTGAACTAATAATTTGTATTTAACTATTTGAAGTTCTGTATTTACTTATTACAAGTTCAGATCTTCAAGTTATAATTTGTAATTATAATTTATATTTAACAAATCTAAGTTCTGTAATTAACTATTACAAGTTCAGATCTTCAAGTTATAATTTGAACTAATAATTTGTATTTAACTATTCGAAGTTCTGTATTCGACTATTACAAGTTCAGATCTTCAAATTATAATTTGCAATCATAATTTGAAGTTATCAATTCTAAGTTCTGTATTTGACAATTACAAGTTCAGATCTTCAAGTTATAATTAGCAATCATAATTTGTATTTAACAATTCGAAGTTCTGTATTTGACTATTACAAGTTCAGATCTTCAAATTATTATTTACAATCTTAATTTGAAATTAACAATTCGAAGTTCTGTATTTCCTTATTACAAGTTCAGATCTTCAAGTTATAATTTGCAATCATAATTTGAAGTTATCAATTCTAAGTTCTGTATTTGACAATTACAAGTTCAGATCTTCAAGTTATAATTTGCAATCATAATTTGAAGTTATCAATTCTAAGTTCTGTATTTGACAATTACAAGTTCAGATGTTCAAGTTATAATTAGCAATCATAACTTGTATTTTACAATTCTAAGTTCTGTATTTGACTATTACAAGTTCAGATCTTCAAGTTATAATTTGCAATAATAATTTGAATTTCACAATTCTAAGTTCAGTATTTTATGATTACAAGTTCAGATCTTCAAGTTATAATTTGCAATCATAATTTGAAGTTATCAATGCTAAGTTCTGTATTTGACAATTACAAGTTCAGATCTTCAAGTTATAATTTGAACTAATAATTTGTATTTAACTATTTGAAGTTCTGTATTTGACTATTACAAGTTCAGATCTTCAAATTATAATTTGCAATCATAATTTGAAGTTATCAATTCTAAGTTCTGTATTTGACAATTACAAGTTTAAATCTTCAAGTTATAATTAGCAATCATAATTTGTATTTAACAATTCGAAGTTCTGTATTTGACTATTACAAGTTCAGATCTTCAAATTATTATTTACAATCTTAGTTTGAAATTAACAATTCGAAGTTCTGTATTTACTTATTACAAGTTCAGATCTTCAAGTTATAATTTGTAATTATAATTTATATTTAACAAATCTAAGTTCTGTAATTAACTATTACAAGTTCAGATCTTCAAGTTATAATTTGAACTAATAATTTGTATTTAACTATTCGAAGTTCTGTATTTGACTATTACAAGTTCAGATCTTCAAATTATAATTTGCAATCATAATTTGAAGTTATCAATTCTAAGTTCTGTATTTGACAATTACAAGTTCAGATCTTCAAGTTATAATTAGCAATCATAATTTGTATTTAACAATTCGAAGTTCTGTATTTGACTATTACAAGTTCAGATCTTCAAATTATTATTTACAATCTTAATTTGAAATTAACAATTCGAAGTTCTGTATTTCCTTATTACAAGTTCAGATCTTCAAGTTATAATTTGCAATCATAATTTGAAGTTATCAATTCTAAGTTCTGTATTTGACAATTACAAGTTCAGATCTTCAAGTTATAATTTGCAATCATAATTTGAAGTTATCAATTCAAAGTTCTGTATTTGACAATTACAAGTTCAGATGTTCAAGTTATAATTAGCAATCCTAATTTGTATTTTACAATTCTAAGTTCTGTATTTGACTATTACAAGTTCAGATCTTCAAGTTATAATTTGCAATAATAATTTGAATTTTACAATTCTAAGTTCAGTATTTTATGATTACAAGTTCAGATCTTCAAGTTATAATTTGCAATAATAATTTGAATTTTACAATTCTAAGTTCAGTATTTTATGATTACAAGTTCAGATCTTCAAGTTATAACTTGCAATCATAATTTGAAGTTATCAATGCTAAGTTCTGTATTTGACAATTACAAGTTCAGATCTTCAAGTTATAATTTGAACTAATAATTTGTATTTAACTATTTGAAGTTCTGTATTTGCCTATTACAAGTTCAGATCTTCAAATTATAATTTGCAATCATAATTTGAAGTTATCAATTCTAAGTTCTGTATTTGACAATTACAAGTTTAAATCTTCAAGTTATAGTTAGCAATCATAATTTGTATTTAACAATTCGAAGTTCTGTATTTGACTATTAGAAGTTCAGATCTTCAAATTATTATTTACAATCTTAGTTTGAAATTAACAATTCGTAGTTCTGTATTTACTTATTACAAGTTCAGATCTTCAAGTTATAATTTGTAATTATAATTTATATTTAACAAATCTAAGTTCTGTAATTAACTATTACAAGTTCAGATCTTCAAGTTATAATTTGAACTAATAATTTGTATTTAACTATTCGAAGTTCTGTATTTGACTATTACAAGTTCAGATCTTCAAATTATAATTTGCAATCATAATTTGAAGTTATCAATTCTAAGTTCTGTATTTGACAATTACAAGTTCAGATCTTCAAGTTATAATTAGCAATCATAATTTGTATTTAACAATTCGAAGTTCTGTATTTGACTATTACAAGTTCAGATCTTCAAATTATTATTTACAATCTTAATTTGAAATTAACAATTCGAAGTTCTGTATTTACTTATTACAAGTTCAGATCTTCAAGTTATAATTTGCAATCATAATTTGAAGTTATCAATTCTAAGTTCTGTATTTGACAATTACAAGTTCAGATCTTCAAGTTATAATTTGCAATCATAATTGCAGTTATCAATTCTAAGTTCTGTATTTGACAATTACAAGTTGAGATCTTCTAATTATTATTTACAATCTTAGTTTGAAATTAACAATTCGAAGTTCTGTATTTACTTATTACAACTTCAGATCTTCAAAATATAATTAGCAATCATAATTTGAATTTTACAATTCTAAGTTCAGTATTTGATGATTACAAGTTCAGATCTTCAAATTATTATTTACAATCTTAGTTTGAAATTAACAATTCGAAGTTCTGTATTTACTTATTACACGTTCAGATCTTCAAGTTATAATTTGAAATTATAATTTATATTTAACAAATCTAAGTTCTGTAATTAACTATTACAAGTTCAGATCTTCAAGTTATAATTTGCAATCATAATTTGAAGTTATCAATTCTAAGTTCTGTATTTGACAATTACAAGTTCAGATGTTCAAGTTATAATTAGCAATCATAATTTGAATTTTACAATTCTAAGTACTGTATTTGACTATTACAAGTTCAGATCATTAAGTTATAATTTGAAATAATAATTAGTATTTAACAAATTTAAGTTCTGTAATTCACTATTACAAGTTCAGATCTTCAAGTTATAATTTGCAATAATAATTAGAAGCTATCAATTTTAAGCTCTGTATTTGACAATTACAAGTTCAGATCTTCAAGATATAATTAGCAAACATAATTTGAATTTTACAATTCTAAGTTCTGTATTTGACTATTACAAGTTCAGATCATTAAGTTATAATTTGAAACAATAATTAGTATTTAACAAATTTAAGTTCAGTATTTGACTATTCCAAGTTCAGATCTTCAAGTTATAATTTGCAATCATAATTTGATGTTATCAATTCTAAGTTCTGTATTTGACAATTACAAGTTCAGATGTTCAAGTAATAATTAGCAATCATAATTTGTATTTTACAATTCTAAGTTCTGTATTTGACTATTACAAGTTCAGATCTTCAAGTTATAATTTGCAATAATAATTTGAATTTTACAATTCTAAGTTCAGTATTTTATGATTACAAGTTAAGATCTTCAAGTTATAATTTGCAATCATATTTTGAAGTTATCAATGCTAAGTTCTGTATTTGTCAATGACAAGTTCAGATCTTCAAATTATTATTTAAAATCTTAGTTGGAAATTAACAATTCGAAGTTCTGTATTTACTTATTACAAGTTCAGATCTTCAAGTTATAATTTGCAATCATAATTTGAAGTTATCAACTCTAAGTTCTGTATTTGACAATTACAAGTTCAGATCTACAAGTTATAATTAGCAATCATTATTTGAATTTTACAATTCTAAGTTCAGTATTTGATGATTACAAGTTCAGATCTTCAAATTATTATTTACAATCTTAGTTTGAAATTTACAATTCGAAGTTCTGTATTTACTTATTACAAGTTCAGATCTTCAAGTTATAATCTGAAATTATAATTTATATTTAACATATCTAAGTTCTGTAATTAACTATTACTAGTTCAGATCTTCAAGTTATAATTAGCAATCATAATTAGAAGTTATCAATTCTAAGTTCTGTATTTGACAGTTACAAGTTCAGATCATTAAGTTATAATTTGAAATAATAATTAGTATTTTACAAATTTAAGTTCTGTAATTCACTATTACAAGTTCAGATCTTCAAGTTATAATTTGCAATAATAATTAGAAGCTATCAATTTTAAGCTCTGTATTTGACAATTACTAGTTCAGATCTTCAAGATATAATTAGCAAACATAATTTGAATTTTACACTTCTAAGTTCAGTATTTGACTATTCCAAGTTCAGATCTTCAAGTTATAATTTCCAACCATAATTTGATGTTATCAATTCTAAGTTCTGTATTTGACAATTACAAGTTCAGATGTTCAAGTTATAATTAGCAATCATAATTTGTATTTTACAATTCTAAGTTCTGTATTTGACTATTACAAGTTCAGATCTTCAAGTTATAATTTGCAATAATAATTTGAATTTTACAATTCTAAGTTCAGTATTTTATGATTACAAGTTCAGATCTTCAAGTTATAATTTGCAATCATAATTTGAAGTTATCAATGCTAAGTTCTGTATTTGACAATTACAAGTTCAGATCTTCAAGTTATAATTTGAACTAATAATTTGTATTTAACTATTTGAAGTTCTGTATTTGACTATTACAAGTTCAGATCTTCAAATTATAATTTGCAATCATAATTTGAAGTTATCAATTCTAAGTTCTGTATTTGACAATTACAAGTTTAAATCTTCAAGTTATAATTAGTAATCATAATTTGTATTTAACAATTCGAAGTTCTGTATTTGACTATTACAAGTTCAGATCTTCAAATTATTATTTACAATCTTAGTTTGAAATTAACAATTCGAAGTTCTGTATTTACTTATTACAAGTTCAGATCTTCAAGTTATAATTTGTAATTATAATTTATATTTAACAAATCTAAGTTCTGTAATTAACTATTACAAGTTCAGATCTTCAAGTTATAATTTGAACTAATAATTTGTATTTAACTATTCGAAGTTCTGTATTTGACTATTACAAGTTCAGATCTTCAAATTATAATTTGCAATCATAATTTGAAGTTATCAATTCTAAGTTCTGTATTTGACAATTACAAGTTCAGATCTTCAAGTTATAATTAGCAATCATAATTTGTATTTAACAATTCGAAGTTCTGTATTTGACTATTACAAGTTCAGATCTTCAAATTATTATTTACAATCTTAATTTGAAATTAACAATTCGAAGTTCTGTATTTCCTTATTACAAGTTCAGATCTTCAAGTTATAATTTGCAATCATAATTTGAAGTTATCAATTCTAAGTTCTGTATTTGACAATTACAAGTTCAGATCTTCAAGTTATAATTTGCAATCATAATTTGAAGTTATCAATTCAAAGTTCTGTATTTGACAATTACAAGTTCAGATGTTCAAGTTATAATTAGCAATCCTAATTTGTATTTTACAATTCTAAGTTCTGTATTTGACTATTACAAGTTCAGATCTTCAAGTTATAATTTGCAATAATAATTTGAATTTTACAATTCTAAGTTCAGTATTTTATGATTACAAGTTCAGATCTTCAAGTTATAATTTGCAATAATAATTTGAATTTTACAATTCTAAGTTCAGTATTTTATGATTACAAGTTCAAATCTTCAAGTTATAACTTGCAATCATAATTTGAAGTTATCAATGCTAAGTTCTGTATTTGACAATTACAAGTTCAGATCTTCAAGTTATAATTTGAACTAATAATTTGTATTTAACTATTTGAAGTTCTGTATTTGCCTATTACAAGTTCAGATCTTCAAATTATAATTTGCAATCATAATTTGAAGTTATCAATTCTAAGTTCTGTATTTGACAATTACTAGTTTAAATCTTCAAGTTATAATTAGCAATCATAATTCGTATTTAACAATTCGAAGTTCTGTATTTGACTATTACAAGTTCAGATCTTCAAATTATTATTTACAATCTTAGTTTGAAATTAACAATTCGAAGTTCTGTATTTACTTATTACAAGTTCAGATGTTCAAGTTATAATTTGTAATTATAATTTATATTTAACAAATCTAAGTTCTGTAATTAACTATTACAAGTTCAGATCTTCAAGTTATAATTTGAACTAATAATTTGTATTTAACTATTCGAAGTTCTGTATTCGACTATTACAAGTTCAGATCTTCAAATTATAATTTGCAATCATAATTTGAAGTTATCAATTCTAAGTTCTGTATTTGACAATTACAAGTTCAGATCTTCAAGTTATAATTAGCAATCATAATTTGTATTTAACAATTCGAAGTTCTGTATTTGACTATTACAAGTTCAGATCTTCAAATTATTATTTACAATCTTAATTTGAAATTAACAATTCGAAGTTCTGTATTTCCTTATTACAAGTTCAGATCTTCAAGTTATAATTTGCAATCATAATTTGAAGTTATCAATTCTAAGTTCTGTATTTGACAATTACAAGTTCAGATCTTCAAGTTATAATTTGCAATCATAATTTGAAGTTATCAATTCTAAGTTCTGTATTTGACAATTACAAGTTCAGAT
This sequence comes from Cantharis lateralis, assembly GCA_963170105.1. Taxonomy (NCBI): domain Eukaryota; kingdom Metazoa; phylum Arthropoda; class Insecta; order Coleoptera; family Cantharidae; genus Cantharis; species Cantharis lateralis. The sequence goes on along the minus strand of CAUJGK010000001.1, from coordinate 1,005,389 downwards.
GTTCAAGTTATAATTAGCAATCATAACTTGTATTTTACAATTCTAAGTTCTGTATTTGACTATTACAAGTTCAGATCTTCAAGTTATAATTTGCAATAATAATTTGAATTTCACAATTCTAAGTTCAGTATTTTATGATTACAAGTTCAGATCTTCAAGTTATAATTTGCAATCATAATTTGAAGTTATCAATGCTAAGTTCTGTATTTGACAATTACAAGTTCAGATCTTCAAGTTATAATTTGAACTAATAATTTGTATTTAACTATTTGAAGTTCTGTATTTGACTATTACAAGTTCAGATCTTCAAATTATAATTTGCAATCATAATTTGAAGTTATCAATTCTAAGTTCTGTATTTGACAATTACAAGTTTAAATCTTCAAGTTATAATTAGCAATCATAATTTGTATTTAACAATTCGAAGTTCAGTATTTGACTATTACAAGTTCAGATCTTCAAATTATTATTTACAATCTTAGTTTGAAATTAACAATTCGTAGTTCTGTATTTACTTATTACAAGTTCAGATCTTCAAGTTATAATTTGTAATTATAATTTATATTTAACAAATCTAAGTTCTGTAATTAACTATTACAAGTTCAGATCTTCAAGTTATAATTTGAACTAATAATTTGTATTTAACTATTCGAAGTTCTGTATTTGACTATTACAAGTTCAGATCTTCAAATTATAATTTGCAATCATAATTTGAAGTTATCAATTCTAAGTTCTGTATTTGACAATTACAAGTTCAGATCTTCAAGTTATAATTAGCAATCATAATTTGTATTTAACAATTCGAAGTTCTGTATTTGACTATTACAAGTTCAGATCTTCAAATTATTATTTACAATATTAGTTTGAAATTAACAATTCGAAGTTCTGTATTTACTTATTACAAGTTCAGATCTTCAAAATATAATTAGCAATCATAATTTGAATTTTACAATTCTAAGTTCAGTATTTGATGATTACAAGTTCAGATCTTCAAATTATTATTTACAATCTTAGTTTGAAAGTAACAATTCGAAGTTCTGTATTTACTTATTACACGTTCAGATCTTCAAGTTATAATTTGAAATTATAATTTATATTTAACAAATCTAAGTTCTGTAATTAACTATTACAAGTTCAGATCTTCAAGTTATAATTTGCAATCATAATTTGAAGTTATCAATTCTAAGTTCTGTATTTGACAATTACAAGTTCAGATGTTCAAGTTATAATTAGCAATCATAATTTGAATTTTACAAATCTAAGTGCTGTATTTGACTATTACAAGTTCAGATCATTAAGTTATAATTTGAAATAATAATTAGAATTTAACAAATTTAAGTTCTGTAATTCACTATTACAAGTTCAGATCTTCAAGTTATAATTTGCAATAATAATTAGAAGCTATCAATTTTAAGCTCTGTATTTGACAATTACAAGTTCAGATCTTCAAGATATAATTAGCAAACATAATTTGAATTTTACAATTCTAAGTTCTGTATTTGACTATTACAAGTTCAGAACATTAAGTTATAATTTGAAACAATAATTAGTATTTAACAAATTTAAGTTCAGTATTTGACTATTCCAAGTTCAGATCTTCAAGTTATAATTTGCAATCATAATTTGATGTTATCAATTCTAAGTTCTGTATTTGACAATTACAAGTTCAGATGTTCAAGTTATAATTAGCAATCATAATTTGTATTTTACAATTCTAAGTTCTGTATTTGACTATTACAAGTTCAGATCTTCAAGTTATAATTTGCAATAATAATTTGAATTTTACAATTCTAAGTTCAGTATTTTATGATTACAAGTTCAGATCTTCAAGTTATAATTTGAAATCATAATTTGAAGTTATCAATGCTAAGTTCTGTATTTGACAATTACAAGTTCAGATCTTCAAATTATTATTTAAAATCTTAGTTGGAAATTAACAATTCGAAGTTCTGTATTTACTTATTACAAGTTCAGATCTTCAAGTTATAATTTACAATCATATTTTGAAGTTATCAACTCTAAGTTCTGTATTTGACAATTACAAGTTCAGATCTTCAAGTTATAATTAGCAATCATAATTTGAATTTTACAATTCTAAGTTCAGTATTTGATGATTACAAGTTCAGATCTTCAAATTATTATTTACAATCTTAGTTTGAAATTTACAATTCGAAGTTCTGTATTTACTTATTACAAGTTCAGATCTTCAAGTTATAATTTGAAATTATAATTTATATTTAACATATCTAAGTTCTGTAATTAACTATTACAAGTTCAGATCTTCAAGTTATAATTAGCAATCATAATTAGAAGTTATCAATTCTAAGTTCTGTATTTGACAGTTACAAGTTCAGATCATTAAGTTATAATTTGAAATAATAATTAGTATTTAACAAATTTAAGTTCTGTAATTCACTATTACAAGTTCAGATCTTCAAGTTATAATTTGCAATAATAATTAGAAGCTATCAATTTTAAGCTCTGTATTTGACAATTACAAGTTCAGATCTTCAAGATATAATTAGCAAACATAATTTGAATTTTACACTTCTAAGTTCAGTATTTGACTATTCCAAGTTCAGATCTTCAAGTTATAGTTTGCAATCATAATTTGATGTTATCAATTCTAAGTTCTGTATTTGACAATTACAAGTTCAGATGTTCAAGTTATAATTAGCAATCATAATTTGTATTTTACAATTCTAAGTTCTGTATTTGACTATTACAAGTTCAGAACATTAAGTTATAATTTGAAACAATAATTAGTATTTAACAAATTTAAGTTCAGTATTTGACTATTCCAAGTTCAGATCTTCAAGTTATAATTTGCAATCATAATTTGATGTTATCAATTCTAAGTTCTGTATTTGACAATTACAAGTTCAGATGTTCAAGTTATAATTAGCAATCATAATTTGTATTTTACAATTCTAAGTTCTGTATTTGACTATTACAAGTTCAGATCTTCAAGTTATAATTTGCAATAATAATTTGAATTTTACAATTCTAAGTTCAGTATTTTATGATTACAAGTTCAGATCTTCAAGTTATAATTTGCAATCATAATTTGAAGTTATCAATGCTAAGTTCTGTATTTGACAATTACAAGTTCAGATCTTCAAATTATTATTTAAAATCTTAGTTGGAAATTAACAATTCGAAGTTCTGTATTTACTTATTACAAGTTCAGATCTTCAAGTTATAATTTGCAATCATATTTTGAAGTTATCAACTCTAAGTTCTGTATTTGACAATTACAAGTTCAGATCTTCAAGTTATAATTAGCAATCATAATTTGAATTTTACAATTCTAAGTTCAGTATTTGATGATTACAAGTTCAGATCTTCAAATTATTATTTACAATCTTAGTTTGAAATTTACAATTCGAAGTTCTGTATTTACTTATTACAAGTTCAGATCTTCAAGTTATAATTTGAAATTATAATTTATATTTAACATATCTAAGTTCTGTAATTAACTATTACAAGTTCAGATCTTCAAGTTATAATTAGCAATCATAATTAGAAGTTATCAATTCTAAGTTCTGTATTTGACAGTTACAAGTTCAGATCATTAAGTTATAATTTGAAATAATAATTAGTATTTAACAAATTTAAGTTCTGTAATTCACTATTACAAGTTCAGATCTTCAAGTTATAATTTGCAATAATAATTAGAAGCTATCAATTGTAAGCTCTGTATTTGACAATTACAAGTTCAGATCTTCAAGATATAATTAGCAAACATAATTTGAATTTTACACTTCTAAGTTCAGTATTTGACTATTCCAAGTTCAGATCTTCAAGTTATAGTTTGCAATCATAATTTGATGTTATCAATTTTAAGTTCTGTATTTGACAATTACAAGTTCAGATGTTCAAGTTATAATTAGCAATCATAATTTGTATTTTACAATTCTAAGATCTGTATTTGACTATTACAAGTTCAGATCTTCAAGTTATAATTTGCAATAATAATTTGAATTTTACAATTCTAAGTTCAGTATTTTATGATTACAAGTTCAGATCTTCAAGTTATAATTTGCAATCATAATTTGAAGTTATCAATGCTATGATCTGTATTTGACAATTACAAGTTCAGATCTTCAAGTTATAATTTGAACTAATAATTTGTATTTAACTATTTGAAGTTCTGTATTTGACTATTACAAGTGCAGATCTTCAAATTATAATTTGCAATCATAATTTGAAGTTATCAATTCTAAGTTCTGTATTTGACAATTACAAGTTCAGATCTTCAAGTTATAATTTGCAATAATAATTTGAATTTTACAATTCTAAGTTCAGTATTTTATGAATACAAGTTCAGATCTTCAAGTTATAATTTGCAATAATAATTTGAATTTTACAATTCTAAGTTCAGTATTTTATGATTACAAGTTCAGATCTTCAAGTTATAACTTGCAATCATAATTTGAAGTTATCAATGCTAAGTTCTGTATTTGACAATTACAAGTTCAGATCTTCAAGTTATAATTTGAACTAATAATTTGTATTTAGCTATTTGAAGTTCTGTATTTGCCTATTACAAGTTCAGATCTTCAAATTATAATTTGCAATCATAATTTGAAGTTATCAATTCTAAGTTCTGTATTTGACAATTACTAGTTTAAATCTTCAAGTTATAATTAGCAATCATAATTCGTATTTAACAATTCGAAGTTCTGTATTTGACTATTACAAGTTCAGATCTTCAAATTATTATTTACAATCTTAGTTTGAAATTAACAATTCGAAGTTCTGTATTTACTTATTACAAGTTTAGATCTTCAAGTTATAATTTGTAATTATAATTTATATTTAACAAATCTAAGTTCTGTAATTAACTATTACAAGTTCAGATCTTCAAGTTATAATTTGAACTAATAATTTGTATTTAACTATTCGAAGTTCTGTATTTGACTATTACAAGTTCAGATCTTCAAATTATAATTTGCAATCATAATTTGAAGTTATCAATTCTAAGTTCTGTATTTGACAATTACAAGTTCAGATCTTCAAGTTATAATTAGCAATCATAATTTGTATTTAACAATTCGAAGTTCTGTATTTGACTATTACAAGTTCAGATCTTCAAATTATTATTTACAATCTTAATTTGAAATTAACAATTCGAAGTTCTGTATTTCCTTATTACAAGTTCAGATCTTCAAGTTATAATTTGCAATCATAATTTGAAGTTATCAATTCTAAGTTCTGTATTTGACAATTACAAGTTCAGATCTTCAAGTTATAATTTGCAATCATAATTTGAAGTTATCAATTCTAAGTTCTGTATTTGACAATTACAAGTTCAGATGTTCAAGTTATAATTAGCAATCATAACTTGTATTTTGCAATTCTAAGTTCTGTATTTGACTATTACAAGTTCAGATCTTCAAGTTATAATTTGCAATAATAATTTGAATTTCACAATTCTAAGTTCAGTATTTTATGATTACAAGTTCAGATCTTCAAGTTATAATTTGCAATCATAATTTGAAGTTATCAATGCTAAGTTCTGTATTTGACAATTACAAGTTCAGATCTTCAAGTTATAATTTGAACTAATAATTTGTATTTAACTATTTGAAGTTCTGTATTTGACTATTACAAGTTCAGATCTTCAAATTATAATTTGCAATCATAATTTGAAGTTATCAATTCTAAGTTCTGTATTTGACAATTACAAGTTTAAATCTTCAAGTTATAATTAGCAATCATAATTTGTATTTAACAATTCGAAGTTCAGTATTTGACTATTACAAGTTCAGATCTTCAAATTATTATTTACAATCTTAGTTTGAAATTAACAATTCGTAGTTCTGTATTTACTTATTACAAGTTCAGATCTTCAAGTTATAATTTGTAATTATAATTTATATTTAACAAATCTAAGTTCTGTAATTAACTATTACAAGTTCAGATCTTCAAGTTATAATTTGAACTAATAATTTGTATTTAACTATTCGAAGTTCTGTATTTGACTATTACAAGTTCAGATCTTCAAATTATAATTTGCAATCATAATTTGAAGTTATCAATTCTAAGTTCTGTATTTGACAATTACAAGTTCAGATCTTCAAGTTATAATTAGCAATCATAATTTGTATTTAACAATTCGAAGTTCTGTATTTGACTATTACAAGTTCAGATCTTCAAATTATTATTTACAATATTAGTTTGAAATTAACAATTCGAAGTTCTGTATTTACTTATTACAAGTTCAGATCTTCAAAATATAATTAGCAATCATAATTTGAATTTTACAATTCTAAGTTCAGTATTTGATGATTACAAGTTCAGATCTTCAAATTATTATTTACAATCTTAGTTTGAAAGTAACAATTCGAAGTTCTGTATTTACTTATTACACGTTCAGATCTTCAAGTTATAATTTGAAATTATAATTTATATTTAACAAATCTAAGTTTTGTAATTAACTATTACAAGTTCAGATCTTCAAGTTATAATTTGCAATCATATTTTGAAGTTATCAATTCTAAGTTCTGTATTTGACAATTACAAGTTCAGATGTTCAAGTTATAATTAGCAATCATAATTTGAATTTTACAAATCTAAGTGCTGTATTTGACTATTACAAGTTCAGATCATTAAGTTATAATTTGAAATAATAATTAGTATTTAACAAATTTAAGTTCTGTAATTCACTATTACAAGTTCAGATCTTCAAGTTATAATTTGCAATAATAATTAGAAGCTATCAATTTTAAGCTCTGTATTTGACAATTACAAGTTCAGATCTTCAAGATATAATTAGCAAACATAATTTGAATTTTACAATTCTAAGTTCTGTATTTGACTATTACAAGTTCAGAACATTAAGTTATAATTTGAAACAATAATTAGTATTTAACAAATTTAAGTTCAGTATTTGACTATTCCAAGTTCAGATCTTCAAGTTATAATTTGCAATCATAATTTGATGTTATCAATTCTAAGTTCTGTATTTGACAATTACAAGTTCAGATGTTCAAGTTATAATTAGCAATCATAATTTGTATTTTACAATTCTAAGTTCTGTATTTGACTATTACAAGTTCAGATCTTCAAGTTATAATTTGCAATAATAATTTGAATTTTTCAATTCTAAGTTCAGTATTTTATGATTACAAGTTCAGATCTTCAAGTTATAATTTGCAATCATAATTTGAAGTTATCAATGCTAAGTTCTGTATTTGACAATTACAAGTTCAGATCTTCAAATTATTATTTAAAATCTTAGTTGGAAATTAACAATTCGAAGTTCTGTATTTACTTATTACAAGTTCAGATCTTCAAGTTATAATTTACAATCATATTTTGAAGTTATCAACTCTAAGTTCTGTATTTGACAATTACAAGTTCAGATCTTCAAGTTATAATTAGCAATCATAATTTGAATTTTACAATTCTAAGTTCAGTATTTGATGATTACAAGTTCAGATCTTCAAATTATTATTTACAATCTTAGTTTGAAATTTACAATTCGAAGTTCTGTATTTACTTATTACAAGTTCAGATCTTCAAGTTATAATTTCAAATTATAATTTATATTTAACATATCTAAGTTCTGTAATTAACTATTACAAGTTCAGATCTTCAAGTTATAATTAGCAATCATAATTAGAAGTTATCAATTCTAAGTTCTGTATTTGACAGTTACAAGTTCAGATCATTAAGTTATAATTTGAAATAATAATTAGTATTTAACAAATTTAAGTTCTGTAATTCACTATTACAAGTTCAGATCTTCAAGTTATAATTTGCAATAATAATTAGAAGCTATCAATTTTAAGCTCTGTATTTGACAATTACAAGTTCAGATCTTCAAGATATAATTAGCAAACATAATTTGAATTTTACACTTCTAAGTTCAGTATTTGACTATTCCAAGTTCAGATCTTCAAGTTATAGTTTGCAATCATAATTTGATGTTATCAATTCTAAGTTCTGTATTTGACAATTACAAGTTCAGATGTTCAAGTTATAATTAGCAATCATAATTTGTATTTTACAATTCTAAGTTCTGTATTTGACTATTACAAGTTCAGAACATTAAGTTATAATTTGAAACAATAATTAGTATTTAACAAATTTAAGTTCAGTATTTGACTATTCCAAGTTCAGATCTTCAAGTTATAATTTGCAATCATAATTTGATGTTATCAATTCTAAGTTCTGTATTTGACAATTACAAGTTCAGATGTACAAGTTATAATTAGCAATCATAATTTGTATTTTACAATTCTAAGTTCTGTATTTGACTATTACAAGTTCAGATCTTCAAGTTATAATTTGCAATAATAATTTGAATTTTACAATTCTAAGTTCAGTATTTTATGATTACAAGTTCAGATCTTCAAGTTATAATTTGCAATCATAATTTGAAGTTATCAATGCTAAGTTCTGTATTTGACAATTACGAGTTCAGATCTTCAAATTATTATTTAAAATCTTAGTTGGAAATTAACAATTCGAAGTTCTGTATTTACTTATTACAAGTTCAGATCTTCAAGTTATAATTTGCAATCATATTTTGAAGTTATCAACTCTAAGTTCTGTATTTGACAATTACAAGTTCAGATCTTCAAGTTATAATTAGCAATCATAATTTGAATTTTACAATTCTAAGTTCAGTATTTGATGATTACAAGTTCAGATCTTCAAATTATTATTTACAATCTTAGTTTGAAATTTACAATTCGAAGTTCTGTATTTACTTATTACAAGTTCAGATCTTCAAGTTATAATTTGAAATTATAATTTATATTTAACATATCTAAGTTCTGTAATTAACTATTACAAGTTCAGATCTTCAAGTTATAATTAGCAATCATAATTAGAAGTTATCAATTCTAAGTTCTGTATTTGACAGTTACAAGTTCAGATCATTAAGTTATAATTTGAAATAATAATTAGTATTTAACAAATTTAAGTTCTGTAATTCACTATTACAAGTTCAGATCTTCAAGTTATAATTTGCAATAATAATTAGAAGCTATCAATTTTAAGCTCTGTATTTGACAATTACAAGTTCAGATCTTCAAGATATAATTAGCAAACATAATTTGAATTTTACACTTCTAAGTTCAGTATTTGACTATTCCAAGTTCAGATCTTCAAGTTATAGTTTGCAATCAAAATTTGATGTTATCAATTCTAAGTTCTGTATTTGACAATTACAAGTTCAGATGTTCAAGTTATAATTAGCAATCATAATTTGTATTTTACAATTCTAAGATCTGTATTTGACTATTACAAGTTCAGATCTTCAAGTTATAATTTGCAATAATAATTTGAATTTTACAATTCTAAGTTCAGTATTTTATGATTACAAGTTCAGATCTTCAAGTTATAATTTGCAATCATAATTTGAAGTTATCAATGCTATGATCTGTATTTGACAATTACAAGTTCAGATCTTCAAGTTATAATTTGAACTAATAATTTGTATTTAACTATTTGAAGTTCTGTATTTGACTATTACAAGTGCAGATCTTCAAATTATAATTTGCAATCATAATTTGAAGTTATCAATTCTAAGTTCTGTATTTGACAATTACAAGTTTAAATCTTCAAGTTATAATTAGCAATCAAAATTTGTATTTAACAATTCGAAGTTCTGTATTTGACTATTACAAGTTCAGATCTTTAAATTATTATTTACAATCTTAGTTTGAAATTAACAATTCGAAGTTCTGTATTTACTTATTACAAGTTCAGATCTTCAAGTTATAATTTGCAATAATAATTAGAAGCTATCAATTTTAAGCTCTGTATTTGACAATTACAAGTTCAGATCTTCAAGATATAATTAGCAAACATAATTTGAATTTTACAATTCTAAGTTCTGTATTTGACTATTACAAGTTCAGATCTTCAAGTTATAATTTGCAATAATAATTTGAATTTTACAATTCTAAGTTCAGTATTTTATGATTACAAGTTCAGATCTTCAAGTTATAATTTGCAATCATAATTTGAAGTTATCAATGCTAAGTTCTGTATTTGACAATTACAAGTTCAGATCTTCAAGTTATAATTTGAACTAATAATTTGTATTTAACTATTTGAAGTTCTGTATTTGACTATTACAAGTTCAGATCTTCAAATTATAATTTGCAATCATAATTTGAAGTTATCAATTCTAAGTTCTGTATTTGACAATTACAAGTTTAAATCTTCAAGTTATAATTAGCAATCATAATTTGTATTTAACAATTCGAAGTTCTGTATTTGACTATTAGAAGTTCAGATCTTCAAATTATTATTTACAATCTTAGTTTGAAATTAACAATTCGTAGTTCTGTATTTACTTATTACAAGTTCAGATCTTCAAGTTATAATTTGTAATTATAATTTATATTTAACAAATCTAAGTTCTGTAATTAACTATTACAAGTTCAGATCTTCAAGTTATAATTTGCAATCATAATTTGAAGTTATCAATTCAAAGTTCTGTATTTGACAATTACAAGTTCAGATGTTCAAGTTATAATTAGCAATCCTAATTTGTATTTTACAATTCTAAGTTCTGTATTTGACTATTACAAGTTCAGATCTTCAAGTTATAATTTGCAATAATAATTTGAATTTTACAATTCTAAATTCATTATTTTATGATTACAAGTTCAGATCTTCAAGTTATAATTTGCAATAATAATTTGAATTTTACAATTCTAAGTTCAGTATTTTATGATTACAAGTTCAGATCTTCAAGTTATAATTTGAAATAATAATTAGTATTTATCAAATTTAAGTTCAGTATTTGACTATTCCAAGTTCAGATCTTCAAGTTATAATTTGCAATCATAATTTGATGTTAACAATTCTAAGTTCTGTATTTGACAATTACAAGTTCAGATGTTCAAGTAATAATTAGCAATCATAATTTGTATTTTACAATTCTAAGTTCTGTATTTGACTATTACAAGTTCAGATCTTCAAGTTATAATTTGCAATAATAATTTGAATTTTACAATTCTAAGTTCAGTATTTTATGATTACAAGTTAAGATCTTCAAGTTATAATTTGCAATCATATATTGAAGTTATCAATGCTAAGTTCTGTATTTGTCAATTACAAGTTCAGATCTTCAAATTATTATTTAAAATCTTAGTTGGAAATTAACAATTCGAAGTTCTGTATTTACTTATTACAAGTTCAGATCTTCAAGTTATAATTTGCAATCATAATTTGAAGTTATCAACTCTAAGTTCTGTATTTGACAATTACAAGTTCAGATCTACAAGTTATAATTAGCAATCATAATTTGAATTTTACAATTCTAAGTTCAGTATTTGATGATTACAAGTTCAGATCTGCAAATTATTATTTACAATCTTAGTTTGAAATTTACAATTCGAAGTTCTGTATTTACTTATTACAAGTTCAGATCTTCAAGTTATAATTTGAAATTATAATTTATATTTAACATATCTAAGTTCTGTAATTAACTATTACAAGTTCAGATCTTCAAGTTATAATTAGCAATCATAATTAGAAGTTATCAATTCTAAGTTCTGTATTTGACAGTTACAAGTTCAGATCATTAAGTTATAATTTGAAATAATAATTAGTATTTTACAAATTTAAGTTCTGTAATTCACTATTACAAGTTCAGATCTTCAAGTTATAATTTGCAATAATAATTAGAAGCTATCAATTTTAAGCTCTGTATTTGACAATTACTAGTTCAGATCTTCAAGATATAATTAGCAAACATAATTTGAATTTTACACTTCTAAGTTCAGTATTTGACTATTCCAAGTTCAGATCTTTAAGTTATAATTTCCAACCATAATTTGATGTTATCAATTCTAAGTTCTGTATTTGACAATTACAAGTTCAGATGTTCAAGTTATAATTAGCAATCATAATTTGTATTTTACAATTCTAAGTTCTGTATTTGACTATTACAAGTTCAGATCTTCAAGTTATAATTTGCAATAATAATTTGAATTTTACAATTCTAAGTTCAGTATTTTATGATTACAAGTTCAGATCTTCAAGTTATAATTTGCAATCATAATTTGAAGTTATCAATGCTAAGTTCTGTATTTGACAATTACAAGTTCAGATCTTCAAGTTATAATTTGAACTAATAATTTGTATTTAACTATTTGAAGTTCTGTATTTGACTATTACAAGTTCAGATCTTCAAATTATAATTTGCAATCATAATTTGAAGTTATCAATTCTAAGTTCTGTATTTGACAATTACAAGTTTAAATCTTCAAGTTATAATTAGCAATCATAATTTGTATTTAACAATTCGAAGTTCTGTATTTGACTATTACAAGTTCAGATCTTCAAATTATTATTTACAATCTTAGTTTGAAATTAACAATTCGAAGTTCTGTATTTACTTATTACAAGTTCAGATCTTCAAGTTATAATTTGTAATTATAATTTATATTTAACAAATCTAAGTTCTGTAATTAACTATTACAAGTTCAGATCTTCAAGTTATAATTTGAACTAATAATTTGTATTTAACTATTCGAAGTTCTGTATTTGACTATTACAAGTTCAGATCTTCAAATTATAATTTGCAATCATAATTTGAAGTTATCAATTCTAAGTTCTGTATTTGACAATTACAAGTTCAGATCTTCAAGTTATAATTAGCAATCATAATTTGTATTTAACAATTCGAAGTTCTGTATTTGACTATTACAAGTTCAGATCTTCAAATTATTATTTACAATCCTAATTTGAAATTAGCAATTCGAAGTTCTGTATTTCCTTATTACAAGTTCAGATCTTCAAGTTATAATTTGCAATCATAATTTGAAGTTATCAATTCTAAGTTCTGTATTTGACAATTACAAGTTCAGATCTTCAAGTTATAATTTGCAATCATAATTTGAAGTTATCAATTCAAAGTTCTGTATTTGACAATTACAAGTTCAGATGTTCAAGTTATAATTAGCAATCCTAATTTGTATTTTACAATTCTAAGTTCTGTATTTGACTATTACAAGTTCAGATCTTCAAGTTATAATTTGCAATAATAATTTGAATTTTACAATTCTAAGTTCAGTATTTTATGATTACAAGTTCAGATCTTCAAGTTATAATTTGCAATAATAATTTGAATTTTACAATTCTAAGTTCAGTATTTTATGATTACAAGTTCAGATCTTCAAGTTATAACTTGCAATCATAATTTGAAGTTATCAATGCTAAGTTCTGTATTTGACAATTACAAGTTCAGATCTACAAGTTATAATTTGAACAAATAATTTGTATTTAACTATTTGAAGTTCTGTATTTGCCTATTACAAGTTCAGATCTTCAAATTATAATTTGCAATCATAATTTGAAGTTATCAATTCTAAGTTCTGTATTTGACAATTACAAGTTTAAATCTTCAAGTTATAATTAGCAATCATAATTCGTATTTAACAATTCGAAGTTCTGTATTTGACTATTACAAGTTCAGATCTTCAAATTATTATTTACAATCTTAGTTTGAAATTAACAATTCGAAGTTCTGTATTTACTTATTACAAGTTCAGATCTTCAAGTTATAATTTGTAATTATAATTTATATTTAACAAATCTAAGTTCTGTAATTAACTATTACAAGTTCAGATCTTCAAGTTATAATTTGAACTAATAATTTGTATTTAACTATTCGAAGTTCTGTATTTGACTATTACAAGTTCAGATCTTCAAATTATAATTTGCAATCATAATTTGAAGTTATTAATTCTAAGTTCTGTATTTGACAATTACAAGTTCAGATCTTCAAGTTATAATTAGCAATCGTAATTTGTATTTAACAATTCGAAGTTCTGTATTTGACTATTACAAGTTCAGATCTTCAAATTATTATTTACAATCTTAATTTGAAATTAACAATTCGAAGTTCTGTATTTCCTTATTACAAGTTCAGATGTTCAAGTTATAATTTGCAATCATAATTTGAAGTTATCAATTCTAAGTTCTGTATTTGACAATTACAAGTTCAGATCTTCAAGTTATAATTTGCAATCATAATTTGAAGTTATCAATTCTAAGTTCTGTATTTGACAATTACAAGTTCAGATGTTCAAGTTATAATTAGCAAACATAATTTGTATTTTACAATTCTAAGTTCTGTATTTGACTATTACAAGTTCAGATCTTCAAGTTATAATTTGCAATAATAATTTGAATTTCACAATTCTAAGTTCAGTATTTTATGATTACAAGTTCAGATCTTCAAGTTATAATTTGCAATCATAATTTGAAGTTATCAATGCTAAGTTCTGTATTTGACAATTACAAGTTCAGATCTTCAAGTTATAATTTGAACTAATAATTTGTATTTAACTATTTGAAGTTCTGTATTTGACTATTACAAGTTCAGATCTTCAAATTATAATTTGCAATCATAATTTGAAGTTATCAATTCTAAGTTCTGTATTTGACAATTACAAGTTTAAATCTTCAAGTTATAATTAGCAATCATAATTTGTATTTAACAATTCGAAGTTCAGTATTTGACTATTACAAGTTCAGATCTTCAAATTATTATTTACAATCTTAGTTTGAAATTAACAATTCGTAGTTCTGTATTTACTTATTACAAGTTCAGATCTTCAAGTTATAATTTGTAATTATAATTTATATTTAACAAATCTAAGTTCTGTAATTAACTATTTCAAGTTCAGATCTTCAAGTTATAATTTGAACTAATAATTTGTATTTAACTATTCGAAGTTCTGTATTTGACTATTACAAGTTCAGATCTTCAAATTATAATTTGCAATCATAATTTGAAGTTATCAATTCTAAGTTCTGTATTTGACAATTACAAGTTCAGATCTTCAAGTTATAATTAGCAATCATAATTTGTATTTAACAATTCGAAGTTCTGTATTTGACTATTACAAGTTCAGATCATCAAATTATTTTTTACAATATTAGTTTGAAATTAACAATTCGAAGTTCTGTATTTACTTATTACAAGTTCAGATCTTCAAAATATAATTAGCAATCATAATTTGAATTTTACAATTCTAAGTTCAGTATTTGATGATTGCAAGTTCAGATCTTCAAATTATTATTTACAATCTTAGTTTGAAAGTAACAATTCGAAGTTCTGTATTTACTTATTACACGTTCAGATCTTCAAGTTATAATTTGAAATTATAATTTATATTTAACAAATCTAAGTTCTGTAATTAACTATTACAAGTTCAGATCTTCAAGTTATAATTTGCAATCATAATTTGAAGTTATCAATTCTAAGTTCGGTATTTGACAATTACAAGTTCAGATGTTCAAGTTATAATTAGCAATCATAATTTGAATTTTACAAATCTAAGTGCTGTATTTGACTATTACAAGTTCAGATCATTAAGTTATAATTTGAAATAATAATTAGTATTTAACAAATTTAAGTTCTGTAATTCACTATTACAAGTTCAGATCTTCAAGTTATAATTTGCAATAATAATTAGAAGCTATCAATTTTAAGCTCTGTATTTGACAATTACAAGTTCAGATCTTCAAGTTATAATTTGCAATCATAATTTGATGTTATCAATTCTAAGTTCTGTATTTGACAATTACAAGTTCAGATGTTCAAGTTATAATTAGCAATCATAATTTGTATTTTACAATTCTAAGTTCTGTATTTGACTATTACAAGTTCAGATCTTCGAGTTATAATTTGCAATAATAATTTGAATTTTACAATTCTAAGTTCAGTATTTTATGATTACAAGTTCAGATCTTCAAGTTATAATTTGCAATCATAATTTGAAGTTATCAATGCTAAGTTCTGTATTTGACAATTACAAGTTCAGATCTTCAAATTATTATTTAAAATCTTAGTTGGAAATTAACAATTCGAAGTTCTGTATTTACTTATTACAAGTTCAGATCTTCAAGTTATAATTTGCAATCATATTTTGAAGTTATCAACTCTAAGTTCTGTATTTGACAATTACAAGTTCAGATCTTCAAGTTATAATTAGCAATCATAATTTGAATTTTACAATTCTAAGTTCAGTATTTGATGATTACAAGTTCAGATCTTCAAATTATTATTTACAATCTTAGTTTGAAATTTACAATTCGAAGTTCTGTATTTACTTATTACAAGTTCAGATCTTCAAGTTATAATTTGAAATTATAATTTATATTTAACATATCTAAGTTCTGTAATTAACTATTACAAGTTCAGATCTTCAAGTTATAATTAGCAATCATAATTAGAAGTTATCAATTCTAAGTTCTGTATTTGACAGTTACAAGTTCAGATCATTAAGTTATAATTTGAAATAATAATTAGTATTTAACAAATTTAAGTTCTGTAATTCACTATTACAAGTTCAGATCTTCAAGTTATAATTTGCAATAATAATTAGAAGCTATCAATTTTAAGCTCTGTATTTGACAATTACAAGTTCAGATCTTCAAGATATAATTAGCAAACATAATTTGAATTTTACACTTCTAAGTTCAGTATTTGACTATTCCAAGTTCAGATCTTCAAGTTATAGTTTGCAATCATAATTTGATGTTATCAATTCTAAGTTCTGTATTTGACAATTACAAGTTCAGATGTTCAAGTTATAATTAGCAATCATAATTTGTATTTTACAATTCTAAGATCTGTATTTGACTATTACAAGTTCAGATCTTCAAGTTATAATTTGCAATAATAATTTGAATATTACAATTCTAAGTTCAGTATTTTATGATTACAAGTTCAGATCTTCAAGTTATAATTTGCAATCATAATTTGAAGTTATCAATGCTATGTTTTGTATTTGACAATTACAAGTTCAGATCTTCAAGTTATAATTTGAACTAATAATTTGTATTTAACTATTTGAAGTTCTGTATTTGACTATTACAAGTGCAGATCTTCAAATTATAATTTGCAATCATAATTTCAAGTTTTCAATTCTAAGTTCTGTATTTGACAATTACAAGTTTAAATCTTCAAGTTATAATTAGCAATCAAAATTTGTATTTAACAATTCGAAGTTCTGTATTTGACTATTACAAGTTCAGATCTTTAAATTATTATTTACAATCTTAGTTTGAA
Organism: Cantharis lateralis; assembly: GCA_963170105.1. Classification (NCBI taxonomy): domain Eukaryota; kingdom Metazoa; phylum Arthropoda; class Insecta; order Coleoptera; family Cantharidae; genus Cantharis; species Cantharis lateralis. The sequence continues at coordinate 988,333 of CAUJGK010000001.1, read as the reverse complement.
ATTAACAATTCGAAGTTCTGTATTTACGTATTACAAGTTCAGATCTTCAAGTTATAATTTGCAATAATAATTAGAAGCTATCAATTTTAAGCTCTGTATTTGACAATTACAAGTTCAGATCTTCAAGATATAATTAGCTAACATAATTTGAATTTTACAATTCTAAGTTCTGTATTTGACTATTACAAGTTCAGATCATTAAGTTATAATTTGAAATAATAATTAGTATTTAACAAATTTAAGTTCAGTATTTGACTATTCCAAGTTCAGATCTTCAAGTTATAATTTGCAATCATAATTTGATGTTATCAATTCTAAGTTCTGTATTTGACAATTACAAGTTCAGATGTTCAAGTTATAATTAGCAATCATAATTTGTATTTTACAATTCTAAGTTCTGTATTTGACTATTACAAGTTCAGATCTTCAAGTTATAATTTGCAATAATAATTTGAATTTTACAATTCTTAGTTCAGTATTTTATGATTACAAGTTCAGATCTTCAAGTTATAATTTGCAATCATAATTTGAAGTTATCAATGCTAACTTCTGTATTTGACAATTACAAGTTCAGATCTTCAAATTATTATTTAAAATCTTAGTTGGAAATTAACAATTCGAAGTTCTGTATTTACTTATTACAAGTTCAGATCTTCAAGTTATAATTTGCAATCATATTTTAAAGTTATCAACTCTAAGTTCTGTATTTGACAATTACAAGTTCAGATCTTCAAGTTATAATTAGCAATCATAATTTGAATTTTACAATTTTAAGTTCAGTATTTGATGATTACAAGTTCAGATCTTCAAATTATTATTTACAATCTTAGTTTGAAATTTACAATTCGAAGTTCTGTATTTACTTATTACAAGTTCAGATCTTCAAGTTATAATTTGAAATTATAATTTATATTTAACATATCTAAGTTCTGTAATTAACTATTACAAGTTCAGATCTTCAAGTTATAATTAGCAATCATAATTAGAAGTTATCAATTCTAAGTTCTGTATTTGACAGTTACAAGTTCAGATCATTAAGTTATAATTTGAAATAATAATTAGTATTTAACAAATTTAAGTTCTGTAATTCACTATTACAAGTTCAGATCTTCAAGTTATAATTTGCAATAATAATTAGAAGCTATCAATTTTAAGCTCTGTATTTGACAATTACAAGTTCAGATCTTCAAGATATAATTAGCAAACATAATTTGAATTTTACACTTCTAAGTTCAGTATTTGACTATTCCAAGTTCAGATCTTCAAGTTATAATTTGCAATCATAATTTGAAGTTATCAATGCTATGTTCTGTATTTGACAATTACAAGTTCAGATCTTCAAGTTATAATTTGAACTAATAATTTGTATTTAACTATATGAAGTTCTGTATTTGACTATTACAAGTGCAGATCTTCAAATTATAATTTGCAATCATAATTTGAAGTTATCAATTCTAAGTTCTGTATTTGACAATTACAAGTTTAAATCTTCAAGTTATAATTAGCAATCAAAATTTGTATTTAACAATTCGAAGTTCTGTATTTGACTATTACAAGTTCAGATCTTTAAATTATTATTTACAATCTTAGTTTGAAATTAACAATTCGAAGTTCTGTATTTACTTATTACAAGTTCAGATCTTCAAAATATAATTAGCAATCATAATTTGAATTTTACAATTCTAAGTTCAGTATTTGATGATTGCAAGTTCAGATCTTCAAATTATTATTTACAATCTTAGTTTGAAAGTAACAATTCGAAGTTCTGTATTTACTTATTACACGTTCAGATCTTCAAGTTATAATTTGAAATTATAATTTATATTTAACAAATCTAAGTTCTGTAATTAACTATTACAAGTTCAGATCTTCAAGTTATAATTTGCAATCATAATTTGAAGTTATCAATTCTAAGTTCGGTATTTGACAATTACAAGTTCAGATGTTCAAGTTATAATTAGCAATCATAATTTGAATTTTACAAATCTAAGTGCTGTATTTGACTATTACAAGTTCAGATCATTAAGTTATAATTTGAAATAATAATTAGTATTTAACAAATTTAAGTTCTGTAATTCACTATTACAAGTTCAGATCTTCAAGTTATAATTTGCAATAATAATTAGAAGCTATCAATTTTAAGCTCTGTATTTGACAATTACAAGTTCAGATCTTCAAGTTATAATTTGCAATCATAATTTGATGTTATCAATTCTAAGTTCTGTATTTGACAATTACAAGTTCAGATGTTCAAGTTATAATTAGCAATCATAATTTGTATTTTACAATTCTAAGTTCTGTATTTGACTATTACAAGTTCAGATCTTCGAGTTATAATTTGCAATAATAATTTGAATTTTACAATTCTAAGTTCAGTATTTTATGATTACAAGTTCAGATCTTCAAGTTATAATTTGCAATCATAATTTGAAGTTATCAATGCTAAGTTCTGTATTTGACAATTACAAGTTCAGATCTTCAAATTATTATTTAAAATCTTAGTTGGAAATTAACAATTCGAAGTTCTGTATTTACTTATTACAAGTTCAGATCTTCAAGTTATAATTTGCAATCATATTTTGAAGTTATCAACTCTAAGTTCTGTATTTGACAATTACAAGTTCAGATCTTCAAGTTATAATTAGCAATCATAATTTGAATTTTACAATTCTAAGTTCAGTATTTGATGATTACAAGTTCAGATCTTCAAATTATTATTTACAATCTTAGTTTGAAATTTACAATTCGAAGTTCTGTATTTACTTATTACAAGTTCAGATCATTAAGTTATAATTTGAAATAATAATTAGTATTTAACAAATTTAAGTTCTGTAATTCACTATTACAAGTTCAGATCTTCAAGTTATAATTTGCAATAATAATTAGAAGCTATCAATTTTAAGCTCTGTATTTGACAATTACAAGTTCAGATCTTCAAGATATAATTAGCAAACATAATTTGAATTTTACACTTCTAAGTTCAGTATTTGACTATTCCAAGTTCAGATCTTCAAGTTATAGTTTGCAATCATAAATTGATGTTATCAATTCTAAGTTCTGTATTTGACAATTACAAGTTCAGATGTTCAAGTTATAATTAGCAATCATAATTTGTATTTTACAATTCTAAGATCTGTATTTGACTATTACAAGTTCAGATCTTCAAGTTATAATTTGCAATAATAATTTGAATATTACAATTCTAAGTTCAGTATTTTATGATTACAAGTTCAGATCTTCAAGTTATAATTTGCAATCATAATTTGAAGTTATCAATGCTATGTTCTGTATTTGACAATTACAAGTTCAGATCTTCAAGTTATAATTTGAACTAATAATTTGTATTTAACTATTTGAAGTTCTGTATTTGACTATTACAAGTGCAGATCTTCAAATTATAATTTGCAATCATAATTTGAAGTTTTCAATTCTAAGTTCTGTATTTGACAATTACAAGTTTAAATCTTCAAGTTATAATTAGCAATCAAAATTTGTATTTAACAATTCGAAGTTCTGTATTTGACTATTACAAGTTCAGATCTTTAAATTATTATTTACAATCTTAGTTTGAAATTAACAATTCGAAGTTCTGTATTTACGTATTACAAGTTCAGATCTTCAAGTTATAATTTGCAATAATAATTAGAAGCTATCAATTTTAAGCTCTGTATTTGACAATTACAAGTTCAGATCTTCAAGATATAATTAGCTAACATAATTTGAATTTTACAATTCTAAGTTCTGTATTTGACTATTACAAGTTCAGATCATTAAGTTATAATTTGAAATAATAATTAGTATTTAACAAATTTAAGTTCAGTATTTGACTATTCCAAGTTCAGATCTTCAAGTTATAATTTGCAATCATAATTTGATGTTATCAATTCTAAGTTCTGTATTTGACAATTACAAGTTCAGATGTTCAAGTTATAATTAGCAATCATAATTTGTATTTTACAATTCTAAGTTCTGTATTTGACTATTACAAGTTCAGATCTTCAAGTTATAATTTGCAATAATAATTTGAATTTTACAATTCTTAGTTCAGTATTTTATGATTACAAGTTCAGATCTTCAAGTTATAATTTGCAATCATAATTTGAAGTTATCAATGCTAAGTTCTGTATTTGACAATTACAAGTTCAGATCTTCAAATTATTATTTAAAATCTTAGTTGGAAATTAACAATTCGAAGTTCTGTATTTACTTATTACAAGTTCAGATCTTCAAGTTATAATTTGCAATCATATTTTGAAGTTATCAACTCGAAGTTCTGTATTTGACAATTACAAGTTCAGATCTTCAAGTTATAATTAGCAATCATAATTTGAATTTTACAATTCTAAGTTCAGTATTTGATGATTGCAAGTTCAGATCTTCAAATTATTATTTACAATCTTAGTTTGAAATTTACAATTCGAAGTTCTGTATTTACTTATTACAAGTTCAGATCTTCAAGTTATAATTTGAAATTATAATTTATATTTAACATATCTAAGTTCTGTAATTAACTATTACAAGTTCAGATCTTCAAGTTATAATTAGCAATCATAATTAGAAGTTATCAATTCTAAGTTCTGTATTTGACAGTTACAAGTTCAGATCATTAAGTTATAATTTGAAATAATAATTAGTATTTAACAAATTTAAGTTCTGTAATTCACTATTACAAGTTCAGATCTTCAAGTTATAATTTGCAATAATAATTAGAAGCTATCAATTTTAAGCTCTGTATTTGACAATTACAAGTTCAGATCTTCAAGATATAATTAGCAAACATAATTTGAATTTTACACTTCTAAGTTCAGTATTTGACTATTCCAAGTTCAGATCTTCAAGTTATAATTTGCAATCATAATTTGAAGTTATCAATGCTATGTTCTGTATTTGACAATTACAAGTTCAGATCTTCAAGTTATAATTTGAACTAATAATTTGTATTTAACTATATGAAGTTCTGTATTTGACTATTACAAGTGCAGATCTTCAAATTATAATTTGCAATCATAATTTGAAGTTATCAATTCTAAGTTCTGTATTTGACAATTACAAATTTAAATCTTCAAGTTATAATTAGCAATCAAAATTTGTATTTAACAATTCGAAGTTCTGTATTTGACTATTACAAGTTCAGATCTTTAAATTATTATTTACAATCTTAGTTTGAAATTAACAATTCGAAGTTCTGTATTTACTTATTACAAGTTCAGATCTTCAAGTTATAATTTGCAATAATAATTAGAAGCTATCAATTTTAAGCTCTGTATTTGACAATTACAAGTTCAGATCTTCAAGATATAATTAGCAAACATAATTTGAATTTTACAATTCTAAGTTCTGTATTTGACTATTACAAGTTCAGATCATTAAGTTATAATTTGAAATAATAATTAGTATTTAACAAATTTAAGTTCAGTATTTGACTATTCCAAGTTCAGATCTTCAAGTTATAATTTGCAATCATAATTTGATGTTATCAATTCTAAGTTCTGTATTTGACAATTACAAGTTCAGATGTTCAAGTTATAATTAGCAATCATAATTTGTATTTTACAATTCTAAGTTCTGTATTTGACTATTACAAGTTCAGATCTTCAAGTTATAATTTGCAATAATAATTTGGAATTTTACAATTCTAAGTTCAGTATTTTATGATTACAAGTTCAGATCTTCAAGTTATAATTTGCAATCATAATTTGAAGTTATCAATGCTAAGTTCTGTATTTGACAATTACAAGTTCAGATCTTCAAATTATTATTTAAAATCTTAGTTGGAAATTAACGATTCGAAGTTCTGTATTTACTTATTACAAGTTCAGATCTTCAAGTTATAATTTGCAATCATATTTTGAAGTTATCAACTCTAAGTTCTGTATTTGACAATTACAAGTTCAGATCTTCAAGTTATAATTAGCAATCATAATTTGAATTTTACAATTCTAAGTTCAGTATTTGATGATTACAAGTTCAGATCTACAAATTATTATTTACAATCTTAGTTTGAAATTTACAATTCGAAGTTCTGTATTTACTTATTACAAGTTCAGATCTTCAAGTTATAATTTTAAATTATAATTTATATGTAACATATCTAAGTTCTGTAATTAACTATTACAAGTTCAGATCTTCAAGTTATAATTTGCAATAATAATTAGAAGCTATCAATTTTAAGCTCTGTATTTGACAATTACAAGTTCAGATCTTCAAGATATAATTAGCAAACATAATTTGAATGTTACACTTCTAAGTTCAGTATTTGACTATTCCAAGTTCAGATCTTCAAGTTATAGTTTGCAATCATAATTTGATGTTATCAATTCTAAGTTCTGTATTTGACAATTACAAGTTCAGATGTTCAAGTTATAATTAGCAATCATAATTTGTATTTTACAATTCTAAGATCTGTATTTGACTATTACAAGTTCAGATCTTCAAGTTATAATTTGCAATAATAATTTGAATTTTACAATTCTAAGTTCAGTATTTTATGATTACAAGTTCAGATCTTCAAGTTATAATTTGCAATCATAATTTGAAGTTATCAATGCTATGTTCTGTATTTGACAATTACAAGTTCAGATCTTCAAGTTATAATTTGAACTAATAATTTGTATTTAACTATTTGAAGTTCTGTATTTGACTATTACAAGTGCAGATCTTCAAATTATAATTTGCAATCATAATTTGAAGTTATCAATTCTAAGTTCTGAATTTGACAATTACAAGTTTAAATCTTCAAGTTATAATTAGCAATCAAAATTTGTATTTAACAATTCGAAGTTCTGTATTTGACTATTACAAGTTCAGATCTTCAAGTTATAATTTGAAATTATAACTTATATTTAACAAATCTAAGTTCTGTAATTAACTATTACAAGTTCAGATCTTCAAGTTATAATTTGAAATTATAATTTATATTTAACAAATCTAAGTTCTGTAATTAACTATTACAAGTGCAGATCTTCAAATTATAATTTGCAATCATAATTTGAAGTTATCAATTCTAAGTTCTGTATTTGACAATTACAAGTTTAAATCTTCATGTTATAATTAGCAATCAAAATTTGTATTTAACAATTCGAAGTTCTGTATTTGACAATTACAAGTTCAGATCTTCAAGTTATAATTAGCAATCATAATTTGTATTTAACAATTCGAAGTTCTGTATTTGACTATTACAAGTTCAGATCTTCAAATTATTATTTACAATCTTAATTTGAAATTAACAATTCGAAGTTCTGTATTTACTTATTACAAGTTCAGATCTTCAAGTTATAATTTGCAATCATAATTTGAAGTTATCAATTCTAAGTTCTGTATTTGACAATTACAAGTTCAGATCTTCAAGTTATAATTTGCAATCATAATTGCAGTTATCAATTCTAAGTTCTGTATTTGACAATTACAAGTTCAGATCTTCTAATTATTATTTACAATCTTAGTTTGAAATTAACAATTCGAAGTTCTGTATTTACTTATTACAACTTCAGATCTTCAAAATATAATTAGCAATCATAATTTGAATTTTACAATTCTAAGTTCAGTATTTGATGATTACAAGTTCAGATCTTCAAATTATTATTTACAATCTTAGTTTGAAATTAACAATTCGAAGTTCTGTATTTACTTATTACACGTTCAGATCTTCAAGTTATAATTTGAAATTATAATTTATATTTAACAAATCTAAGTTCTGTAATTAACTATTACAAGTTCAGATCTTCAAGTTATAATTAGCAATCATAATTTGTATTTAACAATTCGAAGTTCTGTATTTGACTATTACAAGTTCAGATCTTCAAATTATTATTTACAATCTTAGTTTGAAATTAACAATTCGAAGTTCTGTATTTACTTATTACAAGTTCAGATCTTCAAGTTATAATTTGTAATTATAATTTATATTTAACAATTCTAAGTTCTGTAATTAAGTTCAGATCTTCAAGTTATAATTTGAACTAATAATTTGTATTTAACTATTCGAAGTTCTGTATTTGACTATTACAAGTTCAGATCTTCAAATTATAATTTGCAATCATAATTTGAAGTTATCAATTCTAAGTTCTGTATTTGACAATTACAAGTTCAGATCTTCAAGTTATAATTAGCAATCATAATTTGTATTTAACAATTCGAAGTTCTGTATTTGACTATTACAAGCTCAGATCTTCAAATTATTACTTACAATCTTAATTTGAAATTAACAATTCGAAGTTCTGTATTTCCTTATTACAAGTTCAGATCTTCAAGTTATAATTTGCAATCATAATTTGAAGTTATCAATACTAAGTTCTGTATTTGACTATTACAAGTTCAGATCTTCAAGTTATAATTTGCAATAATAATTTGAATTTTACAATTCTAAGTTCAGTATTTTATGATTACAAGTTCAGATCTTCAAGTTATAATTTGCAATAATAATTTGAATTTTACAATTCTAAGTTCAGTATTTTATGATTACAAGTTCAGATCTTCAAGTTATAACTTGCAATCATAATTTGAAGTTATCAATGCTAAGTTCTGTATTTGACAATTACAAGTTCAGATCTTCAAGTTATAATTTGAACTAATAATTTGTATTTAACTATTTGAAGTTCTGTATTTGCCTATTACAAGTTCAGATCTTCAAATTATAATTTGCAATCATAATTTGAAGTTATCAATTCTAAGTTCTGTATTTGACAATTACAAGTTTAAATCTTCAAGTTATAATTAGCAATCATAATTTGTATTTAACAATTCGAAGTTCTGTATTTGACTATTACAAGTTCAGATCTTCAAATTATTATTTACAATTATAGTTTGAAATTAACAATTCGAAGTTCTGTATTTACTTATTACAAGTTCAGATCTTCAAGTTATAATTTGTAATTATAATTTATATTTAACAAATCTAAGTTCTGTAATTAACTATTACAAGTTCAGATCTTCAAGTTATAATTTGAACTAATAATTTGTATTTAACTATTCGAAGTTCTGTATTTGACTATTACAAGTTCAGATCTTCAAATTATAATTTGCAATCATAATTTGAAGTTATCAATTCTAAGTTCTGTATTTGACAATTACAAGTTCAGATCTTCAAGTTATAATTAGCAATCATAATTTGTATTTAACAATTCGAAGTTCTGTATTTGAGTATTACAAGTTCAGATCTTCAAATTATTATTTACAATCTTAATTTGAAATTAACAATTCGAAGTTCTGTATTTCCTTATTACAAGTTCAGATCTTCAAGTTATAATTTGCAATCATAATTTGAAGTTATCAATTCTAAGTTCTGTATTTGACAATTACAAGTTCAGATCTTCAAGTTATAATTTGCAATCATAATTTGAAGTTATCAATTCTAAGTTCTGTATTTGACAATTACAAGTTCAGATCTTCAAGTTATAATTTGCAATCATAATTGCAGTTATCAATTCTAAGTTCTGTATTTGACAATTACAAGTTCAGATCTTCTAATTATTATTTACAATCTTAGTTTGAAATTAACAATTCGAAGTTCTGTATTTACTTATTACAACTTCAGATCTTCAAAATATAATTAGCAATCATAATTTGAATTTTACAATTCTAAGTTCAGTATTTGATGATTACAAGTTCAGATCTTCAAATTATTATTTACAATCTTAGTTTGAAATTAACAATTCGAAGTTCTGTATTTACTTATTACACGTTCAGATCTTCAAGTTATAATTTGAAATTATAATTTATATTTAACAAATCTAAGTTCTGTAATTAACTATTACAAGTTCAGATCTTCAAGTTATAATTAGCAATCATAATTTGTATTTAACAATTCGAAGTTCTGTATTTGACTATTACAAGTTCAGATCTTCAAATTATTATTTACAATCTTAGTTTGAAATTAACAATTCGAAGTTCTGTATTTACTTATTACAAGTTCAGATCTTCAAGTTATAATTTGTAATTATAATTTATATTTAACAATTCTAAGTTCTGTAATTAACTATTACAAGTTCAGATCTTCAAGTTATAATTTGAACTAATAATTTGTATTTAACTATTCGAAGTTCTGTATTTGACTATTACAAGTTCAGATCTTCAAATTATAATTTGCAATCATAATTTGAAGTTATCAATTCTAAGTTCTGTATTTGACAATTACAAGTTCAGATCTTCAAGTTATAATTAGCAATCATAATTTGTATTTAACAATTCGAAGTTCTGTATTTGACTATTACAAGTTCAGATCTTCAAATTATTATTTACAATCTTAATTTGAAATTAACAATTCGAAGTTCTGTATTTCCTTATTACAAGTTCAGATCTTCAAGTTATAATTTGCAATCATAATTTGAAGTTATCAATTCTAAGTTCTGTATTTGACTATTACAAGTTCAGATCTTCAAGTTATAATTTGCAATAATAATTTGAATTTTACAATTCTAAGTTCAGAATTTTATGATTACAAGTTCAGATCTTCAAGTTATAATTTGCAATAATAATTTGAATTTTACAATTCTAAGTTCAGTATTTTATGATTACAAGTTCAGATCTTCAAGTTATAACTTGCAATCATAATTTGAAGTTATCAATGCTAAGTTCTGTATTTGACAATTACAAGTTCAGATCTTCAAGTTATAATTTGAACTAATAATTTGTATTTAACTATTTGAAGTTCTGTATTTGCCTATTACAAGTTCAGATCTTCAAATTATAATTTGCAATCATAATTTGAAGTTATCAATTCTAAGTTCTGTATTTGACAATTACAAGTTTAAATCTTCAAGTTATAATTAGCAATCATAATTTGTATTTAACAATTCGAAGTTCTGTATTTGACTATTACAAGTTCAGATCTTCAAATTATTATTTACAATTATAGTTTGAAATTAACAATTCGAAGTTCTGTATTTACTTATTACAAGTTCAGATCTTCAAGTTATAATTTGTAATTATAATTTATATTTAACAAATCTAAGTTCTGTAATTAACTATTACAAGTTCAGATCTTCAAGTTATAATTTGAACTAATAATTTGTATTTAACTATTCGAAGTTCTGTATTTGACTATTACAAGTTCAGATCTTCAAATTATAATTTGCAATCATAATTTGAAGTTATCAATTCTAAGTTCTGTATTTGACAATTACAAGTTCAGATCTTCAAGTTATAATTAGCAATCATAATTTGTATTTAACAATTCGAAGTTCTGTATTTGAGTATTACAAGTTCAGATCTTCAAATTATTATTTACAATCTTAATTTGAAATTAACAATTCGAAGTTCTGTATTTCCTTATTACAAGTTCAGATCTTCAAGTTATAATTTGCAATCATAATTTGAAGTTATCAATTCTAAGTTCTGTATTTGACAATTACAAGTTCAGATCTTCAAGTTATAATTTGCAATCATAATTTGAAGTTATCAATTCTAAGTTCTGTATTTGACAATTACAAGTTCAGATCTTCAAGTTATAATTTGCAATCATAATTGCAGTTATCAATTCTAAGTTCTGTATTTGACAATTACAAGTTCAGATCTTCTAATTATTATTTACAATCTTAGTTTGAAATTAACAATTCGAAGTTCTGTATTTACTTATTACAACTTCAGATCTTCAAAATATAATTAGCAATCATAATTTGAATTTTACAATTCTAAGTTCAGTATTTGATGATTACAAGTTCAGATCTTCAAATTATTATTTACAATCTTAGTTTGAAATTAACAATTCGAAGTTCTGTATTTACTTATTACACGTTCAGATCTTCAAGTTATAATTTGAAATTATAATTTATATTTAACAAATCTAAGTTCTGTAATTAACTATTACAAGTTCAGATCTTCAAGTTATAATTAGCAATCATAATTTGTATTTAACAATTCGAAGTTCTGTATTTGACTATTACAAGTTCAGATCTTCAAATTATTATTTACAATCTTAGTTTGAAATTAACAATTCGAAGTTCTGTATTTACTTATTACAAGTTCAGATCTTCAAGTTATAATTTGTAATTATAATTTATATTTAACAATTCTAAGTTCTGTAATTAACTATTACAAGTTCAGATCTTCAAGTTATAATTTGAACTAATAATTTGTATTTAACTATTCGAAGTTCTGTATTTGACTATTACAAGTTCAGATCTTCAAATTATAATTTGCAATCATAATTTGAAGTTATCAATTCTAAGTTCTGTATTTGACAATTACAAGTTCAGATCTTCAAGTTATAATTAGCAATCATAATTTGTATTTAACAATTCGAAGTTCTGTATTTGACTATTACAAGTTCAGATCTTCAAATTATTATTTACAATCTTAATTTGAAATTAACAATTCGAAGTTCTGTATTTCCTTATTACAAGTTCAGATCTTCAAGTTATAATTTGCAATCATAATTTGAAGTTATCAATTCTAAGTTCTGTATTTGACTATTACAAGTTCAGATCTTCAAGTTATAATTTGCAATAATAATTTGAATTTTACAATTCTAAGTTCAGTATTTTATGATTACAAGTTCAGATCTTCAAGTTATAATTTGCAATAATAATTTGAATTTTACAATTCTAAGTTCAGTATTTTATGATTACAAGTTCAGATCTTCAAGTTATAACTTGCAATCATAATTTGAAGTTATCAATGCTAAGTTCTGTATTTGACAATTACAAGTTCAGATCTTCAAGTTATAATTTGAACTAATAATTTGTATTTAACTATTTGAAGTTCTGTATTTGCCTATTACAGGTTCAGATCTTCAAATTATAATTTGCAATCATAATTTGAAGTTATCAATTCTAAGTTCTGTATTTGACAATTACAAGTTTAAATCTTCAAGTTATAATTAGCAATCATAATTTGTATTTAACAATTCGAAGTTCTGTATTTGACTATTACAAGTTCAGATCTTCAAATTATTATTTACAATTATAGTTTGAAATTAACAATTCTAAGTTCTGTATTTACTTATTACAAGTTCAGATCTTCAAGTTATAATTTGTAATTATAATTTATATTTAACAAATCTAAGTTCTGTAATTAACTATTACAAGTTCAGATCTTCAAGTTATAATTTGAACTAATAATTTGTATTTAACTATTCGAAGTTCTGTATTTGACTATTACAAGTTCAGATCTTCAAATTATAATTTGCAATCATAATTTGAAGTTATCAATTCTAAGTTCTGTATTTGACAATTACAAGTTCAGATCTTCAAGTTATAATTAGCAATCATAATTTGTATTTAACAATTCGAAGTTCTGTATTTGACTATTACAAGTTCAGATCTTCAAATTAATATTTACAATCATAATTTGAAGTTATCAATTCTAAGTTCTGTATTTGACAATTACAAGTTCAGATCTTCAAGTTATAATTTGCAATCATAATTTGAAGTTATCAATTCTAAGTTCTGTATTTGACTATTACAAGTTCAGATCTTCAAGTTATAATTTGCAATAATAATTTGAATTTTACAATTCTAAGTTCAGTATTTTATGATTACAAGTTCAGATCTTCAAGTTATAATTTGCAATAATAATTTGAATTTTACAATTCTAAGTTCAGTATTTTATGATTACAAGTTCAGATCTTCAAGTTATAACTTGCAATCATAATTTGAAGTTATCAATGCTAAGTTCTGTATTTGACAATTACAAGTTCAGATCTTCAAGTTATAATTTGAACTAATAATTTGTATTTAACTATTTGAAGTTCTGTATTTGCCTATTACAAGTTCAGATCTTCAAATTATAATTTGCAATCATAATTTGAAGTTATCAATTCTAAGTTCTGTATTTGACAATTACAAGTTTAAATCTTCAAGTTATAATTAGCAATCATAATTTGTATTTAACAATTCGAAGTTCTGTATTTGACTATTACAAGTTCAGATCTTCAAATTATTATTTACAATTATAGTTTGAAATTAACAATTCGAAGTTCTGTATTTACTTATTACAAGTTTAGATCTTCAAGTTATAATTTGTAATTATAATTTATATTTAACAAATCTAAGTTCTGTAATTAACTATTACAAGTTCAGATCTTCAAGTTATAATTTGAACTAATAATTTGTATTTAACTATTCGAAGTTCTGTATTTGACTATTACAAGTTCAGATCTTCAAATTATAATTTGCAATCATAATTTGAAGTTATCAATTCTAAGTTCTGTATTTGACAATTACAAGTTCAGATCTTCAAGTTATAATTAGCAATCATAATTTGTATTTAACAATTCGAAGTTCTGTATTTGACTATTACAAGTTCAGATCTTCAAATTATTATTTACAATCTTAATTTGAAATTAACAATTCGAAGTTCTGTATTTCCTTATTACAAGTTCAGATCTTTAAGTTATAATTTGCAATCATAATTTGAAGTTATCAATTCTAAGTTCTGTATTTGACAATTACAAGTTCAGATCTTCAAGTTATAATTTGCAATCATAATTTGAAGTTATCAATTCTAAGTTCTGTATTTGACAATTACAAGTTCAGATGTTCAAGTTATAATTAGCAATCATAATTTGTATTTTAAAATTCTAAGTTCTGTATTTGACTATTACAAGTTCAGATCTTCAAGTTATACGTTGCAATAATAATTTGAATTTCACAATTCTAAGTTCAGTATTTTATGATTACAAGTTCAGATCTTCAAGTTATAATTTGCAATCATAATTTGAAGTTATCAATGCTAAGTTCTGTATTTGACAATTACAAGTTCAGATCTTCAAGTTATAATTTGAACTAATAATTTGTATTTAACTATTTGAAGTTCTGTATTTGACTATTACAAGTTCAGATCTTCAAATTATAATTTGCAATCATAATTTGAAGTTATCAATTCTAAGTTCTGTATTTGACAATTACAAGTTTAAATCTTCAAGTTATAATTAGCAATCATAATTTGTATTTAACAATTCGAAGTTCTGTATTTGACTATTACAAGTTCAGATCTTCAAATTATTATTTACAATCTTAGTTTGAAATTAACAATTCGTAGTTCTGTATTTACTTATTACAAGTTCAGATCTTCAAGTTATAATTTGTAATTATAATTTATATTTAACAAATCTAAGTTCTGTAATTAACTATTACAAGTTCAGATCTTCAAGTTATAATTTGAACTAATAATTTGTATTTAACTATTCGAAGTTCTGTATTTGACTATTACAAGTTCAGATCTTCAAATTATAATTTGCAATCATAATTTGAAGTTATCAATTCTAAGTTCTGTATTTGACAATTACAAGTTCAGATGTTCAAGTTATAATTAGCAATCATAATTTGAATATTACAATTCTAAGTTCTGTATTTGCCTATTACAAGTTCAGATCTTCAAGTTATAATTTGCAATCATAATTTGAAGTTATCAATGCTAAGTTCTGTATTTGACAATTACAAGTTCAAATCTTAAAGTTATAATTTGAACTAATAATTTGTATTTAACTATTCGAAGTTCTGTATTTGACTATTACAAGTTCAGATCTTCAAATGATAATTTGAAATCATAATTTGAAGTTATCAATTCTAAGTTCTGTATTTGACAATTACAAGTTCAAATCTTAAAGTTATAATTTGAACTAATAATTTGTATTTAACTATTCGAAGTTCTGTATTTGACTATTACAAGTTCAGATCTTCAAATGATAATTTGAAATCATAATTTGAAGTTATCAATGCTAAGTTCTGTATTTGACAATTACAAGTTCAAATCTTAAAGTTATAATTTGAACTAATAATTTGTATTTAACTATTCGAAGTTCTGTATTTGACTATTAAAAGTTCAGATCTTCAAATGATAATTTGAAATCATAATTTGAAGTTATCAATTCTAAGTTCTGTATTTGTCTATTACAAGTTCAGATCTTCAAATTATTATTTACAATCTTAGTTTGAAATTTACAATTCGAAGTTCTGTATTTACTTATTACAAGTTCAGATCTTCTAGTTATAATTTGCAATCATAATTTGAAGTTATCAATTCTAAGTTCTGTATTTGACAATTACAAGTTCAGATCTTCAAGTTATAATTTGCAATCATAATTTGAAGTTATCAATTCAAAGTTCTGTATTTGACAATTACTAGTTCAGATGTTCAAGTTATAATTAGCAATCCTAATTTGTATTTTACAATTCTAAGTTCTGTATTTGACTATTACAAGTTCAGATCTTCAAGTTATAATTTGCAATAATAATTTGAATTTTACAATTCTAAGTTCAGTATTTTATGATTACAAGTTCAGATCTTCAAGTTATAATTTGCAATAATAATTTGAATTTTACAATTCTAAGTTCAGTATTTTATGATTACAAGTTCAGATCTTCAAGTTATAACTTGCAATCATAATTTGAAGTTATCAATGCTAAGTTCTGTATTTGACAATTACAAGTTCAGATCTTCAAGTTATAATTTGAACTAATAATTTGTATTTAACTATTTGAAGTTCTGTATTTGCCCATTACAAGTTCAGATCTACAAATTATAATTTGCAATCATAATTTGAAGTTATCAATTCTAAGTTCTGTATTTGACAATTACAAGTTTAAATCTTCAAGTTATAATTAGCAATCATAATTTGTATTTAACAATTCGAAGTTCTGTATTTGACTATTACAAGTTCAGATCTTCAAATTATTATTTACAATTATAGTTTGAAATTAACAATTCGAAGTTCTGTATTTACTTATTACAAGTTCAGATCTTCAAGTTATAATTTGTAATTATAATTTATATTTAACAAATCTAAGTTCTGTAATTAACTATTACAAGTTCAGATCTTCAAGTTATAATTTGAACTAATAATTTGTATTTAACTATTCGAAGTTCTGTATTTGACTATTACAAGTTCAGATCTTCAAATTATAATTTGCAATCATAATTTGAAGTTATCAATTCTAAGTTCTGTATTTGACAATTACAAGTTCAGATCTTCAAGTTATAATTAGCAATCATAATTTGTATATAACAATTCGAAGTTCTGTATTTGACTATTACAAGTTCAGATCTTCAAATTATTATTTACAATCTTAATTTGAAATTAACAATTCGAAGTTCTGTATTTCCTTATTACAAGTTCAGATCTTCAAGTTATAATTTGCAATCATAATTTGAAGTTATCAATTCTAAGTTCTGTATTTGACAATTACAAGTTCAGATCCTCAAGTTATAATTTGCAATCATAATTTGAA
Source organism: Cantharis lateralis (assembly GCA_963170105.1). Classification (NCBI taxonomy): domain Eukaryota; kingdom Metazoa; phylum Arthropoda; class Insecta; order Coleoptera; family Cantharidae; genus Cantharis; species Cantharis lateralis. The sequence continues at coordinate 971,168 of CAUJGK010000001.1, read as the reverse complement.
GTTATCAATTCTAAGTTCTGTATTTGACAATTACAAGTTCAGATCTTCAAGTTATAATTTGCAATCATAATTGCAGTTATCAATTCTAAGTTCTGTATTTGACAATTACAAGTTCAGATCTTCTAATTATTATTTACAATCTTAGTTTGAAATTAACAATTCGAAGTTCTGTATTTACTTATTACAACTTCAGATCTTCAAAATATAATTAGCAATCATAATTTGAATTTTACAATTCTAAGTTCAGTATTTGATGATTACAAGTTCAGATCTTCAAATTATTATTTACAATCTTAGTTTGAAATTAACAATTCGAAGTTCTGTATTTACTTATTACACGTTCAGATCTTCAAGTTATAATTTGAAATTATAATTTATATTTAACAAATCTAAGTTCTGTAATTAACTATTACAAGTTCAGATCTTCAAGTTATAATTAGCAATCATAATTTGTATTTAACAATTCGAAGTTCTGTATTTGACTATTACAAGTTCAGATCTTCAAATTATTATTTACAATCTTAGTTTGAAATTAACAATTCGAAGTTCTGTATTTACTTATTACAAGTTCAGATCTTCAAGTTATAATTTGTAATCATAATTTGAAGTTATCAATTCTAAGTTCTGTATTTGACAATTACAAGTTCAGATCTTCAAGTTATAATTAGCAATCATAATTTGTATTTAACAATTCGAAGTTCTGTATTTGACTATTACAAGTTCAGATCTTCAAATTATTATTTACAATCTTAATTTGAAATTAACAATTCGAAGTTCTGTATTTCCTTATTACAAGTTCAGATCTTCAAGTTATAATTTGCAATCATAATTTGAAGTTATCAATTCTAAGTTCTGTATTTGACTATTACAAGTTCAGATCTTCAAGTTATAATTTGCAATAATAATTTGAATTTTACAATTCTAAGTTCAGTATTTTATGATTACAAGTTCAGATCTTCAAGTTATAATTTGCAATAATAATTTGAATTTTACAATTCTAAGTTCAGTATTTTATGATTACAAGTTCAGATCTTCAAGTTATAACTTGCAATCATAATTTGAAGTTATCAATGCTAAGTTCTGTATTTGACAATTACAAGTTCAGATCTTCAAGTTATAATTTGAACTAATAATTTGTATTTAACTATTTGAAGTTCTGTATTTGCCTATTACAAGTTCAGATCTTCAAATTATAATTTGCAATCATAATTTGAAGTTATCAATTCTAAGTTCTGTATTTGACAATTACAAGTTTAAATCTTCAAGTTATAATTAGCAATCATAATTTGTATTTAACAATTCGAAGTTCTGTATTTGACTATTACAAGTTCAGATCTTCAAATTATTATTTACAATTATAGTTTGAAATTAACAATTCGAAGTTCTGTATTTACTTATTACAAGTTCAGATCTTCAAGTTATAATTTGTAATTATAATTTATATTTAACAAATCTAAGCTCTGTAATTAACTATTACAAGTTCAGATCTTCAAGTTATAATTTGAACTAATAATTTGTATTTAACTATTCGAAGTTCTGTATTTGACTATTACAAGTTCAGATCTTCAAATTATAATTTGCAATCATAATTTGAAGTTATCAATTCTAAGTTCTGTATTTGACAATTACAAGTTCAGATCTTCAAGTTATAATTAGCAATCATAATTTGTATTTAACAATTCGAAGTTCTGTATTTGACTATTACAAGTTCAGATCTTCAAATTATTATTTACAATCTTAATTTGAAATTAACAATTCGAAGTTCTGTATTTCCTTATTACAAGTTCAGATCTTCAAGTTATAATTTGCAATCATAATTTGAAGTTATCAATTCTAAGTTCTGTATTTGACAATTACAAGTTCAGATCTTCAAGTTATAATTTGCAATCATAATTTGAAGTTATCAATTCTAAGTTCTGTATTTGACAATTACAAGTTCAGATCTTCAAGTTATAATTTGCAATCATAATTGCAGTTATCAATTCTAAGTTCTGTATTTGACAATTACAAGTTCAGATCTTCTAATTATTATTTACAATCTTAGTTTGAAATTAACAATTCGAAGTTCTGTATTTACTTATTACAACTTCAGATCTTCAAAATATAATTAGCAATCATAATTTGAATTTTACAATTCTAAGTTCAGAATTTGATGATTACAAGTTCAGATCTTCAAATTATTATTTACAATCTTAGTTTGAAATTAACAATTCGAAGTTCTGTATTTACTTATTACACGTTCAGATCTTCAAGTTATAATTTGAAATTATAATTTATATTTAACAAATCTAAGTTCTGTAATTAACTATTACAAGTTCAGATCTTCAAGTTATAATTAGCAATCATAATTTGTATTTAACAATTCGAAGTTCTGTATTTGACTATTACAAGTTCAGATCTTCAAATTATTATTTACAATCTTAGTTTGAAATTAACAATTCGAAGTTCTGTATTTACTTATTACAAGTTCAGATCTTCAAGTTATAATTTGTAATTATAATTTATATTTAACAATTCTAAGTTCTGTAATTAACTATTACAAGTTCAGATCTTCAAGTTATAATTTGAACTAATAATTTGTATTTAACTATTCGAAGTTCTGTATTTGACTATTACAAGTTCAGATCTTCAAATTATAATTTGCAATCATAATTTGAAGTTATCAATTCTAAGTTCTGTATTTGACAATTACAAGTTCAGATCTTCAAGTTATAATTAGCAATCATAATTTGTATTTAACAATTCGAAGTTCTGTATTTGACTATTACAAGTTCAGATCTTCAAATTATTATTTACAATCTTAATTTGAAATTAACAATTCGAAGTTCTGTATTTCCTTATTACAAGTTCAGATCTTCAAGTTATAATTTGCAATCATAATTTGAAGTTATCAATTCTAAGTTCTGTATTTGACTATTACAAGTTCAGATCTTCAAGTTATAATTTGCAATAATAATTTGAATTTTACAATTCTAAGTTCAGTATTTTATGATTACAAGTTCAGATCTTCAAGTTATAATTTGCAATAATAATTTGAATTTTACAATTCTAAGTTCAGTATTTTATGATTACAAGTTCAGATCTTCAAGTTATAACTTGCAATCATAATTTGAAGTTATCAATGCTAAGTTCTGTATTTGACAATTACAAGATCAGATCTTCAAGTTATAATTTGAACTAATAATTTGTATTTAACTATTTGAAGTTCTGTATTTGCCTATTACAAGTTCAGATCTTCAAATTATAATTTGCAATCATAATTTGAAGTTATCAATTCTAAGTTCTGTATTTGACAATTACAAGTTTAAATCTTCAAGTTATAATTAGCAATCATAATTTGTATTTAACAATTCGAAGTTCTGTATTTGACTATTACAAGTTCAGATCTTCAAATTATTATTTACAATTATAGTTTGAAATTAACAATTCTAAGTTCTGTATTTACTTATTACAAGTTCAGATCTTCAAGTTATAATTTGTCTTTATAATTTATATTTAACAAATCTAAGTTCTGTAATTAACTATTACAAGTTCAGATCTTCAAGTTATAATTTGAACTAATAATTTGTATTTAACTATTCGTAGTTCTGTATTTGACTATTACAAGTTCAGATCTTCAAATTATAATTTGCAATCATAATTTGAAGTTATCAATTCTAAGTTCTGTATTTGACAATTACAAGTTCAGATCTTCAAGTTATAATTAGCAATCATAATTTGTATTTAACAATTCGAAGTTCTGTATTTGACTATTACAAGTTCAGATCTTCAAATTATTATTTACAATCATAATTTGAAGTTATCAATTCTAAGTTCTGTATTTGACAATTACAAGTTCAGATCTTCAAGTTATAATTTGCAATCATAATTTGAAGTTATCAATTCTAAGTTCTGTATTTGACTATTACAAGTTCAGATCTTCAAGTTATAATTTGCAATAATAATTTGAATTTTACAATTCTAAGTTCAGTATTTTATGATTACAAGTTCAGATCTTCAAGTTATAATTTGCAATAATAATTTGAATTTTACAATTCTAAGTTCAGTATTTTATGATTACAAGTTCAGATCTTCAAGTTATAACTTGCAATCATAATTTGAAGTTATCAATGCTAAGTTCTGTATTTGACAATTACAAGTTCAGATCTTCAAGTTATAATTTGAACTAATAATTTGTATTTAACTATTTGAAGTTCTGTATTTGCCTATTACAAGTTCAGATATTCAAATTATAATTTGCAATCATAATTTGAAGTTATCAATTCTAAGTTCTGTATTTGACAATTACAAGTTTAAATCTTCAAGTTATAATTAGCAATCATAATTTGTATTTAACAATTCGAAGTTCTGTATTTGACTATTACAAGTTCAGATCTTCAAATTATTATTTACAATTATAGTTTGAAATTAACAATTCGAAGTTCTGTATTTACTTATTACAAGTTTAGATCTTCAAGTTATAATTTGTAATTATAATTTATATTTAACAAATCTAAGTTCTGTAATTAACTATTACAAGTTCAGATCTTCAAGTTATAATTTGAACTAATAATTTGTATTTAACTATTCGAAGTTCTGTATTTGACTATTACAAGTTCAGATCTTCAAATTATAATTTGCAATCATAATTTGAAGTTATCAATTCTAAGTTCTGTATTTGACAATTACAAGTTCAGATCTTCAAGTTATAATTAGCAATCATAATTTGTATTTAACAATTCGAAGTTCTGTATTTGACTATTACAAGTTCAGATCTTCAAATTATTATTTACAATCTTAATTTGAAATTAACAATTCGAAGTTCTGTATTTCCTTATTACAAGTTCAGATCTTTAAGTTATAATTTGCAATCATAATTTGAAGTTATCAATTCTAAGTTCTGTATTTGACAATTACAAGTTCAGATCTTCAAGTTATAATTTGCAATCATAATTTGAAGTTATCAATTCTAAGTTCTGTATTTGACAATTACAAGTTCAGATGTTCAAGTTATAATTAGCAATCATAATTTGTATTTTACAATTCTAAGTTCTGTATTTGACTATTACAAGTTCAGATCTTCAAGTTATACGTTGCAATAATAATTTGAATTTCACAATTCTAAGTTCAGTATTTTATGATTACAAGTTCAGATCTTCAAGTTATAATTTGCAATCATAATTTGAAGTTATCAATGCTAAGTTCTGTATTTGACAATTACAAGTTCAGATCTTCAAGTTATAATTTGAACTAATAATTTGTATTTAACTATTTGAAGTTCTGTATTTGACTATTACAAGTTCAGATCTTCAAATTATAATTTGCAATCATAATTTGAAGTTATCAATTCTAAGTTCTGTATTTGACAATTACAAGTTTAAATCTTCAAGTTATAATTAGCAATCATAATTTGTATTTAACAATTCGAAGTTCTGTATTTGACTATTACAAGTTCAGATCTTCAAATTATTATTTACAATCTTAGTTTGAAATTAACAATTCGTAGTTCTGTATTTACTTATTACAAGTTCAGATCTTCAAGTTATAATTTGTAATTATAATTTATATTTAACAAATCTAAGTTCTGTAATTAACTATTACAAGTTCAGATCTTCAAGTTATAATTTGAACTAATAATTTGTATTTAACTATTCGAAGTTCTGTATTTGACTATTACAAGTTCAGATCTTCAAATTATAATTTGCAATCATAATTTGAAGTTATCAATTCTAAGTTCTGTATTTGATAATTACAAGTTCAGATGTTCAAGTTATAATTAGCAATCATAATTTGAATATTACAATTCTAAGTTCTGTATTTGCCTATTACAAGTTCAGATCTTCAAGTTATAATTTGCAATCATAATTTGAAGTTATCAATGCTAAGTTCTGTATTTGACAATTACAAGTTCAAATCTTAAAGTTATAATTTGAACTAATAATTTGTATTTAACTATTCGAAGTTCTGTATTTGACTATTACAAGTTCAGATCTTCAAATGATAATTTGAAATCATAATTTGAAGTTATCAATGCTAAGTTCTGTATTTGACAATTACAAGTTCAGATCTTCAAGTTATAATTTGAACTAATAATTTGTATTTAACTATTTGAAGTTCTGTATTTGACTATTACAAGTTCAGATCTTCAAATTATAATTTGCAATCATAATTTGAAGTTATCAATTCTAAGTTCTGTATTTGACAATTACAAGTTTAAATCTTCAAGTTATAATTAGCAATCATAATTTGTATTTAACAATTCGAAGTTCTGTATTTGACTATTACAAGTTCAGATCTTCAAATTATTATTTACAATCTTAGTTTGAAATTAACAATTCGTAGTTCTGTATTTACTTATTACAAGTTCAGATCTTCAAGTTATAATTTGTAATTATAATTTATATTTAACAAATCTAAGTTCTGTAATTAACTATTACAAGTTCAGATCTTCAAGTTATAATTTGAACTAATAATTTGTATTTAACTATTCGAAGTTCTGTATTTGACTATTACAAGTTCAGATCTTCAAATTATAATTTGCAATCATAATTTGAAGTTATCAATTCTAAGTTCTGTATTTGATAATTACAAGTTCAGATGTTCAAGTTATAATTAGCAATCATAATTTGAATATTACAATTCTAAGTTCTGTATTTGCCTATTACAAGTTCAGATCTTCAAGTTATAATTTGCAATCATAATTTGAAGTTATCAATGCTAAGTTCTGTATTTGACAATTACAAGTTCAAATCTTAAAGTTATAATTTGAACTAATAATTTGTATTTAACTATTCGAAGTTCTGTATTTGACTATTACAAGTTCAGATCTTCAAATGATAATTTGAAATCATAATTTGAAGTTATCAATTCTAAGTTCTGTATTTGACAATTACAAGTTCAAATCTTAAAGTTATAATTTGAACTAATAATTTGTATTTAACTATTCGAAGTTCTGTATTTGACTATTACAAGTTCAGATCTTCAAATGATAATTTGAAATCATAATTTGAAGTTATCAATGCTAAGTTCTGTATTTGACAATTACAAGTTCAAATCTTAAAGTTATAATTTGAACTAATAATTTGTATTTAACTATTCGAAGTTCTGTATTTGACTATTACAAGTTCAGATCTTCAAATGATAATTTGAAATCATAATTTGAAGTTATCAATTCTAAGTTCTGTATTTGTCTATTACAAGTTCAGATCTTCAAATTATTATTTACAATCTTAGTTTGAAATTAACAATTCGAAGTTCTGTATTTACTTATTACAAGTTCAGATCTTCAAGTTATAATTTGAACTAATAATTTGTATTTAACTATTCGAAGTTCTGTATTTGACTATTACAAGTTCAGATCTTCAAATTATAATTTGCAATCATAATTTGAAGTTATCAATTCTAAGTTCTGTATTTGACAATTACAAGTTCAGATGTTCAAGTTATAATTAGCAATCATAATTTGAATATTACAATTCTATGTTCTGTATTTGCCTATTACAAGTTCAGATCTTCAAGTTATAATTTGCAATCATAATTTGAAGTTATCAATGCTAAGTTCTGTATTTGACAATTACAAGTTCAAATCTTAAAGTTATAATTTGAACTAATAATTTGTATTTAACTATTCGAAGTTCTGTATTTGACTATTACAAGTTCAGATCTTCAAATGATAATTTGAAATCATAATTTGAAGTTATCAATTCTAAGTTCTGTATTTGACAATTACAAGTTCAAATCTTAAAGTTATAATTTGAACTAATAATTTGTATTTAACTATTCGAAGTTCTGTATTTGACTATTACAAGTTCAGATCTTCAAATGATAATTTGAAATCATAATTTGAAGTTATCAATGCTAAGTTCTGTATTTGACAATTACAAGTTCAAATCTTAAAGTTATAATTTGAACTAATAATTTGTATTTAACTATTCGAAGTTCTGTATTTGACTATTACAAGTTCAGATCTTCAAATGATAATTTGAAATCATAATTTGAAGTTATCAATTCTAAGTTCTGTATTTGTCTATTACAAGTTCAGATCTTCAAATTATTATTTACAATCTTAGTTTGAAATTAACAATTCGAAGTTCTGTATTTACTTATTACAAGTTCAGATCTTCAAGTTATAATTTGCAATCATAATTTGAAGTTATCAATTCTAAGTTCTGTATTTGACAATTACAAGTTCAGATCTTCAAGTTAAAATTTGCAATCATAATTTTGTAGTTATCAATTCAAAGTTCTGTATTTGACAATTACTAGTTCAGATGTTCAAGTTATAATTAGCAATCCTAATTTGTATTTTACAATTCTAAGTTCTGTATTTGACTATTACAAGTTCAGATCTTCAAGTTATAATTTGCAATAATAATTTGAATTTTACAATTCTAAGTTCAGTATTTTATGATTACAAGTTCAGATCTTCAAGTTATAATTTGCAATAATAATTTGAATTTTACAATTCTAAGTTCAGTATTTTATGATTACAAGTTCAGATCTTCAAGTTATAACTTGCAATCATAATTTGAAGTTATCAATGCTAAGTTCTGTATTTGACAATTACAAGTTCAGATCTTCAAGTTATAATTTGAACTAATAATTTGTATTTAACTATTTGAAGTTCTGTATTTGCCTATTACAAGTTCAGATCTTCAAATTATAATTTGCAATCATAATTTGAAGTTATCAATTCTAAGTTCTGTATTTGACAATTACAAGTTTAAATCTTCAAGTTATAATTTGCAATCATAATTTGTATTTAACAATTCGAAGTTCTGTATTTGACTATTACAAGTTCAGATCTTCAAATTATTATTTACAATTATAGTTTGAAATTAACAATTCGAAGTTCTGTATTTACTTATTACAAGTTCAGATCTTCAAGTTATAATTTGTAATTATAATTTATATTTAACAAATCTAAGTTCTGTAATTAACTATTACAAGTTCAGATCTTCAAGTTATAATTTGAACTAATAATTTGTATTTAACTATTCGAAGTTCTGTATTTGACTATTACAAGTTCAGATCTTCAAATTATAATTTGCAATCATAATTTGAAGTTATCAATTCTAAGTTCTGTATTTGACAATTACAAGTTCAGATCTTCAAGTTATAATTAGCAATCATAATTTGTATTTAACAATTCGAAGTTCTGTATTTGATTATTACAAGTTCAGATCTTCAAATTATTATTTACAATCTTAATTTGAAATTAACAATTCGAAGTTCTGTATTTCCTTATTACAAGTTCAGATCTTCAAGTTATAATTTGCAATCATAATTTGAAGTTATCAATTCTAAGTTCTGTATTTGACAATTACAAGTTCAGATCTTCAAGTTATAATTTGCAATCATAATTTGAAGTTATCAATTCTAAGTTCTGTATTTGACAATTACAAGTTCAGATGTTCAAGTTATAATTAGCAATCATAATTTGTATTTTACAATTCTAAGTTCTGTATTTGACTATTACAAGTTCAGATCTTCAAGTTATAATTTGCAATAATAATTTGAATTTCACAATTCTAAGTTCAGTATTTTATGATTACAAGTTCAGATCTTCAAGTTATAATTAGCAATCATAATTTGTATTTAACAATTCGAAGTTCTGTATTTGACTATTACAAGTTCAGATCTTCAAATTATTATTTACAATCTTAGTTTGAAATTAACAATTCGTAGTTCTGTATTTACTTATTACAAGTTCAGATCTTCAAGTTATAATTTGTAATTATAATTTATATTTAACAAATCTAAGTTCTGTAATTAACTATTACAAGTTCAGATCTTCAAGTTATAATTTGAACTAATAATTTGTATTTAACTATTCGAAGTTCTGTATTTGACTATTACAAGTTCAGATCTTCAAATTATAATTTGCAATCATAATTTGAAGTTATCAATTCTAAGTTCTGTATTTGACAATTACAAGTTCAGATGTTCAAGTTATAATTAGCAATCATAATTTGAATATTACAATTCTAAGTTCTGTATTTGCCTATTACAAGTTCAGATCTTCAAGTTATAATTTGCAATCATAATTTGAAGTTATCAATGCTAAGTTCTGTATTTGACAATTACAAGTTCAAATCTTAAAGTTATAATTTGAACTAATAATTTGTATTTAACTATTCGAAGTTCTGTATTTGACTATTACAAGTTCAGATCTTCAAATGATAATTTGAAATCATAATTTGAAGTTATCAATTCTAAGTTCTGTATTTGACAATTACAAGTTCAGATCTTCAAGTTATAATTAGCAATCATAATTTGTATTTAACAATTCGAAGTTCTGTATTTGTCTATTACAAGTTCAGATCTTCAAATTATTATTTACAATCTTAGTTTGAAATTAACAATTCGAAGTTCTGTATTTACTTATTACAAGTTCAGATCTTCAAGTTATAATTGCAATCATAATTTGAAGTTATCAATTGTAAGTTCTGTATTTGACAATTACTAGTTCAGATGTTCAAGTTATAATTAGCAATCATAATTTGAATTTTACAATACTAAGTTCTGTATTTGACTATTACAAGTACAGATCTTCAAGTTATAATTTGCAATCATAATTAGAAGTTATCAATTCTAAGTTCTGTATTTGACAGTTACAAGTTCAGATCATTAAGTTATAATTTGAAATAATAATTAGTATTTAACAAATTTAAGTTCTGTAATTCACTATTACAAGTTCAGATCTTCAAGTTATAATTTGCAATAATAATAAGAACTATAAATTTTAAGTTCTCTATTTGACAATTACAAGTTCAGATCTTCAAGGTATAATTAGCAATCATAATTTGTATTTAACAATTCTAAGTTCAGTATTTTATGATTACAAGTTCAGATCTTCAAGTTATAATTTGCAATAATAATTTGAATTTTACAATTCTAAGTTCAGTATTTTATGATTACAAGTTCAGATCTTCAAGTTATAACTTGCAATCATAATTTGAAGTTATCAATGCTAAGTTCTGTATTTGACAATTACAAGTTCAGATCTTCAAGTTATAATTTGAACTAATAATTTGTATTTAACTATTTGAAGTTCTGTATTTGCCTATTACAAGTTCAGATCTTCAAATTATAATTTGCAATCATAATTTGAAGTTATCAATTCTAAGTTCTGTATTTGACAATTACAAGTTTAAATCTTCAAGTTATAATTTGCAATCATAATTTGTATTTAACAATTCGAAGTTCTGTATTTGACTATTACAAGTTCAGATCTTCAAATTATTATTTACAATTATAGTTTGAAATTAACAATTCGAAGTTCTGTATTTACTTATTACAAGTTCAGATCTTCAAGTTATAATTTGTAATTATAATTTATATTTAACAAATCTAAGTTCTGTAATTAACTATTACAAGTTCAGATCTTCAAGTTATAATTTGAACTAATAATTTGTATTTAACTATTCGAAGTTCTGTATTTGACTATTACAAGTTCAGATCTTCAAATTATAATTTGCAATCATAATTTGAAGTTATCAATTCTAAGTTCTGTATTTGACAATTACAAGTTCAGATCTTCAAGTAATAATTAGCAATCATAATTTGTATTTAACAATTCGAAGTTCTGTATTTGATTATTACAAGTTCAGATCTTCAAATTATTATTTACAATCTTAATTTGAAATTAACAATTCGAAGTTCTGTATTTCCTTATTACAAGTTCAGATCTTCAAGTTATAATTTGCAATCATAATTTGAAGTTATCAATTCTAAGTTCTGTATTTGACAATTACAAGTTCAGATCTTCAAGTTATAATTTGCAATCATAATTTGAAGTTATCAATTCTAAGTTCTGTATTTGACAATTACAAGTTCAGATGTTCAAGTTATAATTAGCAATCATAATTTGTATTTTACAATTCTAAGTTCTGTATTTGACTATTACAAGTTCAGATCTTCAAGTTATAATTTGCAATAATAATTTGAATTTCACAATTCTAAGTTCAGTATTTTATGATTACAAGTTCAGATCTTCAAGTTATAATTAGCAATCATAATTTGTATTTAACAATTCGAAGTTCTGTATTTGACTATTACAAGTTCAGATCTTCAAATTATTATTTACAATCTTAGTTTGAAATTAACAATTCGTAGTTCTGTATTTACTTATTACAAGTTCAGATCTTCAAGTTATAATTTGTAATTATAATTTATATTTAACAAATCTAAGTTCTGTAATTAACTATTACAAGTTCAGATCTTCAAGTTATAATTTGAACTAATAATTTGTATTTAACTATTCGAAGTTCTGTATTTGACTATTACAAGTTCAGATCTTCAAATTATAATTTGCAATCATAATTTGAAGTTATCAATTCTAAGTTCTGTATTTGACAATTACAAGTTCAGATGTTCAAGTTATAATTAGCAATCATAATTTGAATATTACAATTCTAAGTTCTGTATTTGCCTATTACAAGTTCAGATCTTCAAGTTATAATTTGCAATCATAATTTGAAGTTATCAATGCTAAGTTCTGTATTTGACAATTACAAGTTCAAATCTTAAAGTTATAATTTGAACTAATAATTTGTATTTAACTATTCGAAGTTCTGTATTTGACTATTACAAGTTCAGATCTTCAAATGATAATTTGAAATCATAATTTGAAGTTATCAATTCTAAGTTCTGTATTTGACAATTACAAGTTCAGATCTTCAAGTTATAATTAGCAATCATAATTTGTATTTAACAATTCGAAGTTCTGTATTTGTCTATTACAAGTTCAGATCTTCAAATTATTATTTACAATCTTAGTTTGAAATTAACAATTCGAAGTTCTGTATTTACTTATTACAAGTTCAGATCTTCAAGTTATAATTGCAATCATAATTTGAAGTTATCAATTGTAAGTTCTGTATTTGACAATTACTAGTTCAGATGTTCAAGTTATAATTAGCAATCATAATTTGAATTTTACAATACTAAGTTCTGTATTTGACTATTACAAGTACAGATCTTCAAGTTATAATTTGCAATCATAATTAGAAGTTATCAATTCTAAGTTCTGTATTTGACAGTTACAAGTTCAGATCATTAAGTTATAATTTGAAATAATAATTAGTATTTAACAAATTTAAGTTCTGTAATTCACTATTACAAGTTCAGATCTTCAAGTTATAATTTGCAATAATAATAAGAACTATAAATTTTAAGTTCTCTATTTGACAATTACAAGTTCAGATCTTCAAGGTATAATTAGCAATCATAATTTGTATTTAACAATTCGAAGTTCTGTATTTGTCTATTACAAGTTCAGATCTTCAAATTATTATTTACAATCTTAGTTTGAAATTAACAATTCGAAGTTCTGTATTTACTTATTACAAGTTCAGATCTTCAAGTTATAATTTGAAATTATAATTTATATTTAACAAATCTAAGTTCTGTAATTAACTATTACAAGTTCAGATCTTCAAGTTATAATTTGCAATCATAATTTGAAGTTATCAATTGTAAGTTCTGTATTTGACAATTACAAGTTCAGATGTTCAAGTTATAATTAGCAATCATAATTTGAATTTTACAATACTAAGTTCTGTATTTGACTATTACAAGTACAGATCTTCAAGTTATAATTTGCAATCAAAATTAGTAGTTATCAATTCTAAGTTCTGTATTTGACAGTTACAAGTTCAGATCATTAAGTTATAATTTGAAATAATAATTAGTATTTAACAAATTTATGTTCTGTAATTCACTATTACAAGTTCAGATCTTCAAGTTATAATTTGCAATAATAATTAGAACTATAAATTTTAAGTTCTCTATTTGACAATTACAAGTTCAGATCTTCAAGGTATAATTAGCAATCATAATTTGAATTTTACAATTCTAAGTTCAGTATTTGACTATTACAAGTTCAGATCTTCAAGTTATAATTTGCAATCATAATTTGAAGTTATCAATTCTAAGTTCTGTATTTGACAATTACAAGTTCAGATCTTCAAATTATTATTTAAAATCTTACTTGGAAATTAACAATTCGAAGTTCTGTATTTACTTATTACAAGTTCAGATCGTCAAGTTATAATTTGCAATCATAATTTGAAGTTATCAATTCTAAGTTCTGTATTTGACAATTACAAGTTCAGATCTTCAAGTTATAATTTGCAATCATAATTAGAAGTTATCAATTCTAAGTTCTGTATTTGACAGTTACTAGTTCAGATCATTAAGTTATAATTTGAAATAATAATTAGTATTTTACAAATTTAAGTTCTGTAATTCACTATTACAAGTTCAGATCTTCAAGTTATAATTTGCAATAATAATTTGAATTTTACAATTCTAAGTTCAGTATTTTATGATTACAAGTTCAGATCTTCAAGTTATAATTTGCAATCATAATTTGAAGTTATCAATGCTAAGTTCTGTATTTGACAATTACAAGTTCAGATCTACAAGTTATAATTTGAACTAATAATTTGTATTTTACTATTTGAAGTTCTGTATTTGACTATTACAAGTTCAGATCTTCAAGTTATAATTTGAAATTATAATTTATATTTAACAAATCTAAGTTCTGTAATTAACTATTACAAGTTCAGATCTTCAAGTTATAATTTGCAATCATAATTTGAAGTTATCAATTGTAAGTTCTGTATTTGACAATTACAAGTTCAGATGTTCAAGTTATAATTAGCAATCATAATTTGAATTTTACAATACTAAGTTCTGTATTTGACTATTACAAGTACAGATCTTCAAGTTATAATTTGCAATCATAATTAGTAGTTATCAATTCTAAGTTCTGTATTTGACAGTTACAAGTTCAGATCATTAAGTTATAATTTGAAATAATAATTAGTATTTAACAAATTTATGTTCTGTAATTCACTATTACAAGTTCAGATCTTCAAGTTATAATTTGCAATAATAATTAGAACTATAAATTTTAAGTTCTCTATTTGACAATTACAAGTTCAGATCTTCAAGGTATAATTAGCAATCATAATTTGAATTTTACAATTCTAAGTTCAGTATTTGACTATTACAAGTTCAGATCTTCAAGTTATAATTTGCAATCATAATTTGAAGGTATCAATTCTAAGTTCTGTATTTGACAATTACAAGTTCAGATCTTCAAATTATTATTTAAAATCTTAGTTGGAAATTAACAATTCGAAGTTCTGTATTTACTTATTACAAGTTTAGATCGTCAAGTTATAATTTGCAATCATAATTTGAAGTTATCAATTCTAAGTTCTGTATTTGACAATTACAAGTTCAGAACTTCAAGTTATAATTAGCAATCATAATTTGTATTTAACAATTCGAAGTTCCGTATTTGACTATTACAAGTTCAGATCTTCAAATTAATATTTACAATCTTAGTTTGAAATTAACAATTCGAAGTTCTGTATTTACTTATTACAAGTTCAGATCTTCAAGTTATAATTTGAAATTATAATTTATATTTAACAAATCTAAGTTTTGTAATTAACTATTACAAGTTCAGATCTTCAAGTTATAATTTGCAATCATAATTTGAAGTTATCTATTCTAAGTTCTGTATTTGACAATTACAAGTTCAGATGTTCAAGTTATAATTAGCAATCATAATTTGAATTTTACAATTCTTAGTTCTGTATTTGACTATTACAAGTTCAGATCTTCAGGTTATAATTTGCAATCATAATTAGAAGTTATCAATTCTAAGTTCTGTATTTGACAGTTACAAGTTCAGATCATTAAGTTATAATTTGAAATAATAATTAGTATTTAACAAATTTAAGTTCTGTAATTCACTATTACAAGTTCAGATCTTCAAGTTATAATTTGCAATAATAATTAGAAGCTATCAATTTTAAGTTCTGTATTTGACAATTACAAGTTCAGATCTTCAAGATATAATTAGCTATCATAATTTGAATTTTGCAATTCTAAGTTCTGTATTTGACTATTACAAGTTCAGATCTTCAAGTTATAATTTGCAATCATAATTAGAAGTTATCAATTCTAAGTTCTGTATTTGACAGTTACTAGTTCAGATCATTAAGTTATAATTTGAAATAATAATTAGTATTTAACAAATTTAAGTTCTGTAATTCACTATTACAAGTTCAGATCTTCAAGTTATAATTTGCAATAATAATTTGAATTTTACAATTCTAAGTTCAGTATTTTATGATTACAAGTTCAGATCTTCAAGTTATAATTTGCAATCATAATTTGAAGTTATCAATGCTAAGTTCTGTATTTGACAATTACAAGTTCAGATCTTCAAGTTATAATTTGAACTAATAATTTGTATTTTACTATTTGAAGTTCTGTATTTGACTATTACAAGTTCAGATCTTCAAATTATAATTTGCAATCATAATTTGAAGTTATCAATTCTAAGTTCTGTATTTGACAATTACAAGTTTAAATCTTCAAGTTTTAATTTGCAATCATAATTTGTAGTTATCAATGCTAAGTTCTGTATTTGACAATTACAAGTTCAGATCTTCAAGTTATAATTTGCAATCATAATTTTAAGTAAATAATTCTAAGTTCTGTATTTGACAATTACAAGTTAAGATCTTCAAATTATTATTTACAATCTTAGTTTGAAATTAACAATTCGAAGTTCTGTATTTACTTATTACAAGTTCAGATCTTCAAAATATAATTAGCAATCATAATTTGGATTTTACAATTCTAAGTTCAGTATTTGATGATTACAAGTTCAGATCTTCAAATTATTATTTTCAATCTTAGTTTGAAATTTACAATTCGAAGTTCTGTATTTACTTATTACAAGTTCAGATCTTCAAGTTATAATTTGAAATTATAATTTATATTTAACATATCTAAGTTCTGTAATTAACTATTTCAAGTTCAGATCTTCAAGGTATAATTAGCAATCATAATTACAAGTTATCAATTCTAAGTTCTGTATTTGACAGTTACAAGTTCAGATCATTAAGTTATAATTTGAAATAATAATTAGTATTTAACAAATTTAAGTTCTGTAATTCACTATTACAAGTTCAGATCTTCAAGTTATAATTTGCAATAGTAATTAGAAGCTATCAATTTTAAGCTTTCTATTTGACAATTACAAGTTCAGATCTTCAAGATATAATTAGCAAACATAATTTGAATTTTACACTTCTAAGTTCAGTATTTGACTATTCCAAGTTCAGATCTGCAAGTTATAATTTGCAATCATATTTTGATGTTATCAATTCTAAGTTATGTATTTGACAATTACAAGTTCAGATGTTCAAGTTATAATTAGCAATCATAATTTGTATTTTACAATTCTAAGTTCTGTATTTGACTATTACAAGTTCAGATCTTCAAGTTATAATTTGCAATAATAATTTGAATTTCACAATTCTAAGTTCAGTATTTTATGATTACAAGTTCAGATCTTCAAGTTATAATTTGCAATCATAATTTGAAGTTATCAATGCTAAGTTCTGTATTTGACAATTACAAGTTCAGCTCTTCAAGTTATAATTTGAACTAATAATTTGTATTTAACTATTTGAAGTTCTGTATTTGACTATTACAAGTTCAGATCTTCAAGTTATAATTAGCAATCATAATTTGTATTTAACAATTCGAAGTTCCGTATTTGACTATTACAAGTTCAGATCTTCAAATTATTATTTACAATCTTAGTTTGAAATTAACAATTCGAAGTTCTGTATTTACTTATTACAAGTTCAGATCTTCAAGTTATAATTAGAAATTATAATTTATATTTAACAAATCTAAGTTTTGTAATTAACTATTACAAGTTCAGATCTTCAAGTTATAATTTGCAATCATAATTTGAAGTTATCTATTCTAAGTTCTGTATTTGACAATTACAAGTTCAGATGTTCAAGTTATAATTAGCAATCATAATTTGAATTTTACAATTCTTAGTTCTGTATTTGACTATTACAAGTTCAGATCTTCAGGTTATAATTTGCAATCATAATTAGAAGTTATCAATTCTAAGTTCTGTATTTGACAGTTACAAGTTCAGATCATTAAGTTATAATTTGAAATAATAATTAGTATTTAACAAATTTAAGTTCTGTAATTCACTATTACAAGTTCAGATCTTCAAGTTATAATTTGCAATAATAATTAGAAGCTATCAATTTTAAGTTCTGTATTTGACAATTACAAGTTCAGATCTTCAAGATATAATTAGCAATCATAATGTGAATTTTGCAATTCTAAGTTCTGTATTTGACTATTACAAGTTCAGATCTTCAAGTTATAATTTGCAATCATAATTAGAAGTTATCAATTCTAAGTTCTGTATTTGACAGTTACTAGTTCAGATCATTAAGTTATAATTTGAAATAATAATTAGTATTTAACAAATTTAAGTTCTGTAATTCACTATTACAAGTTCAGATCTTCAAGTTATAATTTGCAATAATAATTTGAATTTTACAATTCTAAGTTCAGTATTTTATGATTACAAGTTCAGATCTTCAAGTTATAATTTGCAATCATAATTTGAAGTTATCAATGCTAAGTTCTGTATTTGACAATTACAAGTTCAGATCTTCAAGTTATAATTTGAACTAATAATTTGTATTTTACTATTTGAAGTTCTGTATTTGACTATTACAAGTTCAGATCTTCAAGTTATAATTTGAAATTATAATTTATATTTAACAAATCTAAGTTCTGTAATTAACTATTACAAGTTCAGATTTTCAAGTTATAATTTGCAATCATAATTTGAAGTTATCAATTGTAAGTACTGTATTTGACAATTACAAGTTCAGATGTTCAAGTTATAATTAGCAATCATAATTTGAATTTTACAATACTAAGTTCTGTATTTGACTATTACAAGTACAGATCTTCAAGTTATAATTTGCAATCATAATTAGTAGTCATCAATTCTAAGTTCTGTATTTGACAGTTACAAGTTCAGATCATTAAGTTATAATTTGAAATAATAATTAGTATTTAACAAATTTATGTTCTGTAATTCACTATTACAAGTTCAGATCTTCAAGTTATAATTTGCAATAATAATTAGAACTATAAATTTTAAGTTCTCTATTTGACAATTACAAGTTCAGATCTTCAAGGTATAATTAGCAATCATAATTTGAATTTTACAATTCTAAGTTCAGTATTTGACTATTACAAGTTCAGATCTTCAAGTTATAATTTGCAATCATAATTTGAAGTTATCAATTCTAAGTTCTGTATTTGACAATTACAAGTTCAGATCTTCAAATTATTATTTAAAATCTTAGTTGGAAATTAACAATTCGAAGTTCTGTATTTACTTATTACAAGTTCAGATCGTCAAGTTATAATTTGCAATCATAATTTGAAGTTATCAATTCTAAGTTCTGTATTTGACAATTACAAGTTCAGATCTTCAAGTTATAATTAGCAATCATAATTTGTATTTAACAATTCGAAGTTCCGTATTTGACTATTACAAGTTCAGATCTTCAAATTATTATTTACAATCTTAGTTTGAAATTAACAATTCGAAGTTCTGTATTTACTTATTACAAGTTCAGATCTTCAAGTTATAATTTGAAATTATAATTAATATTTAACAAATCTAAGTTTTGTAATTAACTATTACAAGTTCAGATCGTCAAGTTATAATTTGCAATCATAATTTGAAGTTATCTATTCTAAGTTCTGTATTTGACAATTACAAGTTCAGATGTTCAAGTTATAATTAGCAATCATAATTTGAATTTTACAATTCTTAGTTCTGTATTTGACTATTACAAGTTCAGATCTTCAGGTTATAATTTGCAATCATAATTAGAAGTTATCAATTCTAAGTTCTGTATTTGACAGTTACAAGTTCAGATCATTAAGTTATAATTTGAAATAATAATTAGTATTTAATAAATTTAAGTTCTGTAATTCACTATTACAAGTTCAGATCTTCAAGTTATAATTTGCAATAATAATTAGAAGCTATCAATTTTAAGTTCTGTATTTGACAATTACAAGTTCAGATCTTCAAGATATAATTAGCAATCATAATTTGAATTTTGCAATTCTAAGTTCTGTATTTGACTATTACAAGTTTAGATCTTCAAGTTATAATTTGCAATCATAATTTGAAGTTATCAATGCTAAGTTCTGTATTTGACAATTACAAGTTCAGCTCTTCAAGTTATAATTTGAACTAATAATTTGTATTTAACTATTTGAAGTTCTGTATTTGACTATTACAAGTTCAGATCTTCAAGTTATAATTAGCAATCATAATTTGTATTTAACAATTCGAAGTTCCGTATTTGACTATTACAAGTTCAGATCTTCAAATTATTATTTACAATCTTAGTTTGAAATTAACAATTCGAAGTTCTGTATTTACTTATTACAAGTTCAGATCTTCAAGTTATAATTTGAAATTATAATTTATATTTAACAAATCTAAGTTTTGTAATTAACTATTACAAGTTCAGATCTTCAAGTTATAATTTGCAATCATAATTTGAAGTTATCTATTCTAAGTTCTGTCGTTGACAATTACAAGTTCAGATGTTCAAGTTATAATTAGCAATCATAATTTGAATTTTACAATTCTTAGTTCTGTATTTGACTATTACAAGTTCAGATCTTCAGGTTATAATTTGCAATCATAATTAGTAGTTATCAATTCTAAGTTCTGTATTTGACAGTTACAAGTTCAGATCATTAAGTTATAATTTGAAATAATAATTAGTATTTAACAAATTTATGTTCTGTAATTCACTATTACAAGTTCAGATCTTCAAGTTATAATTTGCAATAATAATTAGAACTATAAATTTTAAGTTCTCTATTTGACAATTACAAGTTCAGATCTTCAAGGTATAATTAGCAATCATAATTTGAATTTTACAATTCTAAGTTCAGTATTTGACTATTACAAGTTCAGATCTTCAAGTTATAATTTGCAATCATAATTTGAAGTTATCAATTCTAAGTTCAGTATTTGACAATTACAAGTTCAGATCTTCAAATTATTATTTAAAATCTTAGTTGGAAATTAACAATTCGAAGTTCTGTATTTACTTATTACAAGTTCAGATCGTCAAGTTATAATTTGCAATCATAATTTGAAGTTATCAATTCTAAGTTCTGTATTTGACAATTACAAGTTCAGATCTTCAAGTTATAATTAGCAATCATAATTTGTATTTAACAATTCGAAGTTCCGTATTTGACTATTACAAGTTCAGATCTTCAAATTATTATTTACAATCTTAGTTTGAAATTAACAATTCGAAGTTCTGTATTTACTTATTACAAGTTCAGATCTTCAAGTTATAATTTGAAATTATAATTAATATTTAACAAATCTAAGTTTTGTAATTAACTATTACAAGTTCAGATCGTCAAGTTATAATTTGCAATCATAATTTGAAGTTATCTATTCTAAGTTCTGTATTTGACAATTACAAGTTCAGATGTTCAAGTTATAATTAGCAATCATAATTTGAATTTTACAATTCTTAGTTCTGTATTTGACTATTACAAGTTCAGATCTTCAGGTTATAATTTGCAATCATAATTAGAAGTTATCAATTCTAAGTTCTGTATTTGACAGTTACAAGTTCAGATCATTAAGTTATAATTTGAAATAATAATTAGTATTTAATAAATTTAAGTTCTGTAATTCACTATTACAAGTTCAGATCTTCAAGTTATAATTTGCAATAATAATTAGAAGCTATCAATTTTAAGTTCTGTATTTGACAATTACAAGTTCAGATCTTCAAGATATAATTAGCAATCATAATTTGAATTTTGCAATTCTAAGTTCTGTATTTGACTATTACAAGTTTAGATCTTCAAGTTATAATTTGCAATCATAATTTGAAGTTATCAATGCTAAGTTCTGTATTTGACAATTACAAGTTCAGCTCTTCAAGTTATAATTTGAACTAATAATTTGTATTTAACTATTTGAAGTTCTGTATTTGACTATTACAAGTTCAGATCTTCAAGTTATAATTAGCAATCATAATTTGTATTTAACAATTCGAAGTTCCGTATTTGACTATTACAAGTTCAGATCTTCAAATTATTATTTACAATCTTAGTTTGAAATTAACAATTCGAAGTTCTGTATTTACTTATTACAAGTTCAGATCTTCAAGTTATAATTTGAAATTATAATTTATATTTAACAAATCTAAGTTTTGTAATTAACTATTACAAGTTCAGATCTTCAAGTTATAATTTGCAATCATAATTTGAAGTTATCTATTCTAAGTTCTGTCGTTGACAATTACAAGTTCAGATGTTCAAGTTATAATTAGCAATCATAATTTGAATTTTACAATTCTTAGTTCTGTATTTGACTATTACAAGTTCAGATCTTCAGGTTATAATTTGCAATCATAATTAGAAGTTATCAATTCTAAGTTCTGTATTTGACAGTTACAAGTTCAGATCATTAAGTTATAATTTGAAATAATAATTAGTATTTAATAAATTTAAGTTCTGTAATTCACTATTACAAGTTCAGATCTTCAAGTTATAATTTGCAATAATAATTAGAAGCTATCAATTTTAAGTTCTGTATTTGACAATTACAAGTTCAGATCTTCAAGATATAATTAGCAATCATAATTTGAATTTTGCAATTCTAAGTTCTGTATTTGACTATTACAAGTTTAGATCTTCAAGTTATAATTTGCAATCATAATTTGAAGTTATCAATGCTAAGTTCTGTATTTGACAATTACAAGTTCAGCTCTTCAAGTTATAATTTGAACTAATAATTTGTATTTAACTATTTGAAGTTCTGTATTTGACTATTACAAGTTCAGATCTTCAAGTTATAATTAGCAATCATAATTTGTATTTAACAATTCGAAGTTCCGTATTTGACTATTACAAGTTCAGATCTTCAAATTATTATTTACAATCTTAGTTTGAAATTAACAATTCGAAGTTCTGTATTTACTTATTACAAGTTCAGATCTTCAAGTTATAATTTGAAATTATAATTTATATTTAACAAATCTAAGTTTTGTAATTAACTATTACAAGTTCAGATCTTCAAGTTATAATTTGCAATCATAATTTGAAGTTATCTATTCTAAGTTCTGTATTTGACAATTACAAGTTCAGATGTTCAAGTTATAATTAGCAATCATAATTTGAATTTTACAATTCTTAGTTCTGTATTTGACTATTACAAGTTCAGATCTTCAGGTTATAATTTGCAATCATAATTAGAAGTTATCAATTCTAAGTTCTGTATTTGACAGTTACAAGTTCAGATCATTAAGTTATAATTTGAAATAATAATTAGTATTTAACAAATTTAAGTTCTGTAATTCACTATTACAAGTTCAGATCTTCAAGTTATAATTTGCAATAATAATTAGAAGCTATCAATTTTAAGTTCTGTATTTGACAATTACAAGTTCAGATCTTCAAGATATAATTAGCAATCATAATTTGAATTTTGCAATTCTAAGTTCTGTATTTGACTATTACAAGTTTAGATCTTCAAGTTATAATTTGCAATCATAATTTGAAGTTATCAATGCTAAGTTCTGTATTTGACAATTACAAGTTCAGCTCTTCAAGTTATAATTTGAACTAATAATTTGTATTTAACTATTTGAAGTTCTGTATTTGACTATTACAAGTTCAGATCTTCAAGTTATAATTAGCAATCATAATTTGTATTTAACAATTCGAAGTTCCGTATTTGACTATTACAAGTTCAGATCTTCAAATTATTATTTACAATCTTAGTTTGAAATTAACAATTCGAAGTTCTGTATTTACTTATTACAAGTTCAGATCTTCAAGTTATAATTTGAAATTATAATTTATATTTAACAAATCTAAGTTTTGTAATTAACTATTACAAGTTCAGATCTTCAAGTTATAATTTGCAATCATAATTTGAAGTTATCTATTCTAAGTTCTGTCGTTGACAATTACAAGTTCAGATGTTCAAGTTATAATTAGCAATCATAATTTGAATTTTACAATTCTTAGTTCTGTATTTGACTATTACAAGTTCAGATCTTCAGGTTATAATTTGCAATCATAATTAGTAGTTATCAATTCTAAGTTCTGTATTTGACAGTTACAAGTTCAGATCATTAAGTTATAATTTGAAATAATAATTAGTATTTAACAAATTTATGTTCTGTAATTCACTATTACAAGTTCAGATCTTCAAGTTATAATTTGCAATAATAATTAGAACTATAAATTTTAAGTTCTCTATTTGACAATTACAAGTTCAGATCTTCAAGGTATAATTAGCAATCATAATTTGAATTTTACAATTCTAAGTTCAGTATTTGACTATTACAAGTTCAGATCTTCAAGTTATAATTTGCAATCATAATTTGAAGTTATCAATTCTAAGTTCTGTATTTGACAATTACAAGTTCAGATCTTCAAATTATTATTTAAAATCTTAGTTGGAAATTAACAATTCGAAGTTCTGTATTTACTTATTACAAGTTCAGATCGTCAAGTTATAATTTGCAATCATAATTTGAAGTTATCAATTCTAAGTTCTGTATTTGACAATTACAAGTTCAGATCTTCAAGTTATAATTAGCAATCATAATTTGTATTTAACAATTCGAAGTTCCGTATTTGACTATTACAAGTTCAGATCTTCAAATTATTATTTACAATCTTAGTTTGAAATTAACAATTCGAAGTTCTGTATTTACTTATTACAAGTTCAGATCTTCAAGTTATAATTTGAAATTATAATTAATATTTAACAAATCTAAGTTTTGTAATTAACTATTACAAGTTCAGATCGTCAAGTTATAATTTGCAATCATAATTTGAAGTTATCTATTCTAAGTTCTGTATTTGACAATTACAAGTTCAGATGTTCAAGTTATAATTAGCAATCATAATTTGAATTTTACAATTCTTAGTTCTGTATTTGACTATTACAAGTTCAGATCTTCAGGTTATAATTTGCAATCATAATTAGAAGTTATCAATTCTAAGTTCTGTATTTGACAGTTACAAGTTCAGATCATTAAGTTATAATTTGAAATAATAATTAGTATTTAATAAATTTAAGTTCTGTAATTCACTATTACAAGTTCAGATCTTCAAGTTATAATTTGCAATAATAATTAGAAGCTATCAATTTTAAGTTCTGTATTTGACAATTACAAGTTCAGATCTTCAAGATATAATTAGCAATCATAATTTGAATTTTGCAATTCTAAGTTCTGTATTTGACTATTACAAGTTTAGATCTTCAAGTTATAATTTGCAATCATAATTTGAAGTTATCAATGCTAAGTTCTGTATTTGACAATTACAAGTTCAGCTCTTCAAGTTATAATTTGAACTAATAATTTGTATTTAACTATTTGAAGTTCTGTATTTGACTATTACAAGTTCAGATCTTCAAGTTATAATTAGCAATCATAATTTGTATTTAACAATTCGAAGTTCCGTATTTGACTATTACAAGTTCAGATCTTCAAATTATTATTTACAATCTTAGTTTGAAATTAACAATTCGAAGTTCTGTATTTACTTATTACAAGTTCAGATCTTCAAGTTATAATTTGAAATTATAATTTATATTTAACAAATCTAAGTTTTGTAATTAACTATTACAAGTTCAGATCTTCAAGTTATAATTTGCAATCATAATTTGAAGTTATCTATTCTAAGTTCTGTCGTTGACAATTACAAGTTCAGATGTTCAAGTTATAATTAGCAATCATAATTTGAATTTTACAATTCTTAGTTCTGTATTTGACTATTACAAGTTCAGATCTTCAGGTTATAATTTGCAATCATAATTAGAAGTTATCAATTCTAAGTTCTGTATTTGACAGTTACAAGTTCAGATCATTAAGTTATAATTTGAAATAATAAGTAGTATTTAATAAATTTAAGTTCTGTAATTCACTATTACAAGTTCAGATCTTCAAGTTATAATTTGCAATAATAATTAGAAGCTATCAATTTTAAGTTCTGTATTTGACAATTACAAGTTCAGATCTTCAAGATATAATTAGCAATCATAATTTGAATTTTGCAATTCTAAGTTCTGTATTTGACTATTACAAGTTTAGATCTTCAAGTTATAATTTGCAATCATAATTTGAAGTTATCAATGCTAAGTTCTGTATTTGACAATTACAAGTTCAGCTCTTCAAGTTATAATTTGAACTAATAATTTGTATTTAACTATTTGAAGTTCTGTATTTGACTATTACAAGTTCAGATCTTCAAGTTATAATTAGCAATCATAATTTGTATTTAACAATTCGAAGTTCCGTATTTGACTATTACAAGTTCAGATCTTCAAATTATTATTTACAATCTTAGTTTGAAATTAACAATTCGAAGTTCTGTATTTACTTATTACAAGTTCAGATCTTCAAGTTATAATTTGAAATTATAATTTATATTTAACAAATCTAAGTTTTGTAATTAACTATTACAAGTTCAGATCTTCAAGTTATAATTTGCAATCATAATTTGAAGTTATCTATTCTAAGTTCTGTATTTGACAATTACAAGTTCAGATGTTCAAGTTATAATTAGCAATCATAATTTGAATTTTACAATTCTTAGTTCTGTATTTGACTATTACAAGTTCAGATCTTCAGGTTATAATTTGCAATCATAATTAGAAGTTATCAATTCTAAGTTCTGTATTTGACAGTTACAAGTTCAGATCATTAAGTTATAATTTGAAATAATAATTAGTATTTAACAAATTTAAGTTCTGTAATTCACTATTACAAGTTCAGATCTTCAAGTTATAATTTGCAATAATAATTAGAAGCTATCAATTTTAAGTTCTGTATTTGACAATTACAAGTTCAGATCTTCAAGATATAATTAGCAATCATAATTTGAATTTTGCAATTCTAAGTTCTGTATTTGACTATTACAAGTTCAGATCTTCAAGTTATAATTTGCAATCATAATTAGAAGTTATCAATTCTAAGTTCTGTATTTGACAGTTACTAGTTCAGATCATTAAGTTATAATTTGAAATAATAATTAGTATTTTACAAATTTAAGTTCTGTAATTCACTATTACAAGTTCAGATCTTCAAGTTATAATTTGCAATAATAATTTGAATTTTACAATTCTAAGTTCAGTATTTTATGATTACAAGTTCAGATCTTCAAGTTATAATTTGCAATCATAATTTGAAGTTATCAATGCTAAGTTCTGTATTTGACAATTACAAGTTCAGATCTACAAGTTATAATTTGAACTAATAATTTGTATTTTACTATTTGAAGTTCTGTATTTGACTATTACAAGTTCAGATCTTCAAGTTATAATTTGAAATTATAATTTATATTTAACAAATCTAAGTTCTGTAATTAACTATTACAAGTTCAGATCTTCAAGTTATAATTTGCAATCATAATTTGAAGTTATCAATTGTAAGTTCTGTATTTGACAATTACAAGTTCAGATGTTCAAGTTATAATTAGCAATCATAATTTGAATTTTACAATACTAAGTTCTGTATTTGACTATTACAAGTACAGATCTTCAAGTTATAATTTGCAATCATAATTAGTAGTTATCAATTCTAAGTTCTGTATTTGACAGTTACAAGTTCAGATCATTAAGTTATAATTTGAAATAATAATTAGTATTTAACAAATTTATGTTCTGTAATTCACTATTACAAGTTCAGATCTTCAAGTTATAATTTGCAATAATAATTAGAACTATAAATTTTAAGTTCTCTATTTGACAATTACAAGTTCAGATCTTCAAGGTATAATTAGCAATCATAATTTGAATTTTACAATTCTAAGTTCAGTATTTGACTATTACAAGTTCAGATCTTCAAGTTATAATTTGCAATCATAATTTGAAGGTATCAATTCTAAGTTCTGTATTTGACAATTACAAGTTCAGATCTTCAAATTATTATTTAAAATCTTAGTTGGAAATTAACAATTCGAAGTTCTGTATTTACTTATTACAAGTTCAGATCGTCAAGTTATAATTTGCAATCATAATTTGAAGTTATCAATTCTAAGTTCTGTATTTGACAATTACAAGTTCAGAACTTCAAGTTATAATTAGCAATCATAATTTGTATTTAACAATTCGAAGTTCCGTATTTGACTATTACAAGTTCAGATCTTCAAATTAATATTTACAATCTTAGTTTGAAATTAACAATTCGAAGTTCTGTATTTACTTATTACAAGTTCAGATCTTCAAGTTATAATTTGAAATTATAATTTATATTTAACAAATCTAAGTTTTGTAATTAACTATTACAAGTTCAGATCTTCAAGTTATAATTTGCAATCAAAATTTGAAGTTATCTATTCTAAGTTCTGTATTTGACAATTACAAGTTCAGATGTTCAAGTTATAATTAGCAATCATAATTTGAATTTTACAATTCTTAGTTCTGTATTTGACTATTACAAGTTCAGATCTTCAGGTTATAATTTGCAATCATAATTAGAAGTTATCAATTCTAAGTTCTGTATTTGACAGTTACAAGTTCAGATCATTAAGTTATAATTTGAAATAATAATTAGTATTTAACAAATTTAAGTTCTGTAATTCACTATTACAAGTTCAGATCTTCAAGTTATAATTTGCAATAATAATTAGAAGCTATCAATTTTAAGTTCTGTATTTGACAATTACAAGTTCAGATCTTCAAGATATAATTAGCTATCATAATTTGAATTTTGCAATTCTAAGTTCTGTATTTGACTATTACAAGTTCAGATCTTCAAGTTATAATTTGCAATCATAATTAGAAGTTATCAATTCTAAGTTCTGTATTTGACAGTTACTAGTTCAGATCATTAAGTTATAATTTGAAATAATAATTAGTATTTAACAAATTTAAGTTCTGTAATTCACTATTACAAGTTCAGATCTTCAAGTTATAATTTGCAATAATAATTTGAATTTTACAATTCTAAGTTCAGTATTTTATGATTACAAGTTCAGATCTTCAAGTTATAATTTGCAATCATAATTTGAAGTTATCAATGCTAAGTTCTGTATTTGACAATTACAAGTTCAGATCTTCAAGTTATAATTTGAACTAATAATTTGTATTTTACTATTTGAAGTTCTGTATTTGACTATTACAAGTTCAGATCTTCAAATTATAATTTGCAATCATAATTTGAAGTTATCAATTCTAAGTTCTGTATTTGACAATTACAAGTTTAAATCTTCAAGTTTTAATTTGCAATCATAATTTGTAGTTATCAATGCTAAGTTCTGTATTTGACAATTACAAGTTCAGATCTTCAAGTTATAATTTGCAATCATAATTTTAAGTAAATAATTCTAAGTTCTGTATTTGACAATTACAAGTTCAGATCTTCAAATTATTATTTACAATCTTAGTTTGAAATTAACAATTCGAAGTTCTGTATTTACTTATTACAAGTTCAGATCTTCAAAATATAATTAGCAATCATAATTTGGATTTTACAATTCTAAGTTCAGTATTTGATGATTACAAGTTCAGATCTTCAAATTATTATTTTCAATCTTAGTTTGAAATTTACAATTCGAAGTTCTGTATTTACTTATTACAAGTTCAGATCTTCAAGTTATAATTTGAAATTATAATTTATATTTAACATATCTAAGTTCTGTAATTAACTATTACAAGTTCAGATCTTCAAGGTATAATTAGCAATCATAATTACAAGTTATCAATTCTAAGTTCTGTATTTGACAGTTACAAGTTCAGATCATTAAGTTATAATTTGAAATAATAATTAGTATTTAACAAATTTAAGTTCTGTAATTCACTATTACAAGTTCAGATCTTCAAGTTATAATTTGCAATAGTAATTAGAAGCTATCAATTTTAAGCTTTCTATTTGACAATTACAAGTTCAGATCTTCAAGATATAATTAGCAAACATAATTTGAATTTTACACTTCTAAGTTCAGTATTTGACTATTCCAAGTTCAGATCTGCAAGTTATAATTTGCAATCATATTTTGATGTTATCAATTCTAAGTTATGTATTTGACAATTACAAGTTCAGATGTTCAAGTTATAATTAGCAATCATAATTTGTATTTTACAATTCTAAGTTCTGTATTTGACTATTACAAGTTCAGATCTTCAAGTTATAATTTGCAATAATAATTTGAATTTCACAATTCTAAGTTCAGTATTTTATGATTACAAGTTTAGATCTTCAAGTTATAATTTGCAATCATAATTTGAAGTTATCAATGCTAAGTTCTGTATTTGACAATTACAAGTTCAGCTCTTCAAGTTATAATTTGAACTAATAATTTGTATTTAACTATTTGAAGTTCTGTATTTGACTATTACAAGTTCAGATCTTCAAGTTATAATTAGCAATCATAATTTGTATTTAACAATTCGAAGTTCCGTATTTGACTATTACAAGTTCAGATCTTCAAATTATTATTTACAATCTTAGTTTGAAATTAACAATTCGAAGTTCTGTATTTACTTATTACAAGTTCAGATCTTCAAGTTATAATTAGAAATTATAATTTATATTTAACAAATCTAAGTTTCGTAATTAACTATTACAAGTTCAGATCTTCAAGTTATAATTTGCAATCATAATTTGAAGTTATCTATTCTAAGTTCTGTATTTGACAATTACAAGTTCAGATGTTCAAGTTATAATTAGCAATCATAATTTGAATTTTACAATTCTTAGTTCTGTATTTGACTATTACAAGTTCAGATCTTCAGGTTATAATTTGAAATCATAATTAGAAGTTATCAATTCTAAGTTCTGTATTTGACAGTTACAAGTTCAGATCATTAAGTTATAATTTGAAATAATAATTAGTATTTAACAAATTTAAGTTCTGTAATTCACTATTACAAGTTCAGATCTTCAAGTTATAATTTGCAATAATAATTAGAAGCTATCAATTTTAAGTTCTGTATTTGACAATTACAAGTTCAGATCTTCAAGATATAATTAGCAATCATAATTTGAATTTTGCAATTCTAAGTTCTGTATTTGACTATTACAAGTTCAGATCTTCAAGTTATAATTTGCAATCATAATTAGAAGTTATCAATTCTAAGTTCTGTATTTGACAGTTACTAGTTCAGATCATTAAGTTATAATTTGAAATAATAATTAGTATTTAACAAATTTAAGTTCTGTAATTCACTATTACAAGTTCAGATCTTCAAGTTATAATTTGCAATAATAATTTGAATTTTACAATTCTAAGTTCAGTATTTTATGATTACAAGTTCAGATCTTCAAGTTATAATTTGCAATCATAATTTGAAGTTATCAATGCTAAGTTCTGTATTTGACAATTACAAGTTCAGATCTTCAAGTTATAATTTGAACTAATAATTTGTATTTTACTATTTGAAGTTCTGTATTTGACTATTACAAGTTCAGATCTTCAAGTTATAATTTGAAATTATAATTTATATTTAACAAATCTAAGTTCTGTAATTAACTATTACAAGTTCAGATTTTCAAGTTATAATTTGCAATCATAATTTGAAGTTATCAATTGTAAGTTCTGTATTTGACAATTACAAGTTCAGATGTTCAAGTTATAATTAGCAATCATAATTTGAATTTTACAATACTAAGTTCTGTATTTGACTATTACAAGTACAGATCTTCAAGTTATAATTTGCAATCATAATTAGTAGTTATCAATTCTAAGTTCTGTATTTGACAGTTACAAGTTCAGATCATTAAGTTATAATTTGAAATAATAATTAGTATTTAACAAATTTATGTTCTGTAATTCACTATTACAAGTTCAGATCTTCAAGTTATAATTTGCAATAATAATTAGAACTATAAATTTTAAGTTCTCTATTTGACAATTACAAGTTCAGATCTTCAAGGTATAATTAGCAATCATAATTTGAATTTTACAATTCTAAGTTCAGTATTTGACTATTACAAGTTCAGATCTTCAAGTTATAATTTGCAATCATAATTTGAAGTTATCAATTCTAAGTTCTGTATTTGACAATTACAAGTTCAGATCTTCAAATTATTATTTAAAATCTTAGTTGGAAATTAACAATTCGAAGTTCTGTAGTTACTTATTACAAGTTCAGATCGTCAAGTTATAATTTGCAATCATAATTTGAAGTTATCAATTCTAAGTTCTGTATTTGACAATTACAAGTTCAGATCTTCAAGTTATAATTAGCAATCATAATTTGTATTTAACAATTCGAAGTTCCGTATTTGACTATTACAAGTTCAGATCTTCAAATTATTATTTACAATCTTAGTTTGAAATTAACAATTCGAAGTTCTGTATTTACTTATTAAAAGTTCAGATCTTCAAGTTATAATTTGAAATTATAATTAATATTTAACAAATCTAAGTTTTGTAATTAACTATTACAAGTTCAGATCTTCAAGTTATAATTTGCAATCATAATTTGAAGTTATCTATTCTAAGTTCTGTATTTGACAATTACAAGTTCAGATGTTCAAGTTATAATTAGCAATCATAATTTGAATTTTACAATTCTTAGTTCTGTATTTGACTATTACAAGTTCAGATCTTCAGGTTATAATTTGCAATCATAATTAGAAGTTATCAATTCTAAGTTCTGTATTTGACAGTTACAAGTTCAGATCATTAAGTTATAATTTGAAATAATTATTAGTATTTAATAAATTTAAGTTCTGTAATTCACTATTACAAGTTCAGATCTTCAAGTTATAATTTGCAATAATAATTAGAAGCTATCAATTTTAAGTTCTGTATTTGACAATTACAAGTTCAGATCTTCAAGATATAATTAGCAATCATAATTTGAATTTTGCAATTCTAAGTTCTGTATTTGACTATTACAAGTTTAGATCTTCAAGTTATAATTTGCAATCATAATTTGAAGTTATCAATGCTAAGTTCTGTATTTGACAATTACAAGTTCAGCTCTTCAAGTTATAATTTGAACTAATAATTTGTATTTAACTATTTGAAGTTCTGTATTTGACTATTACAAGTTCAGATCTTCAAGTTATAATTAGCAATCATAATTTGTATTTAACAATTCGAAGTTCCGTATTTGACTATTACAAGTTCAGATCTTCAAATTATTATTTACAATCTTAGTTTGAAATTAACAATTCGAAGTTCTGTATTTACTTATTACAAGTTCAGATCTTCAAGTTATAATTTGAAATTATAATTTATATTTAACAAATCTAAGTTTTGTAATTAACTATTACAAGTTCAGATCTTCAAGTTATAATTTGCAATCATAATTTGAAGTTATCTATTCTAAGTTCTGTATTTGACAATTACAAGTTCAGATGTTCAAGTTATAATTAGCAATCATAATTTGAATTTTGCAATTCTAAGTTCTGTATTTGACTATTACAAGTTCAGATCTTCAGGTTATAATTTGCAATCATAATTAGAAGTTATCAATTCTAAGTTCTGTATTTGACAGTTACAAGTTCAGATCATTAAGTTATAATTTGAAATAATAATTAGTATTTAACAAATTTAAGTTCTGTAATTCACTATTACAAGTTCAGATCTTCAAGTTATAATTTGCAATAATAATTTGAATTTTACAATTCTAAGTTCAGTATTTTATGATTACAAGTTCAGATCTTCAAGTTATAATTTGTAATCATAATTTGAAGTTATCAATGCTAAGTTCTGTATTTGACAATTACAAGTTCAGATCTTCAAGTTATAATTTGAACTAATAATTTGTATTTTACTATTTGAAGTTCTGTATTTGACTATTACAAGTTCAGATCTTCAAGTTATAATTTGAAATTATAATTTATATTTAACAAATCTAAGTTCTGTAATTAACTATTACAAGTTCAGATTTTCAAGTTATAATTTGCAATCATAATTTGAAGTTATCAATTGTAAGTTCTGTATTTGACAATTACAAGTTCAGATGTTCAAGTTATAATTAGCAATCATAATTTGAATTTTACAATACTAAGTTCTGTATTTGACTATTACAAGTACAGATCTTCAAGTTATAATTTTCAATCATAATTAGTAGTTATCAATTCTAAGTTCTGTATTTGACAGTTACAAGTTCAGATCATTAAGTTATAATTTGAAATAATAATTAGTATTTAACAAATTTATGTTCTGTAATTCACTATTACAAGTTCAGATCTTCAAGTTATAATTTGCAATAATAATTAGAACTATAAATTTTAAGTTCTCTATTTGACAATTACAAGTTCAGATCTTCAAGGTATAATTAGCAATCATAATTTGAATTTTACAATTCTAAGTTCAGTATTTGACTATTACAAGTTCAGATCTTCAAGTTATAATTTGCAATCATAATTTGAAGTTATCAATTCTAAGTTCTGTATTTGACAATTACAAGTTCAGATCTTCAAATTATTATTTAAAATCTTAGTTGGAAATTAACAATTCGAAGTTCTGTATTTACTTATTACAAGTTCAGATCGTCAAGTTATAATTTGCAATCATAATTTGAAGTTATCAATTCTAAGTTCTGTATTTGACAATTACAAGTTCAGATCTTCAAGTTATAATTAGCAATCATAATTTGTATTTAACAATTCGAAGTTCCGTATTTGACTATTACAAGTTCAGATCTTCAAATTATTATTTACAATCTTAGTTTGAAATTAACAATTCGAAGTTCTGTATTTACTTATTACAAGTTCAGATCTTCAAGTTATAATTTGAAATTATAATTTATATTTAACAAATCTAAGTTTTGTAATTAACTATTACAAGTTCAGATCTTCAAGTTATAATTTGCAATCATAATTTGAAGTTATCTATTCTAAGTTCTGTATTTGACAATTACAAGTTCAGATGTTCAAGTTATAATTAGCAATCATAATTTGAATTTTACAATTCTTAGTTCTGTATTTGACTATTACAAGTTCAGATCTTCAGGTTATAATTTGCAATCATAATTAGAAGTTATCAATTCTAAGTTCTGTATTTGACGGTTACAAGTTCAGATCATTAAGTTATAATTTAAAATAATAATTAGTATTTAATAAATTTAAGTTCTGTAATTCACTATTACAAGTTCAGATCTTCAAGTTATAATTTGCAATCATAATTAGAAGTTATCAATTCTAAGTTCTGTATTTGACAATTACAAGTTCAGATCTACAAGATATAATTAGCAAACATAATTTGAATTTTACACTTCTAAGTTCAGTATTTGACTATTCCAAGTTCAGATCTGCAAGTTATAATTTGCAATCATATTTTGATGTTATCAATTCTAAGTTATGTATTTGACAATTACAAGTTCAGATGTTCAAGTTATAATTAGCAATCATAATTTGTATTTTACAATTCTAAGTTCTGTATTTGACTATTACAAGTTCAGATCTTCAGGTTATAATTTGCAATCATAATTAGAAGTTATCAATTCTAAGTTCTGTATTTGACAGTTAGAAGTTCAGATCATTAAGTTATAATTTGAAATAATAATTAGTTTTTAACAAATTTAAGTTCTGTAATTCACTATTACAAGTTCAGATCTTCAAGTTATAATTTGCAATAATAATTAGAAGCTATCAATTTTATGTTCTGTATTTGACAATTACAAGTTTAGATCTTCAAGATATAATTAGCACTCATAATTTGAATTTTACAATTCTAAGTTCTGTATGTGACTATTACAAGTTCAGATCTTCAAGTTATAATTTGCAATCATAATTAGAAGTTATCAATTCTAAGTTCTGTATTTGACAGTTACAAGTTCAGATCATTAAGTTATAATTTGAAATAATAATTAGTTTTTAACAAATTTAAGTTCTGTAATTCACTATTACAAGTTCAGATCTTCAAGTTATAATTTGCAATAATAATTAGAACTATCAATTTTAAGTTCTGTATCTGACAATTACAAGTTCAGGTCTTCAAGGTATAATTAGCAATCATAATTTGAATTTTACAATTCTAAGTTCAGTATTTGACTATTACAAGTTCAGATCTTCAAGTTATAATTTGCAATCATAATTTGAAGTTATCAATTCTAAGTTCTGTATTTGACAATTACAAGTTCAGATCTTCAAGTTATAATTTGAACTAATAATTTGTATTTAACAATTCGAAGTTCTGTATTTGACTATTACAAGTTCAGATCTTTAAATTATTATTTAAAATCTTAGTTGGAAATAAACAAATCTATGTTCTGTATTTACTTATTACAAGTTCAGATCTTCAAGTTATAATTTGCAATAATAATTTGAATTTTACAATTCTAAGTTCAGTATTTTATGATTACAAGTTCAGATCTTCAAGTTATAATTTGCAATCATAATTTGAAGTTATCAATGCTAAGTTCTGTATTTGACAATTACAAGTTCAGATCTTCAAGTTAAAATTTGAACTAATAATTTGTATTTAACTATTTGAAGTTCTGTATTTGACTATTACAAGTTCAGATTTTCAAATTATAATTTGCAATCATAATTTGAAGTTATCAATTCTAAGTTCTGTATTTGACAATTACAAGTTTAAATCTTCAAGTTATAATTAGCAATCATAATTTGTATTTAACAATTCGAAGTTCTGTATTTGACTATTACAAGTTCAGATCTTCAAATTATTATTTGCAATCTTAGTTTGAAATTAACAATTCGAAGTTCTGTATTTACTTATTACAAGTTCAGATCTTCAAGTTATAATTTGTAATTATAATTTATATTTAACAAATCTAAGTTCTGTAATTAACTATTACAAGTTCAGATCTTCAAGTTATAATTTGCAATCATAATTTGAAGTTAGCAATTCTAAGTTCTGTATTTGACAATTACAAGTTCAGATGTTCAAGTTATAATTAGCAATCATAATTTGAATTTTACAATTCTAAGTTCTGTATTTGCCTATTACAAGTTCAGATCTTCAAGTTATAATTTGCAATCATAATTTGAAGTTATCAAATCTAAGTTCTGTATTTGACAATTACAAGTTCAGATCTTCAAGTTATAATTAGCAATCATAATTTGTATTTAACAATTCGAAGTTCTGTATTTGTCTATTACAAGTTCAGATCTTCAAATTATTATTTACAATCTTAGTTTGAAATTAACAATTCGAAGTTCTGTATTTACTTATTACAAGTTCAGATCTTCAAGTTATAATTTGAAATTATAATTTATATTTAACAAATCTAAGTTCTGTAATTAACTATTACAAGTTCAGATCTACAAGTTATAATTTGCAATCATAATTTGAAGTTATCAATTGTAAGTTCTGTATTTGACAATTACAAGTTCAGATGTTCAAGTTATAATTAGCAATCATAATTTGAATTTTACAATACTAAGTTCTGTATTTGACTATTACAAGTACAGATCTTCAAGTTATAATTTGCAATCATAATTAGAAGTTATCAATTCTAAGTTCTGTATTTGACAGTTACAAGTTCAGATCATTAAGTTATAATTTGAAATAATAATTAGTATTTAACAAATTTAAGTTCTGTAATTCACTATTACAAGTTCAGATCTTCAAGTTATAATTTGCAATAATAATTAGAACTATAAATTTTAAGTTCTCTATTTGACAATTACAAGTTCAGATCTTCAAGGTATAATTAGCAATCATAATTTGAATTTTACAATTCTAAGTTCAGTATTTGACTATTACAAGTTCAGATCTTCAAGTTATAATTTGCAATCATAATTTGAAGTTATCAATTCTAAGTTCTGTATTTGACAATTACAAGTTCAGATGTTCAAGTTATAATTAGCAATCATAATTTGTATTTTACAATTCTTAGTTCTGTATTTGACTATTACAAGTTCAGATCTTCAGGTTATAATTTGCAATAATAATTAGAAGTTATCAATTCTAAGTTCTGTATTTGACAGTTACAAGTTCAGATCATTAAGTTATAATTTGAAATAATAATTAGTATTTAACAAATTTAAGTTCTGTAATTCACTATTACAAGTTCAGATCTTCAAATTATTATTTAAAATCTTAGTTGGAAATAAACAAATCTAAGTTCTGTATTTACTTATTACAAGTTCAGATCTTCAAGTTATAATTTGCAATAATAATTTGTATTTTACAATTCTAAGTTCAGTATTTTATGATTACAAGTTCAGATCTTTAAGTTATAATTTGCAATCATAATTTGAAGTTATCAATGCTAAGTTCTGTATTTGACAATTACAAGTTCAGATCTTCAAGTTAAAATTTGAACTAATAATTTGTATTTAACTATTTGAAGTTCTGTATTTGACAATTACAAGTTCAGATCTTCAAAATATAATTAGCAATCATAATTTGGATTTTACAATTCTAAGTTCAGTATTTGATGATTACAAGTTCAGATCTTCAAATTATTATTTTCAATCTTAGTTTGAAATTTACAATTCGAAGTTCTGTATTTACTTATTACAAGTTCAGATCTTCAAGTTATAATTTGAAATTATAATTTATATTTAACATATCTAAGTTCTGTAATTAACTATTACAAGTTCAGATCTTCAAGGTATAATTAGCAATCATAATTAGAAGTTATCAATTCTAAGTTCTGTATTTGACAGTTACAAGTTCAGATCATTAAGTTATAATTTGAAATAATAATTAGTATTTAACAAATTTAAGTTCTGTAATTCACTATTACAAGTTCAGATCTTCTAGTTATATTTTGTAATAGTAATTAGAAGCTATCAATTTTAAGCTTTCTATTTGACAATTACAAGTTCAGATCTTCAAGATATAATTAGCAAACATAATTTGAATTTTACACTTCTAAGTTCAGTATTTGACTATTCCAAGTTCAGATCTGCAAGTTATAATTTGCAATCATATTTTGATGTTATCAATTCTAAGTTATGTATTTGACAATTACAAGTTCAGATGTTCAAGTTATAATTAGCAATCATAATTTGTATTTTACAATTCTAAGTTCTGTACTTGACTATTACAAGTTCAGATCTTCAAGTTATAATTTGCAATAATAATTTGAATTTCACAATTCTAAGTTCAGTATTTTATGATTACAAGTTCAGATCTTCAAGTTATAATTTGCAATCATAATTTGAAGTTATCAATGCTAAGTTCTGTATTTGACAATTACAAGTTCAGCTCTTCAAGTTATAATTTGAACTAATAATTTGTATTTAACTATTTGAAGTTCTGTATTTGACTATTACAAGTTCAGATCTTCAAATTATAATTTGCAATCATAATTTGAAGTTATCAATTCTAAGTTCTGTATTTGATAATTACAAGTTCAGATGTTCAAGTTATAATTAGCAATCATAATTTGTATTTTACAATTCTAAGTTCTGTATTTGACTATTACAAGTTCAGATCTTCAGGTTATAATTTGCAATCATAATTAGAAGTTATCAATTCTAAGTTCTGTATTTGACAGTTAGAAGTTCAGATCATTAAGTTATAATTTGAAATAATAATTAGTTTTTAACAAATTTAAGTTCTGTAATTCACTATTACAAGTTCAGATCTTCAAGTTATAATTTGCAATAATAATTAGAAGCTATCAATTTTATGTTCTGTATTTGACAATTACAAGTTTAGATCTTCAAGATATAATTAGCACTCATAATTTGAATTTTACAATTCTAAGTTCTGTATTTGACTATTACAAGTTCAGATCTTCAAGTTATAATTTGCAATCATAATTAGAAGTTATCAATTCTAAGTTCTGTATTTGACAGTTACAAGTTCAGATCATTAAGTTATAATTTGAAATAATAATTAGTTTTTAACAAATTTAAGTTCTGTAATTCACTATTACAAGTTCAGATCTTCAAGTTACAATTTGCAATAATAATTAGAACTATCAATTTTAAGTTCTGTATCTGACAATTACAAGTTCAGGTCTTCAAGGTATAATTAGCAATCATAATTTGAATTTTACAATTCTAAGTTCAGTATTTGACTATTACAAGTTCAGATCTTCAAGTTATAATTTGCAATCATAATTTGAAGTTATCAATTATAAGTTCTGTATTTGACAATTACAAGTTCAGATCTTCAAGTTATAATTTGAACTAATAAATTGTATTTAACAATTCGAAGTTCTGTATTTGACTATTACAAGTTCAGATCTTTAAATTATTATTTAAAATCTTAGTTGGAAATAAACAAATCTAAGTTCTGTATTTACTTATTACAAGTTCAGATCTTCAAGTTATAATTTGCAATAATAATTTGAATTTTACAATTCTAAGTTCAGTATTTTATGATTACAAGTTCAGATCTTCAAGTTATAATTTGCAATCATAATTTGAAGTTATCAATGCTAAGTTCTGTATTTGACAATTAC
The DNA here is from genome assembly GCA_963170105.1 of Cantharis lateralis. Classification (NCBI taxonomy): domain Eukaryota; kingdom Metazoa; phylum Arthropoda; class Insecta; order Coleoptera; family Cantharidae; genus Cantharis; species Cantharis lateralis. The sequence goes on along the minus strand of CAUJGK010000001.1, from coordinate 930,946 downwards.
AAGTTCAGATCTTCAAGTTAAAATTTGAACTAATAATTTGTATTTAACTATTTGAAGCTCTGTATTTGACTATTACAAGTTCAGATTTTCAAATTATAATTTGCAATCATAATTTGAAGTTATCAATTCTAAGTTCTGTATTTGACAATTACAAGTTTAAATCTTCAAGTTATAATTAGCAATCATAATTTGAAGTTAGCAATTCTAAGTTCTGTATTTGACAATTACAAGTTCAGATGTTCAAGTTATAATTAGCAATCATAATTTGAAGTTAGCAATTCTAAGTTCTGTATTTGACAATTACAAGTTCAGATCTTCAAGTTATAATTAGCAATCATAATTTGTATTTAACAATTCGAAGTTCTGTATTTGTCTATTACAAGTTCAGATCTTCAAATTATTATTTACAATCTTAGTTTGAAATTAACAATTCGAAGTTCTGTATTTACTTATTACAAGTTCAGATCTTCAAGTTATAATTTGAAATTATAATTTATATTTAACAAATCTAAGTTCTGTAATTTACTATTACAAGTTCAGATCTTCAAGTTATAATTTGCAAGCATAATTTTAAGTTATCAATTGTAAGTTCTGTATTTGACAATTACAAGTTCAGATGTTCAAGTTATAATTAGCAATCATAATTTGAATTTTACAATACTAAGTTCTGTATTTGACTATTACAAGTACAGATCTTCAAGTTATAATTTGCAATCATAATTAGAAGTTATCAATTCTAAGTTCTGTATTTGACAGTTACAAGTTCAGATCATTAAGTTATAATTTGAAATAATAATTAGTATTTAACAAATTTAAGTTCTGTAATTCACTATTACAAGTTCAGATCTTCAAGTTATAATTTGCAATAATAATTAGAACTATAAATTTTAAGTTCTCTATTTGACAATTACAAGTTCAGATCTTCAAGGTATAATTAGCAATCATAATTTGAATTTTACAATTCCAAGTTCAGTATTTGACTATTACAAGTTCAGATCTTCAAGTTATAATTTGCAATCATAATTTGAAGTTATCAATTCTAAGTTCTGTATTTGACAATTACAAGTTCAGATCTTCAAATTATTATTTAAAATCTTAGTTGGAAATTAACAATTCGAAGTTCTGTATTTACTTATTACAAGTTCAGATCTTCAAGTTATAATTTGCAATCATAATTTGGAGTTATCAATTCTAAGTTCTGTATTTGACAATTACAAGTTCAGATCTTCAAGTTATAATTAGCAATCATAATTTGTATTTAACAATTCGAAGTTCCGTATTTGACTATTACAAGTTCAGATCTTCAAATTATTATTTACAATCTTAGTTTGAAATTAACAATTCGAAGTTCTGTATTTACTTATTACAAGTTCAGATCTTCAAGTTATAATTTGTAATTATAATTTATATTTAACAAATCTAAGTTTTGTAATTAACTATTACAAGTTCAGATCTTCAAGTTATAATTTGCAATCATAATTTGAAGTTATCTATTCTAAGTTCTGTATTTGACAATTACAAGTTCAGATGTTCAAGTTATAATTAGCAATCATAATTTGAATTTTACAATTCTTAGTTCTGTATTTGACTATTACAAGTTCAGATCTTCAGGTTATAATTTGCAATAATAATTAGAAGTTATCAATTCTAAGTTCTGTATTTGACAGTTACAAGTTCAGATCATTAAGTTATAATTTGAAATAATAATTAGTATTTAACAAATTTAAGTTCTGTAATTCACTATTACAAGTTCAGATCTTCAAGTTATAATTTGCAATAATAATTAGAAGCTATCAATTTTAAGTTCTGTATTTGACAATTACAAGTTCAGATCTTCAAGTTATAATTAGCAATCATAATTTTAATTTTGCAATTCTAAGTTCTGTATTTGACTATTACAAGTTCAGATCTTCAAGTTATAATTTGCAATCATAATTAGAAGTTATCAATTCTAAGTTCTGTATTTGACAGTTACTAGTTCAGATCATTAAGTTATAATTTGAAATAATAATTAGTATTTAACAAATTTAAGTTCTGTAATTCACTATTACAAGTTCAGATCTTCAAGTTATAACTTGCAATAATAATTAGAACTATCTATTTTAAGTTCTGTATCTGACAATTACAAGTTCAGGTCTTCAAGGTATAATTAGCAATCATAATTTGAATTTTACAATTCTAAGTTCAGTATTTGACTATTACAAGTTCAGATCTTCAAGTTATAATTTGCAATCATAATTTGAAGTTATCAATTCTAAGTTCTGTATTTGACAATTACAAGTTCAGATCTTCAAGTTATAATTTGAACTAATAATTTGTATTTAACAATTCGAAGTTCTGTATTTGACTATTACAAGTTCAGATCTTCAAATTATTATTTAAAATCTTAGTTGGAAATTAACAAATCTAAGTTCTGTAATTAACTATTACAAGTTCAGATGTTCAAGGTATAATTAGCAATCATGATTTGTATTTTACAATTCTAAGTTCTGTATTTGACTATTACAAGTTCAGATCTTCAAGTTATAATTTGCAATAATAATTTGAATTTTACAATTCTAAGTTCAGTATTTTATGATTACAAGTTCAGATCTTCAGGTTATAATTTGCAATCATAATTAGAAGTTATCAATTCTAAGTTCTGTATTTGACAGTTACAAGTTCAGATCATTAAGTTATAATTTAAAATAATAATTAGTATTTAACAAATTTAAGTTCTGTAATTCACTATTACAAGTTCAGATCTTCAAGTTATAATTTGCAATAATAATTAGAAGCTATCAATTTTAAGTTCTGTATTTGACAATTACAAGTTCAGATCTTCAAGATATAATTAGCAATCATAATTTGAATTTTACAATTCTAAGTTCTGTATTTGACTATTACAAGTTCAGATCTTCAAGTTATAATTTGCAATCATAATTAGAAGTTATCAATTCTAAGTTCTGTATTTGACAGTTACAAGTTCAGATCATTAAGTTATAATTTGAAATAATAATTAGTTTTTAACAAATTTAAGTTCTGTAATTCACTATTACAAGTTCAGATCTTCAAGTTATAATTTGCAATAATAATTAGAACTATCAATTTTAAGTTCTGTATCTGACAATTACAAGTTCAGGTCTTCAAGGTATAATTAGTAATCATAATTTGAATTATACAATTCTAAGTTCAGTATTTGACTATTACAAGTTCAGATCTTCAAGTTATAATTTGCAATCATAATTTGAAGTTATCAATTAAAGTTCTGTATTTGACAATTACAAGTTCAGATCTTCAAGTTATAATTTGAACTAATAATTTGTATTTAACAATTCGAAGTTCTGTATTTGACTATTACAAGTTCAGATCTTCAAATTATTATTTAAAATCTTAGTTGGAAATAAACAAATCTAAGTTCTGTATTTACTTATTACAAGTTCAGATCTTCAAGTTATAATTTGCAATAATAATTTGTATTTTACAATTCTAAGTTCAGTATTTTATGATTACAAGTTCAGATCTTCAAGTTATAATTTGCAATCATAATTTGAAGTTATCAATGCTAAGTTCTGTATTTGACAATTACAAGTTCAGATCTTCAAGTTAAAATTTGAACTAATAATTTGTATTTAACTATTTGAAGTTCTGTATTTGACTATTACAAGTTCAGATTTTCAAATTATAATTTGCAATCATAATTTGAAGTTATCAATTCTAAGTTCTGTATTTGACAATTACAAGTTTAAATCTTCAAGTTATAATTAGCAATCATAATTTGTATTTAACAATTCGAAGTTCTGTATTTGACTATTACAAGTTCAGATCTTCAAATTATTATTTGCAATCTTAGTTTGAAATTAACAATTCGAAGTTCTGTATTTACTTATTACAAGTTCAGATCTATAAGTTATAATTTGCAATAATAATTTGAATTTTACAATTCTAAGTTCAGTATTTTATGATTACAAGTTCAGATCTTCAGGTTATAATTTGCAATCATAATTTGAAGTTATCAATTCTAAGTTCTGTATTTGACAGTTACAAGTTCAGATCATTAAGTTATAATTTAAAATAATAATTAGTATTTAACAAATTTAAGTTCTGTAATTCACTATTACAAGTTCAGATCTTCAAGTTATAATTTGCAATAATAATTAGAAGCTATCAATTTTAAGTTCTGTATTTGACAATTACAAGTTCAGATCTTCAAGATATAATTAGCAATCATAATTTGAATTTTACAATTCAAAGTTCTGTATTTGACTATTACAAGTTCAGATCTTCAAGTTATAATTTGCAATCATAATTAGAAGTTATCAATTCTAAGTTCTGTATTTGACAGTTACAAGTTCAGATCATTAAGTTATAATTTGAAATAATAATTAGTTTTTAACAAATTTAAGTTCTGTAATTCACTATTACAAGTTCAGATCTTCAAGTTATAATTTGCAATAATAATTAGAACTATCAATTTTAAGTTCTGTATCTGACAATTACAAGTTCAGGTCTTCAAGGTATAATTAGCAATCATAATTTGAATTTTACAATTCTAAGTTCAGTATTTGACTATTACAATTTCAGATCTTCAAGTTATAATTTGCAATCATAATTTGAAGTTATCAATTCTAAGTTCTGTATTTGACAATTACAAGTTCAGATCTTCAAGTTATAATTTGAACTAATAATTTGTATTTAACAATTCGAAGTTCTGTATTTGACTATTACAAGTTCAGATCTTCAAATTATTATTTAAAATCTTAGTTGGAAATAAACAGATCTAAGTTCTGTATATACTTATTACAAGTTCAGATCTTCAAGTTATAATTTGCAATAATAATTTGAATTTTACAATTCTAAGTTCAGTATTTTATGATTACAAGTTCAGATCTTCAAGTTATAATTTGCAATCATAATTTGAAGTTATCAATTGTAAGTTCTGTATTTGAAAGTTACAAGTTCAGATCATTAAGTTATAATTTGAAATAATAATTAGTATTTAACAAATTTAAGTTCTGTAATTCACTATTACAAGTTCAGATCTTCAAGTTATAATTTGTAATTATAATTTATATTTAACAAATCTAAGTTCTGTAATTAACTATTACAAGTTCAGATCTTCAAGTTATAATTTGCAATCATAATTTGAAGTTAGCAATTCTAAGTTCTGTATTTGACAATTACAAGTTCAGATGTTCAAGTTATAATTAGCAATCATAATTTGAATTTTACAATTCTAAGTTCTGTATTTGCCTATTACAAGTTCAGATCTTCAAGTCATAATTTGCAATCATAATTTGAAGTTATCAAATCTAAGTTCTGTATTTGACAATTACAAGTTCAGATCTTCAAGTTATAATTAGCAATCATAATTTGTATTTAACAATTCGAAGTTCTGTATTTGTCTATTACAAGTTCAGATCTTCAAATTATTATTTACAATCTTAGTTTGAAATTAACAATTCGAAGTTCTGTATTTACTTATTACAAGTTCAGATCTTCAAGTTATAATTTGAAATTATAATTTATATTTAACAAATCTAAGTTCTGTAATTAACTATTACAAGTTCAGATCTTCAAGTTATAATTTGCAATCATAATTTGAAGTTATCAATTGTAAGTTCTGTATTTGACAATTACAAGTTCAGATGTTCAAGTTATAATTAGCAATCATAATTTGAATTTTACAATACTAAGTTCTGTATTTGACTATTACAAGTACAGATCTTCAAGTTATAATTTGCAATCATAATTAGAAGTTATCAATTCTAAGTTCTGTATTTGACAGTTACAAGTTCTGATCATTAAGTTATAATTTGAAATAATAATTAGTATTTAACAAATTTAAGTTCTGTAATTCACTATTACAAGTTCAGATCTTCAAGTTATAATTTGCAATAATAATTAGAACTATAAATTTTAAGTTCTCTATTTGACAATTACAAGTTCAGATCTTCAAGGTATAATTAGCAATCATAATTTGAATTTTACAATTCTAAGTTCAGTATTTGACTATTACAAGTTCAGATCTTCAAGTTATAATTTGCAATCATAATTTGAAGTTATCAATTCTAAGTTCTGTATTTGACAATTACAAGTTCAGATCTTCAAATTATTATTTAAAATCTTAGTTGGAAATTAACAATTCGAAGTTCTGTATTTACTTATTACAAGTTCAGATCTTCAAGTTATAATTTGCAATCATAATTTGAAGTTATCAATTCTAAGTTCTGTATTTGACAATTACAAGTCCAGATCTTCAAGTTATAATTAGCAATCATAATTTGTATTTAACAATTCGAAGTTCCGTATTTGACTATTACAAGTTCAGATCTTCAGGTTATAATTTGCAATCATAATAGGAGTTATCAATTCTAAGTTCTGTATTTGACAGTTACAAGTTCAGATCATTAAGTTATAATTTGAAATAATAATTAGTATTTAACAAATTTAAGTTCTGTAATTCACTATTACAAGTTCAGATCTTCAAGTTATAATTTGCAATAATAATTAGAAGCTATCAATTTTAAGTTCTGTATTTGACAATTACAAGTTCAGATCTTCAAGTTATAATTAGCAATCATAATTTGAATTTTGCAATTCTAAGTTCTGTATTTGACTATTACAAGTTCAGATCTTCAAGTTATAATTTGCAATCATAATTAGAAGTTATCAATTCTAAGTTCTGTATTTGACAGTTACTAGTTCAGATCATTAAGTTATAATTTGAAATAATAATTAGTATTTAACAAATTTAAGTTCTGTAATTCACTATTACAAGTTCAGATCTTCAAGTTATAACTTGCAATAATAATTAGAACTATCAATTTTAAGTTCTGTATCTGACAATTACAAGTTCAGGTCTTCAAGGTATAATTAGCAATCATAATTTGAATTTTACAATTCTAAGTTCAGTATTTGACTATTACAAGTTCAGATCTTCAAGTTATAATTTGCAATCATAATTTGAAGTTATCAATTCTAAGTTCTGTATTTGACAATTACAAGTTCAGATCTTCAAGTTATAATTTGAACTAATAATTTGTATTTAACAATTCGAAGTTCTGTATTTGACTATTACAAGTTCAGATCTTCAAATTATTATTTAAAATCTTAGTTGGAAATTAACAAATCTAAGTTCTGTAATTAACTGTTACAAGTTCAGATGTTCAAAGTATAATTAGCAATCATGATTTGTATTTTACAATTCTAAGTTCTGTATTTGACTATTACAAGTTCAGATCTTCAAGTTATAATTTGCAATAATAATTTGAATTTTACAATTCTAAGTTCAGTATTTTATGATTACAAGTTCAGATCTTCAAGTTATAATTTGCAATCATAATTTGAAGTTATCAATGCTAAGTTCTGTATTTGACAATTACAAGTTCAGATCTTCAAGTTATAATTTGAACTAATAATTTGTATTTAACTATTTGAAGTTCTGTATTTGACTATTACAAGTTAAGATCTTCAAATTATAATTTGCAATCATAATTTGAAGTTATCAATTCTAAGTTCTGTATTTGACATATACAAGTTTAAATCTTCAAGTTTTAATTTGCAATCATAATTTGTAGTTATCAATGCTAAGTTCTGTATTTGACAATTACAAGTTCAGATCTACAAGTTATAATTTGCAATCATAATTTTAAGTAATCAATTCTAAGTTCTGTATTTGACAATTACAAGTTCAGATCTTCAAATTATTATTTACAATCTTAGTTTGAAATTAACAATTCGAAGTTCTGTATTTACTTATTACAAGTTCAGATCTTCAAAATATAATTAGCAATCATAATTTGGATTTTACAATTCTAAGTTCAGTATTTGATGATTACAAGTTCAGATCTTCAAATTATTATTTTCAACTTAGTTTGAAATTTACAATTCGAAGTTCTGTATTTACTTATTACAAGTTCAGATCTGCAAGTTATAATTTGAAATTATAATTTATATTTAACATATCTAAGTTCTGTAATTAACTATTACAAGTTCAGATCTTCAAGTTATAATTAGCAATCATAATTAGAAGTTATCAATTCTAAGTTCTGTATTTGACAGTTACAAGTTCAGATCATTAAGTTATAATTTGAAATAATAATTAGTATTTAACAAATTTAAGTTCTGTAATTCACTATTACAAGTTCAGATCTTCAAGTTATAATTTGCAATAGTAATTAGAAGCTATCTATTTTAAGCTCTGTATTTTACAATTACAAGTTCAGATCTTCAAGATATAATTAGCAAACATAATTTGAATTTTACACTTCTAAGTTCAGTATTTGACTATTCCAAGTTCAGATCTGCAAGTTATAATTTGCAATCATAATTTGATGTTATCAATTCTAAGTTATGTATTTGACAATTACAAGTTTAGATGTTCAAGTTATAATTAGCAATCATAAATTGTATTTTACAATTCTAAGTTCTGTATTTGACTATTACAAGTTCAGATCTTCAAGTTATAATTTGCAATCATAATTTGAAGTTATCAATGCTAAGTTCTGTATTTGACAATTACAAGTTCAGATCTTCAAGTTATAATTTGAACTAATAATTTGTATTTAACTATTTGAAATTCTGTATTTGACTATTACAAGTTCAGATCTTCAAATTATAATTTGCAATCATAATTTGAAGTTATCAATTCTGAGTTCTGTATTTGACAATTACAAGTTCAGATGTTCAAGTTATAATTAGCAATCATAATTTGAATTTTACAATTCTAAGTTCTGTATTTGCCTATTACAAGTTCAGATCTTCAAGTTATAATTTGCAATCATAATTTGAAGTTATCAATGCTAAGTTCTGTATTTGACAATTACAAGTTCAGATCTTCAAGTTATAATTTGAACTAATAATTTGTATTTAACTATTCGAAGTTCTGTATTTGACTATTACAAGTTCAGATCTTCAAATGATAATTTGAAATCATAATTTGAAGTTATCAATTCTAAGTTCTGTATTTGACAATTACAAGTTCAGATCTTCAAGTTATAATTAGCAATCATAATTTGGATTTAACAATGCGAAGTTATGTATTTGTCTATTACAAGTTCAGATCTTCAAATTATTATTTACAATTTTAGTTTGAAATTAACAATTCGAAGTTCTGTATTTACTTATTACAAGTTCAGATCTTCAAGTTATAATTTGAAATTATAATTTATATTTAACAAATCTATGTTCTGTAATTAACTATTACAAGTTCAGATCTTCAAGTTATAATTTGCAATCATAATTTGAAGTTATCAATTGTAAGTTCTGTATTTGACAATTACAAGTTCAGATGTTCAAGTTATAATTAGCAATCATAATTTGAATTTTACAATACTAAGTTCTGTATTTGACTATTACAAGTACAGATCTTCAAGTTATAATTTGCAATCATAATTAGAAGTTATCAATTCTAAGTTCTGTATTTGACAGTTACAAGTTCAGATCATTAAGTTATAATTTGAAATAAAAATTAGTATTTAACAAATTTAAGTTCTGTAATTCACTATTACAAGTTCAGATCTTCAAGTTATAATTTGCAATAATAATTAGAACTATAAATTTTAAGTTCTCTATTTGACAATTACAAGTTCAGATCTTCAAGGTATAATTAGCAATCATAATTTGAATTTTACAATTCTAAGTTCTGTATTTGACTATTACAAGTTCAGATCTTCAGGTTATAATTTGCAATCATAATTAGAAGTTATCAATTCTAAGTTCTGTATTTGACAGATACTAGTTCAGATCATTAAGTTATAATTTGAAATAATAATTAGTATTTAACAAATTTAAGTTCTGTAATTCACTATTACAAGTTCAGATCTTCAAGTTATAATTTGCAATAATAATTAGAAGCTATCAATTTTAAGTTCTGTATTTGACAATTACAAGTTCAGATCTTCAAGATATAATTAGCAATCATAATTTGAATTTTACAATTCTAAGTTCTGTATTTGACTATTACAAGTTCAGATCTTCAAGTTATAATTTGCAATCATAATTAGAAGTTATCAATTCTAAGTTCTGTATTTGACAGTTTCAAGTTCAGATCATTAAGTTATAATTTGAAATAATAATTAGTATTTAACAAATTTAAGTTCTGTAATTCACTATTACAAGTTCAGATCTTCAAGTTATAATTTGCAATAATAATTAGAAGCTATCAATTTTAAGTTCTGTATTTGACAATTACAAGTTCAGATCTTCAAGATATAATTAGCAATCATAATTTGAATTTTACAATTCTAAGTTCAGTATTTCACTATTACAAGTTCAGATCTTCAAGTTATAATTTGCAATCATAATTGGAAGTTATCAATTGTAAGTTCTGTATTTGACAATTACCAGTTCAGATGTTCAAGTTATAGTAAGCAATCATAATTTGAATTTTACAATTCTAAGTTCTGTATTTGACTATTACAAGCTCAGATCTTCAAATTAGTATTTACAATCTTAGTTTGAAATTAACAATTCGAACTTCTGTACTTACTTATTACAAGTTCAGATCTTCAAGTTATAATTTGCAATTATAATTATAAGCTATCAATTTTAAGTTCTGTTTTTTGACAATTACAAGTTCAGATCTTCAAGTTCTAATTTGCACTAATAATTTGTATTTAACAATTCTAAGTTCTGTATTTGACTATTACAAGTTCAGATCTTCAAGTTACAATTTGAATCATAATTTGAAGTTATCAATGCTAAGTTCTGTATTTGACAATTACAAGTTCAGATCTTCAAGTTATAATTAGCAATCATAATTTGAATTTTACAATACTAAGTTCTGTATTTGACAATTACAAGTACAGATCTACAAGTTATAATTTGCAATCATAATTAGAAGTTATCAATTCTAAGTTCTGTATTTGACTGTTACAAGTTCAGATCATTAAGTTATAATTTGAAATAATAATTAGTATTTAACAAATTTAAGTACTGTAATTCACTATTACAAGTTCAGATCTTCAAGTTATAATTTGCAATAATAATTAGAACTATCAATTTTAAGTTCTCTATTTGACAATTACAAGTTCAGATCTTCAAGGTATAATTAGCAATCATAATTTGAATTTTACAATTCTAAGTTCAGTATTTGACTATTACAAGTTCAGATCTTCAAGTTATAATTTGCAATCATAATTTGAAGTTATCAATTCTAAGTTCTGTATTTGACAATTACAAGTTCAGATCTTCAAGTTATTATTTAAAATCTTAGTTGGAAATTAACAATTCGAAGTTCTGTATTTACTTATTACAAGTTCAGATCTTCAAGTTATAATTTGCAATCATAATTTGAAGTTATCAATTCTAAGTTCTGTATTTGACAGTTACATGTTCAGATCATTAAGTTATAAATTGAAATAATAATTAGTATTTAACAAATTTAAGTTCTGTAATTAACTATTACAAGTTCAGATCTTCAAGTTATAATTTGCAATAATAATTAGAAGCTATCAATTTTAAGTTCTGTATTTGACAATCACAAGTTCAGATCTTCAAGATATAATTAGCAATCATAATTTGAATTTTACAATTCTAAGATCAGTATTTGACTATTACAAGTTCAGATCTTCAAGTTATAATTTGCAATCATAATTTGATGTTATCAATTCTAAGTTCTGTATTTGACAATTACCAGTTCAGATCTTCAAGTTATAATTAGAACTAATAATTTGTATTTAACAATTCGAAGTTCTGTATTTGACTATTACAAGTTCAGATCTTCAAATTATTATTTAAAATCTTAGTTTGAAATTAACAATTCGAAGTTCTGTATTTACTTATTACAAGTTCAGATCTTCAAGTTATAATTTGCAATCATAATTTGAAGTTATCAATTCTAAGTTCTGTATTTGACAATTACAAGTTCAGATCTTCAAATTATTATTTACAATCTTAGTTTGAAATTAACAATTCGAAGTTCTGTATTTACTTATTACAAGTTCAGATCTTCAAAATATAATTAGCAATCATAATTTGAATTTTACAATTCTAAGTTCAGTATTTGATGATTACAAGTTCAGATCTTCAAATTATTATTTACAATCTTAGTTTGAAATTTACAATTCGAAGTTCTGTATTTACTTATTACAAGTTCAGATCTTCAAGTTATAATTTGCAATCATAATTTGAAGTAATCAATTCTAAGTTCTGTATTTGACAGTTACATGTTCAGATCATTAAGTTATAAATTGAAATAATAATTAGTATTTAACAAATTTAAGTTCTGTAATTCACTTATACAAGTTCAGATCTTCAAGTTATAATTTGCAATAATAATTAGAAGCTATCAATTTTAAGTTCTGTATTTGACAATCACAAGTTCAGATCTTCAAACTATAATTAGCAATCATAATTTGAATTTTACAATTCTAAGATCAGTATTTGACTATTACAAGTTCAGATCTTCAAGTTATAATTTGCAATCATAATTTGATGTTATCAATTCTAAGTTCTGTATTTGACAATTACCAGTTAAGATCTTCAGGTTATAATTTGAACTAATAATTTGTATTTAACAATTCGAAGTTCTGTATTTGACTATTACAAGTTCAGATCTTCAAATTATTATTTAAAATCTTAGTTTGAAATTAACAATTCGAAGTTCTGTATTTACTTATTACAAGTTCAGATCTTCAAGTTATAATTTGCAATCATAATTTGAAGTTATCAATTCTAAGTTCTGTATTTGACAATTACAAGTTCAGATCTTCAAATTATTATTTACAATCTTAGTTTGAAATTAACAATTCGAAGTTCTGTATTTACTTATTACAAGTTCAGATCTTCAAAATATAATTAGCAATCATAATTTGAATTTTACAATTCTAAGTTCAGTATTTGATGATTACAAGTTCAGATCTTCAAATTATTATTTACAATCTTAGTTTGAAATTTACAATTCGAAGTTCTGTATTTACTTATTACAAGTTCAGATCTTCAAGTTATAATTTGAAATTATAATTTATATTTAACATATCTAAGTTCTGTAATTAACTATTACAAGTTCAGATCTTCAAGTTATAATTAGCAATCATAATTAGAAGTTATCAATTCTAAGTTCTGTATTTGACAGTTACAAGTTCAGATCATTAAGTTATAATTTGAAATAATAATTAGTATTTAACAAATTTAAGTTCTGTAATTCACTATTACAAGTTCAGATCTTCAAGTTATAATTTGCAATAATAATTAGAAGCTATCAATTTTAAGTTCTGTATTTGACAATTACAAGTTCAGATCTTCAAGATATAATTAGCAATCATAATTTGAATTTTACAATTCTAAGTTCAGTATTTCACTATTACAAGTTCTGACCTTCAAGTTATAATTTGCAATCATAATTGGAAGTTATCAAATGTAAGTTCTGTATTTGACAATTACAAGTTCAGATGTTCAAGTTATAATAAGCAATCATAATTTGAATTTTACAATTCTAAGTTCTGTATTTGATCTTCAAATTAGTATTTACAATCTTAGTTTGAAATTAACAATTCGAACTTCTGTACTTACTTATTACAAGTTCAGATCTTCAAGTTATAATTAGAAATTATAATTTATATTTAACAAATCTAAGTTCTGTAATTAACTATTACAAGTTCAGATCTTCAAGTTATAATTTGCAATTATAATTATAAGCTATCAATTTTAAGTTCTGTTTTTGACAATTACAAGTTCAGATCTTCAAGTTCTAATTTGCACTAATAATTTGTATTTAACAATTCTAAGTTCTGTATTTGACTATTACAAGTTCAGATCTTCAAGTTACAATTTGCAATCATAATTTGAAGTTATCAATGCTAAGTTCTGTATTTGACAATTACAAGTTCAGATCTTCAAGTTATAATTTGAACTAATAATTTGTATTTAACTATTCGAAGTTCTGTATTTGACTATTACAAGTTCAGATCTTCAAGTTATAATTTGCAATCATAATTTGAAGTTATCAATTCTAAGTTCTGTATTTGACAATTACAAGTTCAGATCTTCAAATTATTATTTACAATCTTAGTTTGAAATTAACAATTCGAAGTTCTGTATTTACTTATTACAAGTTCAGATCTTCAAGTTAGAATTTGAAATTATAATTTATATTTAACATATCTAAGTTCTGTAATTAACTATTACAAGTTCAGATCTTCAAGTTATAATTTGCAATAATAATTAGAAGCTATCAATTTTAAGTTCTGTATTTGTCAATTACAAGTTCAGATCTTCAAGATATAATTAGCAATCATAATTTGAATTTTACAATTCTAAGTTCAGTATTTCACTATTACAAGTTCAGATCTTCAAGTTATAATTTGCAATCATAATTGGAAGTTATCAATTCTAAGTTCTGTATTTGACAATTTCAAGTTCAGATGTTCAAGTTATAATAAGCAATCATAATTTGAATTTTACAATTCTAAGTTCTGTATTTGACTATTACAAGCTCAGATCTTCAAATAAGTATTTACAATCTTAGTTTGAAATTAACAATTCGAACTTCTGTATTTACTTATTACCAGTTCAGATCTTCAAGTTATAATTTGAAATTATAATTAATATTTAACATATCTAAGTTCTGTAATTTACTATTACAAGTTCAGATCTTCAAGTTATAATTAGCAATCATAATTAGAAGTTATCAATTCTAAGTTCTGTATTTGACAGTTTCAAGTTCAGATCATTAAGTTATAATTTGAAATAATAATTAGTATTTAACAAATTTAAGTTCTGTAATTCACTATAACAAGTTCAGATCTTCAAGTTATAATTTGCAATAATAATTAGAAGCTATCAATTTTAAGCTCAGTATTTGACTATTCCAAGTTCAGATCTTCAAGTTATAATTTGCAATCATAATTTGATGTTATCAATTCTAAGTTCTGTATTTGACAATTACAAGTTCAGATGTTCAAGTTATAATTAGAAATCATAATTTGTATTTTACAATTCTAAGTTCTGTATTTGACAATTACAAGTTCAAATCTACAAGTTATAATTTGCAATCATAATTTGAATTTTACAATACTAAGTTCTGTATTTGACTATTACAAGTTCAGATCTTCAGGTTATAATTTGCAATCATAATTAGAAGTTATCAATTCTAAGTTCTGTATTTGACAGATACTAGTTCAGATCATTAAGTTATAATTTGAAATAATAATTAGTATTTAACAAATTTAAGTTCTGTAATTCACTATTACAAGTTCAGATCTTCAAGTTATAATTTGCAATAATAATTAGAAGCTATCAATTTTAAGTTCTGTATTTGACAATTACAAGTTCAGATCTTCAAGATATAATTAGCAATCATAATTTGAATTTTACAATTCTAAGTTCAGTATTTCACTATTACAAGTTCAGATCTTCAAGTTATAATTTGCAATCATAATTGGAAGTTATCAATTGTAAGTTCTGTATTTGACAATTACAAGTTCAGATGTTCAAGTTATAATAAGCAATCATAATTTGAATTTTACAATTCTAAGTTCTGTATTTGACTATTACAAGCTCAGATCTTCAAATTAGTATTTACAATCTTAGTTTGAAATTAACAATTCGAACTTCTGTACTTACTTATTACAAGTTCAGATCTTCAAGTTATAATTTGCAATTATAATTATAAGCTATCAATTTTAAGTTCTGTTTTTGACAATTACAAGTTCAGATCTTCAAGTTCTAATTTGCACTAATAATTTGTATTTAACAATTCTAAGTTCTGTATTTGACTATTACAAGTTCAGATCTTCAAGTTACAATTTGCAATCATAATTTGAAGTTATCAATGCTAAGTTCTGTATTTGACAATTACAAGTTCAGATCTTCAAGTTATAATTAGCAATCATAATTTGAATTTTACAATACTAAGTTCTGTATTTGACAATTACAAGTACAGATCTACAAGTTATAATTTGCAATCATAATTAGAAGTTATCAATTCTAAGTTCTGTATTTACTTATTACAAGTTCAGATCTTCAAGTTATAATTTGCAATCATAATTTGAAGTTATCAATTCTAAGTTCTGTATTTGACAGTTACATGTTCAGATCATTAAGTTATAAATTGAAATAATAATTAGTATTTAACAAATTTAAGTTCTGTAATTCACTATTACAAGTTCAGATCTTCAAGTTATAATTTGCAATCATAATTTGAAGTTATCAATTCTAAGTTCTGTATTTGACAATTACAAGTTCAGATCTTCAAATTATTATTTACAATCTTAGTTTGAAATTAACAATTCGAAGTTCTGTATTTACTTATTACAAGTTCAGATCTTCAAAATATAATTAGCAATCATAATTTGAATTTTACAATTCTAAGTTCAGTATTTGATGATTACAAGTTCAGATCTTCAAATTATTATTTACAATCTTAGTTTGAAATTTACAATTCGAAGTTCTGTATTTACTTATTACAAGTTCAGATCTTCAAGTTATAATTTGAAATTATAATTTATATTTAACATATCTAAGTTCTGTAATTAACTATTACAAGTTCAGATCTTCAAGTTATAATTAGCAATCATAATTAGAAGTTATCAATTCTAAGTTCTGTATTTGACAGTTACAAGTTCAGATCATTAAGTTATAATTTGAAATAATAATTAGTATTTAACAAATTTAAGTTCTGTAATTCACTATTACAAGTTCAGATCTTCAAGTTATAATTTGCAATAATAATTAGAAGCTATCAATTTTAAGTTCTGTATTTGACAATTACAAGTTCAGATCTTCAAGATATAATTAGCAATCATAATTTGAATTTTACAATTCTAAGTTCAGTATTTCACTATTACAAGTTCTGACCTTCAAGTTATAATTTGCAATCATAATTGGAAGTTATCAAATGTAAGTTCTGTATTTGACAATTACAAGTTCAGATGTTCAAGTTATAATAAGCAATCATAATTTGAATTTTACAATTCTAAGTTCTGTATTTGATCTTCAAATTAGTGGGCCGTATGAATAAAAGAAAGCATAACCTTATACTTGCAAAATATGAAGCAAATCCTTCAAGCAGTATGAATAAAAATAGAAGTAAAACCTTATACTTATAAGTATGCGATAAAAATTGAAGCAAATGCTTTTAAAGCAAATGTTTTGCTCAAACTACAAGTATTTCGTATGAATAAAAGAGTGCTTATACTTTAAAGTATAAGCATATCCTTCAAAATATATGCATCTGGTCAGTAGTAGACTCACCGACTAGAAATCTGTTTTAATTTCGACTCTATCGTTTTGCAATGGCAGAAATAGTGGATTTCATGAAAGCAAAAATAAGGAATTTAAATTGTTTCCTGTTAAATATCTTCAAAACCTATTTTGAAAATAATTTTATAACAAATTTGGTTCAATAATTTTTGTACATGCTGTAGAATATTGAAGATAACCTATTAAAAAGCAGAAAGTCAATCTTGACAAGTGAAAGATCAACTTAAACTGACATTAGATGACAGAACACAGCAAATTTATACATGTTTCAACTTGTACATTCTGTACCTTTTACTTATTATTTAAAGCATTTGCTTATAAGTATAAGGTAATCATTATTCATGACAAACAAAGGAAATGCTTTTACTTTTTGGTTTTATTTAAAGCATTTGCTTATACTTCGACCTTTTCCTTTAAAGCATTTGCTTCATTTTTATTCATACGGCCCAGTATTTACAATCTTAGTTTGAAATTAACAATTCGAACTTCTGTACTTACTTATTACAAGTTCAGATCTTCAAGTTATAATTAGAAATTATAATTTATATTTAACAAATCTAAGTTCTGTAATTAACTATTACAAGTTCAGATCTTCAAGTTATAATTTGCAATTATAATTATAAGCTATCAATTTTAAGTTCTGTTTTTGACAATTACAAGTTCAGATCTTCAAGTTCTAATTTGCACTAATAATTTGTATTTAACAATTCTAAGTTCTGTATTTGACTATTACAAGTTCAGATCTTCAAGTTACAATTTGCAATCATAATTTGAAGTTATCAATGCTAAGTTCTGTATTTGACAATTACAAGTTCAGATCTTCAAGTTATAATTTGAACTAATAATTTGTATTTAACTATTCGAAGTTCTGTATTTGACTATTACAAGTTCAGATCTTCAAGTTATAATTTGCAATCATAATTTGAAGTTATCAATTCTAAGTTCTGTATTTGACAATTACAAGTTCAGATCTTCAAATTATTATTTACAATCTTAGTTTGAAATTAACAATTCGAAGTTCTGTATTTACTTATTACAAGTTCAGATCTTCAAGTTATAATTTGAAATTATAATTTATATTTAACATATCTAAGTTCTGTAATTAACTATTACAAGTTCAGATCTTCAAGTTATAATTAGCAATCATAATTAGAAGTTATCAATTCTAAGTTTTGTATTTGACAGTTACAAGTTCAGATCATTAAGTTATAATTTGAAATAATAATTAGTATTTAACAAATTTAAGTTCTGTAATTCACTATTACAAGTTCAGATCTTCAAGTTATAATTTGCAATAATAATTAGAAGCTATCAATTTTAAGTTCTGTATTTGACAATTACAAGTTCAGATCTTCAAGATATAATTAGCAATCATAATTTGAATTTTACAATTCTAAGTTCAGTATTTCACTATTACAAGTTCAGATCTTCAAGTTATAATTTGCAATCATAATTGGAAGTTATCAATTCTAAGTTCTGTATTTGACAATTTCAAGTTCAGATGTTCAAGTTATAATAAGCAATCATAATTTGAATTTTACAATTCTAAGTTCTGTATTTGACTATTACAAGCTCAGATCTTCAAATAAGTATTTACAATCTTAGTTTGAAATTAACAATTCGAACTTCTGTATTTACTTATTACCAGTTCAGATCTTCAAGTTATAATTTGAAATTATAATTAATATTTAACATATCTAAGTTCTGTAATTTACTATTACAAGTTCAGATCTTCAAGTTATAATTAGCAATCATAATTAGAAGTTATCAATTCTAAGTTCTGTATTTGACAGTTTCAAGTTCAGATCATTAAGTTATAATTTGAAATAATAATTAGTATTTAACAAATTTAAGTTCTGTAATTCACTATAACAAGTTCAGATCTTCAAGTTATAATTTGCAATAATAATTAGAAGCTATCAATTTTAAGCTCAGTATTTGACTATTCCAAGTTCAGATCTTCAAGTTATAATTTGCAATCATAATTTGATGTTATCAATTCTAAGTTCTGTATTTGACAATTACAAGTTCAGATGTTCAAGTTATAATTAGCAATCATAATTTGTATTTTACAATTCTAAGTTCTGTATTTGACAATTACAAGTTCAAATCTACAAGTTATAATTTGCAATCATAATTTGAATTTTACAATACTAAGTTCTGTATTTGACTATTACAAGTTCAGATCTTCAGGTTATAATTTGCAATCATAATTAGAAGTTATCAATTCTAAGTTCTGTATTTGACAGATACTAGTTCAGATCATTAAGTTATAATTTGAAATAATAATTAGTATTTAACAAATTTAAGTTCTGTAATTCACTATTACAAGTTCAGATCTTCAAGTTATAATTTGCAATAATAATTAGAAGCTATCAATTTTAAGTTCTGTATTTGACAATTACAAGTTCAGATCTTCAAGATATAATTAGCAATCATAATTTGAATTTTACAATTCTAAGTTCAGTATTTCACTATTACAAGTTCAGATCTTCAAGTTATAATTTGCAATCATAATTGGAAGTTATCAATTGTAAGTTCTGTATTTGACAATTACAAGTTCAGATGTTCAAGTTATAATAAGCAATCATAATTTGAATTTTACAATTCTAAGTTCTGTATTTGACTATTACAAGCTCAGATCTTCAAATTAGTATTTACAATCTTAGTTTGAAATTAACAATTCGAACTTCTGTACTTACTTATTACAAGTTCAGATCTTCAAGTTATAATTTGCAATTATAATTATAAGCTATCAATTTTAAGTTCTGTTTTTGACAATTACAAGTTCAGATCTTCAAGTTCTAATTTGCACTAATAATTTGTATTTAACAATTCTAAGTTCTGTATTTGACTATTACAAGTTCAGATCTTCAAGTTACAATTTGCAATCATAATTTGAAGTTATCAATGCTAAGTTCTGTATTTGACAATTACAAGTTCAGATCTTCAAGTTATAATTAGCAATCATAATTTGAATTTTACAATACTAAGTTCTGTATTTGACAATTACAAGTACAGATCTACAAGTTATAATTTGCAATCATAATTAGAAGTTATCAATTCTAAGTTCTGTATTTACTTATTACAAGTTCAGATCTTCAAGTTATAATTTGCAATCATAATTTGAAGTTATCAATTCTAAGTTCTGTATTTGACAGTTACATGTTCAGATCATTAAGTTATAAATTGAAATAATAATTAGTATTTAACAAATTTAAGTTCTGTAATTCACTATTACAAGTTCAGATCTTCAAGTTATAATTTGCAATAATAATTAGTAGCTATCAATTTTAAGTTCTGTATTTGACAATCACAAGTTCAGATCTTCAAGATATAATTAGCAATCATAATTTGAATTTTACAATTCTAAGATCAGTATTTGACTATTACAAGTTCAGATCTTCAAGTTATAATTTGCAATCATAATTTGATGTTATCAATTCTAAGTTCTGTATTTGACAATTACCAGTTCAGATCTTCAAGTTATAATTTGAACTAATAATTTGTATTTAACAATTCGAAGTTCTGTATTTGACTATTACAAGTTCAGATCTTCAAATTATTATTTAAAATCTTAGTTTGAAATTAACAATTCGAAGTTCTGTATTTACTTATTACAAGTTCAGATCTTCAAGTTATAATTTGCAATCATAATTTGAAGTTATCAATTCTAAGTTCTGTATTTGACAATTACAAGTTCAGATCTTCAAATTATTATTTACAATCTTAGTTTGAAATTAACAATTCGAAGTTCTGTATTTACTTATTACTAGTTCAGATCTTCAAAATATAATTAGCAATCATAATTTGAATTTTACAATTCTAAGTTCAGTATTTGATGATTACAAGTTCAGATCTTCAAATTATTATTTACAATCTTAGTTTGAAATTTACAATTCGAAGTTCTGTATTTACTTATAACAAGTTCAGATCTTCAAGTTATAATTTGAAATCATAATTTATATTTAACATATCTAAGTTCTGTAATTAACTATTACAAGTTCAGATCTTCAAGTTATAATTAGCAATCATAATTAGAAGTTATCAATTCTAAGTTCTGTATTTGACAGTTACAAGTTCAGATCATTAAGTTATAATTTGAAATAATAATTAGTATTTAACAAATTTAAGTTCTGTAATTCACTATTACAAGTTCAGATCTTCAAGTTATAATTTGCAATAATAATTAGAAGCTATCAATTTTAAGTTCTGTGTTTGACAATTACAAGTTCAGATCTTCAAGATATAATTAGCAATCATAATTTGAATTTTACAATTCTAAGTTCAGTATTTCACTATTACAAGTTCTGATCTTCAAGTTATAATTTGCAATCATAATTGGAAGTTATCAAATGTTAGTTCTGTATTTGACAATTACAAGTTCAGATGTTCAAGTTATAATAAGCAATCATAATTTGAATTTTACAATCCTAAGTTCTGTATTTGATCTTCAAATTAGTATTTACAATCTTAGTTTGAAATTAACAATTCGAACTTCTGTACTTACTTATTACAAGTTCAGATCTTCAAGTTATAATTAGAAATTATAATTTATATTTAACAAATCTAAGTTCTGTAATTAACTATTACAAGTTCAGATCTTCAAGTTATAATTTGCAATTATAATTATAAGCTATCAATTTTAAGTTCTGTATTTGACAATTACAAGTTAAGATCTTCAAGTTATAATTTGAACTAATAATTTGTATATAACTATTCAAAGTTCTGTATTTGACTATTACAAGTTCAGATCTTTAAGTTATAATTTGCAATCATAATTTGAAGTTATCAATTCTAAGTTCTGTATTTGACAATTACAAGTTCAGATCTTCAAGTTATAATTTGTAATTATAATTTATATTTAACAAATCTAAGTTCTGTAATTAACTATTACAAGTTCAGATCTTCAAGTTATAATTTGCAATCATAATTTGATGTTATCAATTCTAAGTTCTGTATTTGACAATTACAAGTTCAGATGTTCAAGTTATAATTAGCAATCATAATTTGAATTTTACAATTCTAAGTTCTGTATTTGACTATTACAAGTTCAGATCTTCAAGTTATAATTTGCAATAATAATTTGAATTTTACAATTCTAACTTCAGTATTTTATGATTACAAGTTCAGATCTTCAAATTATAATTAGCAATCATAATTGGAATTTTACAATTCTAAGTTCTGTATTTGACTATTACAAGTTCAGATCTTCAAGTTTTAATTTGCAATCATAATTTGAAGTTATCAATGCTAAGTTCTGTATTTGACAATTACAAGTTCAGATCTTCAAGATATAATTAGCAATCATAATTTGAATTTTACAATTCTAAGTTCAGTATTTCACTATTACAAGTTCAGATCTTCAAGTTATAATTTGCAATCATAATTGGAAGTTATCAATTCTAAGTTCTGTATTTGACAATTACAAGTTCAGATGTTCAAGTTATAATAAGCAATCATAATTTGAATTTTACAATTCTAAGTTCTGTATTTGACTATTACAAGCTCAGTTCTTCAAATTAGTATTTACAATCTTAGTTTGAAATTAACAATTCGAACTTCTGTACTTACTTATTACAAGTTCAGATCTTCAAGTTATAATTAGAAATTATAATTTATATTTAACAAATCTAAGTTCTGTAATTAACTATTACAAGTTCAGATCTTCAAGTTATAATTTGCAATTATAATTATAAGCTATCAATTTTAAGTTCTGTTTTTGACAATTACAAGTTCAGATCTTCAAGTTCTAATTTGCACTAATAATTTGTATTTAACAATTCTAAGTTCTGTATTTGACTATTACAAGTTCAGATCTTCAAGTTATAATTTGCAATCATAATTATAAGTTATCAATTCTAAGTTCTGTATTTGACAATTACAAGTTCAGATCTTCAAGTTATAATTTGCAATCATAATTTGATGTTATCAAATCTAAGTTCTGTATTTGACAATTACAAGTTCAGATGTTCAAGTTATATTTAGCAATCATAATTTGAATTTTACAATTCTAAGTTCTGTATTTGACTATTACAAGTTCAGATCTTCAAGTTATAATTTGCAATAATAATTTGAATTTTACAATTCTAAGTTCAGTATTTTATGATTACAAGTTCAGATCTTCAAGTTATAATTAGCAATCATAATTGGAATTTTACAATTCTAAGTTCTGTATTTGACTATTACAAGTTCAGATCTTCAAGTTTTAATTTGCAATCATAATTTGAAGTTATCAATGCTAAGTTCTGTATTTGACAATTACAAGTTCAGATCTTCAAGTTATAATTTGCAATCGTAATTTGAAGTTATCAATTCTAATTTCAGTATTTGACAGTTACAAGTTCAGATCTTCAAATTATTATTTACAATCTTAGTTTGAAATTAACAATTCGAAGTTCTGTATTTACTTATTACCAGTTCAGATCTTCAAGTTATAATTTGATATTATAATTTATATTTAACATATCTAAGTTCTGTAATTTACTATTACAAGTTCAGATCTTCAAGTTATAATTAGCAATCATAATTAGAAGTTATCAAATCTAAGTTCTGTATTTGACAGTTACAAGTTCAGATCATTAAGTTATAATTTGAAATAATAATTAGTATTTAACAAATTTAAGTTCTGTAATTCACTATTACAAGTTCAGATCTTCAAGTTATAATTTGCAATAATAATTAGAAGCTATCAATTTTAAGCTCTGTATTTGACAATTACAAGTTCAGATCTTCAAGATATAATTAGCAAACATAATTTGAATTTCACACTTCTAAGTTCAGTATTTGACTATTCCAAGTTCAGATCTTCAAGTTATAATTTGCAATCATAATTTGATGTTATCAATTCTAAGTTCTGTATTTGACAATTACAAGTTCAGATGTTCAAGTTATAATTAGCAATCATAATTTGTATTTTACAATTCTAAGTTCTGTATTTGACAATTTACAAGTTCAAATCTTCAAGTTATAATTTGCAATAATAATTTGAATTTTACACTTCTAAGTTCAGTATTTTATGATTACAAGTTCAGATCTTCAAGTTATAATTTGCCATCATAATTTGAAGTTATCAATGCTAAGTTCTGTATTTGACAATTACAAGTTCAGATCTACAAGTTATAATTTGAACTAATAATTTGTATTTAACTATTTGAAGTTCTGTATTTGCCTATTAAAAGTTCAGATCTTCAAATTATAATTTGCAATCATAATTTGAAGTTATCAATTATAAGTTCTGTATTTGACAATTACAAGTTTAAATCTTCAAGTTATATTTAGCAATCATAATTTGTATTTAACAATTCGAAGTTCTGTATTTGACTATTACAAGTTCTGATCTTCAAATTTTTATTTACAATCTTAGTTTGAAATTAACAATTCGAAGTTCTGTATTTACTTATTACAAGTTCAGATCTTCAAGTTATAATTTGTAATTATAATTTATATTTAACAAATCTAAGTTCTGTAATTAACTATTACAAGTTCAGATCTTCAAGTTATAATTTGCAAACATAATTTGAAGTTATCAATTCTAAGTTCTGTATTTGACAATTACAAGTTCAGATGTTCAAGTTATAATTAGCAATCATAATTTGAATTTTACAATTCTAAGTTCTGTATTTGCCTATTACAAGTTCAGATCTTCAAGTTATAATTTGCAATCATAATTTGAAGTTATCAATGCTAAGTTCTGTATTTGACAATTATAAGTTCAGATCTTCAAGTTATAATTTGAACTAATAATTTGTATTTAACTATTCGAAGTTCTGTATTTGACTATTACAAGTTCAGATCTTCAAATGATAATTTGAAATCATAATTTGAAGTTATCAATTCTAAGTTCTGTATTTGACAATTACAAGTTCAGATCTTCAAGTTATAATTTGCAATCATAATTAGAAGTTATCAATTCTAAGTTCTGTATTTGACAATTACAAGTTCAGATGTTCTAATTATAATTAGCAAGCATAATTTGAATTTTACAATACTAAGTTCTGTATTTGACTATTACAAGTACAGATCTTCAAGTTATAATTTGCAATCATAATTAGAAGTTATCAATTCTAAGTTCTGTATTTGACAGTTACAAGTTCAGATCATTTAGTTATAATTTGAAATAATAATTAGTATTTAACAAATTTAAGTTCTGTAATTCACTATTACAAGTTCAGATCTTCAAGTTATAATTTGCAATAATAATTAGAACTATAAATTTTAAGTTCTCTATTTGACAATTACAAGTTCAGATCTTCAAGGTATAATTAGCAATCATAATTTGAATTTTAC
The DNA here is from genome assembly GCA_963170105.1 of Cantharis lateralis. NCBI lineage: Eukaryota > Metazoa > Arthropoda > Insecta > Coleoptera > Cantharidae > Cantharis > Cantharis lateralis. The sequence continues at coordinate 905,473 of CAUJGK010000001.1, read as the reverse complement.
AATTCTAAGTTCAGTATTTCACTATTACAAGTTCAGATCATCAAGTTATAATTTGCAATCATAATTGGAAGTTATCAATTGTAAGTTCTGTATTTGACAATTACAAGTTCAGATGTTCAAGTTATAATAAGCAATCATAATTTGAATTTTACAATTCTAAGTTCTGTATTTGACTATTACAAGCTCAGATCTTCAAATTAGTATTTACAATCTTAGTTTGAAATTAACAATTCGAACTTCTGTACTTACTTATTACAAGTTCAGATCTTCAAGTTATAATTAGAAATTATAATTTATATTTAACAAATCTAAGTTCTGTAATTAACTATTACAAGTTCAGATCTTCAAGTTATAATTTGCAGTTATAATTATAAGCTATCAATTTTAAGTTCTGTTTTTGACAATTACAAGTTCAGATCTTCAAGTTCTAATTTGCACTAATAATTTGTATTTAACAATTCTAAGTTCTGTATTTGACTATTATAAGTTCAGATCTACAAGTTACAATTTGCAATCATAATTTGAAGTTATCAATGTTAAGTTCTGTATTTGACAATTACAAGTTCAGATCTTCAAGTTATAATTTGAACTAATAATTTGTATTTAACTATTCGAAGTTCTGTATTTGACTATTACAAGTTCAGATCTTCAAGTTATAATTTGCAATCATAATTTGAAGTTATCAATTCTAAGTTCTGTATTTGACAATTACAAGTTCAGATCTTCAAATTATTATTTACAATCTTAGTTTGAAATTAACAATTCGAAGTTCTGTATTTACTTATTACAAGTTCAGATCTTCAAGTTATAATTTGAAATTATAATTTATATTTAACATATCTAAGTTCTGTAATTAACTATTACAAGTTCAGATCTTCAAGTTATAATTAGCAATCATAATTAGAAGTTATCAATTCTAAGTTTTGTATTTGACAGTTACAAGTTCAGATCATTAAGTTATAATTTGAAATAATAATTAGTATTTAACAAATTTAAGTTCTGTAATTCACTATTACAAGTTCAGATCTTCAAGTTATAATTTGCAATAATAATTAGAAGCTATCAATTTTAAGTTCTGTATTTGACAATTACAAGTTCAGATCTTCAAGATATAATTAGCAATCATAATTTGAATTTTACAATTCTAAGTTCAGTATTTCACTATTACAAGTTCAGATCTTCAAGTTATAATTTGCAATCATAATTGGAAGTTATCAATTCTAAGTTCTGTATTTGACAATTTCAAGTTCAGATGTTCAAGTTATAATAAGCAATCATAATTTGAATTTTACAATTCTAAGTTCTGTATTTGACTATTACAAGCTCAGATCTTCAAATAAGTATTTACAATCTTAGTTTGAAATTAACAATTCGAACTTCTGTATTTACTTATTACCAGTTCAGATCTTCAAGTTATAATTTGAAATTATAATTAATATTTAACATATCTAAGTTCTGTAATTTACTATTACAAGTTCAGATCTTCAAGTTATAATTAGCAATCATAATTAGAAGTTATCAATTCTAAGTTCTGTATTTGACAGTTTCAAGTTCAGATCATTAAGTTATAATTTGAAATAATAATTAGTATTTAACAAATTTAAGTTCTGTAATTCACTATTACAAGTTCAGATCTTCAAGTTATAATTTGCAATAATAATTAGAAGCTATCAATTTTAAGCTCAGTATTTGACTATTCCAAGTTCAGATCTTCAAGTTATAATTTGCAATCATAATTTGATGTTATCAATTCTAAGTTCTGTATTTGACAATTACAAGTTCAGATGTTCAAGTTATAATTAGCAATCATAATTTGTATTTTACAATTCTAAGTTCTGTATTTGACAATTACAAGTTCAAATCTACAAGTTATAATTTGCAATCATAATTTGAATTTTACAATACTAAGTTCTGTATTTGACTATTACAAGTACAGATCTTCAAGTTATAATTTGCAATCATAATTAGAAGTTATCAATTCTAAGTTCTGTATTTGACAGTTACAAGTTCAGATCATTAAGTTATAATTTGAAATAATAATTAGTATTTAACAAATTTAAGTTCTGTAGTTCACTATTACAAGTTCAGATCTTCAAGTTATAATTTGCAATAATAATTAGAACTATAAATTTTAAGTTCTCTATTTGACAATTACAAGTTCAGATCTTCAAGGTATAATTAGCAATCATAATTTGAATTTTACAATTCTAAGTTCTGTATTTAAATATTACAAGTTCAGATCTTCAGGTTATAATTTGCAATCATAATTAGAAGTTATCAATTCTAAGTTCTGTATTTGACAGATACTAGTTCAGATCATTAAGTTATAATTTGAAATAATAATTAGTATTTAACAAATTTAAGTTCTGTAATTCACTATTACAAGTTCAGATCTTCAAGTTATAATTTGCAATAATAATTAGAAGCTATCAATTTTAAGTTCTGTATTTGACAATTACAAGTTCAGATCTTCAAGATATAATTAGCAATCATAATTTGAATTTTACAATTCTAAGTTCAGTATTTCACTATTACAAGTTCAGATCTTCAAGTTATAATTTGCAATCATAATTGGATGTTATCAATTGTAAGTTCTGTATTTGACAATTACAAGTTCAGATGTTCAAGTTATAATAAGCAATCATAATTTGAATTTTACAATTCTAAGTTCTGTATTTGACTATTACAAGCTCAGATCTTCAAATTAGTATTTACAATCTTAGTTTGAAATTAACAATTCGAACTTCTGTACTTACTTATTACAAGTTCAGATCTTCAAGTTATAATTTGCAATTATAATTATAAGCTATCAATTTTAAGTTCTGTTTTTGACAATTACAAGTTCAGATCTTCAAGTTCTAATTTGCACTAATAATTTGTATTTAACAATTCTAAGTTCTGTATTTGACTATTACAAGTTCAGATCTTCAAGTTACAATTTGCAATCATAATTTGAAGTTATCAATGCTAAGTTCTGTATTTGACAATTACAAGTTCAGATCTTCAAGTTATAATTAGCAATCATAATTTGAATTTTACAATACTAAGTTCTGTATTTGACAATTACAAGTACAGATCTACAAGTTATAATTTGCAATCATAATTAGAAGTTATCAATTCTAAGTTCTGTATTTACTTATTACAAGTTCAGATCTTCAAGTTATAATTTGCAATCATAATTTGAAGTTATCAATTCTAAGTTCTGTATTTGACAGTTACATGTTCAGATCATTAAGTTATAAATTGAAATAATAATTAGTATTTAACAAATTTAAGTTCTGTAATTCACTATTACAAGTTCAGATCTTCAAGTTATAATTTGCAATAATAATTAGTAGCTATCAATTTTAAGTTCTGTATTTGACAATCACAAGTTCAGATCTTCAAGATATAATTAGCAATCATAATTTGAATTTTACAATTCTAAGATCAGTATTTGACTATTACAAGTTCAGATCTTCAAGTTATAATTTGCAATCATAATTTGATGTTATCAATTCTAAGTTCTGTATTTGACAATTACCAGTTCAGATCTTCAAGTTATAATTTGAACTAATAATTTGTATTTAACAATTCGAAGTTCTGTATTTGACTATTACAAGTTCAGATCTTCAAATTATTATTTAAAATCTTAGTTTGAAATTAACAATTCGAAGTTCTGTATTTACTTATTACAAGTTCAGATCTTCAAGTTATAATTTGCAATCATAATTTGAAGTTATCAATTCTAAGTTCTGTATTTGACAATTACAAGTTCAGATCTTCAAATTATTATTTACAATCTTAGTTTGAAATTAACAATTCGAAGTTCTGTATTTACTTATTACTAGTTCAGATCTTCAAAATATAATTAGCAATCATAATTTGAATTTTACAATTCTAAGTTCAGTATTTGATGATTACAAGTTCAGATCTTCAAATTATTATTTACAATCTTAGTTTGAAATTTACAATTCGAAGTTCTGTATTTACTTATAACAAGTTCAGATCTTCAAGTTATAATTTGAAATCATAATTTATATTTAACATATCTAAGTTCTGTAATTAACTATTACAAGTTCAGATCTTCAAGTTATAATTAGCAATCACAATTAGAAGTTATCAATTCTAAGTTCTGTATTTGACAGTTACAAGTTCAGATCATTAAGTTATAATTTGAAATAATAATTAGTATTTAACAAATTTAAGTTCTGTAATTCACTATTACAAGTTCAGATCTTCAAGTTATAATTTGCAATAATAATTAGAAGCTATCAATTTTAAGTTCTGTGTTTGACAATTACAAGTTCAGATCTTCAAGATATAATTAGCAATCATAATTTGAATTTTACAATTCTAAGTTCAGTATTTCACTATTACAAGTTCTGATCTTCAAGTTATAATTTGCAATCATAATTGGAAGTTATCAAATGTTAGTTCTGTATTTGACAATTACAAGTTCAGATGTTCAAGTTATAATAAGCAATCATAATTTGAATTTTACAATTCTAAGTTCTGTATTTGATCTTCAAATTAGTATTTACAATCTTAGTTTGAAATTAACAATTCGAACTTCTGTACTTACTTATTACAAGTTCAGATCTTCAAGTTATAATTAGAAATTATAATTTATATTTAACAAATCTAAGTTCTGTAATTAACTATTACAAGTTCAGATCTTCAAGTTATAATTTGCAATTATAATTATAAGCTATCAATTTTAAGTTCTCTATTTGACAATTACAAGTTCAGATCTTCAAGTTCTAATTTGCACTAATAATTTGTATTTAACAATTCTAAGTTCTGTATTTGACTATTACAAGTTCAGATCTTCAAGTTACAATTTGCAATCATAATTTGAAGTTATCAATGCTAAGTTCTGTATTTGACAATTACAAGTTCAGATCTTCAAGTTATAATTTGAACTAATAATTTGTATTTAACTATTCGAAGTTCTGTATTTGACTATTACAAGTTCAGATCTTCAAGTTATAATTTACAATCATAATTTGAAGTTATCAATTCTAAGTTCTGTATTTGACAATTACAAGTTCAGATGTTCTAATTATAATTAGCAATCATAATTTGAATTTTACAACACTAAGTTCTGTATTTGACAATTACAAGTTCAGATCTTCAAGTTATAATTTGAACTAATAATTTGTATTTAACTATTCGAAGTTCTGTATTTGACTATTACAAGTTCAGATCTTCAAGTTATAATTTGCAATCATAATTAGAAGTTATCAATTCTAAGTTCTGTATTTGACAGTTACAAGTTCAGATCATTTAGTTATAATTTGAAATAATAATTAGTATTTAACAAATTTAAGTTCTGTAATTCACTATTACAAGTTCAGATCTTCAAGTTATAATTTGCAATAATAATTAGAACTATAAATTTTAAGTTCTCTATTTGACAATTACAAGTTCAGATCTTCAAGGTATAATTAGCAATCATAATTTGAATTTTACAATTCTAAGTTCAGAATTTCACTATTACAAGTTCAGATCATCAAGTTATAATTTGCAATCATAATTGGAAGTTATCAATTGTAAGTTCTGTATTTGACAATTACAAGTTCAGATGTTCAAGTTATAATAAGCAATCATAATTTGAATTTTACAATTCTAAGTTCTGTATTTGACTATTACAAGCTCAGATCATCAAATTAGTATTTACAATCTTAGTTTGAAATTAACAATTCGAACTTCTGTACTTACTTATTACAAGTTCAGATCTTCAAGTTATAATTAGAAATTATAATTTATATTTAACAAATCTAAGTTCTGTAATTAACTATTACAAGTTCAGATCTTCAAGTTATAATTTGCAGTTATAATTATAAGCTATCAATTTTAAGTTCTGTTTTTGACAATTACAAGTTCAGATCTTCAAGTTCTAATTTGCACTAATAATTTGTATTTAACAATTCTAAGTTCTGTATTTGACTATTATAAGTTCAGATCTACAAGTTACAATTTGCAATCATAATTTGAAGTTATCAATGTTAAGTTCTGTATTTGACAATTACAAGTTCAGATCTTCAAGTTATAATTTGAACTAATAATTTGTATTTAACTATTCGAAGTTCTGTATTTGACTATTACAAGTTCAGATCTTCAAGTTATAATTTGCAATCATAATTTGAAGTTATCAATTCTAAGTTCTGTATTTGACAATTACAAGTTCAGATCTTCAAATTATTATTTACAATCTTAGTTTGAAATTAACAATTCGAAGTTCTGTATTTACTTATTACAAGTTCAGATCTTCAAGTTATAATTTGAAATTATAATTTATATTTAACATATCTAAGTTCTGTAATTAACTATTACAAGTTCAGATCTTCAAGTTATAATTAGCAATCATAATTAGAAGTTATCAATTCTAAGTTTTGTATTTGACAGTTACAAGTTCAGATCATTAAGTTATAATTTGAAATAATAATTAGTATTTAACAAATTTAAGTTCTGTAATTCACTATTACAAGTTCAGATCTTCAAGTTATAATTTGCAATAATAATTAGAAGCTATCAATTTTAAGTTCTGTATTTGACAATTACAAGTTCAGATCTTCAAGATATAATTAGCAATCATAATTTGAATTTTACAATTCTAAGTTCAGTATTTCACTATTACAAGTTCAGATCTTCAAGTTATAATTTGCAATCATAATTGGAAGTTATCAATTCTAAGTTCTGTATTTGACAATTTCAAGTTCAGATGTTCAAGTTATAATAAGCAATCATAATTTGAATTTTACAATTCTAAGTTCTGTATTTGACTATTACAAGCTCAGATCTTCAAATAAGTATTTACAATCTTAGTTTGAAATTAACAATTCGAACTTCTGTATTTACTTATTACCAGTTCAGATCTTCAAGTTATAATTTGAAATTATAATTAATATTTAACATATCTAAGTTCTGTAATTTACTATTACAAGTTCAGATCTTCAAGTTATAATTAGCAATCATAATTAGAAGTTATCAATTCTAAGTTCTGTATTTGACAGTTTCAAGTTCAGATCATTAAGTTATAATTTGAAATAATAATTAGTATTTAACAAATTTAAGTTCTGTAATTCACTATTACAAGTTCAGATCTTCAAGTTATAATTTGCAATAATAATTAGAAGCTATCAATTTTAAGCTCAGTATTTGACTATTCCAAGTTCAGATCTTCAAGTTATAATTTGCAATCATAATTTGATGTTATCAATTCTAAGTTCTGTATTTGACAATTACAAGTTCAGATGTTCAAGTTATAATTAGCAATCATAATTTGTATTTTACAATTCTAAGTTCTGTATTTGACAATTACAAGTTCAAATCTACAAGTTATAATTTGCAATCATAATTTGAATTTTACAATACTAAGTTCTGTATTTGACTATTACAAGTACAGATCTTCAAGTTATAATTTGCAATCATAATTAGAAGTTATCAATTCTAAGTTCTGTATTTGACAGTTACAAGTTCAGATCATTAAGTTATAATTTGAAATAATAATTAGTATTTAACAAATTTAAGTTCTGTAGTTCACTATTACAAGTTCAGATCTTCAAGTTATAATTTGCAATAATAATTAGAACTTAAATTTTAAGTTCTCTATTTGACAATTACAAGTTCAGATCTTCAAGGTATAATTAGCAATCATAATTTGAATTTTACAATTCTAAGTTCTGTATTTGATCTTCAAATTAGTATTTACAATCTTAGTTTGAAATTAACAATTCGAACTTCTGTACTTACTTATTACAAGTTCAGATCTTCAAGTTATAATTAGAAATTATAATTTATATTTAACAAATCTAAGTTCTGTAATTAACTATTACAAGTTCAGATCTTCAAGTTATAATTTGCAATTATAATTATAAGCTATCAATTTTAAGTTCTCTATTTGACAATTACAAGTTCAGATCTTCAAGTTCTAATTTGCACTAATAATTTGTATTTAACAATTCTAAGTTCTGTATTTGACTATTACAAGTTCAGATCTTCAAGTTACAATTTGCAATCATAATTTGAAGTTATCAATGCTAAGTTCTGTATTTGACAATTACAAGTTCAGATCTTCAAGTTATAATTTGAACTAATAATTTGTATTTAACTATTCGAAGTTCTGTATTTGACTATTACAAGTTCAGATCTTCAAGTTATAATTTACAATCATAATTTGAAGTTATCAATTCTAAGTTCTGTATTTGACAATTACAAGTTCAGATGTTCTAATTATAATTAGCAATCATAATTTGAATTTTACAATACTAAGTTCTGTATTTGACTATTACAAGTACAGATCTTCAAGTTATAATTTGCAATCATAATTAGAAGTTATCAATTCTAAGTTCTGTATTTGACAGTTACAAGTTCAGATCATTTAGTTATAATTTGAAATAATAATTAGTATTTAACAAATTTAAGTTCTGTAATTCACTATTACAAGTTCAGATCTTCAAGTTATAATTTGCAATAATAATTAGAACTATAAATTTTAAGTTCTCTATTTGACAATTACAAGTTCAGATCTTCAAGGTATAATTAGCAATCATAATTTGAATTTTACAATTCTAAGTTCAGAATTTCACTATTACAAGTTCAGATCATCAAGTTATAATTTGCAATCATAATTGGAAGTTATCAATTGTAAGTTCTGTATTTGACAATTACAAGTTCAGATGTTCAAGTTATAATAAGCAATCATAATTTGAATTTTACAATTCTAAGTTCTGTATTTGACTATTACAAGCTCAGATCTTCAAATTAGTATTTACAATCTTAGTTTGAAATTAACAATTCGAACTTCTGTACTTACTTATTACAAGTTCAGATCTTCAAGTTATAATTAGAAATTATAATTTATATTTAACAAATCTAAGTTCTGTAATTAACTATTACAAGTTCAGATCTTCAAGTTATAATTTGCAGTTATAATTATAAGCTATCAATTTTAAGTTCTGTTTTTGACAATTACAAGTTCAGATCTTCAAGTTCTAATTTGCACTAATAATTTGTATTTAACAATTCTAAGTTCTGTATTTGACTATTATAAGTTCAGATCTACAAGTTACAATTTGCAATCATAATTTGAAGTTATCAATGTTAAGTTCTGTATTTGACAATTACAAGTTCAGATCTTCAAGTTATAATTTGAACTAATAATTTGTATTTAACTATTCGAAGTTCTGTATTTGACTATTACAAGTTCAGATCTTCAAGTTATAATTTGCAATCATAATTTGAAGTTATCAATTCTAAGTTCTGTATTTGACAATTACAAGTTCAGATCTTCAAATTATTATTTACAATCTTAGTTTGAAATTAACAATTCGAAGTTCTGTATTTACTTATTACAAGTTCAGATCTTCAAGTTATAATTTGAAATTATAATTTATATTTAACATATCTAAGTTCTGTAATTAACTATTACAAGTTCAGATCTTCAAGTTATAATTAGCAATCATAATTAGAAGTTATCAATTCTAAGTTTTGTATTTGACAGTTACAAGTTCAGATCATTAAGTTATAATTTGAAATAATAATTAGTATTTAACAAATTTAAGTTCTGTAATTCACTATTACAAGTTCAGATCTTCAAGTTATAATTTGCAATAATAATTAGAAGCTATCAATTTTAAGTTCTGTATTTGACAATTACAAGTTCAGATCTTCAAGATATAATTAGCAATCATAATTTGAATTTTACAATTCTAAGTTCAGTATTTCACTATTACAAGTTCAGATCTTCAAGTTATAATTTGCAATCATAATTGGAAGTTATCAATTCTAAGTTCTGTATTTGACAATTTCAAGCTCAGATCTTCAAATAAGTATTTACAATCTTAGTTTGAAATTAACAATTCGAACTTCTGTATTTACTTATTACCAGTTCAGATCTTCAAGTTATAATTTGAAATTATAATTAATATTTAACATATCTAAGTTCTGTAATTTACTATTACAAGTTCAGATCTTCAAGTTATAATTAGCAATCATAATTAGAAGTTATCAATTCTAAGTTCTGTATTTGACAGTTTCAAGTTCAGATCATTAAGTTATAATTTGAAATAATAATTAGTATTTAACAAATTTAAGTTCTGTAATTCACTATTACAAGTTCAGATCTTCAAGTTATAATTTGCAATAATAATTAGAAGCTATCAATTTTAAGCTCAGTATTTGACTATTCCAAGTTCAGATCTTCAAGTTATAATTTGCAATCATAATTTGATGTTATCAATTCTAAGTTCTGTATTTGACAATTACAAGTTCAGATGTTCAAGTTATAATTAGCAATCATAATTTGTATTTTACAATTCTAAGTTCTGTATTTGACAATTACAAGTTCAAATCTACAAGTTATAATTTGCAATCATAATTTGAATTTTACAATACTAAGTTCCCTATTTGACTATTACAAGTACAGATCTTCAAGTTATAATTTGCAATCATAATTAGAAGTTATCAATTCTAAGTTCTGTATTTGACAGTTACAAGTTCAGATCATTAAGTTATAATTTGAAATAATAATTAGTATTTAACAAATTTAAGTTCTGTAGTTCACTATTACAAGTTCAGATCTTCAAGTTATAATTTGCAATAATAATTAGAACTATAAATTTTAAGTTCTCTATTTGACAATTACAAGTTCAGATCTTCAAGGTATAATTAGCAATCATAATTTGAATTTTACAATTCTAAGTTCTGTATTTGACTATTACAAGTTCAGATCTTCAGGTTATAATTTGCAATCATAATTAGAAGTTATCAATTCTAAGTTCTGTATTTGACAGATACTAGTTCAGATCATTAAGTTATAATTTGAAATAATAATTAGTATTTAACAATTTTAAGTTCTGTAATTCACTATTACAAGTTCAGATCTTCAAGTTATAATTTGCAATAATAATTAGAAGCTATCAATTTTAAGTTCTGTATTTGACAATTACAAGTTCAGATCTTCAAGATATAATTAGCAATCATAATTTGAATTTTACAATTCTAAGTTCAGTATTTCACTATTACAAGTTCAGATCTTCAAGTTATAATTTGCAATCATAATTGGATGTTATCAATTGTAAGTTCTGTATTTGACAATTACAAGTTCAGATGTTCAAGTTATAATAAGCAATCATAATTTGAATTTTACAATTCTAAGTTCTGTATTTGACTATTACAAGCTCAGATCTTCAAATTAGTATTTACAATCTTAGTTTGAAATTAACAATTCGAACTTCTGTACTTACTTATTACAAGTTCAGATCTTCAAGTTATAATTTGCAATTATAATTATAAGCTATCAATTTTAAGTTCTGTTTTTGACAATTACAAGTTCAGATCTTCAAGTTCTAATTTGCACTAATAATTTGTATTTAACAATTCTAAGTTCTGTATTTGACTATTACAAGTTCAGATCTTCAAGTTACAATTTGCAATCATAATTTGAAGTTATCAATGCTAAGTTCTGTATTTGACAATTACAAGTTCAGATCTTCAAGTTATAATTAGCAATCATAATTTGAATTTTACAATACTAAGTTCTGTATTTGACAATTACAAGTACAGATCTACAAGTTATAATTTGCAATCATAATTAGAAGTTATCAATTCTAAGTTCTGTATTTACTTATTACAAGTTCAGATCTTCAAGTTATAATTTGCAATTATAATTTGAAGTTATCAATTCTAAGTTCTGTATTTGACAGTTACATGTTCAGATCATTAAGTTATAAATTGAAATAATAATTAGTATTTAACAAATTTAAGTTCTGTAATTCACTATTACAAGTTCAGATCTTCAAGTTATAATTTGCAATAATAATTAGTAGCTATCAATTTTAAGTTCTGTATTTGACAATCACAAGTTCAGATCTTCAAGATATAATTAGCAATCATAATTTGAATTTTACAATTCTAAGATCAGTATTTGACTATTACAAGTTCAGATCTTCAAGTTATAATTTGCAATCATAATTTGATGTTATCAATTCTAAGTTCTGTATTTGACAATTACCAGTTCAGATCTTCAAGTTATAATTTGAACTAATAATTTGTATTTAACAATTCGAAGTTCTGTATTTGACTATTACAAGTTCAGATCTTCAAATTATTATTTAAAATCTTAGTTTGAAATTAACAATTCGAAGTTCTGTATTTACTTATTACAAGTTCAGATCTTCAAGTTATAATTTGCAATCATAATTTGAAGTTATCAATTCTAAGTTCTGTATTTGACAATTACAAGTTCAGATCTTCAAATTATTATTTACAATCTTAGTTTGAAATTAACAATTCGAAGTTCTGTATTTACTTATTACTAGTTCAGATCTTCAAAATATAATTAGCAATCATAATTTGAATTTTACAATTCTAAGTTCAGTATTTGATGATTACAAGTTCAGATCTTCAAATTATTATTTACAATCTTAGTTTGAAATTTACAATTCGAAGTTCTGTATTTACTTATAACAAGTTCAGATCTTCAAGTTATAATTTGAAATCATAATTTATATTTAACATATCTAAGTTCTGTAATTAACTATTACAAGTTCAGATCTTCAAGTTATAATTAGCAATCATAATTAGAAGTTATCAATTCTAAGTTCTGTATTTGACAGTTACAAGTTCAGATCATTAAGTTATAATTTGAAATAATAATTAGTATTTAACAAATTTAAGTTCTGTAATTCACTATTACAAGTTCAGATCTTCAAGTTATAATTTGCAATAATAATTAGAAGCTATCAATTTTAAGTTCTGTATTTGACAATCACAAGTTCAGATCTTCAAGATATAATTAGCAATCATAATTTGAATTTTACAATTCTAAGATCAGTATTTGACTATTACAAGTTCAGATCTTCAAGTTATAATTTGCAATCATAATTTGATGTTATCAATTCTAAGTTCTGTATTTGACAATTACCAGTTCAGATCTTCAAGTTATAATTTGAACTAATAATTTGTATTTAACAATTCGAAGTTCTGTATTTGACTATTACAAGTTCAGATCTTCAAATTATTATTTAAAATCTTAGTTTGAAATTAACAATTCGAAGTTCTGTATTTACTTATTACAAGTTCAGATCTTCAAGTTATAATTTGCAATCATAATTTGAAGTTATCAATTCTAAGTTCTGTATTTGACAATTACAAGTTCAGATCTTCAAATTATTATTTACAATCTTAGTTTGAAATTAACAATTCGAAGTTCTGTATTTACTTATTACTAGTTCAGATCTTCAAAATAAAATTAGCAATCATAATTTGAATTTTACAATTCTAAGTTCAGTATTTGATGATTACAAGTTCAGATCTTCAAATTATTATTTACAATCTTAGTTTGAAATTTACAATTCGAAGTTCTGTATTTACTTATAACAAGTTCAGATCTTCAAGTTATAATTTGAAATCATAATTATTTATTTAACATATCTAAGTTCTGTAATTAACTATTACAAGTTCAGATCTTCAAGTTATAATTAGCAATCATAATTAGAAGTTATCAATTCTAAGTTCTGTATTTGACAGTTACAAGTTCAGATCATTAAGTTATAATTTGAAATAATAATTAGTATTTAACAAATTTAAGTTCTGTAATTCACTATTACAAGTTCAGATCTTCAAGTTATAATTTGCAATAATAATTAGAAGCTATCAATTTTAAGTTCTGTGTTTGACAATTACAAGTTCAGATCTTCAAGATATAATTAGCAATCATAATTTGAATTTTACAATTCTAAGTTCAGTATTTCACTATTACAAGTTCTGATCTTCAAGTTATAATTTGCAATCATAATTGGAAGTTATCAAATGTTAGTTCTGTATTTGACAATTACAAGTTCAGATGTTCAAGTTATAATAAGCAATCATAATTTGAATTTTCAATTCTAAGTTCTGTATTTGATCTTCAAATTAGTATTTACAATCTTAGTTTGAAATTAACAATTCGAACTTCTGTACTTACTTATTACAAGTTCAGATCTTCAAGTTATAATTAGAAATTATAATTTATATTTAACAAATCTAAGTTCTGTAATTAACTATTACAAGTTCAGATCTTCAAGTTATAATTTGCAATTATAATTATAAGCTATCAATTTTAAGTTCCCTATTTGACAATTACAAGTTCAGATCTTCAAGTTCTAATTTGCACTAATAATTTGTATTTAACAATTCTAAGTTCTGTATTTGACTATTACAAGTTCAGATCTTCAAGTTACAATTTGCAATCATAATTTGAAGTTATCAATGCTAAGTTCTGTATTTGACAATTACAAGTTCAGATCTTCAAGTTATAATTTGAACTAATAATTTGTATTTAACTATTCGAAGTTCTGTATTTGACTATTACAAGTTCAGATCTTCAAGTTATAATTTACAATCATAATTTGAAGTTATCAATTCTAAGTTCTGTATTTGACAATTACAAGTTCAGATCTTCAAGTTATAATTTGTAATTATAATTTATATTTAACAAATCTAAGTTCTGTAATTAACTATTACAAGTTCAGATCTTCAAGTTATAATTTGCAATCATAATTTGATGTTATCAATTCTAAGTTCTGTATTTGACAATTACAAGTTCAGATGTTCAAGTTATAATTAGCAATCATAATTTGAATTTTCCAATTCTAAGTTCTGTATTTGACTATTACAAGTTCAGATCTTCAAGTTATAATTTGCAATAATAATTTGAATTTGACAATTCTAAGTTCAGTATTTTATGATTACAAGTTCAGATCTTCAAGTTATAATTAGCAATCATAATTGGAATTTTACAATTCTAAGTTCTGTATTTGACTATTACAAGTTCAGATCTTCAAGTTTTAATTTGCAATCATAATTTGAAGTTATCAATGCTAAGTTCTGTATTTGACAATTACAAGTTCAGATCTTCAAGTTATAATTTGCAATCATAATTTGAAGTTATCAATTCTAAGTTCTGTATTTGACAATTACAAGTTCAGATCTTCAAATTATTATTTACAATCTTAGTTTGAAATTAACAATTCGAAGTTCTGTATTTACTTATTACAAGTTCAGATCTTCAAGTTATAATTTGAAATTATAATTTATATTTAACATATCTAAGTTCTGTAATTAACTATTACAAGTTCAGATCTTCAAGTTATATTTAGCAATCATAATTAGAAGTTATCAATTCTAAGTTCTGTATTTGACAGTTACAAGTTCAGATCATTAAGTTTCAATTTGAAATAATAATTAGTATTTAACAAATTTAAGTTCTGTAATTCACTATTACAAGTTCAGATCTTCAAGTTATAATTTGCAATAATAATTAGAAGCTATCAATTTTAAGTTCTGTATTTGACAATTACAAGTTCAGATCCTCAAGATATAATTAGCAATCATAATTTGAATTTTAGAATTCTAAGTTCTGTATTTGACTATTACAAGCTCAGATCTTCAAATTAGTATTTACAATCTTAGTTTGAAATTAACAATTCGAACTTCTGTACTTACTTATTACAAGTTCAGATCTTCAAGTTATAATTAGAAATTATAATTTATATTTAACAAATCTAAGTTCTGTAATTAACTATTACAAGTTCAGATCTTCAAGTTATAATTTGCAAACATAATTTGAAGTTATCAATTCTAAGTTCTGTATTTGACAATTACAAGTTCAGATGTTCAAGTTATAATTAGCAATCATAATTTGAATTTTACAATTCTAAGTTCTGTATTTGCCTATTACAAGTTCAGATCTTCAAGTTATAATTTGCAATCATAATTTGAAGTTATCAATGCTAAGTTCTGTATTTGACAATTATAAGTTCAGATCTTCAAGTTATAATTTGAACTAATAATTTGTATTTAACTATTCGAAGTTCTGTATTTGACTATTACAAGTTCAGATCTTCAAATGATAATTTGAAATCATAATTTGAAGTTATCAATTCTAAGTTCTGTATTTGACAATTACAAGTTCAGATCTTCAAGTTATAATTTGCAATCATAATTAGAAGTTATCAATTCTAAGTTCTGTATTTGACAGTTACAAGTTCAGATCATTTAGTTATAATTTGAAATAATAATTAGTATTTAACAAATTTAAGTTCTGTAATTCACTATTACAAGTTCAGATCTTCAAGTTATAATTTGCAATAATAATTAGAACTATAAATTTTAAGTTCTCTATTTGACAATTACAAGTTCAGATCTTCAAGGTATAATTAGCAATCATAATTTGAATTTTACAATTCTAAGTTCAGTATTTCACTATTACAAGTTCAGATCATCAAGTTATAATTTGCAATCATAATTGGAAGTTATCAATTGTAAGTTCTGTATTTGACAATTACAAGTTCAGATGTTCAAGTTATAATAAGCAATCATAATTTGAATTTTACAATTCTAAGTTCTGTATTTGACTATTACAAGCTCAGATCTTCAAATTAGTATTTACAATCTTAGTTTGAAATTAACAAGTCGAACTTCTGTACTTACTTATTACAAGTTCAGATCTTCAAGTTATAATTAGAAATTATAATTTATATTTAACAAATCTAAGTTCTGTAATTAACTATTACAAGTTCAGATCTTCAAGTTATAATTTGCAGTTATAATTATAAGCTATCAATTTTAAGTTCTGTTTTTGACAATTACAAGTTCAGATCTTCAAGTTCTAATTTGCACTAATAATTTGTATTTAACAATTCTAAGTTCTGTATTTGACTATTATAAGTTCAGATCTACAAGTTACAATTTGCAATCATAATTTGAAGTTATCAATGTTAAGTTCTGTATTTGACAATTACAAGTTCAGATCTTCAAGTTATAATTTGAACTAATAATTTGTATTTAACTATTCGAAGTTCTGTATTTGACTATTACAAGTTCAGATCTTCAAGTTATAATTTGCAATCATAATTTGAAGTTATCAATTCTAAGTTCTGTATTTGACAATTACAAGTTCAGATCTTCAAATTATTATTTACAATCTTAGTTTGAAATTAACAATTCGAAGTTCTGTATTTACTTATTACAAGTTCAGATCTTCAAGTTATAATTTGAAATTATAATTTATATTTAACATATCTAAGTTCTGTAATTAACTATTACAAGTTCAGATCTTCAAGTTATAATTAGCAATCATAATTAGAAGTTATCAATTCTAAGTTTTGTATTTGACAGTTACAAGTTCAGATCATTAAGTTATAATTTGAAATAATAATTAGTATTTAACAAATTTAAGTTCTGTAATTCACTATTACAAGTTCAGATCTTCAAGTTATAATTTGCAATAATAATTAGAAGCTATCAATTTTAAGTTCTGTATTTGACAATTACAAGTTCAGATCTTCAAGATATAATTAGCAATCATAATTTGAATTTTACAATTCTAAGTTCAGTATTTCACTATTACAAGTTCAGATCTTCAAGTTATAATTTGCAATCATAATTGGAAGTTATCAATTCTAAGTTCTGTATTTGACAATTTCAAGTTCAGATGTTCAAGTTATAATAAGCAATCATAATTTGAATTTTACAATTCTAAGTTCTGTATTTGACTATTACAAGCTCAGATCTTCAAATAAGTATTTACAATCTTAGTTTGAAATTAACAATTCGAACTTCTGTATTTACTTATTACCAGTTCAGATCTTCAAGTTATAATTTGAAATTATAATTAATATTTAACATATCTAAGTTCTGTAATTTACTATAACAAGTTCAGATCTTCAAGTTATAATTAGCAATCATAATTAGAAGTTATCAATTCTAAGTTCTGTATTTGACAGTTTCAAGTTCAGATCATTAAGTTATAATTTGAAATAATAATTAGTATTTAACAAATTTAAGTTCTGTAATTCACTATTACAAGTTCAGATCTTCAAGTTATAATTTGCAATAATAATTAGAAGCTATCAATTTTAAGTTCTGTGTTTGACAATTACAAGTTCAGATCTTCAAGATATAATTAGCAATCATAATTTGAATTTTACAATTCTAAGTTCAGTATTTCACTATTACAAGTTCTGATCTTCAAGTTATAATTTGCAATCATAATTGGAAGTTATCAAATGTTAGTTCTGTATTTGACAATTACAAGTTCAGATGTTCAAGTTATAATAAGCAATCATAATTTGAATTTTCAATTCTAAGTTCTGTATTTGATCTTCAAATTAGTATTTACAATCTTAGTTTGAAATTAACAATTCGAACTTCTGTACTTACTTATTACAAGTTCAGATCTTCAAGTTATAATTAGAAATTATAATTTATATTTAACAAATCTAAGTTCTGTAATTAACTATTACAAGTTCAGATCTTCAAGTTATAATTTGCAATTATAATTATAAGCTATCAATTTTAAGTTCCCTATTTGACAATTACAAGTTCAGATCTTCAAGTTCTAATTTGCACTAATAATTTGTATTTAACAATTCTAAGTTCTGTATTTGACTATTACAAGTTCAGATCTTCAAGTTACAATTTGCAATCATAATTTGAAGTTATCAATGCTAAGTTCTGTATTTGACAATTACAAGTTCAGATCTTCAAGTTATAATTTGAACTAATAATTTGTATTTAACTATTCGAAGTTCTGTATTTGACTATTACAAGTTCAGATCTTCAAGTTATAATTTACAATCATAATTAGAAGTTATCAATTCTAAGTTCTGTATTTGACAATTACAAGTTCAGATCTTCAAGTTATAATTTGTAATTATAATTTATATTTAACAAATCTAAGTTCTGTAATTAACTATTACAAGTTCAGATCTTCAAGTTATAATTTGCAATCATAATTTGATGTTATCAATTCTAAGTTCTGTATTTGACAATTACAAGTTCAGATGTTCAAGTTATAATTAGCAATCATAATTTGAATTTTCCAATTCTAAGTTCTGTATTTGACTATTACAAGTTCAGATCTTCAAGTTATAATTTGCAATAATAATTTGAATTTGACAATTCTAAGTTCAGTATTTTATGATTACAAGTTCAGATCTTCAAGTTATAATTAGCAATCATAATTGGAATTTTACAATTCTAAGTTCTGTATTTGACTATTACAAGTTCAGATCTTCAAGTTTTAATTTGCAATCATAATTTGAAGTTATCAATGCTAAGTTCTGTATTTGACAATTACAAGTTCAGATCTTCAAGTTATAATTTGCAATCATAATTTGAAGTTATCAATTCTAAGTTCTGTATTTGACAATTACAAGTTCAGATCTTCAAATTATTATTTACAATCTTAGTTTGAAATTAACAATTCGAAGTTCTGTATTTACTTATTACAAGTTCAGATCTTCAAGTTATAATTTGAAATTATAATTTATATTTAACATATCTAAGTTCTGTAATTAACTATTACAAGTTCAGATCTTCAAGTTATATTTAGCAATCATAATTAGAAGTTATCAATTCTAAGTTCTGTATTTGACAGTTACAAGTTCAGATCATTAAGTTTCAATTTGAAATAATAATTAGTATTTAACAAATTTAAGTTCTGTAATTCACTATTACAAGTTCAGATCTTCAAGTTATAATTTGCAATAATAATTAGAAGCTATCAATTTTAAGTTCTGTATTTGACAATTACAAGTTCAGATCTTCAAGATATAATTAGCAATCATAATTTGAATTTTAGAATTCTAAGTTCTGTATTTGACTATTACAAGCTCAGATCTTCAAATTAGTATTTACAATCTTAGTTTGAAATTAACAATTCGAACTTCTGTACTTACTTATTACAAGTTCAGATCTTCAAGTTATAATTAGAAATTATAATTTATATTTAACAAATCTAAGTTCTGTAATTAACTATTACAAGTTCAGATCTTCAAGTTATAATTTGCAAACATAATTTGAAGTTATCAATTCTAAGTTCTGTATTTGACAATTACAAGTTCAGATGTTCAAGTTATAATTAGCAATCATAATTTGAATTTTACAATTCTAAGTTCTGTATTTGCCTATTACAAGTTCAGATCTTCAAGTTATAATTTGCAATCATAATTTGAAGTTATCAATGCTAAGTTCTGTATTTGACAATTATAAGTTCAGATCTTCAAGTTATAATTTGAACTAATAATTTGTATTTAACTATTCGAAGTTCTGTATTTGACTATTACAAGTTCAGATCTTCAAATGATAATTTGAAATCATAATTTGAAGTTATCAATTCTAAGTTCTGTATTTGACAATTACAAGTTCAGATCTTCAAGTTATAATTTGCAATCATAATTAGAAGTTATCAATTCTAAGTTCTGTATTTGACAATTACAAGTTCAGATGTTCTAATTATAATTAGCAATCATAATTTGAATTTTACAATACTAAGTTCTGTATTTGACTATTACAAGTACAGATCTTCAAGTTATAATTTGCAATCATAATTAGAAGTTATCAATTCTAAGTTCTGTATTTGACAGTTACAAGTTCAGATCATTTAGTTATAATTTGAAATAATAATTAGTATTTAACAAATTTAAGTTCTGTAATTCACTATTACAAGTTCAGATCTTCAAGTTATAATTTGCAATAATAATTAGAACTATAAATTTTAAGTTCTCTATTTGACAATTACAAGTTCAGATCTTCAAGGTATAATTAGCAATCATAATTTGAATTTTACAATTCTAAGTTCAGTATTTCACTATTACAAGTTCAGATCATCAAGTTATAATTTGCAATCATAATTGGAAGTTATCAATTGTAAGTTCTGTATTTGACAATTACAAGTTCAGATGTTCAAGTTATAATAAGCAATCATAATTTGAATTTTACAATTCTAAGTTCTGTATTTGACTATTACAAGCTCAGATCTTCAAATTAGTATTTACAATCTTAGTTTGAAATTAACAATTCGAACTTCTGTACTTACTTATTACAAGTTCAGATCTTCAAGTTATAATTAGAAATTATAATTTATATTTAACAAATCTAAGTTCTGTAATTAACTATTACAAGTTCAGATCTTCAAGTTATAATTTGCAGTTATAATTATAAGCTATCAATTTTAAGTTCTGTTTTTGACAATTACAAGTTCAGATCTTCAAGTTCTAATTTGCACTAATAATTTGTATTTAACAATTCTAAGTTCTGTATTTGACTATTATAAGTTCAGATCTACAAGTTACAATTTGCAATCATAATTTGAAGTTATCAATGTTAAGTTCTGTATTTGACAATTACAAGTTCAGATCTTCAAGTTATAATTTGAACTAATAATTTGTATTTAACTATTCGAAGTTCTGTATTTGACTATTACAAGTTCAGATCTTCAAGTTATAATTTGCAATCATAATTTGAAGTTATCAATTCTAAGTTCTGTATTTGACAATTACAAGTTCAGATCTTCAAATTATTATTTACAATCTTAGTTTGAAATTAACAATTCGAAGTTCTGTATTTACTTATTACAAGTTCAGATCTTCAAGTTATAATTTGAAATTATAATTTATATTTAACATATCTAAGTTCTGTAATTAACTATTACAAGTTCAGATCTTCAAGTTATAATTAGCAATCATAATTAGAAGTTATCAATTCTAAGTTTTGTATTTGACAGTTACAAGTTCAGATCATTAAGTTATAATTTGAAATAATAATTAGTATTTAACAAATTTAAGTTCTGTAATTCACTATTACAAGTTCAGATCTTCAAGTTATAATTTGCAATAATAATTAGAAGCTATCAATTTTAAGTTCTGTATTTGACAATTACAAGTTCAGATCTTCAAGATATAATTAGCAATCATAATTTGAATTTTACAATTCTAAGTTCAGTATTTCACTATTACAAGTTCAGATCTTCAAGTTATAATTTGCAATCATAATTGGAAGTTATCAATTCTAAGTTCTGTATTTGACAATTTCAAGTTCAGATGTTCAAGTTATAATAAGCAATCATAATTTGAATTTTACAATTCTAAGTTCTGTATTTGACTATTACAAGCTCAGATCTTCAAATAAGTATTTACAATCTTAGTTTGAAATTAACAATTCGAACTTCTGTATTTACTTATTACCAGTTCAGATCTTCAAGTTATAATTTGAAATTATAATTAATATTTAACATATCTAAGTTCTGTAATTTACTATTACAAGTTCAGATCTTCAAGTTATAATTAGCAATCATAATTAGAAGTTATCAATTCTAAGTTCTGTATTTGACAGTTTCAAGTTCAGATCATTAAGTTATAATTTGAAATAATAATTAGTATTTAACAAATTTAAGTTCTGTAATTCACTATTACAAGTTCAGATCTTCAAGTTATAATTTGCAATAATAATTAGAAGCTATCAATTTTAAGCTCAGTATTTGACTATTCCAAGTTCAGATCTTCAAGTTATAATTTGCAATCATAATTTGATGTTATCAATTCTAAGTTCTGTATTTGACAATTACAAGTTCAGATGTTCAAGTTATAATTAGCAATCATAATTTGTATTTTACAATTCTAAGTTCTGTATTTGACAATTACAAGTTCAAATCTACAAGTTATAATTTGCAATCATAATTTGAATTTTACAATACTAAGTTCTGTATTTGACTATTACAAGTACAGATCTTCAAGTTATAATTTGCAATCATAATTAGAAGTTATCAATTCTAAGTTCTGTATTTGACAGTTACAAGTTCAGATCATTAAGTTATAATTTGAAATAATAATTAGTATTTAACAAATTTAAGTTCTGTAGTTCACTATTACAAGTTCAGATCTTCAAGTTATAATTTGCAATAATAATTAGAACTATAAATTTTAAGTTCTCTATTTGACAATTACAAGTTCAGATCTTCAAGGTATAATTAGCAATCATAATTTGAATTTTACAATTCTAAGTTCTGTATTTGACTATTACAAGTTCAGATCTTCAGGTTATAATTTGCAATAATAATTAGAAGTTATCAATTCTAAGTTCTGTATTTGACAGATACTAGTTCAGATCATTAAGTTATAATTTGAAATAATAATTAGTATTTAACAAATTTAAGTTCTGTAATTCACTATTACAAGTTCAGATCTTCAAGTTATAATTTGCAATAATAATTAGAAGCTATCAATTTTAAGTTCTGTATTTGACAATTACAAGTTCAGATCTTCAAGATATAATTAGCAATCATAATTTGAATTTTACAATTCTAAGTTCAGTATTTCACTATTACAAGTTCAGATCTTCAAGTTATAATTTGCAATCATAATTGGATGTTATCAATTGTAAGTTCTGTATTTGACAATTACAAGTTCAGATGTTCAAGTTATAATAAGCAATCATAATTTGAATTTTACAATTCTAAGTTCTGTATTTGACTATTACAAGCTCAGATCTTCAAATTAGTATTTACAATCTTAGTTTGAAATTAACAATTCGAACTTCTGTACTTACTTATTACAAGTTCAGATCTTCAAGTTATAATTTGCAATTATAATTATAAGCTATCAATTTTAAGTTCTGTTTTTGACTATTACAAGTTCAGATCTTCAAGTTACAATTTGCAATCATAATTTGAAGTTATCAATGCTAAGTTCTGTATTTGACAATTACAAGTTCAGATCTTCAAGTTATAATTAGCAATCATAATTTGAATTTTACAATACTAAGTTCTGTATTTGACAATTACAAGTACAGATCTACAAGTTATAATTTGCAATCATAATTAGAAGTTATCAATTCTAAGTTCTGTATTTACTTATTACAAGTTCAGATCTTCAAGTTATAATTTGCAATCATAATTTGAAGTTATCAATTCTAAGTTCTGTATTTGACAGTTACATGTTCAGATCATTAAGTTATAAATTGAAATAATAATTAGTATTTAACAAATTTAAGTTCTGTAATTCACTATTACAAGTTCAGATCTTCAAGTTATAATTTGCAATAATAATTAGTAGCTATCAATTTTAAGTTCTGTATTTGACAATCACAAGTTCAGATCTTCAAGATATAATTAGCAATCATAATTTGAATTTTACAATTCTAAGATCAGTATTTGACTATTACAAGTTCAGATCTTCAAGTTATAATTTGCAATCATAATTTGATGTTATCAATTCTAAGTTCTGTATTTGACAATTACCAGTTCAGATCTTCAAGTTATAATTTGAACTAATAATTTGTATTTAACAATTCGAAGTTCTGTATTTGACTATTACAAGTTCAGATCTTCAAATTATTATTTAAAATCTTAGTTTGAAATTAACAATTCGAAGTTCTGTATTTACTTATTACAAGTTCAGATCTTCAAGTTATAATTTGCAATCATAATTTGAAGTTATCAATTCTAAGTTCTGTATTTGACAATTACAAGTTCAGATCTTCAAATTATTATTTACAATCTTAGTTTGAAATTAACAATTCGAAGTTCTGTATTTACTTATTACTAGTTCAGATCTTCAAAATATAATTAGCAATCATAATTTGAATTTTACAATTCTAAGTTCAGTATTTGATGATTACAAGTTCAGATCTTCAAATTATTATTTACAATCTTAGTTTGAAATTTACAATTCGAAGTTCTGTATTTACTTATAACAAGTTCAGATCTTCAAGTTATAATTTGAAATAATAATTAGTATTTAACAAATTTAAGTTCTGTAATTCACTATTACAAGTTCAGATCTTCAAGTTATAATTTGCAATAATAATTAGAAGCTATCAATTTTAAGTTCTGTGTTTGACAATTACAAGTTCAGATCTACAAGATATAATTAGCAATCATAATTTGAATTTTACAATTCTAAGTTCAGTATTTCACTATTACAAGTTCTGATCTTCAAGTTATAATTTGCAATCATAATTGGAAGTTATCAAATGTTAGTTCTGTATTTGACAATTACAAGTTCAGATGTTCAAGTTATAATAAGCAATCATAATTTGAATTTTACAATTCTAAGTTCTGTATTTGATCTTCAAATTAGTATTTACAATCTTAGTTTGAAATTAACAATTCGAACTTCTGTACTTACTTATTACAAGTTCAGATCTTCAAGTTATAATTAGAAATTATAATTTATATTTAACAAATCTAAGTTCTGTAATTAACTATTACAAGTTCAGATCTTCAAGTTATAATTTGCAATTATAATTATAAGCTATCAATTTTAAGTTCTCTATTTGACAATTACAAGTTCAGATCTTCAAGTTCTAATTTGCACTAATAATTTGTATTTAACAATTCTAAGTTCTGTATTTGACTATTACAAGTTCAGATCTTCAAGTTACAATTTGCAATCATAATTTGAAGTTATCAATGCTAAGTTCTGTATTTGACAATTACAAGTTCAGATCTTCAAGTTATAATTTGAACTAATAATTTGTATTTAACTATTCGAAGTTCTGTATTTGACTATTACAAGTTCAGATCTTCAAGTTATAATTTACAATCATAATTTGAAGTTATCAATTCTAAGTTCTGTATTTGACAATTACAAGTTCAGATCTTCAAGTTATAATTTGTAATTATAATTTATATTTAACAAATCTAAGTTCTGTAATTAACTATTACCAGTTCAGATCTTCAAGTTATAATTTGCAATCATAATTTGATGTTATCAATTCTAAGTTCTGTATTTGACAATTACAAGTGCAGATGTTCAAGTTATAATTAGCAATCATAATTTGAATTTTCCAATTCTAAGTTCTGTATTTGACTATTACAAGTTCAGATCTTCAAGTTATAATTTGCAATAATAATTTGAATTTGACAATTCTAAGTTCAGTATTTTATGATTACAAGTTCAGATCTTCAAGTTATAATTAGCAATCATAATTGGAATTTTACAATTCTAAGTTCTGTATTTGACTATTACAAGTTCAGATCTTCAAGTTTTAATTTGCAATCATAATTTGAAGTTATCAATGCTAAGTTCTGTATTTGACAATTACAAGTTCAGATCTTCAAGTTATAATTTGCAATCATAATTTGAAGTTATCAATTCTAAGTTCTGTATTTGACAATTACAAGTTCAGATCTTCAAATTATTATTTACAATCTTAGTTTGAAATTAACAATTCGAAGTTCTGTATTTACTTATTACAAGTTCAGATCTTCAAGTTATAATTTGAAATTATAATTTATATTTAACATATCTAAGTTCTGTAATTAACTATTACAAGTTCAGATCTTCAAGTTATATTTAGCAATCATAATTAGAAGTTATCAATTCTAAGTTCTGTATTTGACAGTTACAAGTTCAGATCATTAAGTTTCAATTTGAAATAATAATTAGTATTTAACAAATTTAAGTTCTGTAATTCACTATTACAAGTTCAGATCTTCAAGTTATAATTTGCAATAATAATTAGAAGCTATCAATTTTAAGTTCTGTATTTGACAATTTCAAGTTCAGATCTTCAAGATATAATTAGCAATCATAATTTGAATTTTAGAATTCTAAGTTCTGTATTTGACTATTACAAGCTCAGATCTTCAAATTAGTATTTACAATCTTAGTTTGAAATTAACAATTCGAACTTCTGTACTTACTTATTACAAGTTCAGATCTTCAAGTTATAATTAGAAATTATAATTTATATTTAACAAATCTAAGTTCTGTAATTAACTATTACAAGTTCAGATCTTCAAGTTATAATTTGCAATTATAATTATAAACTATCAGTTTTAAGTTCTGTTTCTGACAATTACAAGTTCAGATCTTCAAGTTCTAATTTGCACTAATAATTTGTATTTACAATTCTAAGTTCTGTATTTGACTATTACAAGTTCAGATCTTCAAGTTACAATTTGCAATCATAATTTGAAGTTATCAATGCTAAGTTCTGTATTTGACAGTTACAAGTTCAGATCATTAAGTTATAATTTGAACTAATAATTTGTATTTAACTATTCGAAGTTCTGTATTTGACTATTACAAGTTCAGATCTTTAAGTTATAATTTGCAATCATAATTTGAAGTTATCAATTCTAAGTTCTGTATTTGACAATTACAAGTTCAGATCTTCAAGTTATAATTTGTAATTATAATTTATATTTAACAAATCTAAGTTCTGTAATTAACTATTACAAGTTCAGATCTTCAAGTTATAATTTGCAATCATAATTTGATGTTATCAATTCTAAGTTCTGTATTTGACAATTACAAGTTCAGATGTTCAAGTTATAATTAGCAATCATAATTTGAATTTTACAATTCTAAGTTCTGTATTTGACTATTACAAGTTCAGATCTTCAAGTTATAATTTGCAATAATAATTTGAATTTTACAATTCTAACTTCAGTATTTTATGATTACAAGTTCAGATCTTCAAGTTATAATTAGCAATCATAATTGGAATTTTACAATTCTAAGTTCTGTATTTGACTATTACAAGTTCAGATCTTCAAGTTTTAATTTGCAATCATAATTTGAAGTTAGCAATGCTAAGTTCTGTATTTGACAACTACAAGTTCAGATCTTCAAGATATAATTAGCAATAATAATTAGTATTTAACAAATTTAAGTTCTGTAATTCACTATTACAAGTTCAGATCTTCAAGTTATAATTTGCAATAATAATTAGAAGCTATCAATTTTAAGTTCTGTATTTGACAATTACAAGTTCAGATGTTCAAGTTATAATAAGCAATCATAATTTGAATTTTACAATTCTAAGTTCTGTATTTGACTATTACAAGCTCAGATCTTCAAATTAGTATTTACAATCTTTGTTTGAAATTAACAATTCGAACTTCTGTACTTACTTATTACAAGTTCAGATCTTCAAGTTATAATTAGAAATTATAATTTATATTTAACAAATCTAAGTTCTGTAATTAACTATTACAAGTTCAGATCTTCAAGTTATAATTTGCAATTATAATTATAAGCTATCAATTTTAAGTTCTGTTTTTGACAATTACAAGTTCAGATCTTCAAGTTCTAATTTGCACTAATAATTTGTATTTAACAATTCTAAGTTCTGTATTTGACTATTACAAGTTCAGATCTTCAAGTTATAATTTGAACTAATAATATGTATTTAACTATTCGAAGTTCTGTATTTGACTATTACAAGTTCAGATCTTCAAGTTATAATTTGCAATCATAATTTGAAGTTATCAATTCTAAGTTCTGTATTTGACAATTACAAGTTCAGTTCTTCAAGTTATAATTTGCAATCATAATTTGATGTTATCAAATCTAAGTTCTGTATTTGACAATTACAAGTTCAGATGTTCCAGTTATATTTAGCAATCATAATTTGAATTTTACAATTCTAAGTTCTGTATTTGACTATTACAAGTTCAGATCTTCAAGTTATAATTTGCAATAATAATTAGAATTTTACAATTCTAAGTTCAGTATTTTATGATTACAAGTTCAGATCTTCAAGTTATAATTAGCAATCATAATTGGAATTTTACAATTCTAAGTTCTGTATTTGACTATTACAAGTTCAGATCTTCAAGTTTTAATTTGCAATCATAATTTGAAGTTATCAATGCTAAGTTCTGTATTTGACAATTACAAGTTCAGATCTTCAAGTTATAATTTGCAATCATAATTTGAAGTTATCAATTCTAAGTTCTGTATTTGACAGTTACAAGTTCAGATCTTCATATTATTATTTACAATCTTAGTTTGAAATTAACAATTCGAAGTTCTGTATTTACTTATTACCAGTTCAGATCTTCAAGTTATAATTTGAAATTATAATTTATATTTAACATATCTAAGTTCTGTAATTTACTATTACAAGTTCAGATCTTCAAGTTATAATTAGCAATCATAATTAGAAGTTATCAATTCTAAGTTCTGTATTTGACAGTTACAAGTTCAGATCATTAAGTTATAATTTGAAATAATAATTAGTATTTAACAAATTTAAGTTCTGTAATTCACTATTACAAGTTCAGATCTTCAAGTTATAATTTGCAATAATAATTAGAAGCTATCAATTTTAAGCTCTGTATTTGACAATTACAAGTTCAGATCTTCAAGTTATAATTTGAAATTATAATTTATATTTAACATATCTAAGTTCTGTAATTTACTATTACAAGTTCAGATCTTCAAGTTATAATTAGCAATCATAATTTGATGTTATCAATTCTAAGTTCTGTATTTGACAATTACAAGTTCAGATGTTCAAGTTATAATTAGCAATCATAATTTGTATTTTACAATTCTAAGTTCTGTATTTGACAATTACAAGTTCAAATCTTCACGTTATAATTTGCAATAATAATTTGAATTTTACAATTCTAAGTTCAGTATTTTATGATTACAAGTTCAGATCTTCAAGTTATAATTTGCCATCATAATTAGAACTATCAATTTTAAGTTCTCTATTTGACAATTACAAGTTCAGATCTTCAAGGTATAATTAGCAATAATAATTAGAACTATCAATTTTAAGTTCTCTATTTGACAATTACAAGTTCAGATCTTCAAGGTATAATTAGCAATCATAATTTGAATTTTACAATTCTAAGTTCAGTATTTGACTATTACAAGTTCAGATCTTCAAGTTATAATTTGCAATCATAATTTGAAGTTATCAATGCTAAGTTCTGTATTTGACAATTACAAGTTCAAATCTTCAAGTTATAATTAGCAATCATAATTTGTATTTAACAATTCGAAGTTCTGTATTTGACAATTACTAGTTCAGTTCTTCAAGTTATAATTTGCAATCATAATTTGATGTTATCAAATCTAAGTTCTGTATTTGACAATTACAAGTTCAGATGTTCAAGTTATATTTAGCAATCATAATTTGAATTTTACAATT
This sequence comes from Cantharis lateralis, assembly GCA_963170105.1. Lineage (NCBI taxonomy): Eukaryota > Metazoa > Arthropoda > Insecta > Coleoptera > Cantharidae > Cantharis > Cantharis lateralis. The sequence continues at coordinate 875,770 of CAUJGK010000001.1, read as the reverse complement.
CTAAGTTCTGTATGTGACTATTACAAGTTCAGATCTTCAAGTTATAATTTGCAATAATAATTTGAATTTTACAATTCTAAGTTCAGTATTTTATGATTACAAGTTCAGATCTTCAAGTTATAATTAGCAATCATAATTGGAATTTTACAATTCTAAGTTCTGTATTTGACTATTACAAGTTCAGATCTGCAAGTTTTAATTTGCAATCATAATTTGAAGTTATCAATGCTAAGTTCTGTATTTGACAATTACAAGTTCAGATCTTCAAGTTATAATTTGAAATTATAATTTATATTTAACATATCTAAGTTCTGTAATTTACTATTACAAGTTCAGATCTTCAAGTTATAATTAGCAATCATAATTAGAAGTTATCAATTCTAAGTTCTGTATTTGACAGTTACAAGTTCAGATCATTAAGTTATAATTTGAAATAATAATTAGTATTTAACAAATTTAAGTTCTGTAATTCACTATTACAAGTTCAGATCTTCAAGTTATAATTTGCAATAATAATTAGAAGCTATCAATTTTAAGCTCTGTATTTGACAATTACAAGTTCAGATCTTCAAGATATAATTAGCAAACATAATTTGAATTTTACACTTCTAAGTTCAGTATTTGACTATTCCAAGTTCAGATCTTCAAGTTATAATTTGCAATCATAATTTGATGTTATCAATTCTAAGTTCTGTATTTGACAATTACAAGTTCAGATGTTCAAGTTATAATTAGCAATCATAATTTGTATTTTACAATTCTAAGTTCTGTATTTGACAATTACAAGTTCAAATCTTCAAGTTATAATTTGCAATAATAATTTGAATTTTACAATTCTAAGTTCAGTATTTTATGATTACAAGTTCAGATCTTCAAGTTATAATTTGCCATCATAATTAGAACTATCAATTTTAAGTTCTCTATTTGACAATTACAAGTTCAGATCTTCAAGGTATAATTAGCAATAATAATTAGAACTATCAATTTTAAGTTCTCTATTTGACAATTACAAGTTCAGATCTTCAAGGTATAATTAGCAATCATAATTTGAATTTTACAATTCTAAGTTCAGTATTTGACTATTACAAGTTCAGATCTTCAAGTTATAATTTGCAATCATAATTTGAAGTTATCAATTCTAAGTTCTGTATTTGACAATTACAAGTTCAGATCTTCAAGTTATAATTTGAACTAATAATTTGTATTTAACAATTCGAAGTTCTGTATTTGACTATTACAAGTTCAGATCTTCAAATTATTATTTAAAATCTTAGTTGGAAATTAACAATTCTAAGTTCTGTATTTGACAATTACAAGTTCAAATCTTCAAGTTATAATTTGCAATAATAATTTGAATTTTACAATTCTAAGTTCAGTATTTTATGATTACAAGTTCAGATCTTCAAGTTATAATTTGCCATCATAATTAGAACTATCAATTTTAAGTTCTCTATTTGACAATTATAAGTTCAGATCTTCAAGGTATAATTAGCAATAATAATTAGAACTATCAATTTTAAGTTCTCTATTTGACAATTACAAGTTCAGATCTTCAAGGTATAATTAGCAATCATAATTTGAATTTTACAATTCTAAGTTCAGTATTTGACTATTACAAGTTCAGATCTTCAAGTTATAATTTGCAATCATAATTTGAAGTTATCAATTCTAAGTTCTGTATTTGACAATTACAAGTTCAGATCTTCAAGTTATAATTTGAACTAATAATTTGTATTTAACAATTCGAAGTTCTGGATTTGACTATTACAAGTTCAGATCTTCAAATTATTATTTAAAATCTTAGTTGGAAATTAACAATTCTAAGTTCTGTATTTGACAATTACAAGTTCAAATCTTCAAGTTATAATTTGCAATAATAATTTGAATTTTACAATTCTAAGTTCAGTATTTTATGATTACAAGTTCAGATCTTCAAGTTATAATTTGCCATCATAATTAGAACTATCAATTTTAAGTTCTCTATTTGACAATTACAAGTTCAGATCTTCAAGGTATAATTAGCAATAATAATTAGAACTATCAATTTTAAGTTCTCTATTTGACAATTACAAGTTCAGATCTTCAAGGTATAATTAGCAATCATAATTTGAATTTTACAATTCTAAGTTCAGTATTTGACTATTACAAGTTCAGATCTTCAAGTTATAATTTGCAATCATAATTTGAAGTTATCAATTCTAAGTTCTGTATTTGACAATTACAAGTTCAGATCTTCAAGTTATAATTTGAACTAATAATTTGTATTTAACAATTCGAAGTTCCGTATTTGACTATTACAAGTTCAGATCTTCAAATTATTATTTACAATCTTAGTTTGAAATTAACAATTCGAAGTTCTGTAATTAACTATTACAAGTTCAGATCTTCAAGTTATAATTTGCAATCAAAATTTGAAGTTGTCTATTCTAAGTTCTGTATTTGACAATTACAAGTTCAGATGTTCAAGTTTTAATTAGCAATCATAATTTGATTTTTACAATTCTTAGTTCTGTATTTGACTATTACAAGTTCAGATCTTCAGGTTATAATTTGCAATCATAATTAGAAGTTATCAATTCTAAGTTCTGTATTTGACAGTTACAAGTTCAGATCATTAAGTTATAATTTGAAATAATAATTAGTATTTAACAAATTTAAGTTCTGTAATTCACTATTACAAGTTCAGATCTTCAAGTTATAATTTGCAATAATAATTAGAAGCTATTAATTTTAAGTTCTGTATTTGACAATTACAAGTTCAGATCTTCAAGATATAATTAGCTTTCATAATTTGAATTTTACAATTCTAAGTTCTGTATTTGACTATTACAAGTTCAGATCTTCAAGTTATAATTTGCAATCATAATTAGAAGTTATCAATTCTAAGTTCTGTATTTGACAGTTACAAGTTCAGAACATTAAGTTATAATTTGAAATAATAATTAGTATTTAACTAATTTAAGTTCTGTAATTCACTATTACAAGTTCAGATCTTCAAGTTATAATTTGCAATAATAATTAGAACTATCAATTTTAAGTTCTGTATCTGACAATTACAAGTTCAGATCTTCAAGGTATAATTAGCAATCATAATTTGAATTTTACAATTCTAAGTTCAGTATTTGACTATTACAAGTTCAGATCTTCAAGTTATAATTTGCAATCATAATTTGAAGTTATCAATTCTAAGTTCTGTATTTGACAATTACAAGTTCAGTTCTTCAAGTTATAATTTGAACTAATAATTTGTATTTAACAATTCGAAGTTCTGTATTTGACTATTACAAGTTCAGATCTTCAAATTATTATTTCATATCTTAGCTGGAAATTAACAAATCTAAGTTCTGTAATTAACTATTACAAGTTCAGATCTTCAAGTTATAATTTGCAATCATAATTTGAAGTTTTCAATGCTAAGTTCTGTATTTGACAATTACAAGTTCAGATCTTTAAGTTATAATTTGAACTAATAATTTGTATTTAACTATTCGAAGTTCTGTATTTGACTATTACAAGTTCAGATCTTCAAATGATAATTTGCAATCATAATTTGAAGTTATCAATTCTAAGTTCTGTATTTGACAATTACAAGTTCAGATCTTCAAGTTATAATTAGAAATCATAATTTGTATTTAACAATTTGAAGTTCTGTATTTGTCTATTACCAGTTCAGATCTTCAAATTATTATTTACAATCTTAGTTTGAAATTAATAATTCGAAGTTCTGTATTTACTTATTACAAGTTCAGATCATTAAGTTATAATTTGAAATAATAATTAGTATTTAACAAATTTAAGTTCTGTAATTCACTATTACAAGTTCAGATCTTCAAGTTATAATTTGCAATAATAATTAGAAGCTATCAATTTTAAGTTCTGTATTTGACAATTACAAGTTCAGATCTTCAAGATATAATTTGCAATCATAATTTAAATTTTACAATTCTAAGATCTGTATTTGACTATTACAAGTTCAGATCTTCAAGTTATAATTTGCTATCATAATTAGAAGTTATCAATTCTAAGTTCTGTATTTGACAGTTACAAGTTCAGACCATTAAGTTATAATTTGAAATAATAATTAGTATTTAACAAATTTAAGTTCTGTAATTCACTATTACAAGTACAGATCTACAAATTATAATTTGCAATTATAATTATAAGCTATCAATTTTAAGTTCTCTTTTTGACAATTACAAGTTCAGAACTTTAAGTTATAATTTGCACTAATAATTGGTATTTAACAATTCTAAGTTCTGTATTTGACTATTACAAGTTCAGATCTTCAAGTTATAATTTGCAATCATAATTTGAAGTTATCAATGCTAAGTTCTGTATTTGACAATAACAAGTTCAAATCTTCAAGTTATAATTTGCAATAATAATTAGAACTATAAATTTTAAGTTCTCTATTTGACAATTACAAGTTCAGATCTTCAAGGTATAATTAGCAATCATAATTTGAATTTTACAATTCTAAGTTCTGTCTTTGACTATTACAAGTTCAGATCTTCAGGTTATAATTTGCAATCATCATTAGAAGTTATCAATTCTAAGTTCTGTATTTGACAGATACAAGTTCAGATCATTAAGTTATAATTTGAAATAATAATTAGTATTTAATAAATTTAAGTTCTGTAATTCACTATTACAAGTTCAGATCTTCAAGTTATAATTTGTAATAATAATTAGAAGCTATCAATTTTAAGTTCTGTATTTGACAATTACAAGTTCAGATCTTCAAGATATAATTAGCAATCATAATTTGAATTTTACAATTCTAAGTTCTGTATTTGACTATTACAAGTTCAGATCTTCAAGTTATAATTTGCAATCATAATTAGAAGTTATCAATTCTAAGTTCTGTATTTGACAGTTACAAGTTCAGATCATTAAGTTATAATTTGAAATAATAATTAGTATTTAACATATATAAGTTCTGTAATTCACTATTACAAGTTCAGATCTTCAAGTTATAATTTGCAATATTAATTAGAACTATCAATTTTAAGTTCTGTATCTGACAATTACAAGTTCAGGTCTTCAAGGTATAATTAGGAATCATAATTTGCATTTTACAATTCTAAGTTCAGTATTTAACTATTACAAGTTCAGATCTTCAAGTTATAATTTGCAATCATAATTTGAAGTTATCAATTCTAAGTTCTGTATTTGACAATTACAAGTTCAGATCTTTAAGTTATAATTTGAACTAATAATTTGTATTTAACAATTCGAAGTTCTGTATGTGACTATTACAAGTTCAGATCTTCAAATTATTATTTAAAATCTTAGTTGGAATTTAACAAATCTAAGTTCTGTAATTAACTATTACAAGTTCAGATCTTCAAGTTATAATTTGCAATCATAATTTGATGTTATCAATTCTAAGTTCTGTAATTGACAATTATAAGTTCAGATGTTAAAGTTATAATTAGCAATCATAATTTGAATTTTACAATTCTAAGTTCTGAATTTGACTATTACAAGTTCAGATCTTCAAGTTATAATTTGCAATCATAATTTGAAGTTATCAATGCTAAGTTCTGTATTTGACAATTACAAGTTCAGATCTTCAAGTTATAATTTGAACTAATAATTTGTATTTAACTATTCGAAGTTCTGTATTTGACTATTACAAGTTCAGATCTTCAAATGATAATTTGCAATCATAATTTGAAGTTATCAATTCTAAGTTCTGTATTTGACAATTACAAGTTCAGATCTTCAAGTTATAATTTGAAATTATAATTTATATTTAACAAATCTAAGTTCTGTAATTAACTATTACAAGTTCAGATCATTAAGTTATAATTTGAAATAATAATTAGTATTTAACAAATTTAAGTTCTGTAATTCACTATTACAAGTTCAGATCTTCAAGTTATAATTTGCAATAATAATTAGAACTATCAATTTTAAGTTCTCTATTTGACAATTACAAGTTCAGATCTACAAGGTATAATTAGCAATCATAATTTGAATTTTACAATTCTAAGTTCAGTATTTGACTATTACAAGTTCAGATCTTCAAGTTATAATTTGCAATCATAATTTGAAGTTATCAATTCTAAGTTCTGTATTTGACAATTACAAGTTCAGATCTTCAAGTTAAAATTTGAACTAATAATTTGTATTTAACAATTCGAAGTTCTGTATTTGACTATTACAAGTTCAGATCTTCAAATTATTATTTAAAATCTTAGTTTGAAATTAACAATTCGAAGTTCTGTATTTACTTATTACAAGTTCAGATCTTCAAGTTATAATTTGAAATTATAATTTATATTTAACAAATCTAAGTTCTGTAATTAACTATTACAAGTTCAGATCTTCAAGTTATAATTTGCAATCATAATTTGAAGTTGTCTATTCTAAGTTCTGTATTTGACAATTACAAGTTCAGATGTTCAAGTTTTAATTAGCAATCATAATTTGATTTTTACAATTCTTAGTTCTCTATTTGACTATTACAAGTTCAGATCTTCAGGTTATAATTTGCAATCATATTTAGAAGTTATCAATTCTAAGTTCTGTATTTGACAGTTACAAGTTCAGATCATTAAGTTATAATTTGAAATAATAATTAGTATTTAACAAATTTAAGTTCTGTAATTCACTATTACAAGTTCAGATCTTCAAGTTATAATTTGCAATAATAATTAGAACTATCAATTTTACATCAATCAATGTATTTAACAATTCGAAGTTCCGTATTTGACTATTACAAGTTCAGATCTTCAAATTATTATTTACAATCTTAGATTGAAATTAACAATTCGATGTTCTGTATTTACTTATTACAAGATCAGATCTTCAAGTTATAATTTGTAATTATAATTTATATTTAACAAATCTAAGTTCTGTAATTAACTATTACAAGTTCAGATCTTCAAGTTATAATTTGCAATCATAATTTGAAGTTATCAATTCTAAGTTCTGTATTTGACAATTACAAGTTCAGATGTTCAAGTTATAATTAGCAATCATAATTTGAATTTTACAATTCTAAGTTCTGTATTTGATTATTACAAGTTCTGATCTTCAAGTTATAATTTGCAATCATAATTTGAAGTTATCAATGCTAAGTTCTGTATTTGACAATTACAAGTTCAAATCTTCAAGTTATAATTTGAACTAATAATTTGTATTTAACTATTCGAAGTTCTGTATTTGACTATTACAAATTCAGATCTTCAAATGATAATTTGCAATCATAATTTGAAGTTATCAATTCTAAGTTCTCTATTTGACAATTACAAGTTCAGATCTTCAAGTTATAATTTGCAATCATAATTTGAAGTTATCAATTCTAAGTTCTGTATTTGACAATTACAAGTTCAGATCTTCAAGTTATAATTTGAACTAATAATTTGTATTTAAAAATTCGAAGTTCTGTATTTGACTATTACAAGTTCAGATCTTCAAATTATTATTTAAAATCTTAGTTGGAAATTAACAATTCTAAGTTCTGTATTTGACAATTACAAGTTCAAATCTTCAAGTTATAATTTGCAATAATAATTTGAATTTTACAATTCTAAGTTCAGTATTTTATGATTACAAGTTCAGATCTTCAAGTTATAATTTGCCATCATAATTAGAACTATCAATTTTAAGTTCTCTATTTGACAATTACAAGTTCAGATCTTCAAGGTATAATTAGCAATAATAATTAGAACTATCAATTTTAAGTTCTCTATTTGACAATTACAAGTTCAGATCTTCAAGGTATAATTAGCAATCATAATTTGAATTTTACAATTCTAAGTTCAGTATTTGACTATTACAAGTTCAGATCTTCAAGTTATAATTTGCAATCATAATTTGAAGTTATCAATTCTAAGTTCTGTATTTGACAATTACAAGTTCAGATCTTCAAGTTATAATTTGAACTAATAATTTGTATTTAACAATTCGAAGTTCTGTATTTGACTATTACAAGTTCAGATCTTCAAATTATTATTTAAAATCTTAGTTGGAAATTAACAATTCTAAGTTCTGTATTTGACAATTACAAGTTCAAATCTTCAAGTTATAATTTGCAATAATAATTTGAATTTTACAATTCTAAGTTCAGTATTTTATGATTACAAGTTCAGATCTTCAAGTTATAATTTGCCATCATAATTAGAACTATCAATTTTAAGTTCTCTATTTGACAATTACAAGTTCAGATCTTCAAGGTATAATTAGCAATAATAATTAGAACTATCAATTTTAAGTTCTCTATTTGACAATTACAAGTTCAGATCTTCAAGGTATAATTAGCAATCATAATTTGAATTTTACAATTCTAAGTTCAGTATTTGACTATTACAAGTTCAGATCTTCAAGTTATAATTTGCAATCATAATTTGAAGTTATCAATTCTAAGTTCTGTATTTGACAATTACAAGTTCAGATCTTCAAGTTATAATTTGAACTAATAATTTGTATTTAACAATTCGAAGTTCTGTATTTGACTATTACAAGTTCAGATCTTCAAATTATTATTTAAAATCTTAGTTGGAAATTAACAATTCGAAGTTCTGTATTTACTTATTACAAGTTCAGATCTTCAAGTTATAATTTGCAATCATAATTAGTAGTTATCAATTCTAAGTTCTGTATTTGACAATTTCAAGTTAAGATCTTCATGTTATAATTAGCAATCATAATTTGTATTTAACAATTCGAAGTTCCGTATTTGACTATTACAAGTTCAGATCTTCAAATTATTATTTACAATCTTAGTTTGAAATTAACAATTCGAAGTTCTGTAATTAACTATTACAAGTTCAGATCTTCAAGTTATAATTTGCAATCAAAATTTGAAGTTGTCTATTCTAAGTTCTGTATTTGACAATTACAAGTTCAGATGTTCAAGTTTTAATTAGCAATCATAATTTGATTTTTACAATTCTTAGTTCTGTATTTGACTATTACAAGTTCAGATCTTCAGGTTATAATTTGCAATCATAATTAGAAGTTATCAATTCTAAGTTCTGTATTTGACAGTTACAAGTTCAGATCATTAAGTTATAATTTGAAATAATAATTAGTATTTAACAAATTTAAGTTCTGTAATTCACTATTACAAGTTCAGATCTTCAAGTTATAATTTGCAATAATAATTAGAAGCTATCAATTTTAAGTTCTGTATTTGACAATTACAAGTTCAGATCTTCAAGATATAATTAGCTTTCATAATTTGAATTTTACAATTCTAAGTTCTGTATTTGACTATTACAAGTTCAGATCTTCAAGTTATAATTTGCAATCATAATTAGAAGTTATCAATTCTAAGTTCTGTATTTGACAGTTACAAGTTCAGAACATTAAGTTATAATTTGAAATAATAATTAGTATTTAACTAATTTAAGTTCTGTAATTCACTATTACAAGTTCAGATCTTCAAGTTATAATTTGCAATAATAATTAGAACTATCAATTTTAAGTTCTGTATCTGACAATTACAAGTTCAGATCTTCAAGGTATAATTAGCAATCATAATTTGAATTTTACAATTCTAAGTTCAGTATTTGACTATTACAAGTTCAGATCTTCAAGTTATAATTTGCAATCATAATTTGAAGTTATCAATTCTAAGTTCTGTATTTGACAATTACAAGTTCAGTTCTTCAAGTTATAATTTGAACTAATAATTTGTATTTAACAATTCGAAGTTCTGTATTTGACTATTACAAGTTCAGATCTTCAAATTATTATTTCATATCTTAGCTGGAAATTAACAAATCTAAGTTCTGTAATTAACTATTACAAGTTCAGATCTTCAAGTTATAATTTGCAATCATAATTTGAAGTTTTCAATGCTAAGTTCTGTATTTGACAATTACAAGTTCAGATCTTCAAGTTATAATTTGAACTAATAATTTGTATTTAACTATTCGAAGTTCTGTATTTGACTATTACAAGTTCAGATCTTCAAATGATAATTTGCAATCATAATTTGAAGTTATCAATTCTAAGTTCTGTATTTGACAATTACAAGTTCAGATCTTCAAGTTATAATTAGAAATCATAATTTGTATTTAACAATTTGAAGTTCTGTATTTGTCTATTACCAGTTCAGATCTTCAAATTATTATTTACAATCTTAGTTTGAAATTAATAATTCGAAGTTCTGTATTTACTTATTACAAGTTCAGATCATTAAGTTATAATTTGAAATAATAATTAGTATTTAACAAATTTAAGTTCTGTAATTCACTATTACAAGTTCAGATCTTCAAGTTATAATTTGCAATAATAATTAGAAGCTATGAATTTTAAGTTCTGTATTTGACAATTACAAGTTCAGATCTTCAAGATATAATTTGCAATCATAATTTAAATTTTACAATTCTAAGATCTGTATTTGACTATTACAAGTTCAGATCTTCAAGTTATAATTTGCTATCATAATTAGAAGTTATCAATTCTAAGTTCTGTATTTGACAGTTACAAGTTCAGACCATTAAGTTATAATTTGAAATAATAATTAGTATTTAACAAATTTAAGTTCTGTAATTCACTATTACAAGTTCAGATCTACAAATTATAATTTGCAATTATAATTATAAGCTATCAATTTTAAGTTCTCTTTTTGACAATTACAAGTTCAGATCTTTAAGTTATAATTTGCACTAATAATTGGTATTTAACAATTCTAAGTTCTGTATTTGACTATTACAAGTTCAGATCTTCAAGTTATAATTTGCAATCATAATTTGAAGTTATCAATGCTAAGTTCTGTATTTGACAATAACAAGTTCAAATCTTCAAGTTATAATTTGCAATAATAATTAGAACTATAAATTTTAAGTTCTCTATTTGACAATTACAAGTTCAGATCTTCAAGGTATAATTAGCAATCATAATTTGAATTTTACAATTCTAAGTTCTGTCTTTGACTATTACAAGTTCAGATCTTCAGGTTATAATTTGCAATCATCATTAGAAGTTATCAATTCTAAGTTCTGTATTTGACAGATACAAGTTCAGATCATTAAGTTATAATTTAAATAATAATTAGTATGTAATAAATTTAAGTTCTGTAATTCACTATTACAAGTTCAGATCTTCAAGTTATAATTTGTAATAATAATTAGAAGCTATCAATTTTAAGTTCTGTATTTGACAATTACAAGTTCAGATCTTCAAGATATAATTAGCAATCATAATTTGAATTTTACAATTCTAAGTTCTGTATTTGACTATTACAAGTTCAGATCTTCAAGTTATAATTTGCAATCATAATTAGAAGTTATCAATTCTAAGTTCTGTATTTGACAGTTACAAGTTCAGATCATTAAGTTATAATTTGATATAATAATTAGTATTTAACAAATTTAAGTTCTGTAATTCACTATTACAAGTTCAGATCTTCAAGTTATAATTTGCAATAATAATAAGAACTATCAATTTTAAGTTCTGTATCTGACAATTACAAGTTCAGGTCTTCAAGGTATAATTAGGAATCATAATTTGCATTTTACAATTCTAAGTTCAGTATTTAACTATTACAAGTTCAGATCTTCAAGTTATAATTTGCAATCATAATTTGAAGTTATCAATTCTAAGTTCTGTATTTGACAATTACAAGTTCAGATCTTTAAGTTATAATTTGAACTAATAATTTGTATTTAACAATTCGAAGTTCTCTATGTGACTATTACAAGTTCAGATCTTCAAATTATTATTTAAAATCTTAGTTGGAATTTAACAAATCTAAGTTCTGTAATTAACTATTACAAGTTCAGATCTTCAAGTTATAATTTGCAATCATAATTTGATGTTATCAATTCTAAGTTCTGTAATTGACAATTATAAGTTCAGATGTTAAAGTTATAATTAGCAATCATAATTTGAATTTTACAATTCTAAGTTCTGAATTTGACTATTACAAGTTCAGATCTTCAAGTTATAATTTGCAATCATAATTTGAAGTTATCAATGCTAAGTTCTGTATTTGACAATTACAAGTTCAGATCTTCAAGTTATAATTTGAACTAATAATTTGTATTTAACTATTCGAAGTTCTGTATTTGACTATTACAAGTTCAGATCTTCAAATGATAATTTGCAATCATAATTTGAAGTTATCAATTCTAAGTTCTGTATTTGACAATTACAAGTTCAGATCTTCAAGTTATAATTAGCAATCATAATTTGTATTTAACAATTCGAAGTTCTGTATTTGTCTATTACAAGTTCAGATCTTCAAGTTATAATTTGAAATTATAATTTATATTTAACAAATCTAAGTTCTGTAATTAACTATTACAAGTTCAGATCATTAAGTTATAATTTGAAATAATAATTAGTATTTAACAAATTTAAGTTCTGTAATTCACTATTACAAGTTCAGATCTTCAAGTTATAATTTGCAATAATAATTAGAACTATCAATTTTAAGTTCTCTATTTGACAATTACAAGTTCAGATCTACAAGGTATAATTAGCAATCATAATTTGAATTTTACAATTCTAAGTTCAGTATTTGACTATTACAAGTTCAGATCTTTAAGTTATAATTTGCAATCATAATTTGAAGTTATTAATTCTAAGTTCTGTATTTGACAATTACAAGTTCAGTTCTTCAAGTTAAAATTTGAACTAATAATTTGTATTTAACAATTCGAAGGTCTGTATTTGACTATTACAAGTTCAGATCTTCAAATTATTATTTAAAATCTTAGTTTGAAATTAACAATTCGAAGTTCTGTATTTACTTATTACAAGTTCAGATCTTCAAGTTATAATTTGAAATTATAATTTATATTTAACAAATCTAAGTTCTGTAATTAACTATTACAAGTTCAGATCTTCAAGTTATAATTTGCAATCATAATTTGAAGTTGTCTATTCTAAGTTCTGTATTTGACAATTACAAGTTCAGATGTTCAAGTTTTAATTAGCAATCATAATTTGATTTTTACAATTCTTAGTTCTCTATTTGACTATTACAAGTTCAGATCTTCAGGTTATAATTTGCAATCATATTTAGAAGTTATCAATTCTAAGTTCTGTATTTGACAGTTACAAGTTCAGATCATTAAGTTACAATTTGAAATAATAATTAGTATTTAACAAATTTAAGTTCTGTAATTCACTATTACAAGTTCAGATCTTCAAGTTATAATTTGCAATAATAATTAGAACTATCAATTTTACATCAATCAATGTATTTAACAATTCGAAGTTCCGTATTTGACTATTACAAGTTCAGATCTTCAAATTATTATTTACAATCTTAGATTGAAATTAACAATTCGATGTTCTGTATTTACTTATTACAAGATCAGATCTTCAAGTTATAATTTGTAATTATAATTTATATTTAACAAATCTAAGTTCTGTAATTAACTATTACAAGTTCAGATCTTCAAGTTATAATTTGCAATCATAATTTGAAGTTATCAATTCTAAGTTCTGTATTTGACAATTACAAGTTCAGATGTTCAAGTTATAATTAGCAATCATAATTTGAATTTTACAATTCTAAGTTCTGTATTTGATTATTACAAGTTCTGATCTTCAAGTTATAATTTGCAATCATAATTTGAAGTTATCAATGCTAAGTTCTGTATTTGACAATTACAAGTTCAAATCTTCAAGTTATAATTTGAACTAATAATTTGTATTTAACTATTCGAAGTTCTGTATTTGACTATTACAAATTCAGATCTTCAAATGATAATTTGCAATCATATTTTGAAGTTATCAATTCTAAGTTCTCTATTTGACAATTACAAGTTCAGATCTTCAAGTTATAATTAGCATTCATAATTTGTATTTGACAATTCGAAGTTCTGTATTTGACTATTACAAGTTCAGATCTTCAAATTATTATTTACAATCTTAGTTTGAAATTAACAATTCGAAGTTCTGTATTTACTTATTACAAGTTCAGATCTTCAAGTTATAATTTGAAATCATAATTTGAATTTTACAATTATAAGTTTTGTATTTGACTATTACTAGTTCAGATCTTCAAGTTATAATTTGCAATCATAATTTGAAGTTATCAATTCGAAGTTCTGTATTTACTTATTACAAGTTCAGATCTTCAAATTATAATTTGCAATCATAATTTGAATTTTACAATTCTAAGTTCTGTATTTGACTATTACAAGTTCAGATCTTCAAGTTATAATTTGCAATCATAATTAGAAGTTATCAATTCTAAGTTCTGTATTTGACAATTACAAGTTCAGATGTTCAAGTTATAATTAGCAATCATAATTTGAATTTTAAAATTCTAAGTTCTGTATTTGACTATTACAAGTTCAGATCTTCAAGTTATAATTTGCAATCATAATTTGAAGTTATCAATGCTAAGTTCTGTATTTGACAATTACAAGTTCAGATCTTCAAGTTATAATTTGAACTAATAATTTGTATTTAACTATTCGAAGTTCTGTATTTGACTATTACAAGTTCAGATCTTCAAATGATAATTTGCAATCATAATTTGAAGTTATCAATTCTAAGTTCTGTATTTGACAGTTACAAGTTCAGATCATTAAGTTATAATTTGAAATAATAATTAGTATTTAACAAATTTAAGTTCTGTAATTCACTATTACAAGTTCAGATCTTCAAGTTATAATTTGCAATAATAATTAGAAGCTATCAATTTTAAGCTCTGTATTTGACAATTACAAGTTCAGATGTTCAAGATATAATTAGCAAACATAATTTGAATTTTACACTTCTAAGTTCAGTATTTGACTATTCCAAGTTCAGATCTTCAAGTTATAATTTGCAATCATAATTTGATGTTATCAATTCTAAGTTCTGTATTTGACAATTACAAGTTCAGATGTTCAAGTTATAATTAGCAATCATAATTTGTATTTTACAATTCTAAGTTCTGTATTTGACAATTACAAGTTCAAATCTTCACGTTATAATTTGCAATAATAATTTGAATTTTACAATTCTAAGTTCAGTATTTTATGATTACAAGTTCAGATCTTCAAGTTATAATTTGCCATCATAATTAGAACTATCAATTTTAAGTTCTCTATTTGACAATTACAAGTTCAGATCTTCAAGGTATAATTAGCAATAATAATTAGAACTATCAATTTTAAGTTCTCTATTTGACAATTACAAGTTCAGATCTTCAAGGTATAATTAGCAATCATAATTTGAATTTTACAATTCTAAGTTCAGTATTTGACTATTACAAGTTCAGATCTTCAAGTTATAATTTGCAATCATAATTTGAAGTTATCAATGCTAAGTTCTGTATTTGACAATTACAAGTTCAAATCTTCAAGTTATAATTAGCAATCATAATTTGTATTTAACAATTCGAAGTTCTGTATTTGACAATTACTAGTTCAGTTCTTCAAGTTATAATTTGCAATCATAATTTGATGTTATCAAATCTAAGTTCTGTATTTGACAATTACAAGTTCAGATGTTCAAGTTATATTTAGCAATCATAATTTGAATTTTACAATTCTAAGTTCTGTATGTGACTATTACAAGTTCAGATCTTCAAGTTATAATTTGCAATAATAATTTGAATTTTACAATTCTAAGTTCAGTATTTTATGATTACAAGTTCAGATCTTCAAGTTATAATTAGCAATCATAATTGGAATTTTACAATTCTAAGTTCTGTATTTGACTATTACAAGTTCAGATCTGCAAGTTTTAATTTGCAATCATAATTTGAAGTTATCAATGCTAAGTTCTGTATTTGACAATTACAAGTTCAGATCTTCAAGTTATAATTTGAAATTATAATTTATATTTAACATATCTAAGTTCTGTAATTTACTATTACAAGTTCAGATCTTCAAGTTATAATTAGCAATCATAATTAGAAGTTATCAATTCTAAGTTCTGTATTTGACAGTTACAAGTTCAGATCATTAAGTTATAATTTGAAATAATAATTAGTATTTAACAAATTTAAGTTCTGTAATTCACTATTACAAGTTCAGATCTTCAAGTTATAATTTGCAATAATAATTAGAAGCTATCAATTTTAAGCTCTGTATTTGACAATTACAAGTTCAGATCTTCAAGATATAATTAGCAAACATAATTTGAATTTTACACTTCTAAGTTCAGTATTTGACTATTCCAAGTTCAGATCTTCAAGTTATAATTTGCAATCATAATTTGATGTTATCAATTCTAAGTTCTGTATTTGACAATTACAAGTTCAGATGTTCAAGTTATAATTAGCAATCATAATTTGTATTTTACAATTCTAAGTTCTGTATTTGACAATTACAAGTTCAAATCTTCAAGTTATAATTTGCAATAATAATTTGAATTTTACAATTCTAAGTTCAGTATTTTATGATTACAAGTTCAGATCTTCAAGTTATAATTTGCCATCATAATTAGAACTATCAATTTTAAGTTCTCTATTTGACAATTACAAGTTCAGATCTTCAAGGTATAATTAGCAATAATAATTAGAACTATCAATTTTAAGTTCTCTATTTGACAATTACAAGTTCAGATCTTCAAGGTATAATTAGCAATCATAATTTGAATTTTACAATTCTAAGTTCAGTATTTGACTATTACAAGTTCAGATCTTCAAGTTATAATTTGCAATCATAATTTGAAGTTATCAATTCTAAGTTCTGTATTTGACAATTACAAGTTCAGATCTTCAAGTTATAATTTGAACTAATAATTTGTATTTAACAATTCGAAGTTCTGTATTTGACTATTACAAGTTCAGATCTTCAAATTATTATTTAAAATCTTAGTTGGAAATTAACAATTCTAAGTTCTGTATTTGACAATTACAAGTTCAAATCTTCAAGTTATAATTTGCAATAATAATTTGAATTTTACAATTCTAAGTTCAGTATTTTATGATTACAAGTTCAGATCTTCAAGTTATAATTTGCCATCATAATTAGAACTATCAATTTTAAGTTCTCTATTTGACAATTATAAGTTCAGATCTTCAAGGTATAATTAGCAATAATAATTAGAACTATCAATTTTAAGTTCTCTATTTGACAATTACAAGTTCAGATCTTCAAGGTATAATTAGCAATCATAATTTGAATTTTACAATTCTAAGTTCAGTATTTGACTATTACAAGTTCAGATCTTCAAGTTATAATTTGCAATCATAATTTGAAGTTATCAATTCTAAGTTCTGTATTTGACAATTACAAGTTCAGATCTTCAAGTTATAATTTGAACTAATAATTTGTATTTAACAATTCGAAGTTCTGGATTTGACTATTACAAGTTCAGATCTTCAAATTATTATTTAAAATCTTAGTTGGAAATTAACAATTCTAAGTTCTGTATTTGACAATTACAAGTTCAAATCTTCAAGTTATAATTTGCAATAATAATTTGAATTTTACAATTCTAAGTTCAGTATTTTATGATTACAAGTTCAGATCTTCAAGTTATAATTTGCCATCATAATTAGAACTATCAATTTTAAGTTCTCTATTTGACAATTACAAGTTCAGATCTTCAAGGTATAATTAGCAATAATAATTAGAACTATCAATTTTAAGTTCTCTATTTGACAATTACAAGTTCAGATCTTCAAGGTATAATTAGCAATCATAATTTGAATTTTACAATTCTAAGTTCAGTATTTGACTATTACAAGTTCAGATCTTCAAGTTATAATTTGCAATCATAATTTGAAGTTATCAATTCTAAGTTCTGTATTTGACAATTACAAGTTCAGATCTTCAAGTTATAATTTGAACTAATAATTTGTATTTAACAATTCGAAGTTCCGTATTTGACTATTACAAGTTCAGATCTTCAAATTATTATTTACAATCTTAGTTTGAAATTAACAATTCGAAGTTCTGTAATTAACTATTACAAGTTCAGATCTTCAAGTTATAATTTGCAATCAAAATTTGAAGTTGTCTATTCTAAGTTCTGTATTTGACAATTACAAGTTCAGATGTTCAAGTTTTAATTAGCAATCATAATTTGATTTTTACAATTCTTAGTTCTGTATTTGACTATTACAAGTTCAGATCTTCAGGTTATAATTTGCAATCATAATTAGAAGTTATCAATTCTAAGTTCTGTATTTGACAGTTACAAGTTCAGATCATTAAGTTATAATTTGAAATAATAATTAGTATTTAACAAATTTAAGTTCTGTAATTCACTATTACAAGTTCAGATCTTCAAGTTATAATTTGCAATAATAATTAGAAGCTATCAATTTTAAGTTCTGTATTTGACAATTACAAGTTCAGATCTTCAAGATATAATTAGCTTTCATAATTTGAATTTTACAATTCTAAGTTCTGTATTTGACTATTACAAGTTCAGATCTTCAAGTTATAATTTGCAATCATAATTAGAAGTTATCAATTCTAAGTTCTGTATTTGACAGTTACAAGTTCAGAACATTAAGTTATAATTTGAAATAATAATTAGTATTTAACTAATTTAAGTTCTGTAATTCACTATTACAAGTTCAGATCTTCAAGTTATAATTTGCAATAATAATTAGAACTATCAATTTTAAGTTCTGTATCTGACAATTACAAGTTCAGATCTTCAAGGTATAATTAGCAATCATAATTTGAATTTTACAATTCTAAGTTCAGTATTTGACTATTACAAGTTCAGATCTTCAAGTTATAATTTGCAATCATAATTTGAAGTTATCAATTCTAAGTTCTGTATTTGACAATTACAAGTTCAGTTCTTCAAGTTATAATTTGAACTAATAATTTGTATTTAACAATTCGAAGTTCTGTATTTGACTATTACAAGTTCAGATCTTCAAATTATTATTTCATATCTTAGCTGGAAATTAACAAATCTAAGTTCTGTAATTAACTATTACAAGTTCAGATCTTCAAGTTATAATTTGCAATCATAATTTGAAGTTTTCAATGCTAAGTTCTGTATTTGACAATTACAAGTTCAGATCTTTAAGTTATAATTTGAACTAATAATTTGTATTTAACTATTCGAAGTTCTGTATTTGACTATTACAAGTTCAGATCTTCAAATGATAATTTGCAATCATAATTTGAAGTTATCAATTCTAAGTTCTGTATTTGACAATTACAAGTTCAGATCTTCAAGTTATAATTAGAAATCATAATTTGTATTTAACAATTTGAAGTTCTGTATTTGTCTATTACCAGTTCAGATCTTCAAATTATTATTTACAATCTTAGTTTGAAATTAATAATTCGAAGTTCTGTATTTACTTATTACAAGTTCAGATCATTAAGTTATAATTTGAAATAATAATTAGTATTTAACAAATTTAAGTTCTGTAATTCACTATTACAAGTTCAGATCTTCAAGTTATAATTTGCAATAATAATTAGAAGCTATCAATTTTAAGTTCTGTATTTGACAATTACAAGTTCAGATCTTCAAGATATAATTTGCAATCATAATTTAAATTTTACAATTCTAAGATCTGTATTTGACTATTACAAGTTCAGATCTTCAAGTTATAATTTGCTATCATAATTAGAAGTTATCAATTCTAAGTTCTGTATTTGACAGTTACAAGTTCAGACCATTAAGTTATAATTTGAAATAATAATTAGTATTTAACAAATTTAAGTTCTGTAATTCACTATTACAAGTACAGATCTACAAATTATAATTTGCAATTATAATTATAAGCTATCAATTTTAAGTTCTCTTTTTGACAATTACAAGTTCAGAACTTTAAGTTATAATTTGCACTAATAATTGGTATTTAACAATTCTAAGTTCTGTATTTGACTATTACAAGTTCAGATCTTCAAGTTATAATTTGCAATCATAATTTGAAGTTATCAATGCTAAGTTCTGTATTTGACAATAACAAGTTCAAATCTTCAAGTTATAATTTGCAATAATAATTAGAACTATAAATTTTAAGTTCTCTATTTGACAATTACAAGTTCAGATCTTCAAGGTATAATTAGCAATCATAATTTGAATTTTACAATTCTAAGTTCTGTCTTTGACTATTACAAGTTCAGATCTTCAGGTTATAATTTGCAATCATCATTAGAAGTTATCAATTCTAAGTTCTGTATTTGACAGATACAAGTTCAGATCATTAAGTTATAATTTGAAATAATAATTAGTATTTAATAAATTTAAGTTCTGTAATTCACTATTACAAGTTCAGATCTTCAAGTTATAATTTGTAATAATAATTAGAAGCTATCAATTTTAAGTTCTGTATTTGACAATTACAAGTTCAGATCTTCAAGATATAATTAGCAATCATAATTTGAATTTTACAATTCTAAGTTCTGTATTTGACTATTACAAGTTCAGATCTTCAAGTTATAATTTGCAATCATAATTAGAAGTTATCAATTCTAAGTTCTGTATTTGACAGTTACAAGTTCAGATCATTAAGTTATAATTTGAAATAATAATTAGTATTTAACATATATAAGTTCTGTAATTCACTATTACAAGTTCAGATCTTCAAGTTATAATTTGCAATATTAATTAGAACTATCAATTTTAAGTTCTGTATCTGACAATTACAAGTTCAGGTCTTCAAGGTATAATTAGGAATCATAATTTGCATTTTACAATTCTAAGTTCAGTATTTAACTATTACAAGTTCAGATCTTCAAGTTATAATTTGCAATCATAATTTGAAGTTATCAATTCTAAGTTCTGTATTTGACAATTACAAGTTCAGATCTTTAAGTTATAATTTGAACTAATAATTTGTATTTAACAATTCGAAGTTCTGTATGTGACTATTACAAGTTCAGATCTTCAAATTATTATTTAAAATCTTAGTTGGAATTTAACAAATCTAAGTTCTGTAATTAACTATTACAAGTTCAGATCTTCAAGTTATAATTTGCAATCATAATTTGATGTTATCAATTCTAAGTTCTGTAATTGACAATTATAAGTTCAGATGTTAAAGTTATAATTAGCAATCATAATTTGAATTTTACAATTCTAAGTTCTGAATTTGACTATTACAAGTTCAGATCTTCAAGTTATAATTTGCAATCATAATTTGAAGTTATCAATGCTAAGTTCTGTATTTGACAATTACAAGTTCAGATCTTCAAGTTATAATTTGAACTAATAATTTGTATTTAACTATTCGAAGTTCTGTATTTGACTATTACAAGTTCAGATCTTCAAATGATAATTTGCAATCATAATTTGAAGTTATCAATTCTAAGTTCTGTATTTGACAATTACAAGTTCAGATCTTCAAGTTATAATTAGCAATCATAATTTGTATTTAACAATTCGAAGTTCTGTATTTGTCTATTACAAGTTCAGATCTTCAAGTTATAATTTGAAATTATAATTTATATTTAACAAATCTAAGTTCTGTAATTAACTATTACAAGTTCAGATCATTAAGTTATAATTTGAAATAATAATTAGTATTTAACAAATTTAAGTTCTGTAATTCACTATTACAAGTTCAGATCTTCAAGTTATAATTTGCAATAATAATTAGAACTATCAATTTTAAGTTCTCTATTTGACAATTACAAGTTCAGATCTACAAGGTATAATTAGCAATCATAATTTGAATTTTACAATTCTAAGTTCAGTATTTGACTATTACAAGTTCAGATCTTCAAGTTATAATTTGCAATCATAATTTGAAGTTATCAATTCTAAGTTCTGTATTTGACAATTACAAGTTCAGATCTTCAAGTTAAAATTTGAACTAATAATTTGTATTTAACAATTCGAAGTTCTGTATTTGACTATTACAAGTTCAGATCTTCAAATTATTATTTAAAATCTTAGTTTGAAATTAACAATTCGAAGTTCTGTATTTACTTATTACAAGTTCAGATCTTCAAGTTATAATTTGAAATTATAATTTATATTTAACAAATCTAAGTTCTGTAATTAACTATTACAAGTTCAGATCTTCAAGTTATAATTTGCAATCATAATTTGAAGTTGTCTATTCTAAGTTCTGTATTTGACAATTACAAGTTCAGATCTTCAGGTTATAATTTGCAATCATATTTAGAAGTTATCAATTCTAAGTTCTGTATTTGACAGTTACAAGTTCAGATCATTAAGTTATAATTTGAAATAATAATTAGTATTTAACAAAT
Organism: Cantharis lateralis; assembly: GCA_963170105.1. Taxonomy (NCBI): domain Eukaryota; kingdom Metazoa; phylum Arthropoda; class Insecta; order Coleoptera; family Cantharidae; genus Cantharis; species Cantharis lateralis. The sequence continues at coordinate 853,709 of CAUJGK010000001.1, read as the reverse complement.
TTAAGTTCTGTAATTCACTATTACAAGTTCAGATCTTCAAGTTATAATTTGCAATAATAATTAGAACTATCAATTTTACATCAATCAATGTATTTAACAATTCGAAGTTCCGTATTTGACTATTACAAGTTCAGATCTTCAAATTATTATTTACAATCTTAGATTGAAATTAACAATTCGATGTTCTGTATTTACTTATTACAAGATCAGATCTTCAAGTTATAATTTGTAATTATAATTTATATTTAACAAATCTAAGTTCTGTAATTAACTATTACAAGTTCAGATCTTCAAGTTATAATTTGCAATCATAATTTGAAGTTATCAATTCTAAGTTCTGTATTTGACAATTACAAGTTCAGATGTTCAAGTTATAATTAGCAATCATAATTTGAATTTTACAATTCTAAGTTCTGTATTTGATTATTACAAGTTCTGATCTTCAAGTTATAATTTGCAATCATAATTTGAAGTTATCAATGCTAAGTTCTGTATTTGACAATTACAAGTTCAAATCTTCAAGTTATAATTTGAACTAATAATTTGTATTTAACTATTCGAAGTTCTGTATTTGACTATTACAAATTCAGATCTTCAAATGATAATTTGCAATCATAATTTGAAGTTATCAATTCTAAGTTCTCTATTTGACAATTACAAGTTCAGATCTTCAAGTTATAATTTGCAATCATAATTTGAAGTTATCAATTCTAAGTTCTGTATTTGACAATTACAAGTTCAGATCTTCAAGTTATAATTTGAACTAATAATTTGTATTTAAAAATTCGAAGTTCTGTATTTGACTATTACAAGTTCAGATCTTCAAATTATTATTTAAAATCTTAGTTGGAAATTAACAATTCTAAGTTCTGTATTTGACAATTACAAGTTCAAATCTTCAAGTTATAATTTGCAATAATAATTTGAATTTTACAATTCTAAGTTCAGTATTTTATGATTACAAGTTCAGATCTTCAAGTTATAATTTGCCATCATAATTAGAACTATCAATTTTAAGTTCTCTATTTGACAATTACAAGTTCAGATCTTCAAGGTATAATTAGCAATAATAATTAGAACTATCAATTTTAAGTTCTCTATTTGACAATTACAAGTTCAGATCTTCAAGGTATAATTAGCAATCATAATTTGAATTTTACAATTCTAAGTTCAGTATTTGACTATTACAAGTTCAGATCTTCAAGTTATAATTTGCAATCATAATTTGAAGTTATCAATTCTAAGTTCTGTATTTGACAATTACAAGTTCAGATCTTCAAGTTATAATTTGAACTAATAATTTGTATTTAACAATTCGAAGTTCTGTATTTGACTATTACAAGTTCAGATCTTCAAATTATTATTTAAAATCTTAGTTGGAAATTAACAATTCTAAGTTCTGTATTTGACAATTACAAGTTCAAATCTTCAAGTTATAATTTGCAATAATAATTTGAATTTTACAATTCTAAGTTCAGTATTTTATGATTACAAGTTCAGATCTTCAAGTTATAATTTGCCATCATAATTAGAACTATCAATTTTAAGTTCTCTATTTGACAATTACAAGTTCAGATCTTCAAGGTATAATTAGCAATAATAATTAGAACTATCAATTTTAAGTTCTCTATTTGACAATTACAAGTTCAGATCTTCAAGGTATAATTAGCAATCATAATTTGAATTTTACAATTCTAAGTTCAGTATTTGACTATTACAAGTTCAGATCTTCAAGTTATAATTTGCAATCATAATTTGAAGTTATCAATTCTAAGTTCTGTATTTGACAATTACAAGTTCAGATCTTCAAGTTATAATTTGAACTAATAATTTGTATTTAACAATTCGAAGTTCTGTATTTGACTATTACAAGTTCAGATCTTCAAATTATTATTTAAAATCTTAGTTGGAAATTAACAATTCGAAGTTCTGTATTTACTTATTACAAGTTCAGATCTTCAAGTTATAATTTGCAATCATAATTAGTAGTTATCAATTCTAAGTTCTGTATTTGACAATTTCAAGTTAAGATCTTCATGTTATAATTAGCAATCATAATTTGTATTTAACAATTCGAAGTTCCGTATTTGACTATTACAAGTTCAGATCTTCAAATTATTATTTACAATCTTAGTTTGAAATTAACAATTCGAAGTTCTGTAATTAACTATTACAAGTTCAGATCTTCAAGTTATAATTTGCAATCAAAATTTGAAGTTGTCTATTCTAAGTTCTGTATTTGACAATTACAAGTTCAGATGTTCAAGTTTTAATTAGCAATCATAATTTGATTTTTACAATTCTTAGTTCTGTATTTGACTATTACAAGTTCAGATCTTCAGGTTATAATTTGCAATCATAATTAGAAGTTATCAATTCTAAGTTCTGTATTTGACAGTTACAAGTTCAGATCATTAAGTTATAATTTGAAATAATAATTAGTATTTAACAAATTTAAGTTCTGTAATTCACTATTACAAGTTCAGATCTTCAAGTTATAATTTGCAATAATAATTAGAAGCTATCAATTTTAAGTTCTGTATTTGACAATTACAAGTTCAGATCTTCAAGATATAATTAGCTTTCATAATTTGAATTTTACAATTCTAAGTTCTGTATTTGACTATTACAAGTTCAGATCTTCAAGTTATAATTTGCAATCATAATTAGAAGTTATCAATTCTAAGTTCTGTATTTGACAGTTACAAGTTCAGAACATTAAGTTATAATTTGAAATAATAATTAGTATTTAACTAATTTAAGTTCTGTAATTCACTATTACAAGTTCAGATCTTCAAGTTATAATTTGCAATAATAATTAGAACTATCAATTTTAAGTTCTGTATCTGACAATTACAAGTTCAGATCTTCAAGGTATAATTAGCAATCATAATTTGAATTTTACAATTCTAAGTTCAGTATTTGACTATTACAAGTTCAGATCTTCAAGTTATAATTTGCAATCATAATTTGAAGTTATCAATTCTAAGTTCTGTATTTGACAATTACAAGTTCAGTTCTTCAAGTTATAATTTGAACTAATAATTTGTATTTAACAATTCGAAGTTCTGTATTTGACTATTACAAGTTCAGATCTTCAAATTATTATTTCATATCTTAGCTGGAAATTAACAAATCTAAGTTCTGTAATTAACTATTACAAGTTCAGATCTTCAAGTTATAATTTGCAATCATAATTTGAAGTTTTCAATGCTAAGTTCTGTATTTGACAATTACAAGTTCAGATCTTCAAGTTATAATTTGAACTAATAATTTGTATTTAACTATTCGAAGTTCTGTATTTGACTATTACAAGTTCAGATCTTCAAATGATAATTTGCAATCATAATTTGAAGTTATCAATTCTAAGTTCTGTATTTGACAATTACAAGTTCAGATCTTCAAGTTATAATTAGAAATCATAATTTGTATTTAACAATTTGAAGTTCTGTATTTGTCTATTACCAGTTCAGATCTTCAAATTATTATTTACAATCTTAGTTTGAAATTAATAATTCGAAGTTCTGTATTTACTTATTACAAGTTCAGATCATTAAGTTATAATTTGAAATAATAATTAGTATTTAACAAATTTAAGTTCTGTAATTCACTATTACAAGTTCAGATCTTCAAGTTATAATTTGCAATAATAATTAGAAGCTATGAATTTTAAGTTCTGTATTTGACAATTACAAGTTCAGATCTTCAAGATATAATTTGCAATCATAATTTAAATTTTACAATTCTAAGATCTGTATTTGACTATTACAAGTTCAGATCTTCAAGTTATAATTTGCTATCATAATTAGAAGTTATCAATTCTAAGTTCTGTATTTGACAGTTACAAGTTCAGACCATTAAGTTATAATTTGAAATAATAATTAGTATTTAACAAATTTAAGTTCTGTAATTCACTATTACAAGTTCAGATCTACAAATTATAATTTGCAATTATAATTATAAGCTATCAATTTTAAGTTCTCTTTTTGACAATTACAAGTTCAGATCTTTAAGTTATAATTTGCACTAATAATTGGTATTTAACAATTCTAAGTTCTGTATTTGACTATTACAAGTTCAGATCTTCAAGTTATAATTTGCAATCATAATTTGAAGTTATCAATGCTAAGTTCTGTATTTGACAATAACAAGTTCAAATCTTCAAGTTATAATTTGCAATAATAATTAGAACTATAAATTTTAAGTTCTCTATTTGACAATTACAAGTTCAGATCTTCAAGGTATAATTAGCAATCATAATTTGAATTTTACAATTCTAAGTTCTGTCTTTGACTATTACAAGTTCAGATCTTCAGGTTATAATTTGCAATCATCATTAGAAGTTATCAATTCTAAGTTCTGTATTTGACAGATACAAGTTCAGATCATTAAGTTATAATTTAAATAATAATTAGTATTTAATAAATTTAAGTTCTGTAATTCACTATTACAAGTTCAGATCTTCAAGTTATAATTTGTAATAATAATTAGAAGCTATCAATTTTAAGTTCTGTATTTGACAATTACAAGTTCAGATCTTCAAGATATAATTAGCAATCATAATTTGAATTTTACAATTCTAAGTTCTGTATTTGACTATTACAAGTTCAGATCTTCAAGTTATAATTTGCAATCATAATTAGAAGTTATCAATTCTAAGTTCTGTATTTGACAGTTACAAATTCAGATCATTAAGTTATAATTTGATATAATAATTAGTATTTAACAAATTTAAGTTCTGTAATTCACTATTACAAGTTCAGATCTTCAAGTTATAATTTGCAATAATAATAAGAACTATCAATTTTAAGTTCTGTATCTGACAATTACAAGTTCAGGTCTTCAAGGTATAATTAGGAATCATAATTTGCATTTTACAATTCTAAGTTCAGTATTTAACTATTACAAGTTCAGATCTTCAAGTTATAATTTGCAATCATAATTTGAAGTTATCAATTCTAAGTTCTGTATTTGACAATTACAAGTTCAGATCTTTAAGTTATAATTTGAACTAATAATTTGTATTTAACAATTCGAAGTTCTGTATGTGACTATTACAAGTTCAGATCTTCAAATTATTATTTAAAATCTTAGTTGGAATTTAACAAATCTAAGTTCTGTAATTAACTATTACAAGTTCAGATCTTCAAGTTATAATTTGCAATCATAATTTGATGTTATCAATTCTAAGTTCTGTAATTGACAATTATAAGTTCAGATGTTAAAGTTATAATTAGCAATCATAATTTGAATTTTAAAATTCTAAGTTCTGTATTTGACTATTACAAGTTCAGATCTTCAAGTTATAATTTGCAATCATAATTTGAAGTTATCAATGCTAAGTTCTGTATTTGACAATTACAAGTTCAGATCTTCAAGTTATAATTTGAACTAATAATTTGTATTTAACTATTCGAAGTTCTGTATTTGACTATTACAAGTTCAGATCTTCAAATGATATTTTGCAATCATAATTTGAAGTTATCAATTCTAAGTTCTGTATTTGACAATTACAAGTTCAGATCTTCATGTTATAATTAGATATCATAATTTGTATTTAACAATTTGAAGTTCTGTATTTGTCTATTACCAGTTCAGATCTTCAAATTATTATTTACAATCTTAGTTTGAAATTAACAATTCGAAGTTCTATATTTACTTATTACAAGTTCAGATCATTAAGTTATAATTTGAAATAATAATTAGTATTTAACAAATTTAAGTTCTGTAATTCACTATTACAAGTTCAGATCTTCAAGTTATAATTTGCAATAATAATTAGAAGCTATCAATTTTAAGTTCTGTATTTGACAATTACAAGTTCAGATCTTCAAGATATAATTTGCAATCATAATTTAAATTTTACAATTCTAAGATCTATATTTGACTATTACAAGTTCAGATCTTCAAGTTATAAATTGCTATCATAATTAGAAGTTATCAATTCTAAGTTCTGTATTTGACAGTTACAAGTTCAGACCATTAAGTTATAATTTGAAATAATAATTAGTATTTAACAAATTTAAGTTCTGTAATTCACTATTACAAGTTCAGATCTTCAAATTATAATTTGCAATTATAATTATAAGCTATCAATTTTAAGTTCTGTTTTTGACAATTACAAGTTCAGATCTTCAAGTTATAATTTGCACTAATAATTGGTATTTAACAATTCTAAGTTCTGTATTTGACTATTACAAGTTCAGATCTTCAAGTTATAATTTGCAATCATAATTTGAAGTTATCAATGCTAAGTTCTGTATTTGACAATTACAAGTTCAAATCTTCAAGTTATAATTAGCAAACATAATTTGTATTTAACAATTCGAAGTTCTGTATTTGACTATTACAAGTTCAGATCTTCAAATTATTATTTACAATCTTAGTTTGTAATTAACAATTCGATGTTCTGTATTTACTTATTACAAGATCAGATCTTCAAGTTATAATTTGTAATTATAATTAATATTTAACAAATCTAAGTTCTGTAATTAACTATTACAAGTTCAGATCTTCAAGTTATAATTTGCAATCATAATTTGAAGATATCAATTCTAAGTTCTGTATTTGACAATTACAAGTTCAGATGTTCAAGTTATAATTAGCAATCATAATTTGAATTTTACAATTCTAAGTTCTGTATTTGACTATTACAAGTTCTGATCTTCAAGTTATAATTTGCAATCATAATTTGAAGTTATCAATGCTAAGTTCTGTATTTGACAATTACAAGTTCAGATCTTCAAGTTATAATTTGAACTAATAATTTGTATTTAACTATTCGAAGTTCTGTATTTGACTATTACAAGTTCAGATCTTCAAATGATAATTTGCAATCATAATTTGAAGTTATCAATTCTAAGTTCTCTATTTGACAATTACAAGTTCAGATCTTCAAGTTATAATTAGCATTCATAATTTGTATTTAACAATTCGAAGTTCTGTATTTGACTATTACAAGTTCAGATCTTCAAATTATTATTTACAATCTTAGTTTGAAATTAACAATTCGAAGTTCTGTATTTACTTATTACAAGTTCAGATCTTCAAGTTATAATTTGAAATCATAATTTGAATTTTACAATTATAAGTTCTGTATTTGACTATTACTAGTTCAGATCTTCAAGTTATAATTTGCAATCATAATTTGAAGTTATCAATTCGAAGTTCTGTATTTACTTATTACAAGTTCAGATCTTCAAATTATAATTTGCAATCATAATTTGAATTTTACAATTCTAAGTTCTGTATTTGACTATTACAAGTTCAGATCTTCAAGTTATAATTTGCAATCATAATTAGAAGTTATCAATTCTAAGTTCTGTATTTGACAATTACAAGTTCAGATGTTCAAGTTATAATTAGCTTTCATAATTTGAATTTTACAATTCTAAGTTCTGTATTTGACTATTACAAGTTCAGATCTTCAAGTTATAATTTGCAATCATAATTAGAAGTTATCAATTCTAAGTTCTGTATTTAACAGTTACAAGTTCAGAACATTAAGTTATAATTTGAAATAATAATTAGTATTTAACAAATTTAAGTTCTGTAATTCACTATTACAAGTTCAGATCTTCAAGTTATAATTTGCAATAATAATTAGAACTATCAATTTTAAGTTCTGTATCTGACAATTACAAGTTCAGATCTTCAAGGTATAATTAGCAATCATAATTTGAATTTTACAATTCTAAGTTCAGTATTTGACTATTACAAGTTCAGATCTTCAAGTTATAATTTGCAATCATAATTTGAAGTTATCACTTCTAAGTTCTGTATTTGACAATTACAAGTTCAGTTCTTCAAGTTATAATTTGAACTAATAATTTGAATTTAACAATTCGAAGTTCTGTATTTGACTATTACAAGTTCAGATCTTCAAATTATTATTTAAAATCTTAGTTGGAAATTAACAAATCTAAGTTCTGTAATTAACTATTACAAGTTCAGATCTTCAAGTTATAATTTGCAATCATAATTTGAAGTTATCAATTCTAAGTTCTGTATTTGACAATTACAAGTTCAGATGTTCAAGTTATAATTAGCAATCATAATTTGAATTTTAAAATTCTAAGTTCTGTATTTGACTATTACAAGTTCAGATCTTCAAGTTATAATTTGAACTAATAATTTGTATTTAACTATTCGAAGTTCTGTATTTGACTATTACAAGTTCAGATCTTCAAATGATAATTTGCAATCATAATTTGAAGTTATCAATTCTAAGTTCTGTATTTGACAATTACAAGTTCAGATCTTCAAGTTATAATTAGAAATCATAATTTGTATTTAACAATTCGAAGTTCTGTATTTACTTATTACAAGTTCAGATCATTAAGTTATAATTTGAAATAATAATTAGTATTTAACAAATTTAAGTTCTGTAATTCACTATTACAAGTTCAGATCTTCAAGTTATAATTTGCAATAATAATTAGAAGCTATCAATTTTAAGTTTTGTATTTGACAATTACAAGTTCAGATCTTCAAGATATAATTTGCAATCATAATTTAAATTTTACAATTCTAAGATCTCTATTTGACTATTACAAGTTCAGATCTTCAAGTTATAATTTGCTATCATAATTAGAAGTTATCAATTCTAAGTTCTGTATTTGACAGTTACAAGTTCAGACCATTAAGTTATAATTTGAAATAATAATTAGTATTTAACAAATTTAAGTTCTGTAATTCACTATTACAAGTTCAGATCTTCAAATTATAATTTGCAATTATAATTATAAGCTATCAATTTTAAGTTCTGTTTTTGACAATTACAAGTTCAGATCTTCAAGTTATAATTTGCACTAATAATTGGTATTTAACAATTCTAAGTTCTGTATTTGACTATTACAAGTTCAGATCTTCAAGTTATAATTTGCAATCATAATTTGAAGTTATCAATGCTAAGTTCTGTATTTGACAATTACAAGTTCAAATCTTCAAGTTATAATTAGCAATCATAATTTGTTTTTAACAATTCGAAGTTCTGTATTTGACTATTACAAGTTCAGATCTTCAAATTATTATTTACAATCTTAGTTTGAAATTAACAATTCGATGTTCTGTATTTACTTATTACAAGTTCAGATCTTCAAGTTATAATTTGTAATTATAATTTATATTTAACAAATCTAAGTTCTGTAATTAACTATTACAAGTTCAGATCTTCAAGTTATAATTTGCAATCATAATTTGAAGTTATCAATTCTAAGTTCTGTATTTGACAATTACCAGTTCAGATGTTCAAGTTATAATTAGCAATCATAATTTGAATTTTACAATTCTAAGTTCTGTATTTGACTATTACAAGTTCTGATCTTCAAGTTATAATTTGCAATCATAATTTGAAGTTATCAATGCTAAGTTCTGTATTTGACAATTACAAGTTCAGATCTTCAAGTTATAATTTGAACTAATAATTTGTATTTAACTATTCGAAGTTCTGTATTTGACTATTACAAGTTCAGCTCTTCAAATGATAATTTGCAATCATAATTTGAAGTAATCAATTCTAAGTTCTGTATTTGACAATTACAAGTTCAGATCTTCAAGTTATAATTAGCAATCATAATTTGTATTTAACAATTCGAAGTTCTGTATTTGACTATTACAAGTTCAGATCTTCAAATTATTATTTACAATCTTAGTTTGAAATTAACAATTCGATGTTCTGTATTTACTTATTACAAGTTCAGATCTGCAAGTTATAATTTGTAATTATAATTAAATTTAACAAATCTAAATTCTGTAATTAACTATTACAAGTTCAGATCTTCAAGTTATAATTTGCAATCATAATTTGAAGTTATCACTTCTAAGTTCTGTATTTGACAATTACCAGTTCAGATGTTCAAGTTATAATTAGCAATCATAATTTGAATTTTACAATTCTAAGTTCTGTATTTGACTATTACAAGTTCTGATCTTCAAGTTATAATTTGCAATCATAATTTGAAGTTATCAATGCTAAGTTCTGTATTTGACAATTACAAGTTCAGATCTTCAAGTTATAATTTGAACTAATAATTTGTATTTTACTATTCGAAGTTCTGTATTTGACTATTACAAGTTCAGCTCTTCAAATGATAATTTGCAATCATAATTTAAAGTTATCAATTCTAAGTTCTGTATTTGACAATTACAAGTTCAGATCTTCAAGTTATAATTAGCAATCATAATTTGTATTTAACAATTCGAAGTTCTGTATTTGACTATTACAAGTTCAGATCTTCAAATTATTATTTACAATCTAAGTTTGAAATTAACAATTCGAAGTTCTGTATTTACTTATTACAAGTTCAGATCTACAAGTTATAATTTGAAATCATAATTTGAATTTTACAATTCTAAGTTCTGTATTTGACTATTACAAGTTCAGATCTTCAAGTTATAATTTGCAAACATAATTTGAAGTTATCAATTCGAAGTTCTGTATTTACTTATTACAAGTTCAGATCTTCAAATTATAATTTGCAATCATAATTTGAATTTTACAATTCTAAGTTCTGTATTTGACTATTACAAGTTCAGATCTTCAAGTTATAATTTGCAATCATAATTAGAAGTTATCAATTCTAAGTTCTGTATTTGACAGTTACAAGTTCAGATCATTAAGTTATAATTTGAAATAATAATTAGTATTTAACAAATTTAAGTTCTGTAATTCACTATTACAAGTTCAGATCTTCAAGTTATAATTTGCAATAATAATTAGAACTATCAATTTTAAGTTCTGTATTTGACAATTACAAGTTAAAATCTTCAAGTTATAATTTGCAATCATAATTTGAAGTTATCAATTCTAAGTTCTGTATTTGACAATTACAAGTTCAGATCTTCAAATTATTATTTAAAATCTTAGTTTGAAATTAACAATTCGAAGTTCTGTATTTACTTATTACAAGTTCTGATCTTCAAGTTATAATTTGCAATCATAATTTGAAGTTATCAATGCTAAGTTCTGTATTTGACAATTACAAGTTCAGATCTTCAAGTTATAATTTGAACTAATAATTTGTATTTAACTATTCGAAGTTCTGTATTTGACTATTACAAGTTCAGCTCTTCAAATGATAATTTGCAATCATAATTTGAAGTTATCAATTCTAAGTTCTGTATTTGACAATTACAAGTTCAGATCTTCAAGTTATAATTAGCAATCATAATTTGTATTTAACAATTCGAAGTTCTGTATTTGACTATTACAAGTTCAGATCTTCAAATTATTATTTACAATCTTAGTTTGAAATTAACAATTCGATGTTCTGTATTTACTTATTACAAGTTCAGATCTTCAAGTTATAATTTGTAATTATAATTTATATTTAACAAATCTAAGTTCTGTAATTAACTATTACAAGTTCAGATCTTCAAGTTATAATTTGCAATCATAATTTGAAGTTATCAATTCTAAGTTCTGTATTTGACAATTACCAGTTCAGATGTTCAAGTTATAATTAGCAATCATAATTTGAATTTTACAATTCTAAGTTCTGTATTTGACTATTACAAGTTCTGATCTTCAAGTTATAATTTGCAATCATAATTTGAAGTTATCAATGCTAAGTTCTGTATTTGACAATTACAAGTTCAGATCTTCAAGTTATAATTTGAACTAATAATTTGTATTTAACTATTCGAAGTTCTGTAATTGACTATTACAAGTTCAGCTCTTCAAATGATAATTTGCAATCATAATTTGAAGTTATCAATTCTAAGTTCTGTATTTGACAATTACAAGTTCAGATCTTCAAGTTATAATTAGCAATCATAATTTGTATTTAACAATTCGAAGTTCTGTATTTGACTATTACAAGTTCAGATCTTCAAATTATTATTTACAATCTAAGTTCGAAATTAACAATTCGAAGTTCTGTATTTACTTATTACAAGTTCAGATCTTCAAGTTATAATTTGAAATCATAATTTGAATTTTACAATTCTAAGTTCTGTATTTGACTATTACAAGTTCAGATCTTCAAGTTATAATTTGCAATCATAATTTGAAGTTATCAATTCGAAGTTCTGTATTTACTTATTACAAGTTCAGATCTTCAAATTATAATTTGCAATCATAATTTGAATTTTACAATTCTAAGTTCTGTATTTGACTATTACAAGTTCAGATCTTCAAGTTATAATTTGCAATCATAATTAGAAGTTATCAATTCTAAGTTCTGTATTTGACAGTTACAAGTTCAGATCATTAAGTTATAATTTGAAATAATAATTAGTATTTAACAAATTTAAGTTCTGTAATTCACTATTACAAGTTCAGATCTTCAAGTTATAATTTGCAATAATAATTAGAACTATCAATTTTAAGTTCTGTATTTGACAATTACAAGTTAAGATCTTCAAGTTATAATTTGCAATCATAATTTGAAGTTATCAATTCTAAGTTCTGTATTTGACAATTACAAGTTCAGATCTTCAAATTATTATTTAAAATCTTAGTTTGAAATTAACAATTCGAAGTTCTGTATTTACTTATTACAAGTTCAGATCTTCAAGTTATAATTTGCAATCATAATTTGAAGTTATCAATTCTAAGTTCTGTATTTGAAAATTACAAGTTCAGATGTTCAAGTTATAATAAGCAATCAAAATTTGAATTTTACAATTCTAAGTTCTGTATTTGACTACTACAAGTTCAGATCTACAAGTTATAATTTGCAATTATAATTATAAGCTATCAATTTTAAGTTCTGTTTTTGACAATTACAAGTTCAGATCTTTAAGTTATAATTTACACTAATAATTGGTTTTTAACAATTCTAAGTTCTGTATTTGACTATTACAAGTTCAGATCTTCAAGTTATAATTTGCAATCATAATTTGAAGTTATCAATGCTAAGTTCTGTATTTGACAATTACAAGTTCAAATCTTCAAGTTATAATTAGCAATCATAATTTGTATTTAACAATTCGAAGTTCTGTATTTGACTATTACAAGTTCAGATCGTCAAATTATTATTTACAATCTTAGTTTGAAATTAACAATTCGATGTTCTGTATTTACTTATTACAAGTTCAGATCTTCAAATGATAACTAGTAATCATAATTTGAAGTTATCAATTCTAAGTTCTGTATTTGACAATTACAAGTTCAGATCTTCAAGTTATAATTAGCAATCATAATTTGTATTTAACAATTCGAAGTTCTGTATTTGACTATTACAAGTTCAGATCTTCAAATTATTATTTACAATCTTAGTTTGAAATTAACAATTCGAAGTTCTGTATTTACTTATTACAAGTTCAGATCTTCAAGTTATAATTTGAAATCATAATTTGAATTTTACAATTCTAAGTTCTGTATTTGACTATTACAAGTTCAGATCTTCAAGTTATAATTTGCAATCATAATTTGAAGTTATCAATTCGAAGTTCTGTATTTACTTATTACAAGTTCAGATCTTCAAATTATAATTTGCAATCATAATTTGAATTTTACAATTCTAAGTTCTGTATTTGACTATTACAAGTTCAGATCTTCAAGTTATAATATGCAATCATAATTAGAAGTTATCAATTCTAAGTTCTGTATTTGACAATTACAAGTTCAGATCATTAAGTTATAATTTGAAATAATAATTAGTATTTAACAAATTTAAGTACTGTAATTCACTATTACAAGTTCAGATCTTCAAGTTATAATTTGCAATAATAATTAGAACTATCAATTTTAAGTTCTGTATTTGACAATTACAAGTTAAGATCTTCAAGTTATAATTTGCAATCATAATTTGAAGTTATCAATTCTAAGTTCTGTATTTGACAATTACAAGTTCAGATCTTCAAATTATTATTTAAAATCTTAGTTTGAAATTAACAATTCGAAGTTCTGTATTTACTTATTACAAGTTCTGATCTTCAAGTTATAATTTGCAATCATAATTTGAAGTTATCAATGCTAAGTTCTGTATTTGACAATTACAAGTTCAGATCTTCAAGTTATAATTTGAACTAATAATTTGTATTTAACTATTCGAAGTTCTGTATTTGACTATTACAAGTTCAGCTCTTCAAATGATAATTTGCAATCATAATTTGAAGTTATCAATTCTAAGTTCTGTATTTGACAATTACAAGTTCAGATCTTCAAGTTATAATTAGCAATCATAATTTGTATTTAACAATTCGAAGTTCTGTATTTGACTATTACAAGTTCAGATCTTCAAATTATTATTTACAATCTTAGTTTGAAATTAACAATTCGATGTTCTGTATTTACTTATTACAAGTTCAGATCTTCAAGTTATAATTTGTAATTATAATTTATATTTAACAAATCTAAGTTCTGTAATTAACTATTACAAGTTCAGATCTTCAAGTTATAATTTGCAATCATAATTTGAAGTTATCAATTCTAAGTTCTGTATTTGACAATTACCAGTTCAGATGTTCAAGTTATAATTAGCAATCATAATTTGAATTTTACAATTCTAAGTTCTGTATTTGACTATTACAAGTTCTGATCTTCAAGTTATAATTTGCAATCATAATTTGAAGTTATCAATGCTAAGTTCTGTATTTGACAATTACAAGTTCAGATCTTCAAGTTATAATTTGAACTAATAATTTGTATTTAACTATTCGAAGTTCTGTAATTGACTATTACAAGTTCAGCTCTTCAAATGATAATTTGCAATCATAATTTGAAGTTATCAATTCTAAGTTCTGTATTTGACAATTACAAGTTCAGATCTTCAAGTTATAATTAGCAATCATAATTTGTATTTAACAATTCGAAGTTCTGTATTTGACTATTACAAGTTCAGATCTTCAAATTATTATTTACAATCTAAGTTCGAAATTAACAATTCGAAGTTCTGTATTTACTTATTACAAGTTCAGATCTTCAAGTTATAATTTGAAATCATAATTTGAATTTTACAATTCTAAGTTCTGTATTTGACTATTACAAGTTCAGATCTTCAAGTTATAATTTGCAATCATAATTTGAAGTTATCAATTCGAAGTTCTGTATTTACTTATTACAAGTTCAGATCTTCAAATTATAATTTGCAATCATAATTTGAATTTTACAATTCTAAGTTCTGTATTTGACTATTACAAGTTCAGATCTTCAAGTTATAATTTGCAATCATAATTAGAAGTTATCAATTCTAAGTTCTGTATTTGACAGTTACAAGTTCAGATCATTAAGTTATAATTTGAAATAATAATTAGTATTTAACAAATTTAAGTTCTGTAATTCACTATTACAAGTTCAGATCTTCAAGTTATAATTTGCAATAATAATTAGAACTATCAATTTTAAGTTCTGTATTTGACAATTACAAGTTAAGATCTTCAAGTTATAATTTGCAATCATAATTTGAAGTTATCAATTCTAAGTTCTGTATTTGACAATTACAAGTTCAGATCTTCAAATTATTATTTAAAATCTTAGTTTGAAATTAACAATTCGAAGTTCTGTATTTACTTATTACAAGTTCAGATCTTCAAGTTATAATTTGCAATCATAATTTGAAGTTATCAATTCTAAGTTCTGTATTTGAAAATTACAAGTTCAGATGTTCAAGTTATAATAAGCAATCAAAATTTGAATTTTACAATTCTAAGTTCTGTATTTGACTACTACAAGTTCAGATCTACAAGTTATAATTTGCAATTATAATTATAAGCTATCAATTTTAAGTTCTGTTTTTGACAATTACAAGTTCAGATCTTTAAGTTATAATTTACACTAATAATTGGTTTTTAACAATTCTAAGTTCTGTATTTGACTATTACAAGTTCAGATCTTCAAGTTATAATTTGCAATCATAATTTGAAGTTATCAATGCTAAGTTCTGTATTTGACAATTACAAGTTCAAATCTTCAAGTTATAATTAGCAATCATAATTTGTATTTAACAATTCGAAGTTCTGTATTTGACTATTACAAGTTCAGATCGTCAAATTATTATTTACAATCTTAGTTTGAAATTAACAATTCGATGTTCTGTATTTACTTATTACAAGTTCAGATCTTCAAATGATAATTAGTAATCATAATTTGAAGTTATCAATTCTAAGTTCTGTATTTGACAATTACAAGTTCAGATCTTCAAGTTATAATTAGCAATCATAATTTGTATTTAACAATTCGAAGTTCTGTATTTGACTATTACAAGTTCAGATCTTCAAATTATTATTTACAATCTTAGTTTGAAATTAACAATTCGAAGTTCTGTATTTACTTATTACAAGTTCAGATCTTCAAGTTATAATTTGAAATCATAATTTGAATTTTACAATTCTAAGTTCTGTATTTGACTATTACAAGTTCAGATCTTCAAGTTATAATTTGCAATCATAATTTGAAGTTATCAATTCGAAGTTCTGTATTTACTTATTACAAGTTCAGATCTTCAAATTATAATTTGCAATCATAATTTGAATTTTACAATTCTAAGTTCTGTATTTGACTATTACAAGTTCAGATCTTCAAGTTATAATATGCAATCATAATTAGAAGTTATCAATTCTAAGTTCTGTATTTGACAATTACAAGTTCAGATCATTAAGTTATAATTTGAAATAATAATTAGTATTTAACAAATTTAAGTACTGTAATTCACTATTACAAGTTCAGATCTTCAAGTTATAATTTGCAATAATAATTAGAACTATCAATTTTAAGTTCTGTATTTGACAATTACAAGTTAAGATCTTCAAGTTATAATTTGCAATCATAATTTGAAGTTATCAATTCTAAGTTCTGTATTTGACAATTACAAGTTCAGATCTTCAAATTATTATTTAAAATCTTAGTTTGAAATTAACAATTTGAAGTTCTGTATTTACTTATTACAAGTTCAGATCTTCAAGTTATAATTTGCAATCATAATTTGAATTTTACAATTCTAAGTTCAGTATTTGACTATTACCAGTTCAGATGTTTAAGTTATAATAAGCAATCATAATTTGAATTTTACAGTTCTGAGTTCTGTATTTGACTACTACAAGTTCAGATCTTCAAGTTATAATTTGCAATTATAATTATAAGCTATCAATTTTAAGTTCTGTTTTTGACAATTACAAGTTCAGATCTTCAAGTTATAATTTGCACTAATAATTGGTATTTAACAATTCTAAGTTCTGTATTTGACTATTACAAGTTCAGATCTTCAAGTTATAATTTGCAATCATAATTTGAAGTTATCAATGCTAAGTTCTGTATTTGACAATTACAAGTTCAAATCTTCAAGTTATAATTAGCAATCATAATTTGTATTTAACAATTCGAAGTTCTGTATTTGACTATTACAAGTTCAGATCTTCAAATTATTATTTACAATCTTAGTTTGAAATTAACAATTCGATGTTCTGTATTTACTTATTACAAGTTCAGATCTTCAAGTAATAATTTGTAATTATAATTTATATTTAACAAATCTAAGTTCTGTAATTAACTATTACAAGTTCAGATCTTCAAGTTATAATTTGCAATCATAATTTGAAGTTATCAATTCTAAGTTCTGTATTTGACAATTACAAGTTCAGATGTTCAAGTGATAATTAGCAATCATAATTTGAATTGTACAATTCTAAGTTCTGTATTTGACTATTACAAGTTCTGATCTTCAAGTTATAATTTGCAATCATAATTTGAAGTTATCAATGCTAAGTTCTGTATTTGACAATTACAAGTTCAGATCTTCAAGTTATAATTTGAACTAATAATTTGTATTTAATTATTCGAAGTTCTGTATTTGACTATTACAAGTTCAGATCTTCAAATGATAATTTGCAATCATAATTTGAAGTTATCAATTCTAAGTTCTGTATTTGACAATTACAAGTTCAGTTCTTCAAGTTATAATTAGCAATCATAATTTGTATTTAACAATTCGAAGTTCTGTATTTGACTATTACAAGTTCAGATCTTCAAATTATTATTTTCAAACTTAGTTTGAAATTAACAATTCGAAGTTCTGTATTTGACTATTACAAGTTCAGATCTTCAAGTTATAATTTGCAATCATAATTTGAAGTTATCAATTCGATGTTCTGTATTTACTTATTACAAGTTCAGATCTTCAAATTATAATTTGCAATCATAATTTGAATTTTACAATTCTAAGTTCTGTATTTGACTATTACAAGTTCAGATCTTCAAGTTATAATTTGCAATCATAATTAGAAGTTATCAATTCTAAGTTCTGTATTTGACAATTACAAGTTCAGATCATTAAGTTATAATTTGAAATAATAATTAGTATTTAACAAATTTAAGTACTGTAATTCACTATTACAAGTTCAGATCTTCAAGTTATAATTTGCAATAATAATTAGAACTATCAATTTTAAGTTCTGTATTTGACAATTACAAGTTAAGATCTTCAAGTTATAATTTGCAATCATAATTTGAAGTTATCAATTCTAAGTTCTGTATTTGACAATTACAAGTTCAGATCTTCAAATTATTATTTAAAATCTTAGTTTGAAATTAACAATTCGAAGTTCTGTATTTACTTATTACAAGTTCAGATCTTCAAGTTATAATTTGCAATCATAATTTGAAGTTATCAATTCTAAGTTCTGTATTTGAAAATTACAAGTTCAGATGTTCAAGTTATAATAAGCAATCATAATTTGAATTTTACAATTCTAAGTTCTGTATTTGACTACTACAAGTTCAGATCTTCAAGTTATAATTTGCAATTATAATTATAAGCTATCAATTTTAAGTTCTGTTTTTGACAATTACAAGTTCAGATCTTTAAGTTATAATTTGCACTAATAATTGGTATTTAACAATTCTAAGTTCTGTATTTGACTATTACAAGTTCAGATCTTCAAGTTATAATTTGCAATCATAATTTGAAGTTATCAATGCTAAGTTCTGTATTTGACAATTACAAGTTCAAATCTTCAAGTTATAATTAGCAATCATAATTTGTATTTAACAATTCGAAGTTCTGTATTTGACTATTACAAGTTCAGATCTTCAAATTATTATTTACAATCTTAGTTTGAAATTAACAATTCGATGTTCTGTATTTACTTATTACAAGTTCAGATCTTCAAGTTATAATTTGTAATTATAATTTATATTTAACAAATCTAAGTTCTGTAATTAACTATTACAAGTTCAGATCTTCAAGTTATAATTTGCAATCATAATTTGAAGTTATCAATTCTAAGTTCTGTATTTGACAATTACAAGTTCAGATCTTCTAGTTATAATTTGAACTAATAATTTGTATTTAACAATTCGAAGTTCTGTATTTGACTATTACAAGTTCAGATCTTCAAATTATTATTTAAAATCTTAGTATGAAATTAACAATTCGAAGTTCTGTATTTACTTATTACAAGTTCAGATCTTCAAGTTATAATTTGCAATCATAATTTGAATTTTACAATTCTAAGTTCTGTATTTGACTATTACAAGTTCAGATCTTCAAGTTATAATTTGCAATCATAATTAGAAGTTATCAATTCTAAGTTCTGTATTTTACAGTTACAAGTTCAGATCATTAAGTTATAATTTGAAATAATAATTAGTATTTAACAAATTTAAGTTCTGTAATTCACTATTACAAGTTCAGTTCTTCAAGTTATAATTTGCAATAATAATTAGAAGCTATCAATTTTTAGTTCTGTATTTGACAATTACTAGTTCAGATCTTCAAGATATAATTAGCAATCATAATTTGAATTTTACAATTCTAATTTCTGTATTTGACTATTACAAGTTCAGATCTTCAAGTTATAATTTGCAATCATAATTAAAAGTTATCAATTCTAAGTTCTGTATTGAACAGTTACAAGTTCAGATCATTAAGTTATAATTTGAAATAATAATTAGTATTTAACAAATTTCAGTTCTGTAATTCACTATTACAAGTTCAGATCTTCAAGTTATAATTTGCAATAATAATTAGAACTATCAATTTTTAGTTCAGTATTTGACTATTACCAGTTCAGATGTTCAAGTTATAATAAGCAATCATAATTTGAATTTTACAATTCTAAGTTCTGTATTTGACTACTACAAGTTCAGATCTTCAAGTTATAATTTGCAATTATAATTATAAGCTATCAATTTTAAGTTCTGTTTTTGACAATTACAAGTTCAGATCTTCAAGTTATAATTTGCACTAATAATTGGTATTTAACAATTCTAAGTTCTGTATTTGACAATTACAAGTTAAGATCTTCAAGTTATAATTTGCAATCATAATTTGAAGTTATCAATTCTAAGTTCTGTATTTGACAATTACAAGTTCAGATCTTCAAATTATTATTTAAAATCTTAGTTTGAAATTAACTATTCGAAGTTCTGTATTTACTTATTACAAGTTCAGATCTTCAAGTTATAATTTGCAATCATAATTTGAAGTTATCAATTCTAAGTTCTGTATTTGAAAATTACAAGTTCAGATGTTCAAGTTATAATAAGCAATCATAATTTGAATTTTACAATTCTAAGTTCTGTATTTGACTACTACAAGTTCAGATCTTCAAGTTATAATTTGCAATTATAATTATAAGCTATCAATTTTAAGTTCTGTTTTTGACAATTACAAGTTCAGATCTTTAAGTTATAATTTGCACTAATACTTGGTATTTAACAATTCTAAGTTCTGTATTTGACTATTACAAGTTCAGATCTTCAAGTTATAATTTGCAATCATAATTTGAAGTTATCAATGCTAAGTTCTGTATTTGACAATTACAAGTTCAAATCTTCAAGTTATAATTAGCAATCATAATTTGTATTTAACAATTCGAAGTTCTGTATTTGACTATTACAAGTTCAGATCTTCAAATTATTATTTACAATCTTAGTTTGAAATTAACAATTCGATGTTCTGTATTTACTTATTACAAGTTCAGATCTTCAAGTTATAATTTGTAATTATAATTTATATTTAACAAATCTAAGTTCTGTAATTAACTATTACAAGTTCAGATCTTCAAGTTATAATTTGCAATCATAATTTGAAGTTATCAATTCTAAGTTCTGTATTTGACAATTACAAGTTCAGATCTTCTAGTTATAATTTGAACTAATAATTTGTATTTAACAATTCGAAGTTCTGTATTTGACTATTACAAGTTCAGATCTTCAAATTATTATTTAAAATCTTAGTATGAAATTAACAATTCGAAGTTCTGTATTTACTTATTACAAGTTCAGATCTTCAAGTTATAATTTGCAATCATAATTTGAATTTTACAATTCTAAGTTCTGTATTTGACTATTACAAGTTCAGATCTTCAAGTTATAATTTGCAATCATAATTAGAAGTTATCAATTCTAAGTTCTGTATTTTACAGTTACAAGTTCAGATCATTAAGTTATAATTTGAAATAATAATTAGTATTTAACAAATTTAAGTTCTGTAATTCACTATTACAAGTTCAGTTCTTCAAGTTATAATTTGCAATAATAATTAGAAGCTATCAATTTTTAGTTCTGTATTTGACAATTACTAGTTCAGATCTTCAAGATATAATTAGCAATCATAATTTGAATTTTACAATTCTAATTTCTGTATTTGACTATTACAAGTTCAGATCTTCAAGTTATAATTTGCAATCATAATTAAAAGTTATCAATTCTAAGTTCTGTATTTGACAATTACTAGTTCAGATCTTCAAGATATAATTAGCAATCATAATTTGAATTTTACAATTCTAATTTCTGTATTTGACTATTACAAGTTCAGATCTTCAAGTTATAATTTGCAATCATAATTAAAAGTTATCAATTCTAAGTTCTGTATTGAACAGTTACAAGTTCAGATCATTAAGTTATAATTTGAAATAATAATTAGTATTTAACAAATTTCAGTTCTGTAATTCACTATTACAAGTTCAGATCTTCAAGTTATAATTTGCAATAATAATTAGAACTATCAATTTTTAGTTCAGTATTTGACTATTACCAGTTCAGATGTTCAAGTTATAATAAGCAATCATAATTTGAATTTTACAATTCTAAGTTCTGTATTTGACTACTACAAGTTCAGATCTTCAAGTTATAATTTGCAATTATAATTATAAGCTATCAATTTTAAGTTCTGTTTTTGACAATTACAAGTTCAGATCTTCAAGTTATAATTTGCACTAATAATTGGTATTTAACAATTCTAAGTTCTGTATTTGACAATTACAAGTTAAGATCTTCAAGTTATAATTTGCAATCATAATTTGAAGTTATCAATTCTAAGTTCTGTATTTGACAATTACAAGTTCAGATCTTCAAATTATTATTTAAAATCTTAGTTTGAAATTAACAATTCGAAGTTCTGTATTTACTTATTACAAGTTCAGATCTTCAAGTTATAATTTGCAATCATAATTTGAAGTTATCAATTCTAAGTTCTGTATTTGAAAATTACAAGTTCAGATGTTCAAGTTATAATAAGCAATCATAATTTGAATTTTACAATTCTAAGTTCTGTATTTGACTACTACAAGTTCAGATCTTCAAGTTATAATTTGCAATTATAATTATAAGCTATCAATTTTAAGTTCTGTTTTTGACAATTCCAAGTTCAGATCTTTAAGTTATAATTTGCACTAATAATTGGTATTTAACAATTCTAAGTTCTGTATTTGACTATTACAAGTTCAGATCTTCAAGTTATAATTTGCAATCATAATTTGAAGTTATCAATGCTAAGTTCTGTATTTGACAATTACAAGTTCAAATCTTCAAGTTATAATTAGCAATCATAATTTGTATTTAACAATTCGAAGTTCTGTATTTGACTATTACAAGTTCAGATCTTCAAATTATTATTTACAATCTTAGTTTGAAATTAACAATTCGATGTTCTGTATTTACTTATTACAAGTTCAGATCTTCAAGTTATAATTTGTAATTATAATTTATATTTAACAAATCTAAGTTCTGTAATTAACTATTACAAGTTCAGATCTTCAAGTTATAATTTGCAATCATAATTTGAAGTTATCAATTCTAAGTTCTGTATTTGACAATTACAAGTTCAGATCTTCTAGTTATAATTTGAACTAATAATTTGTATTTAACAATTCGAAGTTCTGTATTTGACTATTACAAGTTCAGATCTTCAAATTATTATTTAAAATCTTAGTATGAAATTAACAATTCGAAGTTCTGTATTTACTTATTACAAGTTCAGATCTTCAAGTTATAATTTGCAATCATAATTTGAATTTTACAATTCTAAGTTCTGTATTTGACTATTACAAGTTCAGATCTTCAAGTTATAATTTGCAATCATAATTAGAAGTTATCAATTCTAAGTTCTGTATTTTACAGTTACAAGTTCAGATCATTAAGTTATAATTTGAAATAATAATTAGTATTTAACAAATTTAAGTTCTGTAATTCACTATTACAAGTTCAGTTCTTCAAGTTATAATTTGCAATAATAATTAGAAGCTATCAATTTTTAGTTCTGTATTTGACAATTACTAGTTCAGATCTTCAAGATATAATTAGCAATCATAATTTGAATTTTACAATTCTAATTTCTGTATTTGACTATTACAAGTTCAGATCTTCAAGTTATAATTTGCAATCATAATTAAAAGTTATCAATTCTAAGTTCTGTATTGAACAGTTACAAGTTCAGATCATTAAGTTATAATTTGAAATAATAATTAGTATTTAACAAATTTCAGTTCTGTAATTCACTATTACAAGTTCAGATCTTCAAGTTATAATTTGCAATAATAATTAGAACTATCAATTTTTAGTTCAGTATTTGACTATTACCAGTTCAGATGTTCAAGTTATAATAAGCAATCATAATTTGAATTTTACAATTCTAAGTTCTGTATTTGACTACTACAAGTTCAGATCTTCAAGTTATAATTTGCAATTATAATTATAAGCTATCAATTTTAAGTTCTGTTTTTGACAATTACAAGTTCAGATCTTCAAGTTATAATTTGCACTAATAATTGGTATTTAACAATTCTAAGTTCTGTATTTGACTATTACAAGTTCAGATCTTCAAGTTATAATTTGCAATCATAATTTGAAGTTATCAATGCTAAGTTCTGTATTTGACAATTAGAAGTTCAAATCTTCAAGTTATAATTAGCAAACATAATTTGTATTTAACAATTTGAAGTTCTGTATTTGACTATTACAAGTTCAGATCTTCAAATTATTATTTACAATCTTAGTTTGAAATTAACAATTCGATGTTCTGTATTTACTTATTACAAGTTCAGATCTTCAAGTTATAATTTGTAATTATAATTTATATTTAACAAATCTAAGTTCTGTAATTAACTATTACAAGTTCAGATCTTCAAGTTATAATTTGCAATCATAATTTGAAGTTATCAATTCTAAGTTCTGTATTTGACAATTACAAGTTCAGATGTTCAAGTTATAATTAGCAATCATAATTTGAATTTTACAATTCTAAGTTCTGTATTTGACTATTACAAGTTCTGATCTTCAAGTTATAATTTGCAATCATAATTTGAAGTTATCAATGCTAAGTTCTGTATTTGACAATTACAAGTTCAGATCTTCAAGTTATAATTTGAACTAATAATTTGTATTTAACTATTCGAAGTTCTGTATTTGACTATTACAAGTTCAGATCTTCAAATGATAATTTGCAATCATAATTTGAAGTTATCAATTCTAAGTTCTGTATTTGACAATTACAAGTTCAGATCTTCAAGTTATAATTAGCAATCATAATTTGTATTTAACAATTCGAAGTTCTGTATTTCACTATTACAAGTTCAGATCGTCAAATTATTATTTACAATCTTAGTTTGAAATTAACAATTCAAAGTTCTGTATATACTTATTACAAGTTCAGATTTTCAAGTTATAATTTGCAATCATAATTTGAAGTTATCAATTCGAAGTTCTGTATTTACTTATTACAAGTTCAGATCTTCAAATTATAATTTGCAATCATAATTTGAATTTTACAATTCTAAGTTCTGTATTTGACTATTACAAGTTCAGATCTTCAAGTTATAATTTGCAATCATAATTAGAAGTTATCAATTCTAAGTTCTGTATTTGACAATTACAAGTTCAAATCATTAAGTTATAATTTGAAATAATAATTAGTATTTAACAAATTTAAGTTCTGTAATTCACTATTACAAGTTCAGATCTTCAAGTTATAATTTGCAATAATAATTAGAACTATCAATTTTAAGTTCTGTATTTGACAATTACAAGTTAAGATCTTCAAGTTATAATTTGCAATCATAATTTGAAGTTATCAATTCTAAGTTCTGTATTTGACAATTACAAGTTCAGATCTTCAAATTATTATTTAAAATCTTAGTTTGAAATTAACAATTCGAAGTTCTGTATTTACTTA
Organism: Cantharis lateralis; assembly: GCA_963170105.1. Lineage (NCBI taxonomy): Eukaryota > Metazoa > Arthropoda > Insecta > Coleoptera > Cantharidae > Cantharis > Cantharis lateralis. The sequence continues at coordinate 828,375 of CAUJGK010000001.1, read as the reverse complement.
TTACAAGTTCAGATCTTCAAGTTATAATTTGCAATCATAATTTGAAGTTATCAATTCTAAGTTCTGTATTTGAAAATTACAAGTTCAGATCTTTAAGTTATAATTTGCACTAATAATTGGTATTTAACAATTCTAAGTTCTGTATTTGACTATTACAAGTTCAGATCTTCAAGTTATAATTTGCACTAATAATTGGTATTTAACAATTCTAAGTTCTGTATTTGACTATTACAAGTTCAGATCTTCAAGTTATAATTTGCAATCATAATTTGAAGTTATCAATGCTAAGTTCTGTATTTGACAATTACAAGTTCAAATCTTCAAGTTATAATTAGCAATCATAATTTGTATTTAACAATTCGAAGTTCTGTATTTGACTATTACAAGTTCAGATCTTCAAATTATTATTTACAATCTTAGTTTGAAATTAACAATTCGATGTTCTGTATTTACTTATTACAAGTTCAGATCTTTAAGTTATAATTTGTAATTATAATTTATATTTAACAAATCTAAGTTCTGTAATTAACTATTACTAGTTCAGATCTTCAAGTTATAATTTGCAATCATAATTTGAAGTTATCAATTCTAAGTTCTGTATTTGAAAATTACAAGTTCAGAAGTTCAAGTTATAATAAGCAATCATAATTTGAATTTTACAATTCTAAGTTCTGTATTTGACTACTACAAGTTCAGATCTTCAAGTTATAATTTGCAATTATAATTATAAGCTATCAATTTTAAGTTCTGTTTTTGACAATTACAAGTTCAGATCTTTAAGTTATAATTTGCACTAATAATTGGTATTTAACAATTCTAAGTTCTGTATTTGACTATTACAAGTTCAGATCTTCAAGTTATAATTTGCAATCATAATTTGAAGTTATCAATGCTAAGTTCTGTATTTGACAATTACAAGTTCAAATCTTCAAGTTATAATTAGCAATCATAATTTGTATTTAACAATTCGAAGTTCTGTATTTGACTATTACAAGTTCAGATCTTCAAATTATTATTTACAATCTTAGTTTGAAATTAACAATTCGATGTTCTGTATTTACTTATTACAAGTTCAGATCTCTAAGTTATAATTTGTAATTATAATTTATATTTAACAAATCTAAGTTCTGTAATTAACTATTACAAGTTCAGATCTTCAAGTTATAATTTGCAATCATAATTTGAAGTTATCAATTCTAAGTTCTGTATTTGAAAATTACAAGTTCAGATGTTCAAGTTATAATAAGCAATCATAATTTGAATTTTACAATTCTAAGTTCTGTATTTGACTACTACAAGTTCAGATCTTCAAGTTATAATTTGCAATTATAATTATAAGCTATCAATTTTAAGTTCTGTTTTTGACAATTACAAGTTCAGATCTTTAAGTTATAATTTGCACTAATAATCGGTATTTAACAATTCTAAGTTCTGTATTTGACTATTACAAGTTCAGATCTTCAAGTTATAATTTGCAATCATAATTTGAAGTTATCAATTCTAAGTTCTGTATTTGACAATTACAAGTTCAGATGTTCAAGTTATAATTAGCAATCATAATTTGAATTTTACAATTCTAAGTTCTGTATTTGACTATTACAAGTTCTGATCTTCAAGTTATAATTTGCAATCATAATTTGAAGTTATCAATGATAAGTTCTGTTTTTGACAATTACAAGTTCAGATCTTCAAGTTATAATTTGAACTAATAATTTGTATTTAACTATTCGAAGTTCTGTATTTGACTATTACAAGTTCAGATCTTCAAATGATAATTTGCAATCATAATTTGAAGTTATCAATTCTAAGTTCTGTATTTGACAATTACAAGTTCAGATCTTCAAGTTATAATTAGCAATCATAATTTGTATTTAACAATTCGAAGTTCTGTATTTGACTATTACAAGTTCAGATCGTCAAATTATTATTTACAATCTTGGTTTGAAATTAACAATTCAAAGTTCTGTATTTACTTATTACAAGTTCAGATTTAGAGTTATAATTTGCAATCATAATTTGAAGTTATCAATTCGAAGTTCCGTATTTACTTATTACAAGTTCAGATCTTCAAATTATAATTTGCAATCATAATTTGAATTTTACAATTCTAAGTTCTGTATTTGACTATTACAAGTTCAGATCTTCAAGTTATAATTTGCAATCATAATTAGAAGTTATCAATTCTAAGTTCTGTATTTGACAATTACAAGTTCAAATCATTAAGTTATAATTTGAAATAATAATTAGTATTTAACAAATTTAAGTTCTGTAATTCACTATTACAAGTTCAGATCTTCAAGTTATAATTTGCAATAATAATTAGAACTATCAATTTTAAGTTCTGTATTTGACAATTACAAGTTAAGATCTTCAAGTTATAATTTGCAATCATAATTTGAAGTTATCAATTCTAAGTTCTGTATTTGACAATTACAAGTTCAGATCTTCAAATTATTATTTAAAATCTTAGTTTGAAATTAACAATTCGAAGTTCTGTATTTACTGATTACAAGTTCAGATCTTCAAGTTATAATTTGCAATCATAATTTGAAGTTATCAATTCTAAGTTCTGTATTTGAAAATTACAAGTTCAGATGTTCAAGTTATAATAAGCAATCATAATTTGAATTTTACAATTTTAAGTTCTGTATTTGACTACTACAAGTTCAGATCTTCAAGTTATAATTTGCAATTATAATTATAAGCTATCAATTTTAAGTTCTGTTTTTGACAATTACAAGTTCAGATCTTTAAGTTATAATTTGCACTAATAATTGGTATTTAACAATTCTAAGTTCTGTATTTGACTATTACAAGTTCAGATCTTCAAGTTATAATTTGCAATCATAATTTGAAGTTATCAATGCTAAGTTCTGTATTTGACAATTACAAGTTCAAATCTTCAAGTTATAATTAGCAATCATAATTTGTATTTAACAATTCGAAGTTCTGTATTTGACTATTACAAGTTCAGATCTTCAAATTATTATTTACAATCTTAGTTTGAAATTAACAATTCGATGTTCTGTATTTACTTATTACAAGTTCAGATCTTCAAGTTATAATTTGTAATTATAATTTATATTTAACAAATCTAAGTTCTGTAATTAACTATTACAAGTTCAGATCTTCAAGTTATAATTTGCAATCATAATTTGAAGTTATCAATTCTAAGTTCTGTATTTGACAATTACAAGTTCAGATGTTCAAGTTATAATTAGCAATCATAATTTGAATTTTACAATTCTAAGTTCTGTATTTGACTATTACAAGTTCTGATCTTCAAGTTATAATTTGCAATCATAATTTGAAGTTATCAATTCTAAGTTCTGTATTTGACAATTACAAGTTCAGATCTTCAAGTTATAATTAGCAATCATAATTTGTATTTAACAATTCGAAGTTCTGTATTTGACTATTACAAGTTCAGATCTTCAAATTATTATTTACAATATTAGTTTGAAATTAACAATTCGAAGTTCTGTATTTACTTATTACAAGTTCAGATCTTCAAGTTATAATTTGAAATCATAATTTGTATTTAACAATTCGAAGTTCTGTATTTGACTATTACAAGTTCAGATCTTCAAATTATTATTTACAATCTTAGTTTGAAATTAACAATTCGATGCTCTGTATTTACTTATTACAAGTTCAGATCTTCTAGTTATAATTTGCAATCATAATTTGCAGTTATCAATTCTAAGTTCTGTATTTGACAATTACAAGTTCAGATGTTCAAGTTATAACCCAGGTAACATTCAGCGACGAAAAAGCGACTGAAAATGTGACGTTTTTATTTTTCGTGAGTTAACCGAGATCCCGAATTCGTGAAAAAATTTGTGACTAATACGTTATAAAACCGCTCTAAATTTAACCCCCGGATTCGTCACGCTAACGCGACTTTTGAACGTTGAATAACCATTACGAAACATTGACGAAAACTTCGAAGATTCGTCACATCTATCTGTTACAAAATCGTGACAAAAGTGTGCAACGAGACCGTGAAGATATCGTACTAAAAATGTGAAGATATCGTGTTAAAAAACGTGAAGCAATCGTATGAAAATAGTAATGAAAAAACGTGAAAATAACGTGACTAACAATTTACGATATTCTTAGGTTCGATTTTGTTCCTCCATGTTTAATGTTTTTATAACAAATTTTATGAGGATATTTAATAGTAGATTTAATACTTTTTGGTTATTAAGAGTAAGTATAAAGTGCATTGTGAATCCAAGGTACTACATGGTTTTCTTTGATGATATTTTATACGTTATAATATTTAGTAATAAATCTGCACCCGGCACTGAAATAGCTGGATCCGGCCCTGAATAAAAATATAGGTTGTTGGGTTAGCATTAAAACAAATATGCAGATATACATTTAGAGAAATTTTTATTTAAAAATCACAAAAACAAAGATTCATAGAAATTATGTCTGTTGAGTAACCTCAGACGAGGTTTTGGATGGCTCAGGATCAATACTATTTTTTCTAATTTATTCCAAGTTCTTCTCTGCGACACGCACCGCTGATACCAATTATCATGACCACCTAAAACAATGAAAAATCTTGTAAAATCAGCGAAATAGGAAAATTTTATTACCTTCAATAATAAAAACGTGTCGTCATCGCCACCACGTCGGCATGGTTAAACATTCTCTTACGTTTATCACTCGCCTTTCTTTGCACCACGTGTTAAATTGCAGATATGCCTTTTCATATTTGCCCCATGATTTTTGTGGAATTAGAGCTTGAACCGCTAATGCCGCAGATTCCTCAACATCAGAAGATTGACATTTTTCAGCTATTCTAAAAACACAAATTGTAAAAACATAAATTAAAAAAAACGTGTGATCACTCACCTATTCCCTTTGCAACTGTTAACTTAAATAACCAAAAGTACTGTTGCGTTGGATTAGCTACCAACCGTCAAACACAAATTTAAATATTACGTATCTATTTTCATAAAAACATCTTATTTATACCTAAATAAAAATAATTTATAAGTATCTACCTAATACTTTGCACAAACAAATACTAGAATCTTCTTCATCATAAAAACTCAAGTTGTCATGACTCATATTACCACATGTTTCACTAGGTACCACGTGATCACGTAAAAAGTCTATAAAAAATATACTACATACATCGCTACGTACATCCCGTATGTAGCGATCACACAAACATTTTCGCCTGGTACTAGTACATTTTAAAATTTAATAAATAGTTAATAAATTATATTTTGTATTTTAAAAAAACATCGGCATTTTCATAACAAAATACAACTGATTGTGAGTTGGTAATCAGCTTTGAGAAATATATAGGGTCCCCATTAACTTGTATGGAAAACTTGGAGAAGTTGAGGAATTTATAACTTGTTTTGTTTGTTAGGGAAAACAAAAATATTTGTCAAGGAAATATTTTCTAATATTATAATATTTTTACAATTGTTTTTTTTTTAAATTTTTTTAATTAAATTTAGTGTAGAAACATTAGATGATTAGATAATATGATTCACTCTGTAAGTAAAATTTCAAAATAATAACAAACGCCCGAAAAGAGAGGTTAGAATGGCAGCGTTCACGGCGTAAAAAGTAGAAAGGGGACGTCAATTGATTACTTGAGGTGCTTTTTTTTTAATTTGGACCTCCCCCTCTCCCCTTTACAAGATTTGGTAAGATGTGATGAAACCCCCCCTACTTCATGTAAGATTTATCCGATAATTTTTAAATAATTGAAGTAATTATGGCAGAGTCCTCACCTCAGCTTATCCCACCCCTTTGGGAAAGGGGTGGTTTATTTTATTGCGTATATTATCTGAAATATTTTAAATTGTCATCAACACGCAAATAAATTAATTAAATAGTATTAATCAATATATTTAAGTATTTTTGATCCAATTACACTAAAAGAAAATTATGCATCTTCCTTATTAAGCCAAGTGCACAGTGGAGTACTTAGAGGGGACAAAGGGGCAATTACTCCCCCCCCCCCAAGGATGACTCGGATTGTATCCCTGAAGCCCTCCATGATAAAAATAATGATTATTTAATTATTATTTACCCTTAGCAGGGTTTTCCAATTACAATAGGATTAATAATGACTTCTATATTTCAAACGTCAGTGAGGAATTTGTCAGTATTATTTCTCTTTACAACGGACGCGCATGAATGGATTTACGAGAATCCACAAAATACTCTGATTTGCCCACCCCCCCTGGGCATTTTTTAAATTGCTCACTGCAATGGCATAAATCACACTATATATCATACAGAAAGTAAGATTAGGTCGGCGAAGATTGGTTTCTCATTTCAACAGTAATTTGAAAACACATTTCTTTGCTTAGCTTCATTCTGATTGGAGGGATCATTCCTGCTATTAGGTGTTCGTCGCATACGAACTTAAACATGACATATTATGACGCCGCGCCTTACGGACGGCGCTGCATTCTGTTTCACGATACAGTCACATCTTCACTTCATGCTTTAAATTTTTACTTAACCAAAAAGTTGAAAGTTGTTTGTGACGTAAATGTCACGTTTCAATGTCAACTATTTTCTGACGAAGTTTTAAATAAAATCCTCACAGATTTCGTTTAAAAAATGTTGACAATTTTAGTGACGTGTTTGTCAGGTTATAACGTTATCTATTTTCTGACGAAATTTTACGTAAAATCTTCACAGATTCTTTTAAAATAATCACCTAATCAAAAAGTTGAAAATTTTTGGTGACATACAACTCGTATATGCCACGTTTTAATGTCAACATGTCAACTATTTTCTAACGAAGTTTTATGTAAAATCTTCACAGATTTCTATTAAAATAAGAATTCAACTAAAAATTTTGACAATTTATTATTAGTGCCGTTTTTTGTCACGTTTTAACGTTATCTGTTTTCTGACGAAATTTTAAGTAAAATCTTCACAGATTCTTTTAAAATAATTACCTAACCGAAAAGTTGGAAATTATTGGTGACGTATTTACCACGTTTTAACGTCAACTATTTTCTGACGATGTTTTATTTAAATTTTAAATCGTATTTCCATACCACTATTTTCAACGATTTTTTTCACCGTTTTTAAATAAATTTTAAATAAAAACATCGTTATATCGACAGTTCGTCACGATTTCGTCAAGTCCAAAATTTTGTCGTCACGTAATTGACCAAAATGTTACCTGGGAATTAGCAATCATAATTTGAATTTTACAATTCTAAGTTCTGTATTTGACTATTACAAGTTCTGATCTTCAAGTTATAATTTGCAATCATAATTTGAAGTTATCAATTCTAAGTTCTGTATTTGACAGTTCCAAATTCAGATCATTAAGTTATAATTTGAAATAATAATTAGTATTTAACAAATTTAAGTTCTGTAATTCACTATTACAAGTTCAGATCTTCAAGTTATAATTTGCAATAATAATTAGAACTATCAATTTTAAGTTCTGTATTTGACAATTACAAGTTAAGATCTTCAAGATATAATTAGCAATCATAATTTGTATTTAACAATTCGAAGTACTGTATTTGACTATTACAAGTTCAGATCTTCAAATTATTATTTAAAATTAACAATTCGAAGTTCTGTATTTACTTATTACAAGTTCAGATCTTCAAGTTATAATTTGCAATCATAATTTGAAGTTATCAATTCTAAGTTCTGTATTTGACAATTACAAGTTCAGATGTTCAAGTTATAATTAGCAATCATAATTTGAATTTTACATTTCTAAGTTCTGTATTTGACTATTACAAGTTCAGATCTTCAAGTTATAATTTGCAATCATAATTTGAAGTTATCAATGCTAAGTTCTGTATTTGACAATTACAAGTTCAGATCTTCAAGTTATAATTTGAACTAATAATTTGTATTTAACTATTCGAAGTTCTGTATTTGACTATTACAAGTTTAGATCTTCAAATGATAATTTGCAATTATAATTTGAAGTTATCCATTCTAAGTTCTGTATTTTTCAATTACAAGTTCAGATCTTCAAGTTATAATTAGCAATCATAATTTGTATTTAACAATTCGAAGTTCTGTATTTGACTATTACAAGTTCAGATCTTCAAATCATTATTTACAATCTTAGATTGAAATTAACAATTCGAAGTTCTGTATTTACATATTACAAGTTCAGATCTTCAAGTTGATACGATGTCCACGATAAATTGCGAAAACAAAACTTTTTCGGCTAGCTTCATCAAATCTCCAGGGTCGGCCGATACGGAATTCCCGGTCCCACAATGTCTTCGAGAATTGTGGGCCCCAATGATTACTTACCGTCCACACTTCAATTGTACAATGTCTACAAGAATCTTAGATACACACAAAAATAATCGGTAGGTAGGTACATTATTTAATGACAAAAAATAATTAATCAAAACAATGGCGACATTAATTTTTACGGCAAATTGTCGACAATGAACCTGCATTAACTTAAAGCTACTTATCTCTATATGTACAGCGGATACCAAATTAATTCTAATTTTCCGTTATCTTGAATGTCCATATAACTTGAAATCCGAAATTTAGTAATCTCACCAATCGCGATAAGAGTCGATATAACCCGGTCACTATATTGATCGATATTAATCCGATCTGCTTAATTCAAAGTCAATAATCATTCCATGGCTAGCGACATTAAAGATCGAGATGAACCGAGTCACGAGATTTATCGATATTAATCCGATCTGCATTAATCGAAAGTTACTAATTATTCCATCAATAGCGACAATGAAGATCGATATGAACAGATTCACTTATTTATCGATATTACTCCATATAGAGGTTGGTCCGGTAAGTATTAATGGAAAAGGAATAATAATTCCTTCGCTGTTTGGTTTGAAACACGCCCGCACTACTTAAAATTAGTGAACATGGTGTTTTTACTCACTTATTTATTAATTGAAGCGTGGACTGCCAAACTTCACAAAATAATGGTTTTTTCTTCTTTTAAGGCCTCACACTACAAACTCGATAACAATTTTACAACTTATCTCATCGAGAGCTCAAATCGGAATGCCGGTAGGCTCCGCTCAAGGCTAACCGTTGCCGCAACAAATGCAACCCTTGCACTATTTAAATCATTCCATAGGCGTAGAGCACCTAATTATTTTTTATTTAACATCTCAAGTACTTTAGTTTTTATTCCCAATATTTGGGACATTGTTAATCGTAACAAAGTTATAATTTGAAATTATAATTTATATTTAACAAATCTAAGTTCTGTAATTAACTATTACAAATTCAGATCGTCAAGTTATAATTTGCAATCATAATTTAAAGTTATCAATTCTAAGTTCTGTATTTGACAATTACAAGTTCTGATGTTCAAGTTATAATTAGCAATCATAATTTGAATTTTACAATTCTAAGTCTGTATTTGACTATTACAAGTTCAGATCTTCAAGTTATAATTTGCAATCATAATTAGAAGTTATCAATTCTAAGTTCTGTATTTTACAGTTACAAGTTCAGATCATTAAGTTATAATTTGAAATAATAATTAGTATTTAACAAATTTAAGTTCTGTAATTCACTATTACAAGTTCAGTTCTTCAAGTTATAATTTGCAATAATAATTAGAAGCTATCAATTTTAAGTTCTGTATTTGACAATTACAAGTTCAGATCTTCAAGATATAATTAGCAATCATAATTTGAATTTTACAATTCTAATTTCTGTATTTGACTATTACAAGTTCAGATCTTCAAGTTATAATTTGCAATCATAATTAAAAGTTATCAATTCTAAGTTCTGTATTGAACAGTTACAAGTTCAGATCATTAAGTTATAATTTGAAATAATAATTAGTATTTAACAAATTTCAGTTCTGTAATTCACTATTACAAGTTCAGATCTTCAAGTTATAATTTGCAATAATAATTAGAACTATCAATTTTTAGTTCTGTATTTGACAATTACAAGTTCAGATCTTCAAGTTATAATTTGAACTAATAATTTGTATTTAAATATTCGAAGTTCTGTATTTGACTATTACAAGTTCAGATCTTCAAATGATAATTTGCAATCATAATTTGAAGTTATCAATTCTAAGTTCTCTATTTGACAATTACAAGTTCAGATCTTCAAGTTATAATTAGAATTCATAATTTGTATTTAACAATTCGAAGTTCTGTATTTGACTATTACAAGTTCAGATCTTCAAATTATTATTTACAATCTTAGTTTGAAATTAACAATTCGAAGTTCTGTATTTACTTATTACAAGTTCAGATCTTCAAGTTATAATTTGAAATCATAATTTGAATTTTACAATTCTAAGTTCTGTATTTGACTATTACAAGTTCAGATCTTCAAGTTATAATTTGCAATCATAATTTGAAGTTATCAATTCGAAGTTCTGTATTTACTTATTACAAGTTCAGATCTTCAAGTTATAATTTGAAATCATAATTTGAATTTTACAATTCTAAGTTCTGTATTTGACTATTACAAGTTCAGATCTTCAAGTTATAATTTGATATCATAATTAGAAGTTATCAATTCTAAGTTCTGTATTTGACAGTTACAAGTTCAGATCATTAAGTTATAATTTGAAATAATAATTAGTATTTAACAAATTTAAGTTCTGTAATTCACTATTACAAGTTCAGATCTTCAAGTTATAATTTGCAATAATAATTAGAACTATCAATTTTAAGTTCTGTATTTGACAATTACAAGTTAAGATCTTCAAGATATAATTAGCAATCATAATTTGAATTTTACAATTCTAAGTTCAGTATTTGACTATTACAAGTTCAGATCTTCAAGTTATAATTTGCAATCATAATTTGAAGTTATCAATTCTATGTTCTGTATTTGACAATTACAAGTTCAGATCTTCAAGTTATAATTTGAACTAATAATTTGTATTTAACAATTCGAAGTTCTGTATTTGACTATTACAAGTTCAGATCTTCAAATTATTATTTAAAATCTTAGTTTGAAATTAACAATTCGAAGTTCTGTATTTACTTATTACAAGTTCAGATCTTCAAGTTATAATTTGCAATCTTAATTTGAAGTTATCAATTCTAAGTCCTGTATTTGACAATTACAAGTTCAGATGTTCAAGTTATAATTAGCAATCATAATTTGAATTTTACAATTCTAAGTTCTGTATTTGTCTATTACAAGTTCAGATCTTCAAGTTATAATTTGCAATCATAATTAGAAGTTATCAATTCTAAGTTCTGCATTTGACAGTTACAAGTTCAGATCATTAAGATATAATTTGAAATAATAATTAGTATTTAACAAATTTAAGTTCTGTAATTCACTATTACAAGTTCAGATCTTCAAGTTATAATTTGCAATAATAATTAGAAGCTATCAATTTTAAGTTCTGTATTTGACAATTACAAGTTCAGATCTTCTAGATATAATTAGCAATCATAATTTGAATTTTACAATTCTAAGTTCAGTATTTGACTATTACAAGTTCAGATCTTCAAGTTATAATTTGCAATCATAATTTGAAGTTATCAATTCTAAGTTCTGTATTTGACATTTACAAGTTCAGATGTTCAAGTTATAATAAGCAATCATAATTTGAATTTTACAATTCTAAGTTCTGTATTTGACTACTACAAGTTCAGATCTTCAAGTTATAATTTGCAATTATAATTATAAGCTATCAATTTTAAGTTCTGTTTTTGACAATTACAAGTTCAGATCTTTAAGTTATAATTTGCACTAATAATTGGTATTTAACAATTCTAAGTTCTGTATTTGACTATTACAAGTTCAGATCTTCAAGTTATAATTTGCAATCATAATTTGAAGTTATCAATGCTAAGTTCTGTATTTGACAATTACAAGTTCAAATCTTCAAGTTATAATTAGCAATCATAATTTGTATTTAACAATTCGAAGTTCTGTATTTGACTATTACAAGTTCAGATCTTCAAATTATTATTTACAATCTTAGTTTGAAATTAACAATTTGATGTTCTGTATTTACTTATAACAAGTTCAGATCTTCAAGTTATAATTTGTAATTATAATTTATATTTAACAAATTTAAGTTCTGTAATTCACTATTACAAGTTCAGATCTTCAAGTTATAATTTGCAATAATAATTAGAACTATCAATTTTAAGTTCTGTATTTGACAATTACAAGTTAAGATCTTCAAGATATAATTAGCAATCATAATTTGTATTTAACAATTCGAAGTACTGTATTTGACTATTACAAGTTCAGATCTTCAAATTATTATTTAAAATTAACAATTCGAAGTTCTGTATTTACTTATTACAAGTTCAGATCTTCAAGTTATAATTTGCAATCATAATTTGAAGTTATCAATTCTAAGTTCTGTATTTGACAATTACAAGTTCAGATGTTCAAGTTATAATTAGCAATCATAATTTGAATTTTACATTTCTAAGTTCTGTATTTGACTATTACAAGTTCAGATCTTCAAGTTATAATTTGCAATCATAATTTGAAGTTATCAATGCTAAGTTCTGTATTTGACAATTACAAGTTCAGATCTTCAAGTTATAATTTGAACTAATAATTTGTATTTAACTATTCGAAGTTCTGTATTTGACTATTACAAGTTTAGATCTTCAAATGATAATTTGCAATTATAATTTGAAGTTATCCATTCTAAGTTCTGTATTTTTCAATTACAAGTTCAGATCTTCAAGTTATAATTAGCAATCATAATTTGTATTTAACAATTCGAAGTTCTGTATTTGACTATTACAAGTTCAGATCTTCAAATCATTATTTACAATCTTAGATTGAAATTAACAATTCGAAGTTCTGTATTTACATATTACAAGTTCAGATCTTCAAGTTGATACGATGTCCACGATAAATTGCGAAAACAAAACTTTTTCGGCTAGCTTCATCAAATCTCCAGGGTCGGCCGATACGGAATTCCCGGTCCCACAATGTCTTCGAGAATTGTGGGCCCCAATGATTACTTACCGTCCACACTTCAATTGTACAATGTCTACAAGAATCTTAGATACACACAAAAATAATCGGTAGGTAGGTACATTATTTAATGACAAAAAATAATTAATCAAAACAATGGCGACATTAATTTTTACGGCAAATTGTCGACAATGAACCTGCATTAACTTAAAGCTACTTATCTCTATATGTACAGCGGATACCAAATTAATTCTAATTTTCCGTTATCTTGAATGTCCATATAACTTGAAATCCGAAATTTAGTAATCTCACCAATCGCGATAAGAGTCGATATAACCCGGTCACTATATTGATCGATATTAATCCGATCTGCTTAATTCAAAGTCAATAATCATTCCATGGCTAGCGACATTAAAGATCGAGATGAACCGAGTCACGAGATTTATCGATATTAATCCGATCTGCATTAATCGAAAGTTACTAATTATTCCATCAATAGCGACAATGAAGATCGATATGAACAGATTCACTTATTTATCGATATTACTCCATATAGAGGTTGGTCCGGTAAGTATTAATGGAAAAGGAATAATAATTCCTTCGCTGTTTGGTTTGAAACACGCCCGCACTACTTAAAATTAGTGAACATGGTGTTTTTACTCACTTATTTATTAATTGAAGCGTGGACTGCCAAACTTCACAAAATAATGGTTTTTTCTTCTTTTAAGGCCTCACACTACAAACTCGATAACAATTTTACAACTTATCTCATCGAGAGCTCAAATCGGAATGCCGGTAGGCTCCGCTCAAGGCTAACCGTTGCCGCAACAAATGCAACCCTTGCACTATTTAAATCATTCCATAGGCGTAGAGCACCTAATTATTTTTTATTTAACATCTCAAGTACTTTAGTTTTTATTCCCAATATTTGGGACATTGTTAATCGTAACAAAGTTATAATTTGAAATTATAATTTATATTTAACAAATCTAAGTTCTGTAATTAACTATTACAAATTCAGATCGTCAAGTTATAATTTGCAATCATAATTTAAAGTTATCAATTCTAAGTTCTGTATTTGACAATTACAAGTTCTGATGTTCAAGTTATAATTAGCAATCATAATTTGAATTTTACAATTCTAAGTCTGTATTTGACTATTACAAGTTCAGATCTTCAAGTTATAATTTGCAATCATAATTAGAAGTTATCAATTCTAAGTTCTGTATTTTACAGTTACAAGTTCAGATCATTAAGTTATAATTTGAAATAATAATTAGTATTTAACAAATTTAAGTTCTGTAATTCACTATTACAAGTTCAGTTCTTCAAGTTATAATTTGCAATAATAATTAGAAGCTATCAATTTTAAGTTCTGTATTTGACAATTACAAGTTCAGATCTTCAAGATATAATTAGCAATCATAATTTGAATTTTACAATTCTAATTTCTGTATTTGACTATTACAAGTTCAGATCTTCAAGTTATAATTTGCAATCATAATTAAAAGTTATCAATTCTAAGTTCTGTATTGAACAGTTACAAGTTCAGATCATTAAGTTATAATTTGAAATAATAATTAGTATTTAACAAATTTCAGTTCTGTAATTCACTATTACAAGTTCAGATCTTCAAGTTATAATTTGCAATAATAATTAGAACTATCAATTTTTAGTTCTGTATTTGACAATTACAAGTTCAGATCTTCAAGTTATAATTTGAACTAATAATTTGTATTTAAATATTCGAAGTTCTGTATTTGACTATTACAAGTTCAGATCTTCAAATGATAATTTGCAATCATAATTTGAAGTTATCAATTCTAAGTTCTCTATTTGACAATTACAAGTTCAGATCTTCAAGTTATAATTAGAATTCATAATTTGTATTTAACAATTCGAAGTTCTGTATTTGACTATTACAAGTTCAGATCTTCAAATTATTATTTACAATCTTAGTTTGAAATTAACAATTCGAAGTTCTGTATTTACTTATTACAAGTTCAGATCTTCAAGTTATAATTTGAAATCATAATTTGAATTTTACAATTCTAAGTTCTGTATTTGACTATTACAAGTTCAGATCTTCAAGTTATAATTTGCAATCATAATTTGAAGTTATCAATTCGAAGTTCTGTATTTACTTATTACAAGTTCAGATCTTCAAGTTATAATTTGAAATCATAATTTGAATTTTACAATTCTAAGTTCTGTATTTGACTATTACAAGTTCAGATCTTCAAGTTATAATTTGATATCATAATTAGAAGTTATCAATTCTAAGTTCTGTATTTGACAGTTACAAGTTCAGATCATTAAGTTATAATTTGAAATAATAATTAGTATTTAACAAATTTAAGTTCTGTAATTCACTATTACAAGTTCAGATCTTCAAGTTATAATTTGCAATAATAATTAGAACTATCAATTTTAAGTTCTGTATTTGACAATTACAAGTTAAGATCTTCAAGATATAATTAGCAATCATAATTTGAATTTTACAATTCTAAGTTCAGTATTTGACTATTACAAGTTCAGATCTTCAAGTTATAATTTGCAATCATAATTTGAAGTTATCAATTCTATGTTCTGTATTTGACAATTACAAGTTCAGATCTTCAAGTTATAATTTGAACTAATAATTTGTATTTAACAATTCGAAGTTCTGTATTTGACTATTACAAGTTCAGATCTTCAAATTATTATTTAAAATCTTAGTTTGAAATTAACAATTCGAAGTTCTGTATTTACTTATTACAAGTTCAGATCTTCAAGTTATAATTTGCAATCTTAATTTGAAGTTATCAATTCTAAGTCCTGTATTTGACAATTACAAGTTCAGATGTTCAAGTTATAATTAGCAATCATAATTTGAATTTTACAATTCTAAGTTCTGTATTTGTCTATTACAAGTTCAGATCTTCAAGTTATAATTTGCAATCATAATTAGAAGTTATCAATTCTAAGTTCTGCATTTGACAGTTACAAGTTCAGATCATTAAGATATAATTTGAAATAATAATTAGTATTTAACAAATTTAAGTTCTGTAATTCACTATTACAAGTTCAGATCTTCAAGTTATAATTTGCAATAATAATTAGAAGCTATCAATTTTAAGTTCTGTATTTGACAATTACAAGTTCAGATCTTCTAGATATAATTAGCAATCATAATTTGAATTTTACAATTCTAAGTTCAGTATTTGACTATTACAAGTTCAGATCTTCAAGTTATAATTTGCAATCATAATTTGAAGTTATCAATTCTAAGTTCTGTATTTGACATTTACAAGTTCAGATGTTCAAGTTATAATAAGCAATCATAATTTGAATTTTACAATTCTAAGTTCTGTATTTGACTACTACAAGTTCAGATCTTCAAGTTATAATTTGCAATTATAATTATAAGCTATCAATTTTAAGTTCTGTTTTTGACAATTACAAGTTCAGATCTTTAAGTTATAATTTGCACTAATAATTGGTATTTAACAATTCTAAGTTCTGTATTTGACTATTACAAGTTCAGATCTTCAAGTTATAATTTGCAATCATAATTTGAAGTTATCAATGCTAAGTTCTGTATTTGACAATTACAAGTTCAAATCTTCAAGTTATAATTAGCAATCATAATTTGTATTTAACAATTCGAAGTTCTGTATTTGACTATTACAAGTTCAGATCTTCAAATTATTATTTACAATCTTAGTTTGAAATTAACAATTTGATGTTCTGTATTTACTTATAACAAGTTCAGATCTTCAAGTTATAATTTGTAATTATAATTTATATTTAACAAATCTAAGTTCTGTAATTAACTATTACAAGTTCAGATCTTCAAGTTATAATTTGCAATCATAATTTGAAGTTATCAATTCTAAGTTCTGTATTTGACAATTACAAGTTCAGATGTTCAAGTTATAATTAGCAATCATAATTTGAATTTTACAATTCTAAGTTCTGTATTTGACTATTACAAGTTCTGATCTTCAAGTTATAATTTGCAATCATAATTTGAAGTTATCAATGCTAAGTTCTGTATTTGACAATTACAAGTTCAGATCTTCAAGTTATAATTAGCAATCATAATTTGTATTTAACAATTCGAAGTTCTGTATTTGACTATTACAAGTTCAGATCTTCAAATGATAATTTGCAATCATAATTTGAAGTTATCAATTCTAAGTTCTGTATTTGACAATTACAAGTTCAGATCTTCAAGTTATAATTAGCAATCATAATTTGTATTTAACAATTCGAAGTTCTGTATTTGACTATTACAAGTTCAGATCTTCAAATTATTATTTACAATCTTAGTTTGAAATTAACAATTCGAAGTTCTGTATTTACTTATTACAAGTTCAGATCTTCAAGTTATAATTTGAAATCATAATTTGAATTTTACAATTCTAAGTTCTGTATTTGACTATTACAAGTTCAGATCTTCAAGTTATAATTTGCAATCATAATTTGAAGTTATCAATTCGAAGTTCTGTATTTACTTATTACAAGTTCAGATCTCCAAATTATAATTTGCAATCATAATTTGAATTTTACAATTCTAAGTTCTGTATTTGACTATTACAAGTTCAGATCTTCAAGTTATAATTTGCAATCATAATTAGAAGTTATCTATTCTAAGTTCTGTATTTGACTATTACAAGTTCTGATCTTCAAGTTATAATTTGCAATCATAATTTGAAGTTATCAATTCTAAGTTCTGTATTTGACAGTTCCAAGTTCAGATCATTAAGTTATAATTTGAAATAATAATTAGTATTTAACAAATTTAAGTTCTGTAATTCACTATTACAAGTTCAGATCTTCAAGTTATAATTTGCAATAATAATTAGAACTATCAATTTTAAGTTCTGTATTTGACAATTACTAGTTAAGATCTTCAAGATATAATTAGCAATCATAATTTGAAGTTATCAATGCTAAGTTCTGTATTTGACAATTACAAGTTCAGATCTTCAAGTTATAATTTGAACTAATAATTTGTATTTAACTATTCGAAGTTCTGTATTTGACTATTACAAGTTCAGATCTTCAAATGATAATTTGCAATCATAATTTGAAGTTATCAATTCTAAGTTCTGTATTTGACAATTACAAGTTCAGATCTTCAAGTTATAATTAGCAATCATAATTTGTATTTAACAATTCGAAGTTCTGTATTTGACTATTACAAGTTCAGATCTTCAAATTATTATTTACAATCTTAGTTAGAGATTAACAATTCGAAGTTCTGTATTTACTTATTACAAGTTCAGATCTTCAAGTTATAATTTGCAATTATAATTATAAGCTATCAATTTTAAGTTCTGTTTTTGACAATTACAAGTTCAGATCTTTAAGTTATAATTTGCACTAATAATTGGTATTTAACAATTCTAAGTTCTGTATTTGACTATTACAAGTTCAGATCTTCAAGTTATAATTTGCAATCATAATTTGAAGTTATCAATGCTAAGTTCTGTATTTGACAATTACAAGTTCAAATCTTCAAGTTATAATTAGCAATCATAATTTGTATTTAACAATTCGAAGTTCTGTATTTGACTGTTACAAGTTCAGATCTTCAAATTATTATTTACAATCTTAGTTTGAAATTAACAATTCGATGTTCTGTATTTACTTATTACAAGTTCAGATCTTCAAGTTATAATTTGTAATTATAATTTATATTTAACAAATCTAAGTTCTGTAATTAACTATTACAAGTTCAGATCTTCAAGTTATAATTTGTAATCATAATTTGAAGTTATCAATTCTAAGTTCTGTATTTGACAATTACAAGTTCAGATGTTCAAGTTATAATTAGCAATCATAATTTGAATTTTACAATTCTAAGTTCTGTATTTGACTATTACAAGTTCAGATCTTCAAGTTATAATTTGCAATCATAATTTGATGTTATCAATGCTAAGTTCTGTATTTGACAATTACAAGTTCAAATCTTCAAGTTATAATTAGCAATCATAATTTGTATTTAACAATTCGAAGTTCTGTATTTGACTATTACAAGTTCAGATCTTCAAATTATTATTTACAATCTTAGTTTGAAATTAACAATTCGATGTTCGGTATTTACTTATTACAAGTTCAGATCTTCAAGTTATAATTTGTAATTATAATTTATATTTAACAAATCTAAGTTGTGTAATTAACTATTACAAGTTCAGATCTTCAAGTTATAATTTGCAATCATAATTTGAAGTTATCAATTCTAAGTTCTGTATTGAACAGTTACAAGTTCAGATCATTAAGTTATAATTTGAAATAATAATTAGTATTTAACAAATTTCAGTTCTGTAATTCACTATTACAAGTTCAGATCTTCAAGTTATAATTTGCAATAATAAATTAGAACTATCAATTTTTAGTTCTGTATTTGACAATTACAAGTTCAGATCTTCGAGGTATAATTAGCAATCATAATTTGAATTTTACAATTCTAAGTTCAGTATTTGACTATTACCAGTTCAGATGTTCAAGTTATAATAAGCAATCATAATTTGAATTTTACAATTCTAAGTTCTGTATTTGACTACTACAAGTTCAGATCTTCAAGTTATAATTTGCAATTATAATTATAAGCTATCAATTTTAAGTTCTGTTTTTGACAATTACAAGTTCAGATCTTCAAGTTATAATTTGCACTAATAATTGGTATTTAACAATTCTAAGTTCTGTATTTGACTAATACAAGTTCAGATCTTCAAGTTATAATTTGCAATCATAATTTGAAGTTATCAATGCTAAGTTCTGTATTTGACAATTACAAGTTCAATCTTCAAGTTATAATTAGCAATCATAATTAGGATTTAACAATTCGAAGTTCTGTATTTGACTATCACAAGTTCAGATCTTCAAATTATTATTTACAATCTTAGTTTGAAATTAACAATTCGATGTTCTGTATTTACTTATTACAAGTTCAGATCTTCAAGTTATAATTTGTAATTATAATTTATATTTAACAAATCTAAGTTCTGTAATTAACTATTACAAGTTCAGATCTTCAAGTTATAATTTGCAATCATAATTTGAAGTTATCAATTCTAAGTTCTGTATTTGACAATTACAAGTTCAGATGTTCAAGTTATAATTAGCAATCATAATTTGAATTTTACAATTCTAAGTTCTGTATTTGACTATTACAAGTTCTGATCTTCAAGTTATAATTTGCAATCATAATTTGAAGTTATCAATGCTAAGTTCTGTATTTGACAATTACAAGTTCAGATCTTCAAGTTATAATTAGCAATCATAATTTGTATTTAACAATTCGAAGTTCTGTATTTGACTATTACAAGTTCAGATCTTCAAATGATAATTTGCAATCATAATTTGAAGTTATCAATTCTAAGTTCTGTATTTGACAATTACAAGTTCAGATCTTCAAGTTATAATTAGCATTCATAATTTGTATTTAACAATTCGAAGTTCTGTATTTGACTATTACAAGTTCAGATCTTCAAATTATTATTTACAATCTTAGTTTGAAATTAACAATTCGAAGTTTTGTATTTACTTATTACAAGTTCAGATCTTCAAGTTATAATTTGAAATCATAATTTGAATTTTACAATTCTAAGTTCTGTATTTGACTATTACAAGTTCAGATCTTCAAGTTATAATTTGCAATCATAATTTAAAGTTATCAATTCGAAGTTCTGTATTTACTTATTACAAGTTCAGATCTCCAAATTATAATTTGCAATCATAATTTGAATTTTACAATTCTAAGTTCTGTATTTGACTATTACAAGTTCAGATCTTCAAGTTATAATTTGCAATCATAATTAGAAGTTATCAATTCTAAGTTCTGTATTTGACAATTACAAGTTCAGATCATTAAGTTATAATTTGAAATAATAATTAGTATTTAACAAATTTAAGTTCTGTAATTCACTATTACAAGTTCAGATCTTCAAGTTATAATTAGCAATAATAATTAGAACTATCAATTTTAAGTTCTGTATTTGACAATTACAAGTTAAGATCTTCAAGTTATAATTTGCAATCATAATTTGAAGTTATCAATTCTAAGTTCTGTATTTGACAATTACAAGTTCAGATCTTCAAATTATTATTTAAAATCTTAGTTTGAAATTAACAATTCGAAGTTCTGTATTTACTTATTACAAGTTCAGATCTTCAAGTTATAATTTGCAATCATAATTTGAAATTAACAATTCGATGTTCTGTATTTACTTATTACAAGTTCAGATGTTCAAGTTATAATAAGCAATCATAATTTGAATTTTACAATTCTAAGTTCTGTATTTGACTACTACAAGTTCAGATCTTCAAGTTATAATTTGCAATTATAATTATAAGCTATCAATTTTAAGTTCTGTTTTTGACAATTACAAGTTCAGATCTTTAAGTTATAATTTGCACTAATAATTGGTATTTAACAATTCTAAGTTCTGTATTTGACTATTACAAGTTCAGATCTTCAAGTTATAATTTGCAATCATAATTTGAAGTTATCAATGCTAAGTTCTGTATTTGACAATTACAAGTTCAAATCTTCAAGTTATAATTAGCAATCATAACTTGTATTTAACAATTCGAAGTTCTGTTTTTGACTATTACAAGTTCTGATCTTCAAATTATTATTTACAATCTTAGTTTGAAATTAACAATTCGATGTTCTGTATTTACTTATTACAAGTTCAGATCTTCAAGTTATAATTTGTAATTATAGTTTATATTTAACAAATCTAAGTTCTGTAATTATCTATTACAAGTTCAGATCTTCAAGTTATAATTTGCAATCATAATTTGAAGTTATCAATTCTAAGTTCTGTATTTGACAATTACAAGTTCAGATGATCAAGTTATAATTAGCATTAATAATTTGAATTTTACAATTCTAAGTTCTGTATTTGACTATTACAAGTTCTGATCTTCAAGTTATAATTTGCAATCATAATTTGAAGTTATCAATTCTAAGTTCTGTATTTGACAGTTCCAAGTTCAGATCATTAAGTTATAATTTGAAATAATAATTAGTATTTAACAAATTTAAGTTCTGTAATTCACTATTACAAGTTCAGATCTTCAAGTTATAATTTGCAATAATAATTAGATCTATCAATTTTAAGTTCTGTATTTGACAATTACAAGTTAAGATCTTCAAGATATAATTAGCAATCATAATTTGAATTTTACAATTCTAAGTTCAGTATTTGACTATTACAAGTTCAGATCTTCAAGTTATAATTTGCAATCATAATTTGAAGTTATCAATGCTAAGTTCTGTATTTGACAATTACAAGTTCAGATCTTCAAGTTATAATTTGAACTAATAATTTGTATTTAACTATTCGAAGTTCTGTATTTGACTATTACAAGTTCAGATCTTCAAATGATAATTTGCAATCATAATTTGAAGTTATCAATTCTAAGTTCTGTATTTGACAATTACAAGTTCAGATCTTCAAGTTATAATTAGCAATCATAATTTGTATTTAACAATTCGAAGTTCTGTATTTGACTATTACAAGTTCAGATCTTCAAATTATTATTTACAATCTTAGTTAGAGATTAACAATTCGAAGTTCTGTATTTACTTATTACAAGTTCAGATCTTCAAGTTATAATTTGAAATCATAATTTGAATTTTACAGTTCTAAGTTCTGTATTTGACTATTACAAGTTCAGATCTTCAAGTTATACTTTGCAATCATAATTTGAAGTTATCAATTCGAAGTTCTGTATTTACTTATTACAAGTTCAGATCTTCAAATTATAATTTGCAATCATAATTTGAATTTTACAATTCTAAGTTCTGTATTTGACTATTACAAGTTCAGATCTTCAAGTTATAATTTGCAATCATAATTAGAAGTTATCAATTCTAAGTTCTGTATTTGACAGTTACAAGTTCAGATCATTAAGTTATAATTTGAAATAATAATTAGTATTTAACAAATTTAAGTTCTGTAATTCACTATTACAAGTTCAGATCTTCAAGTTATAATTTGCAATAATAATTAGAACTATCAATTTTAAGTTCTGTATTTGACAATTACAAGTTAAGATCTTCAAGTTATAATTTGCAATCATAATTAAAAGTTATCAATTCTAAGTTCTGTATTTGACAATTACAAATTCAGATCTTCAAATTATTATTTAAAATCTTAGTTTGAAATTAACAATTCGAAGTTCTGTATTTACTTATTACAAGTTCAGATCTTCAAGTTATAATTTGCAATCATAATTTGAAGTTATCAATTCTAAGTTCTGTATTTGAAAATTACAAGTTCAGATGTTCAAGTTATAATAAGCAATCATAATTTGAATTTTACAATTCTAAGTTCTGTATTTGACTACTACAAGTTCAGATCTTCAAGTTATAATTTGCAATTATAATTATAAGCTATCAATTTTAAGTTCTGTTTTTGACAATTACAAGTTCAGATCTTTAAGTTATAATTTGCACTAATAATTGGTATTTAACAATTCTAAGTTCTGTATTTGACTATTACAAGTTCAGATCTTCAAGTTATAATTTGCAATCATAATTTGAAGTTATCAATGCTAAGTTCTGTATTTGACAATTACAAGTTCAAATCTTCAAGTTATAATTAGCAATCATAATTTGTATTTAACAATTCGAAGTTCTGTATTTGACTATTACAAGTTCAGATCTTCAAATTATTATTTACAATCTTAGTTTGAAATTAACAATTCGATGTTCTGTATTTACTTATTACAAGTTCAGATCTTCAAGTTATAATTTGTAATTATAATTTATATTTAACAAATCTAAGTTCTGTAATTAACTATTACAAGTTCAGATCTTCAAGTTATAATTTGCAATCATAATTTGAAGTTATCAATTCTAAGTTCTGTATTTGACAATTACAAGTTCAGATGTTCAAGTTATAATTAGCAATCATAATTTGAATTTTACAATTCTAAGTTCTGTATTTGACTATTACAAGTTCTGATCTTCAAGTTATAATTTGCAATCATAATTTGAAGTTATCAATTCCAAGTTCTGTATTTGACAGTTCCAAGTTCAGATCATTAAGTTATAATTTGAAATAATAATTAGTATTTAACAAATTTAAGTTCTGTAATTCACTATTACAAGTTCAGATCTTCAAGTTATAATTTGCAATAATAATTAGAACTATCAATTTTAAGTTCTGTATTTGACAATTACAAGTTAAGATCTTCAAGATATAATTAGCAATCATAATTTGAATTTTACAATTCTAAGTTCAGTATTTGACTATTACAAGTTCAGATCTTCAAGTTATAATTTGCAATCATAATTTGAAGTTATCAATTCTAAGTTCTGTATTTGACAATTACAAGTTCAGATCTTCAAGTTATAATTTGAACTAATAATTTGTATTTAACAATTCGAAGTTCTGTATTTGACTATTACAAGTTCAGATCTTCAAATTATTATTTAAAATTAACAATTCGAAGTTCTGTATTTACTTATTACAAGTTCAGATCTTCAAGTTATAATTTGCAATCATAATTTGAAGTTATCAATTCTAAGTTCTGTATTTGACAATTACAAGTTCAGATGTTCAAGTTATAATTAGCAATCATAATTTGAATTTTACAATTCTAAGTTCTGTATTTGACTATTACAAGTTCAGATCTTCAAGTTATAATTTGCAATCATAATTTGAAGTTATCAATGCTAAGTTCTGTATTTGACAATTACAAGTTCAGATCTTCAAGTTATAATTTGAACTAATATTTTGTATTTAACTATTCGAAGTTCTGTATTTGACTATTACAAGTTTAGATCTTCAAATGATAATTTGCAATCATAATTTGAAGTTATCAATTCTAAGTTCTGTATTTGACAATTACAAGTTCAGATCTTCAAGTTATAATTAGCAATCATAATTTGTATTTAACAATTCGAAGTTCTGTATTTGACTATTACAAGTTCAGATCTTCATATCATTATTTACAATCTTAGATTGAAATTAACAATTCGAAGTTCTGTATTTACTTATTACAAGTTCAGATCTTCAAGTTATAATTTGAAATTATAATTTATATTTAACAAATCTAAGTTCTGTAATTAACTATTACAAATTCAGATCGTCAAGTTATAATTTGCAATCATAATTTGAAGTTATCAATTCTAAGTTCTGTATTTGACAATTACAAGTTCAGATGTTCAAGTTATAATTAGCAATCATAATTTGAATTTTACAATTCTAAGTCTGTATTTGACTATTACAAGTTCAGATCTTCAAGTTATAATTTGCAATCATAATTAGAAGTTATCAATTCTAAGTTCTGTATTTTACAGTTACAAGTTCAGATCATTAAGTTATAATTTAAATAATAATTAGTATTTAACAAATTTAAGTTCTGTAATTCACTATTACAAGTTCAGTTCTTCAAGTTATAATTTGCAATAATAATTAGAAGCTATCAATTTTAAGTTCTGTATTTGACAATTACAAGTTCAGATCTTCAAGATATAATTAGCAATCATATTTTGAATTTTACAATTCTAATTTCTGTATTTGACTATTACAAGTTCAGATCTTCAAGTTATAATTTGCAATCATAATTAAAAGTTATCAATTCTAAGTTCTGTATTTTACAGTTACAAGTTCAGATCATTAAGTTATAATTTGAAATAATAATTAGTATTTAACAAATTTCAGTTCTGTAATTCACTATTACAAGTTCAGATCTTCAAGTTATAATTTGCAATAATAATTAGAACTATCAATTTTTAGTTCTGTATTTGACAATTACAAGTTCAGATCTTCAAGGTATAATTAGCAATCATAATTTGAATTTTACAATTCTAAGTTCAGTATTTGGCAATTACCAGTAGAGATCTTCAAGTTATAATTTGCAATCATAATTTGAAGTTATCAATTCTAAGTTCTGTATTTGACAATTACAAGTTCAGAACTTCAAGTTATAATTTGAACTAATAATTTGTATTTACAATTCAAAGTTCTGTATTTCACTATTACAAGTTCAGATCTACAAATTATTATTTAAAATCTTAGTTGGAAATTAACAATTCGAATTTCTGTATTTACTTATTACAAGTTCAGATCTTCAAGTTATAATTAGCAATCATAATTTGTATTTAACAATTCGAAGTTCTGTATTTACTTATTACAAGTTCAGATCTTCAAGTTATAATTTGAAATTATAATTTATATTTAACAAATCTAAGTTCTGTAATTAACTATTACAAGTTCAGATCTTCAAGTTATAATTTGCAATCATAATTTGAAGTTATCAATTCTAAGTTCTGTATTTGACTATTACAAGTTCAGACGTTCAAGTTATAATTAGCAATCATAATTTGAATTTTACAATTCTAAGTTCTGTATTTGACTATTACAAGTTAAGAACTTCAAGTTATAATTTGCAATAATAATTAGAAGTTATCAATTCTAAGTTCTGTATTTGACAGTTCCAAGTTCAGATCATTAAGTTACAATTTGAAATAATAATTAGTATTTAACAAATTTAAGTTCTATAATTCACTATTACAAGTTCAGATCTTCAAATTATTATTAACAATCTTAGTTTGAAATTAACAATTCGAAGTTCTGTATTTACGTATTACAAGTTCAGATCTTCAAGTTATATTTTGAAATTATAATTTATATTTAACAAATCTAAGTTCTGTAATTAACTATTACAAGTTCAGATCTTCAAATTATAATTTGCAATCATAATTTGAATTTTACAATTCTAAGTTCTGTATTTGACTATTACAAGTTCAGATCTTCAAGTTATAATTTGCAATCATAATTAGTAGTTATCAATTCTAAGTTCTGTATTTGACAGTTACAAGTTCAGATCATTAAGTTATAATTTGAAATAATAATTAGTATTTAACAAATTTAAATTCTGTAATTCACTATTACAAGTTCAGATCTTCAAGTTATAATTTGCAATAATAATTAGAACTATCAATTTTAAGTTCTGTATTTGACAATTACAAGTTAGGATCTTCAAGTTATAATTTGCAATCATAATTTGAAGTTATCAATTCTAAGTTCTGTATTTGACAATTACAAGTTCAGATCTTCAAATTATTATTTAAAATCTTAGTTTGAAATTAACAATTCGAAGTTCTGTATTTACTTATTACAAGTTCAGATCTTCAAGTTATAATTTGCAATCATAATTTGAAGTTATCAATTCTAAGTTCTGTATTTGAAAATTACAAGTTCAGATGTTCAAGTTATAATAAGCAATCATAATTTGAATTTTACAATTCTAAGTTCTGTATTTGACTACTACAAGTTCAGATCTTCAAGTTATAATTTGCAATTATAATTATAAGCTATCAATTTTAAGTTCTGTTTTTGACAATTACAAGTTCAGATCTTTAAGTTATAATTTGCACTAATAATTGGTATTTAACAATTCTAAGTTCTGTATTTGACTATTACAAGTTCAGATCTTCAAGTTATAATTTGCAATCATAATTTATATTTAACAAATCTAAGTTCTGTAATTAACTATTACAAGTTCAGATCTTCAAGTTATAATTTGCAATCATAATTTGAAGTTATCAATTCTAAGTTCTGTATTTGACAATTACAAGTTCAGATGTTCAAGTTATAATTAGCAATCATAATTTGAATTTTACAATTCTAAGTTCTGTATTTGACTATTACAAGTTCTGATCTTCAAGTTATAATTTGCAATCATAATTTGAAGTTATCAATTCTAAGTTCTGTATTTGACAGTTCCAAGTTCAGATCATTAAGTTATAATTTGAAATAATAATTAGTATTTAACAAATTTAAGTTCTGTAATTCACTATTACAAGTTCAGATCTGCAAGTTATAATTTGCAATAATAATTAGAACTATCAATTTTAAGTTCTGTATTTGACAATTACAAGTTAAGATCTTCAAGATATAATTAGCAATCATAATTTGAATTTTACAATTCTAAGTTCAGTATTTGACTATTACAAGTTCAGATCTTCAAGTTATAATTTGCAACCATAATTTGAAGTTATCAATTCTAAGTTCTGTATTTGACAATTACAAGTTCAGATCTTCAAGTTATAATTTGAACTAATAATTTGTATTTAACAATTCGAAGTTCTGTATTTGACTATTACAAGTTCAGATCTTCAAATTATTATTTAAAATTAACAATTCGAAGTTCTGTATTTACTTATTACAAGTTCAGATCTTCAAGTTATAATTTGCAATCATAATTTGAAGTTATCAATTCTAAGTTCTGTATTTGACAATTACAAGTTCAGATGTTCAAGTTATAATTAGCAATCATAATTTGAATTTTACAATTCTAAGTTCTGTATTTGACTATTACAAGTTCAGATCTTCAAGTTATAATTTGCAATCATAATTTGAAGTTATCAATGCTAAGTTCTGTATTTGACAATTACAAGTTCAGATCTTCAAGTTATAATTTGAACTAATAATTTGTATTTAACTATTCGAAGTTCTGTATTTGACTATTACAAGTTTAGATCTTCAAATGATAATTTGCAATCATAATTTGAAGTTATCAATTCTAAGTTCTGTATTTGACAATTACAAGTTCAGATCTTCAAGTTATAATTAGCAATCATAATTTGTATTTAACAATTCGAAGTTCTGTATTTGACTATTACAAGTTCAGATCTTCAAATCATTATTTACAATCTTAGATTGAAATTAACAATTCGAAGTTCTGTATTTACTTATTACAAGTTCAGATCTTCAAGTTATAATTTGAAATTATAATTTATATTTAACAAATCTAAGTTCTGTAATTAACTATTACAAATTCAGATCGTCAAGTTATAATTTGCAATCATAATTTGAAGTTATCAATTCTAAGTTCTGTATTTGACAATTACAAGTTCAGATGTTCAAGTTATAATTAGCAATCATAATTTGAATTTTACAATTCTAAGTCTGTATTTGACTATTACAAGTTCAGATCTTCAAGTTATAATTTGCAATCATAATTAGAAGTTATCAATTCTAAGTTCTGTATTTTACAGTTACAAGTTCATATCATTAAGTTATAATTTAAATAATAATTAGTATTTAACAAATTTAAGTTCTGTAATTCACTATTACAAGTTCAGTTCTTCAAGTTATAATTTGCAATAATAATTAGAAGCTATCAATTTTTAGTTCTGTATTTGACAATTACAAGTTCAGATCTTCAAGATATAATTAGCAATCATAATTTGAATTTTACAATTCTAATTTCTGTATTTGACTATTACAAGTTCAGATCTTCAAGTTATAATTTGCAATCATAATTAAAAGTTATCAATTCTAAGTTCTGTATTGAACAGTTACAAGTTCAGATCATTAAGTTATAATTTGAAATAATAATTAGTATTTAACAAATTTCAGTTCTGTAATTCACTATTACAAGTTCAGATCTTCAAGTTATAATTTGCAATAATAATTAGAACTATCAATTTTTAGTTCTGTATTTGACAATTACAAGTTCAGATCTTCAAGGTATAGTTAGCAATCATAATTTGAATTTTACAATTCTAAGTTCAGTATTTGGCAATTACCAGTTCAGATCTTCAAGTTATAATTTGCAATCATAATTTGAAGTTATCAATTCTAAGTTCTGTATTTGACAATTACAAGTTCAGAACTTCAAGTTATAATTTGAACTAATAATTTGTATTTACAATTCGAAGTTCTGTATTTGACTATTACAAGTTCAGATCTTCAAATTATTATTAACAATCTTAGTTTGAAATTAACAATTCGAAGTTCTGTATTTACGTATTACAAGTTCAGATCTTCAAGTTATATTTTGAAATTATAATTTATATTTAACAAATCTAAGTTCTGTAATTAACTATTACAAGTTCAGATCTTCAAGTTATAATTTGCAATCATAATTTGAAGTTATCAATTCTAAGTTCTGTATTTGACAATTACAAGTTCAGATCTTCAAGATATAATTAGCAATAATAATTTGAATTTTACAATTCTAAGTTCAGTATTTGACTATTACAAGTTCAGATCTTCAAGTTATAATTTGCAATCATAATTTGAAGTTATCAATTCTAAGTTCTGTATTGGACAATTACAAGTTCAGATCTTCAAGTTATAATTTGAACTAATAATTTGTATTTAACAATTCGAAGTTCTGTATTTGACTATTACAAGTTCAGATCTTCAAATTATTATTTAAAATCTTAGATTGAAATTAACAATTCGAAGTTCTGTATTTACTTATTACAAGTTCAGATCTTCAAGTTATAATTTGCAATCATAATTTGAAGTTATCAATTCTAAGTTCTGTATTTGAAAATTACAAGTTCAGATGTTCAAGTTATAATAAGCAATCATAATTTGAATTTTACAATTCTAAGTTCTGTATTTGACTACTACAAGTTCAGATCTTCAAGTTATAATTTGCAATTATAATTATAAGCTATCAATTTTAAGTTCTGTTTTTGACAATTACAAGTTCAGATCTTTAAGTTATAATTTGCACTAATAATTGGTATTTAACAATTCTAAGTTCTGTATTTGACTATTACAAGTTCAGATCTTCAAGTTATAATTTGCAATCATAATTTATATTTAACAAATCTAAGTTCTGTAATTAACTATTACAAGTTCAGATCTTCAAGTTATAATTTGCAATCATAATTTGAAGTTATCAATTCTAAGTTCTGTATTTGACAATTACAAGTTCAGATGTTCAAGTTATAATTAGCAATCATAATTTGAATTTTACAATTCTAAGTTCTGTATTTGACTATTACAAGTTCTGATCTTCAAGTTATAATTTGCAATCATAATTTGAAGTTATCAATTCTAAGTTCTGTATTTGACAGTTCCAAGTTCAGATCATTAAGTTATAATTTGAAATAATAATTAGTATTTAACAAATTTAAGTTCTGTAATTCACTATTACAAGTTCAGATCTGCAAGTTATAATTTGCAATAATAATTAGAACTATCAATTTTAAGTTCTGTATTTGACAATTACAAGTTAAGATCTTCAAGATATAATTAGCAATCATAATTTGAATTTTACAATTCTAAGTTCAGTATTTGACTATTACAAGTTCAGATCTTCAAGTTATAATTTGCAACCATAATTTGAAGTTATCAATTCTAAGTTCTGTATTTGACAATTACAAGTTCAGATCTTCAAGTTATAATTTGAACTAATAATTTGTATTTAACAATTCGAAGTTCTGTATTTGACTATTACAAGTTCAGATCTTCAAATTATTATTTAAAATTAACAATTCGAAGTTCTGTATTTACTTATTACAAGTTCAGATCTTCAAGTTATAATTTGCAATCATAATTTGAAGTTATCAATTCTAAGTTCTGTATTTGACAATTACAAGTTCAGATGTTCAAGTTATAATTAGCAATCATAATTTGAATTTTACAATTCTAAGTTCTGTATTTGACTATTACAAGTTCAGATCTTCAAGTTATAATTTGCAATCATAATTTGAAGTTATCAATGCTAAGTTCTGTATTTGACAATTACAAGTTCAGATCTTCAAGTTATAATTTGAACTAATAATTTGTATTTAACTATTCGAAGTTCTGTATTTGACTATTACAAGTTTAGATCTTCAAATGATAATTTGCAATCATAATTTGAAGTTATCAATTCTAAGTTCTGTATTTGACAATTACAAGTTCAGATCTTCAAGTTATAATTAGCAATCATAATTTGTATTTAACAATTCGAAGTTCTGTATTTGACTATTACAAGTTCAGATCTTCAAATCATTATTTACAATCTTAGATTGAAATTAACAATTCGAAGTTCTGTATTTACTTATTACAAGTTCAGATCTTCAAGTTATAATTTGAAATTATAATTTATATTTAACAAATCTAAGTTCTGTAATTAACTATTACAAATTCAGATCGTCAAGTTATAATTTGCAATCATAATTTGAAGTTATCAATTCTAAGTTCTGTATTTGACAATTACAAGTTCAGATGTTCAAGTTATAATTAGCAATCATAATTTGAATTTTACAATTCTAAGTCTGTATTTGACTATTACAAGTTCAGATCTTCAAGTTATAATTTGCAATCATAATTAGAAGTTATCAATTCTAAGTTCTGTATTTTACAGTTACAAGTTCAGATCATTAAGTTATAATTTAAATAATAATTAGTATTTAACAAATTTAAGTTCTGTAATTCACTATTACAAGTTCAGTTCTTCAAGTTATAATTTGCAATCTTAATTTGAAGTTATCAATTCTAAGTTCTGTATTTGACAATTACAAGTTCAGATGTTCAAGTTATAATTAGCAATCATAATTTGAATTTTACAATTCTAAGTTCTGTATTTGACTATTACAAGTTCAGATCTTCAAGTTATAATTTGCAATCATAATTAGAAGTTATCAATTCTAAGTTCTGTATTTGACAGTTACAAGTTCAGATCATTAAGATATAATTTGAAATAATAATTAGTATTTAACAAATTTAAGTTCTGTAATTCACTATTACAAGTTCAGATCTTCAAGTTATAATTTGCAATAATAATTAGAAGCTATCAATTTTAAGTTCTGTATTTGACAATTACAAGTTCAGATCTTCAAGATATAATTAGCAATCATAATTTGAATTTTACAATTCTAAGTTCAGTATTTGACTATTACAAGTTCAGATCTTCAAGTTATAATTTGCAATCTTAATTTGAAGTTATCAATTCTAAGTTCTGTATTTGACATTTACAAGTTCAGATGTTCAAGTTATAATAAGCAATCATAATTTGAATTTTACAATTCTAAGTGCTGTATTTGACTACTACAAGTTCAGATCTTTAAGTTATAATTTGCACTAATAATTGGTATTTAACAATTCTAAGTTCTGTATTTGACTATTACAAGTTCAGATCTTCAAGTTATAATTTGCAATCATAATTTGAAGTTATCAATGCTAAGTTCTGTATTTGACAATTACAAGTTCAAATCTTCAAGTTATAATTAGCAATCATAATTTGTATTTAACAATTCGAAGTTCTGTATTTGACTATTACAAGTTCAGATCTTCAAATTATTATTTACAATCTTAGTTGGAAATTAACAATTCGATGTTCTGTATTTACTTATTACAAGTTCAGATCTTCAAGTTATCTTCAAGTTATTTGTAATTATAATTTATATTTAACAAATCTAAGTTCTGTAATTAACTATTACAAGTTCACATCTTCAAGTTATAATTTGCAATCATAATTTGAAGTTATCAATTCTAAGTTCTGTATTTGACAATTACAAGTTCAGATGTTCAAGTTATAATTAGCAATCATAATTTGAATTTTACAATTCTAAGTTCTGTATTTGACTATTACAAGTTCAGATCTTCAAGTTATAATTTGCAATCATAATTTGAAGTTATCAATGCTAAGTTCTGTATTTGACAATTACAAGTTCAAATCTTCAAGTTATAATTAGCAATCATAATTTGTATTTAACAATTCGAAGTTCTGTATTTGACTATTACAAGTTCAGATCTTCAAATTATTATTTACAATCTTAGTTTGAAATTAACAATTCGATGTTCTGTATTTACTTATTACAAGTTCAGATCTTCAAGTTATAATTTGTAATTATAATTTATATTTAACAAATCTAAGTTCTGTAATTAACTATTACAAGTTCAGATCTTCAAGTTATAATTTGCAATCATAATTTGTAGTTATCAATTCTAAGTTCTGTATTTGACAGTTACAAGTTCAGATCATTAAGTTATAATTTGAAATAATAATTAGTATTTAACAAATTTAAGTTCTGTAATTCACTATTACAAGTTCAGATCTTCAAGTTATAATTTGCAATAATAATTAGAACTATCAATTTTAAGTTCTGTATTTGACAATTACAAGTTAAGATCTTCAAGATATAATTAGCAATCATAATTTGAATTTTACAATTCTAAGTTCAGTATTTGACTATTACAAGTTCAGATCTTCAAGTTATAATTTGCAATCATAATTTGAAGTTATCAATTCTAAGTTCTGTATTTGACAATTACAAGTTCAGATCTTCTAGTTATAATTTGAACTAATAATTTGTATTTAACAATTCGAAGTTCTGTATTTGACTATTACAAGTTCAGATCTTCAAATTATTATTTAAAATCTTAGTTTGAAATTAACAATTCGAAGTTCTGTATTTACTTATTACAAGTTCAGATCTTCAAGTTATAATTTGCAATCATAATTTGAAGTTATCAATTCTAAGTTCTGTATTTGACAATTACAAGTTCAGATGTTCAAGTTATAATTAACAATCATAATTTGTATTTAACAATTCGAAGTTCTGTATTTGACTATTACAAGTTCAGATCTTCAAATCATTATTTACAATCTTAGTTTGAAATTAACAATTCGAAGTTCGGTATTTACTTATTACAAGTTCAGATCTTCGAGTTATAATTTGCAATCATAATTTGAAGTTATCAATTCTAAGTTCTGTATTTGACAATTACAAGTTCAGATGTTCAAGTTATAATTAGCAATCATAATTTGAATTTTACAATTCTAAGTTCTGTATTTGACTATTACAAGTTCAGATCTTCAAGTTATAATTTGCAATCATAATTAGAAGTTATCAATTCTAAGTTCTGTATTTTACAGTTACAAGTTCAGATCATTAAGTTATAATTTGAAATAATAATTAGTATTTAACAAATTTAAGTTCTGTAATTCACTATTACAAGTTCAGTTCTTCAAGTTATAATTTGCAATAATAATTAGAAGCTATCAATTTTAAGTTCTGTATTTGACAATTACAAGTTCAGATCTTCAAGATATAATTAGCAATCATAATTTGAATTTTACAATTCTAATTTCTGTATTTGACTATTACAAGTTCAGATCTTCAAGTTATAATTTGCAATCATAATTAAAAGTTATCAATTCTAAGTTCTGTATTGAACAGTTACAAGTTCAGATCATTAAGTTATAATTTGAAATAATAATTAGTATTTAACAAATTTCAGTTCTGTAATTCACTATTACAAGTTCAGATCTTCAAGTTATAATTTGCAATAATAATTAGAACTATCAATTTTTAGTTCTGTATTTGACAATTACAAGTTCAGATCTTCAAGGTATAATTAGCAATCATAATTTGAATTTTACAATTCTAAGTTCAGTATTTGACTATTACCAGTTCAGATGTTCAAGTTATAATAAGCAATCATAATTTGAATTTTACAATTCTAAGTTCTGTATTTGACTACTACAAGTTCAGATCTTCAAGTTATAATTTGCAATTATAATTATAAGCTATCAATTTTAAGTTCTGTTTTTGACAATTACAAGTTCAGATCTTCAAGTTATAATTTGCACTAGTAATTGGTATTTAACAATTCTAAGTTCTGTATTTGACTATTACAAGTTCAGATCTTCAAGTTATAATTTGCAATCATAATTTGAAGTTATCAATTCTAAGTTCTGTATTTGACAATTACAAGTTCAGATGTTCAAGTTATAATTAGCAATCATAATTTGAATTTTACAATTCTAAGTTCTGTATTTGACTATTACAAGTTCTGATCTTCAAGTTATAATTTGCAATCATAATTTGAAGTTATCAATTCTAAGTTCTGTATTTGACAGTTCCAAGTTCAGATCATTAAGTTATAATTTGAAATAATAATTAGTATTTAACAAATTTCAGTTCTGTAATTCACTATTACAAGTTCAGATCTTCAAGTTATAATTTGCAATAATAATTACAACTATCAATTATAAGTTCTGTATTTGACAATTACAAGTTAAGATCTTCAAGATATAATTAGCAATCATAATTTGAATTTTACAATTCTAAATTCAGTATTTGACTATTACAAGTTCAGATCTTCAAGTTATAATTTGCAATTATAATTATAAGCTATCAATTTTAAGTTCTGTTTTTGACAATTACAAGTTCAGATCTTCAAGTTATAATTTGCAATCATAATTATAAGCTATCAATTTTAAGTTCTGTTTTTGACAATTACAAGTTAAGATCTTCAAGATATAATTAGCAATCATAATTTGAATTTTACAATTCTAAGTTCTGTATTTGACTATTACAAGTTCAGATCTTCAAGTTATAATTTGCAATCATAATTTGAAGTTATCAATGCTAAGTTCTGTATTTGACAATTACAAGTTCAAATCTTCAAGTTATAATTAGCAATCATAATTTGTATTTAACAATTCGAAGTTCTGTATTTGACTATTACAAGTTCAGATCTTCAAATTATTATTTACAATCTTAGTTGGAAATTAACAATTCGATGTTCTGTATTTACTTATTACAAGTTCAGATCTTCAAGTTATAATTTGTAATTATAATTTATATTTAACAAATCTAAGTTCTGTAATTAACTATTACAAGTTCACATCTTCAAGTTATAATTTGCAATCATAATTTGAAGTTATCAATTCTAAGTTCTGTATTTGACAATTACAAGTTCAGATGTTCAAGTTATAATTAGCAATCATAATTTGAATTTTACAATTCTAAGTTCTGTATTTGACTATTACAAGTTCAGATCTTCAAGTTATAATTTGCAATCATAATTTGAAGTTATCAATGCTAAGTTCTGTATTTGACAATTACAAGTTCAAATCTTCAAGTTATAATTAGCAATCATAATTTGTATTTAACAATTCGAAGTTCTGTATTTGACTATTACCAGTTCAGATGTTCAAGTTATAATAAGCAATCATAATTTGAATTTTACAATTCTAAGTTCTGTATTTGACTACTACAAGTTCAGATCTTCAAGTTATAATTTGCAATTATAATTATAAGCTATCAATTTTAAGTTCTGTTTTTGACAATTACAAGTTCAGATCTTCAAGTTATAATTTGCACTAGTAATTGGTATTTAACAATTCTAAGTTCTGTATTTGACTATTACAAGTTCAGATCTTCAAGTTATAATTTGCAATCATAATTTGAAGTTATCAATTCTAAGTTCTGTATTTGACAATTACAAGTTCAGATGTTCAAGTTATAATTAGCAATCATAATTTGAATTTTACAATTCTAAGTTCTGTATTTGACTATTACAAGTTCTGATCTTCAAGTTATAATTTGCAATCATAATTTGAAGTTATCAATTCTAAGTTCTGTATTTGACAGTTCCAAGTTCAGATCATTAAGTTATAATTTGAAATAATAATTAGTATTTAACAAATTTCAGTTCTGTAATTCACTATTACAAGTTCAGATCTTCAAGTTATAATTTGCAATAATAATTACAACTATCAATTATAAGTTCTGTATTTGACAATTACAAGTTAAGATCTTCAAGATATAATTAGCAATCATAATTTGAATTTTACAATTCTAAATTCAGTATTTGACTATTACAAGTTCAGATCTTCAAGTTATAATTTGCAATTATAATTATAAGCTATCAATTTTAAGTTCTGTTTTTGACAATTACAAGTTCAGATCTTCAAGTTATAATTTGCAATCATAATTATAAGCTATCAATTTTAAGTTCTGTTTTTGACAATTACAAGTTAAGATCTTCAAGATATAATTAGCAATCATAATTTGAATTTTACAATTCTAAGTTCTGTATTTGACTATTACAAGTTCAGATCTTCAAGTTATAATTTGCAATCATAATTTGAAGTTATCAATGCTAAGTTCTGTATTTGACAATTACAAGTTCAAATCTTCAAGTTATAATTAGCAATCATAATTTGTATTTAACAATTCGAAGTTCTGTATTTGACTATTACAAGTTCAGATCTTCAAATTATTATTTACAATCTTAGTTGGAAATTAACAATTCGATGTTCTGTATTTACTTATTACAAGTTCAGATCTTCAAGTTATAATTTGTAATTATAATTTATATTTAACAAATCTAAGTTCTGTAATTAACTATTACAAGTTCACATCTTCAAGTTATAATTTGCAATCATAATTTGAAGTTATCAATTCTAAGTTCTGTATTTGACAATTACAAGTTCAGATGTTCAAGTTATAATTAGCAATCATAATTTGAATTTTACAATTCTAAGTTCTGTATTTGACTATTACAAGTTCAGATCTTCAAGTTATAATTTGCAATCATAATTTGAAGTTATCAATGCTAAGTTCTGTATTTGACAATTACAAGTTCAAATCTTCAAGTTATAATTAGCAATCATAATTTGTATTTAACAATTCGAAGTTCTGTATTTGACTATTACAAGTTCAGATCTTCAAATTATTATTTACAATCTTAGTTTGAAATTAACAATTCGATGTTCTGTATTTACTTATTACAAGTTCAGATCTTCAAGTTATAATTTGTAATTATAATTTATATTTAACAAATCTAAGTTCTGTAATTAACTATTACAAGTTCAGATCTTCAAGTTATAATTTGCAATCATAATTTGTAGTTATCAATTCTAAGTTCTGTATTTGACA
This sequence comes from Cantharis lateralis, assembly GCA_963170105.1. Taxonomy (NCBI): domain Eukaryota; kingdom Metazoa; phylum Arthropoda; class Insecta; order Coleoptera; family Cantharidae; genus Cantharis; species Cantharis lateralis. The sequence goes on along the minus strand of CAUJGK010000001.1, from coordinate 790,046 downwards.
GTTACAAGTTCAGATCATTAAGTTATAATTTGAAATAATAATTAGTATTTAACAAATTTAAGTTCTGTAATTCACTATTACAAGTTCAGATCTTCAAGTTATAATTTGCAATAATAATTAGAACTATTAATTTTAAGTTCTGTATTTGACAATTACAAGTTAAGATCTTCAAGATATAATTAGCAATCATAATTTGAATTTTACAATTCTAAGTTCAGTATTTGACTATTACAAGTTCAGATCTTCAAGTTATAATTTGCAATCATAATTTGAAGTTATCAATTCTAAGTTCTGTATTTGACAATTACAAGTTCAGATCTTCTAGTTATAATTTGAACTAATAATTTGTATTTAACAATTCGAAGTTCTGTATTTGACTATTACAAGTTCAGATCTTCAAATTATTATTTAAAATCTTAGTTTGAAATTAACAATTCGAAGTTCTGTATTTACTTATTACAAGTTCAGATCTTCAAGTTATAATTTGCAATCATAATTTGAAGTTATCAATTCTAAGTTCTGTATTTGACAATTACAAGTTCAGATGTTCAAGTTATAATTAACAATCATAATTTGTATTTAACAATTCGAAGTTCTGTATTTGACTATTACAAGTTCAGATCTACAAATCATTATTTACAATCTTAGTTTGAAATTAACAATTCGAAGTTCGGTATTTACTTATTACAAGTTCAGATCTTCGAGTTATAATTTGCAATCATAATTTGAAGTTATCAATTCTAAGTTCTGTATTTGACAATTACAAGTTCAGATGTTCAAGTTATAATTAGCAATCATAATTTGAATTTTACAATTCTAAGTTCTGTATTTGACTATTACAAGTTCAGATCTTCAAGTTATAATTTGCAATCATAATTAGAAGTTATCAATTCTAAGTTCTGTATTTTACAGTTACAAGTTCAGATCATTAAGTTATAATTTGAAATAATAATTAGTATTTAACAAATTTAAGTTCTGTAATTCACTATTACAAGTTCAGTTCTTCAAGTTATAATTTGCAATAATAATTAGAAGCTATCAATTTTAAGTTCTGTATTTGACAATTACAAGTTCAGATCTTCAAGATATAATTAGCAATCATAATTTGAATTTTACAATTCTAATTTCTGTATTTGACTATTACAAGTTCAGATCTTCAAGTTATAATTTGCAATCATAATTAAAAGTTATCAATTCTAAGTTCTGTATTGAACAGTTACAAGTTCAGATCATTAAGTTATAATTTGAAATAATAATTAGTATTTAACAAATTTCAGTTCTGTAATTCACTATTACAAGTTCAGATCTTCAAGTTATAATTTGCAATAATAATTAGAACTATCAATTTTTAGTTCTGTATTTGACAATTACAAGTTCAGATCTTCAAGGTATAATTAGCAATCATAATTTGAATTTTACAATTCTAAGTTCAGTATTTGACTATTACCAGTTCAGATGTTCAAGTTATAATAAGCAATCATAATTTGAATTTTACTATTCTAAGTTCTGTATTTGACTACTACAAGTTCAGATCTTCAAGTTATAATTTGCAATTATAATTATAAGCTATCAATTTTAAGTTCTGTTTTTGACAATTACAAGTTCAGATCTTCAAGTTATAATTTGCACTAGTAATTGGTATTTAACAATTCTAAGTTCTGTATTTGACTATTACAAGTTCAGATCTTCAAGTTATAATTTGCAATCATAATTTGAAGTTATCAATTCTAAGTTCTGTATTTGACAATTACAAGTTCAGATGTTCAAGTTATAATTAGCAATCATAATTTGAATTTTACAATTCTAAGTTCTGTATTTGACTATTACAAGTTCTGATCTTCAAGTTATAATTTGCAATCATAATTTGAAGTTATCAATTCTAAGTTCTGTATTTGACAGTTCCAAGTTCAGATCATTAAGTTATAATTTGAAATAATAATTAGTATTTAACAAATTTCAGTTCTGTAATTCACTATTACAAGTTCAGATCTTCAAGTTATAATTTGCAATAATAATTACAACTATCAATTATAAGTTCTGTATTTGACAATTACAAGTTAAGATCTTCAAGATATAATTAGCAATCATAATTTGAATTTTACAATTCTAAATTCAGTATTTGACTATTACAAGTTCAGATCTTCAAGTTATAATTTGCAATTATAATTATAAGCTATCAATTTTAAGTTCTGTTTTTGACAATTACAAGTTCAGATCTTCAAGTTATAATTTGCACTAATAATTGGTATTTAACAATTCTAAGTTCTGTATTTGACTATTACAAGTTCAGATCTTCAAGTTATAATTTGCAATCATAATTTGAAGTTATCAATTCTAAGTTCTGTATTTGACAATTACAAGTTCAGATGTTCAAGTTATAATTAGCAATCATAATTTGAATTTTACAATTCTAAGTTCTGTATTTGACTATTACAAGTTCTGATCTTCAAGTTATAATTTGCAATCATAATTTGAAGTTATCAATGCTAAGTTCTTTATTTGACTATTACAAGTTCAGATCTTCAAGTTATAATTTGAACTAATAATTTGTATTTAACTATTCGAAGTTCTGTATTTGACTATTACAAGTTCAGATCTTCAAATGATAATTTGCAATCATAATTTGAAGTTATCAATTCTAAGTTCTGTATTTGACAATTACAAGTTCAGATCTTCAAGTTATAATTAGCAATCATAATTTGTATTTAACAATTCGAAGTTCTGTATTTGACTATTACAAGTTCAGATCTTCAAATTATTATTTACAATCTTAGTTTGAAATTAACAATTCGAAGTTCTGTATTTACTTATTACAAGTTCAGATCTTCAAGTTATAATTTGAAATCATAATTTGAATTTTACAATTCTAAGTTCTGTATTTGACTATTACAAGTTCAGATCTTCAAGTTATAATTTGCAATCATAATTAGAAGTTATCAATTCTAAGTTCTGTATTTGACAGTTACAAGTTCAGATCATTAAGTTATAATTTGAAATAATAATTAGTATTTAACAAATTTAAGTTCTGTAATTCACTATTACAAGTTCAGATCTTCAAGTTATAATTTGCAATAATAATTAGAACTATCAATTTTAAGTTCTGTATTTGACAATTACAAGTTAAGATCTTCAAGTTATAATTTGCAATCATAATTTGAAGTTATCAATTCTAAGTTCTGTATTGGCAATTACAAGTTCAGATCTTCAAATTATTATTTAAAATCTTAGTTTGAAATTAACAATTCGAAGTTCTGTATTTACTTATTACAAGTTCAGATCTTCAAGTTATAATTTGCAATCATAATTTGAAGTTATCAATTCTAAGTTCTGTATTTGAAAATTACAAGTTCAGATGTTCAAGTTATAATAAGCAATCATAATTTGAATTTTACAATTCTAAGTTCTGTATTTGACTACTACAAGTTCAGATCTTCAAGTTATAATTTGCAATTATAATTATAAGCTATCAATTTTAAGTTCTGTTTTTGACAATTACAAGTTCAGATCTTTAAGTTATAATTTGCACTAATAATTGGTATTTAACAATTCTAAGTTCTGTATTTGACTATTACAAGTTCAGATCTTCAAGTTATAATTTGTAATTATAATTTATATTTAACAAATCTAAGTTCTGTAATTAACTATTACAAGTTCAGATCTTCAAGTTATAATTTGCAATCATAATTTGAAGTTATCAATTCTAAGTTCTGTATTTGACAATTACAAGTTCAGATGTTCAAGTTACAATTAGCAATCATAATTTGAATTTAACAATTCTAAGTTCTGTATTTGACTATTACAAGTTCTGATCTTCAAGTTATAATTTGCAATCATAATTTGAAGTTATCAATTCTAAGTTCTGTATTTGACAGTTCCAAGTTCAGATCATTAAGTTATAATTTGAAATAATAATTAGTATTTAACAAATTTAAGTTCTGTAATTCACTATTACAAGTTCAGATCTTCAAGTTATAATTTGCAATAATAATTAGAACTATCAATTTTAAGTTCTGTATTTGACAATTACAAGTTAAGATCTTCAAGATATAAATAGCAATCATAATTTGAATTTTACAATTCTAAATTCAGTATTTGACTATTACAAGTTCAGATCTTCAAGTTATAATTTGCAATCATAATTTGAAGTTATCAATGCTAAGTTCTGTATTTGACAATCACAAGTTTAAATCTTCAAGTTATAATTAGCAATCATAATTTGTATTTAACAATTCGAAGTTCTGTATTTGACTATTACAAGTTCAGATCTTCAAATTATTATTTACAATCTTAGTTTGAAATTGACAATTCGATGTTCTGTATTTACTTATTACAAGTTCAGATCTTCAAGTTATAATTTGTAATTATAATTTATATTTAACAAATCTAAGTTCTGTAATTAACTATTACAAGTTCAGATCTTCAAGTTATAATTTGCAATCATAATTTGAAGTTATCAATTCTAAGTTCTGTATTTGACAATTACAAGTTCAGATGTTCAAGTTATAATTAGCAATCATAATTTGAATTTTACAATTCTAAGTTCTGTATTTGACTATTACAAGTTCTGATCTTCAAGTTATAATTTGCAATCATAATTTAAAGTTATCAATGCTAAGTTCTGTATTTGACAATTACAAGTTCAGATCTTCAAGTTATAATTTGAACTAATAATTTGTATTTAACTATTCGAAGTTCTGTATTTGACTATTACAAGTTCAGATCTTCAAATGATAATTTGCAATCATAATTGGAAGTTATCAATTCTAAGTTCTGTATTTGACAATTACAAGTTCAGATCTTCAAGTTATAATTAGCAATCATAAATTGTATTTAACAATTCGAAGTTCTGTATTTGACTATTACAAGTTCAGATCTTCAAATTATTATTTACAATCTTAGTTTGAAATTAACAATTCGAAGTTCTGTATTTACTTATTACAAGTTCAGATCTTCAAATTATAATTTGCAATCATAATTTGAATTTTACAATTCTAAGTTCTGTATTTGACTATTACAAGTTCAGATCTTCAAGTTATAATTTGCAATAATAATTAGAACTATCAATTTTAAGTTCTGTATTTGACAATTACAAGTTAAGATCTTCAAGTTATAATTTGCAATCATAATTTGAAGTTATCAATTCTAAGTTCTGTATTTGACAATTACAAGTTCAGATCTTCAAATTATTATTTAAAATCTTAGTTTGAAATTAACAATTCGAAGTTCTGTATTTACTTATTACAAGTTCAGATCTTCAAGTTATAATTTGCAATCATAATTTGAAGTTATCAATTCTAAGTTCTGTATTTGAAAATTACAAGTTCAGATGTTCAAGTTATAATAAGCAATCATAATTTGAATTTTACAATTCTAAGTTCTGTATTTGACTACTACAAGTTCAGATCTTCAAGTTATAATTTGCAATTATAATTATAAGCTATCAATTTTAAGTTCTGTTTTTGACAATTACAAGTTCAGTTCTTTAAGTTATAATTTGCACTAATAATTGGTATTTAACAATTCTAAGTTCTGTATTTGACTATTACAAGTTCAGATCTTCAAGTTATAATTTGTAATTATAATTTATATTTAACAAATCTAAGTTCTGTAATTAACTATTACAAGTTCAGATCTTCAAGTTATAATTTGCAATCATAATTTGAAGTTATCAATTCTAAGTTCTGTATTTGACAATTACAAGTTCAGATGTTCAAGTTATAATTAGCAATCATAATTTGAATTTTACAATTCTAAGTTCTGTATTTGACTATTACAAGTTCTGATCTTCAAGTTATAATTTGCAATCATAATTTGAAGTTATCAATTCTAAGTTCTGTATTTGACAGTTCCAAGTTCAGATCATTAAGTTATAATTTGAAATAATAATTAGTATTTAACAAATTTCAGTTCTGTAATTCACTATTACAAGTTCAGATCTTCAAGTTATAATTTGCAATAATAATTACAACTATCAATTATAAGTTCTGTATTTGACAATTACAAGTTAAGATCTTCAAGATATAATTAGCAATCATAATTTGAATTTTACAATTCTAAATTCAGTATTTGACTATTACAAGTTCAGATCTTCAAGTTATAATTTGCAATTATAATTATAAGCTATCAATTTTAAGTTCTGTTTTTGACAATTACAAGTTCAGATCTTCAAGTTATAATTTGCACTAATAATTGGTATTTAACAATTCTAAGTTCTGTATTTGACTATTACAAGTTCAGATCTTCAAGTTATAATTTGCAATCATAATTTGAAGTTATCAATTCTAAGTTCTGTATTTGACAATTACAAGTTCAGATGTTCAAGTTATAATTAGCAATCATAATTTGAATTTTACAATTCTAAGTTCTGTATTTGACTATTACAAGCTCTGATCTTCAAGTTATAATTTGCAATCATAATTTGAAGTTATCAATGCTAAGTTCTATATTTGACTATTACAAGTTCAGATCTTCAAGTTATAATTTGAACTAATAATTTGTATTTAACTATTCGAAGTTCTGTATTTGACTATTACAAGTTCAGATCTTCAAATGATAATTTGCAATCATAATTTGAAGTTATCAATTCTAAGTTCTGTATTTGACAATTACAAGTTCAGATCTTCAAGTTATAATTAGCAATCATAATTTGTATTTAACAATTCGAAGTTCTGTATTTGACTATTACAAGTTCAGATCTTCAAATTATTATTTACAATCTTAGTTTGAAATTAACAATTCGAAGTTCTGTATTTACTTATTACAAGTTCAGATCTTCAAGTTATAATTTGAAATCATAATTTGAATTTTACAATTCTAAGTTCTGTATTTGACTATTACAAGTTCAGATCTTCAAGTTATAATTTGCAATCATAATTAGAAGTTATCAATTCTAAGTTCTGTATTTGACAGTTACAAGTTCAGATCATTAAGTTATAATTTGAAATAATAATTAGTATTTAACAAATTTAAGTTCTGTAATTCACTATTACAAGTTCAGATCTTCAAGTTATAATTTGCATAAATAATTAGAACTATCAATTTTAAGTTCTGTATTTGACAATTACAAGTTAAGATCTTCAAGTTATAATTTGCAATCATAATTTGAAGTTATCAATTCTAAGTTCTGTATTGGCAATTACAAGTTCAGATCTTCAAATTATTATTTAAAATCTTAGTTTGAAATTAACAATTCGAAGTTCTGTATTTACTTATTACAAGTTCAGATCTTCAAGTTATAATTTGCAATCATAATTTGAAGTTATCAATTCTAAGTTCTGTATTTGAAAATTACAAGTTCAGATGTTCAAGTTATAATAAGCAATCATAATTTGAATTTTACAATTCTAAGTTCTGTATTTGACTACTACAAGTTCAGATCTTCAAGTTATAATTTGCAATTATAATTATAAGCTATCAATTTTAAGTTCTGTTTTTGACAATTACAAGTTCAGATCTTTAAGTTATAATTTGCACTAATAATTGGTATTTAACAATTCTAAGTTCTGTATTTGACTATTACAAGTTCAGATCTTCAAGTTATAATTTGTAATTATAATTTATATTTAACAAATCTAAGTTCTGTAATTAACTATTACAAGTTCAGATCTTCAAGTTATAATTTGCAATCATAATTTGAAGTTATCAATTCTAAGTTCTGTATTTGACAATTACAAGTTCAGATGTTCAAGTTATAATTAGCAATCATAATTTGAATTTAACAATTCTAAGTTCTGTATTTGACTATTACAAGTTCTGATCTTCAAGTTATAATTTGCAATCATAATTTGAAGTTATCAATTCTAAGTTCTGTATTTGACAGTTCCAAGTTCAGATCATTAAGTTATAATTTGAAATAATAATTAGTATTTAACAAATTTAAGTTCTGTAATTCACTATTACAAGTTCAGATCTTCAAGTTATAATTTGCAATAATAATTAGAACTATCAATTTTAAGTTCTGTATTTGACAATTACAAGTTAAGATCTTCAAGATATAATTAGCAATCATAATTTGAATTTTACAATTCTAAATTCAGTATTTGACTATTACAAGTTCAGATCTTCAAGTTATAATTTGCAATCATAATTTGAAGTTATCAATGCTAAGTTCTGTATTTGACAATCACAAGTTTAAATCTTCAAGTTATAATTAGCAATCATAATTTGTATTTAACAATTCGAAGTTCTGTATTTGACTATTACAAGTTCAGATCTTCAAATTATTATTTACAATCTTAGTTTGAAATTGACAATTCGATGTTCTGTATTTACTTATTACAAGTTCAGATCTTCAAGTTATAATTTGTAATTATAATTTATATTTAACAAATCTAAGTTCTGTAATTAACTATTACAAGTTCAGATCTTCAAGTTATAATTTGCAATCATAATTTGAAGTTATCAATTCTAAGTTCTGTATTTGACAATTACAAGTTCAGATGTTCAAGTTATAATTAGCAATCATAATTTGAATTTTACAATTCTAAGTTCTGTATTTGACTATTACAAGTTCTGATCTTCAAGTTATAATTTGCAATCATAATTTAAAGTTATCAATGCTAAGTTCTGTATTTGACAATTACAAGTTCAGATCTTCAAGTTATAATTTGAACTAATAATTTGTATTTAACTATTCGAAGTTCTGTATTTGACTATTACAAGTTCAGATCTTCAAATGATAATTTGCAATCATAATTGGAAGTTATCAATTCTAAGTTCTGTATTTGACAATTACAAGTTCAGATCTTCAAGTTATAATTAGCAATCATAAATTGTATTTAACAATTCGAAGTTCTGTATTTGACTATTACAAGTTCAGATCTTCAAATTATTATTTACAATCTTAGTTTGAAATTAACAATTCGAAGTTCTGTATTTACTTATTACAAGTTCAGATCTTCAAATTATAATTTGCAATCATAATTTGAATTTTACAATTCTAAGTTCTGTATTTGACTATTACAAGTTCAGATCTTCAAGTTATAATTTGCAATCATAATTAGAAGTTGTCAATTCTAAGTTCTGTATTTGACAGTTACAAGTTCAGATCATTAAGTTATAATTTGAAATAATAATTAGTATTTAACAAATTTCAGTTCTGTAATTCACTATTACAAGTTCAGATCTTCAAGTTATAATTTGCAATAATAATTAGAAGCTATCAATTTTAAGTTCTGTATTTGACAATTACAAGTTCAGATCTTCAAGATATAATTAGCAATCATAATTTGAATTTTACAATTCTAATTTCTGTATTTGACTATTACAAGTTCAGATCTTCAAGTTATAATTTGCAATCATAATTAAAAGTTATCAATTCTAAGTTCTGTATTGAACAGTTACAAGTTCAGATCATTAAGTTATAATTTGAAATAATAATTAGTATTTAACAAATTTCAGTTCTGTAATTCACTATTACAAGTTCAGATCTTCAAGTTATAATTTGCAATAATAATTAGAACTATCAATTTTTAGTTCTGTATTTGACAATTACAAGTTCAGATCTTCAAGGTATAATTAGCAATCATAATTTGAATTTTACAATTCTAAGTTCAGTATTTGACTATTACCAGTTCAGATGTTCAAGTTATAATAAGCAATCATAATTTGAATTTTACAATTCTAAGTTCTGTTTTTGACTACTACAAGTTCAGATCTTCAAGTTATAATTTGCAATTATAATTATAAGCTATCAATTTTAAGTTCTGTTTTTGACAATTACAAGTTCAGATCTTCTAGTTATAATTTGCACTAGTAATTGGTATTTAACAATTCTAAGTTCTGTATTTGACTATTACAAGTTCAGATCTTCAAGTTATAATTTGCAATCATAATTTGAAGTTATCAATTCTAAGTTCTGTATTTGACAATTACAAGTTCAGATGTTCAAGTTATAATTAGCAATCATAATTTGAATTTTGCAATTCTAAGTTCTGTATTTGACTATTACAAGTTCTGATCTTCAAGTTATAATTTGCAATCATAATTTGAAGTTATCAATGCTAAGTTCTGTATTTGACTATTACAAGTTCAGATCTTCAAGTTATAATTTGAACTAATAATTTGTATTTAACTATTCGAAGTTCTGTATTTGACTATTACAAGTTCAGATCTTCAAATGATAATTTGCAATCATAATTTGAAGTTATCAATTCTAAGTTCTGTATTTGACAATTACAAGTTCAGATCTTCAAGTTATAATTAGCAATTATAATTTGTATTTAACAATTCGAAGTTCTGTATTTGACTATTACAAGTTCAGATCATCAAATTATTATTTACAATCTTAGTTTGAAATTAACAATTCGAAGTTCTGTATTTACTTATTACAAGTTCAGATCTTCAAGTTATAATTTGAAATCATAATTTGAATTTTACAATTCTAAGTTCTGTATTTGACTATTACAAGTTCAGATCTTCAAGTTATAATTTGCAATCATAATTAGAAGTTATCAATTCTAAGTTCTGTATTTGACAGTTACAAGTTCAGATCATTAAGTTATAATTTGAAATAATAATTAGTATTTAACAAATTTAAGTTCTGTAATTCACTATTACAAGTTCAGATCTTCAAGTTATAATTTGCAATAATAATTAGAACTATCAATTTTAAGTTCTGTATTTGACAATTACAAGTTAAGATCTTCAAGTTATAATTTGCAATCATAATTTGAAGTTATCAATTCTAAGTTCTGTATTTGACAATTACAAGTTCAGATCTTCAAATTATTATTTAAAATCTTAGTTTGAAATTAACAATTCGAAGTTCTGTATTTACTTATTACAAGTTCAGATCTTCAAGTTATAATTTGCAATCATAATTTGAAGTTATCAATTCTAAGTTCTGTATTTGAAAATTACAAGTTCAGATGTTCAAGTTATAATAAGCAATCATAATTTGAATTTTACAATTCTAAGTTCTGTATTTGACTACTACAAGTTCAGATCTTCAAGTTATAATTTGCAATTATAATTATAAGCTATCAATTTTAAGTTCTGTTTTTGACAATTACAAGTTCAGTTCTTTAAGTTATAATTTGCACTAATAATTGGTATTTAACAATTCTAAGTTCTGTAATTAACTATTACAAGTTCAGATCTTCAAGTTATAATTTGCAATCATAATTTGAAGTTATCAATTCTAAGTTCTGTATTTGACAATTACAAGTTCAGATGTTCAAGTTATAATTAGCAATCATAATTTGAATTTTACAATTCTAAGTTCTGTATTTGACTATTACAAGTTCTGATCTTCAAGTTATAATTTGCAATCATAATTTGAAGTTATCAATTCTAAGTTCTGTATTTGACAGTTCCAAGTTCAGATCATTAAGTTATAATTTGAAATAATAATTAGTATTTAACAAATTTCAGTTCTGTAATTCACTATTACAAGTTCAGATCTTCAAGTTATAATTTGCAATAATAATTACAACTATCAATTATAAGTTCTGTATTTGACAATTACAAGTTAAGATCTTCAAGATATAATTAGCAATCATAATTTGAATTTTACAATTCTAAATTCAGTATTTGACTATTACAAGTTCAGATCTTCAAGTTATAATTTGCAATTATAATTATAAGCTATCAATTTTAAGTTCTGTTTTTGACAATTACAAGTTCAGATCTTCAAGTTATAATTTGCACTAATAATTGGTATTTAACAATTCTAAGTTCTGTATTTGACTATTACAAGTTCAGATCTTCAAGTTATAATTTGCAATCATAATTTGAAGTTATCAATTCTAAGTTCTGTATTTGACAATTACAAGTTCAGATGTTCAAGTTATAATTAGCAATCATAATTTGAATTTTACAATTCTAAGTTCTGTATTTGACTATTACAAGTTCTGATCTTCAAGTTATAATTTGCAATCATAATTTGAAGTTATCAATGCTAAGTTCTGTATTTGACTATTACAAGTTCAGATCTTCAAGTTATAATTTGAACTAATAATTTGTATTTAACTATTCGAAGTTCTGTATTTGACTATTACAAGTTCAGATCTTCAAATGATAATTTGCAATCATAATTTGAAGTTATCAATTCTAAGTTCTGTATTTGACAATTACAAGTTCAGATCTTCAAGTTATAATTAGCAATCATAATTTGTATTTAACAATTCGAAGTTCTGTATTTGACTATTACAAGTTCAGATCTTCAAATTATTATTTACAATCTTAGTTTGAAATTAACAATTCGAAGTTCTGTATTTACTTATTACAAGTTCAGATCTTCAAGTTATAATTTGCAATCATAATTTGAAGTTATCAATTCTAAGTTCTGTATTTGAAAATTACAAGTTCAGATGTTCAAGTTATAATAAGCAATCATAATTTGAATTTTACAATTCTAAGTTCTGTATTTGACTACTACAAGTTCAGATCTTCAAGTTATAATTTGCAATTATAATTATAAGCTATCAATTTTAAGTTCTGTTTTTGACAATTACAAGTTCAGATCTTTAAGTTATAATTTGCACTAATAATTGGTATTTAACAATTCTAAGTTCTGTATTTGACTATTACAAGTTCAGATCTTCAAGTTATAATTTGTAATTATAATTTATATTTAACAAATCTAAGTTCTGTAATTAACTATTACAAGTTCAGATCTTCAAGTTATAATTTGCAATCATAATTTGAAGTTATCAATTCTAAGTTCTGTATTTGACAATTACAAGTTCAGATGTTCAAGTTATAATTAGCAATCATAATTTGAATTTAACAATTCTAAGTTCTGTATTTGACTATTACAAGTTCTGATCTTCAAGTTATAATTTGCAATCATAATTTGAAGTTATCAATTCTAAGTTCTGTATTTGACAGTTCCAAGTTCAGATCATTAAGTTATAATTTGAAATAATAATTAGTATTTAACAAATTTAAGTTCTGTAATTCACTATTACAAGTTCAGATCTTCAAGTTATAATTTGCAATAATAATTAGAACTATCAATTTTAAGTTCTGTATTTGACAATTACAAGTTAAGATCTTCAAGATATAATTAGCAATCATAATTTGAATTTTACAATTCTAAATTCAGTATTTGACTATTACAAGTTCAGATCTTCAAGTTATAATTTGCAATCATAATTTGAAGTTATCAATGCTAAGTTCTGTATTTGACAATCACAAGTTTAAATCTTCAAGTTATAATTAGCAATCATAATTTGTATTTAACAATTCGAAGTTCTGTATTTGACTATTACAAGTTCAGATCTTCAAATTATTATTTACAATCTTAGTTTGAAATTGACAATTCGATGTTCTGTATTTACTTATTACAAGTTCAGATCTTCAAGTTATAATTTGTAATTATAATTTATATTTAACAAATCTAAGTTCTGTAATTAACTATTACAAGTTCAGATCTTCAAGTTATAATTTGCAATCATAATTTGAAGTTATCAATTCTAAGTTCTGTATTTGACAATTACAAGTTCAGATGTTCAAGTTATAATTAGCAATCATAATTTGAATTTTACAATTCTAAGTTCTGTATTTGACTATTACAAGTTCTGATCTTCAAGTTATAATTTGCAATCATAATTTAAAGTTATCAATGCTAAGTTCTGTATTTGACAATTACAAGTTCAGATCTTCAAGTTATAATTTGAACTATTAATTTGTATTTAACTATTCGAAGTTCTGTATTTGACTATTACAAGTTCAGATCTTCAAATGTTAATTTGCAATCATAATTGGAAGTTATCAATTCTAAGTTCTGTATTTGACAATTACAAGTTCAGATCTTCAAGTTATAATTAGCAATCATAAATTGTATTTAACAATTCGAAGTTCTGTATTTGACTATTACAAGTTCAGATCTTCAAATTATTATTTACAATCTTAGTTTGAAATTAACAATTCGAAGTTCTGTATTTACTTATTACAAGTTCAGATCTTCAAATTATAATTTGCAATCATAATTTGAATTTTACAATTCTAAGTTCTGTATTTGACTATTACAAGTTCAGATCTTCAAGTTATAATTTGCAATAATAATTAGAACTATCAATTTTAAGTTCTGTATTTGACAATTACAAGTTAAGATCTTCAAGTTATAATTTGCAATCATAATTTGAAGTTATCAATTCTAAGTTCTGTATTTGACAATTACAAGTTCAGATCTTCAAATTATTATTTAAAATCTTAGTTTGAAATTAACAATTCGAAGTTCTGTATTTACTTATTACAAGTTCAGATCTTCAAGTTATAATTTGCAATCATAATTTGAAGTTATCAATTCTAAGTTCTGTATTTGAAAATTACAAGTTCAGATGTTCAAGTTATAATAAGCAATCATAATTTGAATTTTACAATTCTAAGTTCTGTATTTGACTACTACAAGTTCAGATCTTCAAGTTATAATTTGCAATTATAATTATAAGCTATCAATTTTAAGTTCTGTTTTTGACAATTACAAGTTCAGTTCTTTAAGTTATAATTTGCACTAATAATTGGTATTTAACAATTCTAAGTTCTGTATTTGACTATTACAAGTTCAGATCTTCAAGTTCTAATTTGTAATTATAATTTATATTTAACAAATCTAAGTTCTGTAATTAACTATTACAAGTTCAGATCTTCAAGTTATAATTTGCAATCATAATTTGAAGTTATCAATTCTAAGTTCTGTATTTGACAATTACAAGTTCAGATGTTCAAGTTATAATTAGCAATCATAATTTGAATTTTACAATTCTTAGTTCTGTATTTGACTATTACAAGTTCTGATCTTCAAGTTATAATTTGCAATCATAATTTGAAGTTATCAATTCTAAGTTCTGTATTTGACAGTTCCAAGTTCAGATCATTAAGTTATAATTTGAAATAATAATTAGTATTTAACAAATTTCAGTTCTGTAATTCACTATTACAAGTTCAGATCTTCAAGTTATAATTTGCAATAATAATTACAACTATCAATTATAAGTTCTGTATTTGACAATTACAAGTTAAGATCTTCAAGATATAATTAGCAATCATAATTTGAATTTTACAATTCTAAATTCAGTATTTGACTATTACAAGTTCAGATCTTCAAGTTATAATTTGCAATTATAATTATAAGCTATCAATTTTAAGTTCTGTTTTTGACAATTACAAGTTCAGATCTTCAAGTTATAATTTGCCCTAATAATTGGTATTTAACAATTCTAAGTTCTGTATTTGACTATTACAAGTTCAGATCTTCAAGTTATAATTTGCAATCATAATTTGAAGTTATCAATTCTAAGTGCTGTATTTGACAATTACAAGTTCAGATGTTCAAGTTATAATTAGCAATCATAATTTGAATTTTACAATTCTAAGTTCTGTATTTGACTATTACAAGTTCTGATCTTCAAGTTATAATTTGCAATCATAATTTGAAGTTATCAATGCTAAGTTCTGTATTTGACTATTACAAGTTCAGATCTTCAAGTTATAATTTGAACTAATAATTTGTATTTAACTATTCGAAGTTCTGTATTTGACTATTACAAGTTCAGATCTTCAAATGATAATTTGCAATCATAATTTGAAGTTATCAATTCAAAGTTCTGTATTTGACAATTACAAGTTCAGATCTTCAAGTTATAATTAGCAATCATAATTTGTATTTAACAATTCGAAGTTCTGTATTTGACTATTACAAGTTCAGATCTTCAAATTATTATTTACAATCTTAGTTTGAAATTAACAATTCGAAGTTCTGTATTTACTTATTACAAGTGCAGATCTTCAAGTTATAATTTGAAATCATAATTTGAATTTTACAATTCTAAGTTCTGTATTTGACTATTACAAGTTCAGATCTTCAAGTTATAATTTGCAATCATAATTAGAAGTTATCAATTCTAAGTTCTGTATTTGACAGTTACAAGTTCAGATCATTAAGTTATAATTTGAAATAATAATTAGTATTTAACAAATTTAAGTTCTGTAATTCACTATTACAAGTTCAGATCTTCAAGTTATAATTTGCAATAATAATTAGAACTATCAATTTTAAGTTCTGTATTTGACAATTACAAGTTAAGATCTTCAAGTTATAATTTGCAATCATAATTTGAAGTTATCAATTCTAAGTTCTGTATTGGCAATTACAAGTTCAGATCTTCAAATTATTATTTAAAATCTTAGTTTGAAATTAACAATTCGAAGTTCTGTATTAGCTTATTACAAGTTCAGATCTTCAAGTTATAATTTGCAATCATAATTTGAAGTTATCAATTCTAAGTTCTGTATTTGAAAATTACAAGTTCAGATGTTCAAGTTATAATAAGCAATCATAATTTGAATTTTACAATTCTAAGTTCTGTATTTGACTACTACAAGTTCAGATCTTCAAGTTATAATTTGCAATTATAATTATAAGCTATCAATTTTAAGTTCTGTTTTTGACAATTACAAGTTCAGATCTTTAAGTTATAATTTGCACTAATAATTGGTATTTAACAATTCTAAGTTCTGTATTTGACTATTACAAGTTCAGATCTTCAAGTTATAATTTGTAATTATAATTTATATTTAACAAATCTAAGTTCTGTAATTAACTATTACAAGTTCAGATCTTCAAGTTATAATTTGCAATCATAATTTGAAGTTATCAATTCTAAGTTCTGTATTTGACAATTACAAGTTCAGAGGTTCAAGTTATAATTAGCAATCATAATTTGAATTTAACAATTCTAAGTTCTGTATTTGACTATTACAAGTTCTGATCTTCAAGTTATAATTTGCAATCATAATTTGAAGTTATCAATTCTAAGTTCTGTATTTGACAGTTCCAAGTTCAGATCATTAAGTTATAATTTGAAATAATAATTAGTATTTAACAAATTTAAGTTCTGTAATTCACTATTACAAGTTCAGATCTTCAAGTTATAATTTGCAATAATAATTAGAACTATCAATTTTAAGTTCTGTATTTGACAATTACAAGTTAAGATCTTCAAGATATAATTAGCAATCATAATTTGAATTTTACAATTCTAAATTCAGTATTTGACTATTACAAGTTCAGATCTTCAAGTTATAATTTGCAATCATAATTTGAAGTTATCAATGCTAAGTTCTGTATTTGACAATCACAAGTTTAAATCTTCAAGTTATAATTAGCAATCATAATTTGTATTTAACAATTCGAAGTTCTGTATTTGACTATTACAAGTTCAGATCTTCAAATTATTATTTACAATCTTAGTTTGAAATTGACAATTCGATGTTCTGTATTTACTTATTACAAGTTCAGATCTTCAAGTTATAATTTGTAATTATAATTTATATTTAACAAATCTAAGTTCTGTAATTAACTATTACAAGTTCATATCTTCAAGTTATAATTTGCAATCATAATTTGAAGTTATCAATTCTAAGTTCTGTATTTGACAATTACAAGTTCAGATGTTCAAGTTATAATTAGCAATCATAATTTGAATTTTACAATTCTAAGTTCTGTATTTGACTATTACAAGTTCTGATCTTCAAGTTATAATTTGCAATCATAATTTAAAGTTATCAATGCTAAGTTCTGTATTTGACAATTACAAGTTCAGATCTTCAAGTTATAATTTGAACTAATAATTTGTATTTAACTATTCGAAGTTCTGTATTTGACTATTACAAGTTCAGATCTTCAAATGATAATTTGCAATCATAATCGGAAGTTATCAATTCTAAGTTCTGTATTTGACAATTACAAGTTCAGATCTTCAAGTTATAATTAGCAATCATAAATTGTATTTAACAATTCGAAGTTCTGTATTTGACTATTACAAGTTCAGATCTTCAAATTATTATTTACAATCTTAGTTTGAAATTAACAATTCGAAGTTCTGTATTTACTTATTACAAGTTCAGATCTTCAAATTATAATTTGCAATCATAATTTGAATTTTACAATTCTAAGTTCTGTATTTGACTATTACAAGTTCAGATCTTCAAATTATTATTTACAATCTTAGTTTGAAATTAACAATTCGAAGTTCTGTATTTACTTATTACAAGTTCAGATCTTCAAGTTATAATTTGAAATCATAATTTGAATTTTACAATTCTAAGTTCTGTATTTGACTATTACAAGTTCAGAACTTCAAGTTATAATTTGCAATCATAATTAGAAGTTATCAATTCTAAGTTCTGTATTTGACAGTTACAAGTTCAGATCATTAAGTTATAATTTGAAATAATAATTAGTATTTAACAAATTTAAGTTCTGTAATTCACTATTACAAGTTCAGATCTTCAAGTTATAATTTGCAATAATAATTAGAACTATCAATTTTAAGTTCTGTATTTGACAATTACAAGTTAAGATCTTCAAGTTATAATTTGCAATCATAATTTGAAGTTATCAATTCTAAGTTCTGTATTGGCAATTACAAGTTCAGATCTTCAAATTATTATTTAAAATCTTAGTTTGCAATTAACAATTCGAAGTTCTGTATTAGCTTATTACAAGTTCAGATCTTCAAGTTATAATTTGCAATCATAATTTGAAGTTATCAATTCTAAGTTCTGTATTTGAAAATTACAAGTTCAGATGTTCAAGTTATAATAAGCAATCATAATTTGAATTTTACAATTCTAAGTTCTGTATTTGACTACTACAAGTTCAGATCTTCAAGTTATAATTTGCTATTATAATTATAAGCTATCAATTTTAAGTTCTGTTTTTGACAATTACAAGTTCAGATCTTTAAGTTATAATTTGCACTAATAATTGGTATTTAACAATTCTAAGTTCTGTATTTGACTATTACAAGTTCAGATCTTCAAGTTATAATTTGTAATTATAATTTATATTTAACAAATCTAAGTTCTGTAATTAACTATTACAAGTTCAGATCTTCAAGTTATAATTTGCAATCATAATTTGAAGTTATCAATTCTAAGTTCTGTATTTGACAATTACAAGTTCAGATGTTCAAGTTATAATTAGCAATCATAATTTGAATTTAACAATTCTAAGTTCTGTATTTGACTATTACAAGTTCTGATCTTCAAGTTATAATTTGCAATCATAATTTGAAGTTATCAATTCTAAGTTCTGTATTTGACAGTTCCAAGTTCAGATCATTAAGTTATAATTTGAAATAATAATTAGTATTTAACAAATTTAAGTTCTGTAATTCACTATTACAAGTTCAGATCTTCAAGTTATAATTTGCAATAATAATTAGAACTATCAATTTTAAGTTCTGTATTTGACAATTACAAGTTAAGATCTTCAAGATATAATTAGCAATCATAATTTGAATTTTACAATTCTAAATTCAGTATTTGACTATTACAAGTTCAGATCTTCAAGTTATAATTTGCAATCATAATTTGAAGTTATCAATGCTAAGTTCTGTATTTGACAATCACAAGTTTAAATCTTCAAGTTATAATTAGCAATCATAATTTGTATTTAACAATTCGAAGTTCTGTATTTGACCATTACAAGTTCAGATCTTCAAATTATTATTTACAATCTTAGTTTGAAATTGACAATTCGATGTTCTGTATTTACTTATTACAAGTTCAGATCTTCAAGTTATAATTTGTAATTATAATTTATATTTAACAAATCTAAGTTCTGTAATTAACTATTACAAGTTCAGATCTTCAAGTTATAATTTGCAATCATAATTTGAAGTTATCAATTCTAAGTTCTGTATTTGACAATTACAAGTTCAGATGTTCAAGTTATAATTAGCAATCATAATTTGAATTTTACAATTCTAAGTTCTGTATTTGACTATTACAAGTTCTGATCTGCAAGTTATAATTTGCAATCATAATTTAAAGTTATCAATGCTAAGTTCTGTATTTGACAATTACAAGTTCAGATCTTCAAGTTATAATTTGAACTAATAATTTGTATTTAACTATTCGAAGTTCTGTATTTGACTATTACAAGTTCAGATCTTCAAATGATAATTTGCAATCATAATTGGAAGTTATCAATTCTAAGTTCTGTATTTGACAATTACAAGTTCAGATCTTCAAGTTATAATTAGCAATCATAAATTGTATTTAACAATTCGAAGTTCTGTATTTGACTATTACAAGTTCAGATCTTCAAATTATTATTTACAATCTTAGTTTGAAATTAACAATTCGAAGTTCTGTATTTACTTATTACAAGTTCAGATCTTCAAATTATAATTTGCAATCATAATTTGAATTTTACAATTCTAAGTTCTGTATTTGACTATTACAAGTTCAGATCTTCAAGTTATAATTTGCAATCATAATTAGAAGTTGTCAATTCTAAGTTCTGTATTTGACAGTTACAAGTTCAGATCATTAAGTTATAATTTGAAATAATAATTAGTATTTAACAAATTTCAGTTCTGTAATTCACTATTACAAGTTCAGATCTTCAAGTTATAATTTGCAATAATAATTAGAAGCTATCAATTTTAAGTTCTGTATTTGACAATTACAAGTTCAGATCTTCAAGATATAATTAGCAATCATAATTTGAATTTTACAATTCTAATTTCTGTATTTGACTATTACAAGTTCAGATCTTCAAGTTATAATTTGCAATCATAATTAAAAGTTATCAATTCTAAGTTCTGTATTGAACAGTTACAAGTTCAGATCATTAAGTTATAATTTGAAATAATAATTAGAATTTAACAAATTTCAGTTCTGTAATTCACTATTACAAGTTCAGATCTTCAAGTTATAATTTGCAATAATAATTAGAACTATCAATTTTTAGTTCTGTATTTGACAATTACAAGTTCAGATCTTCAAGGTATAATTAGCAATCATAATTTGAATTTTACAATTCTAAGTTCAGTATTTGACTATTACCAGTTCAGATGTTCAAGTTATAATAAGCAATCATAATTTGAATTTTACAATTCTAAGTTCTGTATTTGACTACTACAAGTTCAGATCTTCAAGTTATAATTTGCAATTATAATTATAAGCTATCAATTTTAAGTTCTGTTTTTGACAATTACAAGTTCAGATCTTCAAGTTATAATTTGCACTAGTAATTGGTATTTAACAATTCTAAGTTCTGTATTTGACTATTACAAGTTCAGATCTTCAAGTTATAATTTGCAATCATAATTTGAAGTTATCAATTCTAAGTTCTGTATTTGACAATTACAAGTTCAGATGTTCAAGTTATAATTAGCAATCATAATTTGAATTTTACAATTCTAAGTTCTGTATTTGACTATTACAAGTTCTGATCTTCAAGTTATAATTTGCAATCATAATTTGAAGTTATCAATGCTAAGTTCTGTATTTGAGTATTACAAGTTCAGATCTTCAAGTTATAATTTGAACTAATAATTTGTATTTAACTATTCGAAGTTCTGTATTTGACTATTACAAGTTCAGATCTTCAAATGATAATTTGCAATCATAATTTGAAGTTATCAATTCTAAGTTCTGTATTTGACAATTACAAGTTCAGATCTTCAAGTTATAATTAGCAATTATAATTTGTATTTAACAATTCGAAGTTCTGTATTTGACTATTACAAGTTCAGATCTTCAAATTATTATTTACAATCTCAGTTTGAAATTAACAATTCGAAGTTCTGTATTTACTTATTACAAGTTCAGATCTTCAAGTTATAATTTGCAATCATAATTTGAAGTTATCAATTCTAAGTTCTGTATTTGAAAATTACAAGTTCAGATGTTCAAGTTATAATAAGCAATCATAATTTGAATTTTACAATTCTAAGTTCTGTATTTGACTACTACAAGTTCAGATCTTCAAGTTATAATTTGCAATTATAATTATAAGCTATCAATTTTAAGTTCTGTTTTTGACAATTACAAGTTCAGATCTTTAAGTTATAATTTGCACTAATAATTGGTATTTAACAATTCTAAGTTCTGTATTTGACTATTACAAGTTCAGATCTTCAAGTTATAATTTGTAATTATAATTTATATTTAACAAATCTAAGTTCTGTAATTAACTATTACAAGTTCAGATCTTCAAGTTATAATTTGCAATCATAATTTGAAGTTATCAATTCTAAGTTCTGTATTTGACAATTACAAGTTCAGATCATTAAGTTATAATTTGAAATAATAATTAGTATTTAACAAATTTAAGTTCTGTAATTCACTATTACAAGTTCAGATCTTCAAGTTATAATTTGCAATAATAATTAGAACTATCAATTTTAAGTTCTGTATTTGACAATTACAAGTTAAGATCTTCAAGATATAATTAGCAATCATAATTTGAATTTTACAATTCTAAATTCAGTATTTGACTATTACAAGTTCAGATCTTCAAGTTATAATTTGCAATCATAATTTGAAGTTATCAATGCTAAGTTCTGTATTTGACAATCACAAGTTTAAATCTTCAAGTTATAATTAGCAATCATAATTTGTATTTAACAATTCGAAGTTCTGTATTTGACTATTACAAGTTCAGATCTTCAAATTATTATTTACAATCTTAGTTTGAAATTGACAATTCGATGTTCTGTATTTACTTATTACAAGTTCAGATCTTCAAGTTATAATTTGTAATTATAATTTATATTTAACAAATCTAAGTTCTGTAATTAACTATTACAAGTTCAGATCTTCAAGTTATAATTTGCAATCATAATTTGAAGTTATCAATTCTAAGTTCTGTATTTGACAATTACAAGTTCAGATGTTCAAGTTATAATTAGCAATCATAATTTGAATTTTACAATTCTAAGTTCTGTATTTGACTATTACAAGTTCTGATCTTCAAGTTATAATTTGCAATCATAATTTAAAGTTATCAATGCTAAGTTCTGTATTTGACAATTACAAGTTCAGATCTTCAAGTTATAATTTGAACTAATAATTTGTATTTAACTATTCGAAGTTCTGTATTTGACTATTACAAGTTCAGATCTTCAAATGTTAATTTGCAATCATAATTGGAAGTTATCAATTTTAAGTTCTGTTTTTGACAATTACAAGTTCAGATCTTTAAGTTATAATTTGCACTAATAATTGGTATTTAACAATTCTAAGTTCTGTATTTGACTATTACAAGTTCAGATCTTCAAGTTATAATTTGTAATTATAATTTATATTTAACAAATCTAAGTTCTGTAATTAACTATTACAAGTTCAGATCTTCAAGTTATAATTTGCAATCATAATTTGAAGTTATCAATTCTAAGTTCTGTATTTGACAATTACAAGTTCAGATGTTCAAGTTATAATTAGCAATCATAATTTGAATTTAACAATTCTAAGTTCTGTATTTGACTATTACAAGTTCTGATCTTCAAGTTATAATTTGCAATCATAATTTGAAGTTATCAATTCTAAGTTCTGTATTTGACAGTTCCAAGTTCAGATCATTAAGTTATAATTTGAAATAATAATTAGTATTTAACAAATTTAAGTTCTGTAATTCACTATTACAAGTTCAGATCTTCAAGTTATAATTTGCAATAATAATTAGAACTATCAATTTTAAGTTCTGTATTTGACAATTACAAGTTAAGATCTTCAAGATATAATTAGCAATCATAATTTGAATTTTACAATTCTAAATTCAGTATTTGACTATTACAAGTTCAGATCTTCAAGTTATAATTTGCAATCATAATTTGAAGTTATCAATGCTAAGTTCTGTATTTGACAATCACAAGTTTAAATCTTCAAGTTATAATTAGCAATCATAATTTGTATTTAACAATTCGAAGTTCTGTATTTGACCATTACAAGTTCAGATCTTCAAATTATTATTTACAATCTTAGTTTGAAATTGACAATTCGATGTTCTGTATTTACTTATTACAAGTTCAGATCTTCAAGTTATAATTTGTAATTATAATTTATATTTAACAAATCTAAGTTCTGTAATTAACTATTACAAGTTCAGATCTTCAAGTTATAATTTGCAATCATAATTTGAAGTTATCAATTCTAAGTTCTGTATTTGACAATTACAAGTTCAGATGTTCAAGTTATAATTAGCAATCATAATTTGAATTTTACAATTCTAAGTTCTGTATTTGACTATTACAAGTTCTGATCTGCAAGTTATAATTTGCAATCATAATTTAAAGTTATCAATGCTAAGTTCTGTATTTGACAATTACAAGTTCAGATCTTCAAGTTATAATTTGAACTAATAATTTGTATTTAACTATTCGAAGTTCTGTATTTGACTATTACAAGTTCAGATCTTCAAATGATAATTTGCAATCATAATTGGAAGTTATCAATTCTAAGTTCTGTATTTGACAATTACAAGTTCAGATCTTCAAGTTATAATTAGCAATCATAAATTGTATTTAACAATTCGAAGTTCTGTATTTGACTATTACAAGTTCAGATCTTCAAATTATTATTTACAATCTTAGTTTGAAATTAACAATTCGAAGTTCTGTATTTACTTATTACAAGTTCAGATCTTCAAATTATAATTTGCAATCATAATTTGAATTTTACAATTCTAAGTTCTGTATTTGACTATTACAAGTTCAGATCTTCAAGTTATAATTTGCAATCATAATTAGAAGTTGTCAATTCTAAGTTCTGTATTTGACAGTTACAAGTTCAGATCATTAAGTTATAATTTGAAATAATAATTAGTATTTAACAAATTTCAGTTCTGTAATTCACTATTACAAGTTCAGATCTTCAAGTTATAATTTGCAATAATAATTAGAAGCTATCAATTTTAAGTTCTGTATTTGACAATTACAAGTTCAGATCTTCAAGATATAATTAGCAATCATAATTTGAATTTTACAATTCTAATTTCTGTATTTGACTATTACAAGTTCAGATCTTCAAGTTATAATTTGCAATCATAATTAAAAGTTATCAATTCTAAGTTCTGTATTGAACAGTTACAAGTTCAGATCATTAAGTTATAATTTGAAATAATAATTAGAATTTAACAAATTTCAGTTCTGTAATTCACTATTACAAGTTCAGATCTTCAAGTTATAATTTGCAATAATAATTAGAACTATCAATTTTTAGTTCTGTATTTGACAATTACAAGTTCAGATCTTCAAGGTATAATTAGCAATCATAATTTGAATTTTACAATTCTAAGTTCAGTATTTGACTATTACCAGTTCAGATGTTCAAGTTATAATAAGCAATCATAATTTGAATTTTACAATTCTAAGTTCTGTATTTGACTACTACAAGTTCAGATCTTCAAGTTATAATTTGCAATTATAATTATAAGCTATCAATTTTAAGTTCTGTTTTTGACAATTACAAGTTCAGATCTTCAAGTTATAATTTGCACTAGTAATTGGTATTTAACAATTCTAAGTTCTGTATTTGACTATTACAAGTTCAGATCTTCAAGTTATAATTTGCAATCATAATTTGAAGTTATCAATTCTAAGTTCTGTATTTGACAATTACAAGTTCAGATGTTCAAGTTATAATTAGCAATCATAATTTGAATTTTACAATTCTAAGTTCTGTATTTGACTATTACAAGTTCTGATCTTCAAGTTATAATTTGCAATCATAATTTGAAGTTATCAATGCTAAGTTCTGTATTTGAGTATTACAAGTTCAGATCTTCAAGTTATAATTTGAACTAATAATTTGTATTTAACTATTCGAAGTTCTGTATTTGACTATTACAAGTTCAGATCTTCAAATGATAATTTGCAATCATAATTTGAAGTTATCAATTCTAAGTTCTGTATTTGACAATTACAAGTTCAGATCTTCAAGTTATAATTAGCAATTATAATTTGTATTTAACAATTCGAAGTTCTGTATTTGACTATTACAAGTTCAGATCTTCAAATTATTATTTACAATCTCAGTTTGAAATTAACAATTCGAAGTTCTGTATTTACTTATTACAAGTTCAGATCTTCAAGTTATAATTTGCAATCATAATTTGAAGTTATCAATTCTAAGTTCTGTATTTAAAAATTACAAGTTCAGATGTTCAAGTTATAATAAGCAATCATAATTTGAATTTTACAATTCTAAGTTCTGTATTTGACTACTACAAGTTCAGATCTTCAAGTTATAATTTGCAATTATAATTATAAGCTATCAATTTTAAGTTCTGTTTTTGACAATTACAAGTTCAGATCTTTAAGTTATAATTTGCACTAATAATTGGTATTTAACAATTCTAAGTTCTGTATTTGACTATTACAAGTTCAGATCTTCAAGTTATAATTTGTAATTATAATTTATATTTAACAAA
Organism: Cantharis lateralis; assembly: GCA_963170105.1. Lineage (NCBI taxonomy): Eukaryota > Metazoa > Arthropoda > Insecta > Coleoptera > Cantharidae > Cantharis > Cantharis lateralis. The sequence continues at coordinate 763,873 of CAUJGK010000001.1, read as the reverse complement.
TCTAAGTTCTGTAATTAACTATTACAAGTTCAGATCTTCAAGTTATAATTTGCAATCATAATTTGAAGTTATCAATTCTAAGTTCTGTATTTGACAATTACAAGTTCAGATCATTAAGTTATAATTTGAAATAATAATTAGTATTTAACAAATTTAAGTTCTGTAATTCACTATTACAAGTTCAGATCTTCAAGTTATAATTTGCAATAATAATTAGAACTATCAATTTTAAGTTCTGTATTTGACAATTACAAGTTAAGATCTTCAAGATATAATTAGCAATCATAATTTGAATTTTACAATTCTAAATTCAGTATTTGACTATTACAAGTTCAGATCTTCAAGTTATAATTTGCAATCATAATTTGAAGTTATCAATGCTAAGTTCTGTATTTGACAATCACAAGTTTAAATCTTCAAGTTATAATTAGCAATCATAATTTGTATTTAACAATTCGAAGTTCTGTATTTGACTATTACAAGTTCAGATCTTCAAATTATTATTTACAATCTTAGTTTGAAATTGACAATTCGATGTTCTGTATTTACTTATTACAAGTTCAGATCTTCAAGTTATAATTTGTAATTATAATTTATATTTAACAAATCTAAGTTCTGTAATTAACTATTACAAGTTCAGATCTTCAAGTTATAATTTGCAATCATAATTTGAAGTTATCAATTCTAAGTTCTGTATTTGACAATTACAAGTTCAGATGTTCAAGTTATAATTAGCAATCATAATTTGAATTTTACAATTCTAAGTTCTGTATTTGACTATTACAAGTTCTGATCTTCAAGTTATAATTTGCAATCATAATTTAAAGTTATCAATGCTAAGTTCTGTATTTGACAATTACAAGTTCAGATCTTCAAGTTATAATTTGAACTAATAATTTGTATTTAACTATTCGAAGTTCTGTATTTGACTATTACAAGTTCAGATCTTCAAATGTTAATTTGCAATCATAATTGGAAGTTATCAATTCTAAGTTCTGTATTTGACAATTACAAGTTCAGATCTTCAAGTTATAATTAGCAATCATAAATTGTATTTAACAATTCGAAGTTCTGTATTTGACTATTACAAGTTCAGATCTTCAAATTATTATTTACAATCTTAGTTTGAAATTAACAATTCGAAGTTCTGTATTTACTTATTACAAGTTCAGATCTTCAAATTATAATTTGCAATCATAATTTGAATTTTACAATTCTAAGTTCTGTATTTGACTATTACAAGTTCAGATCTTCAAGTTATAATTTGCAATAATAATTAGAACTATCAATTTTAAGTTCTGTATTTGACAATTACAAGTTAAGATCTTCAAGTTATAATTTGCAATCATAATTTGAAGTTATCAATTCTAAGTTCTGTATTTGACAATTACAAGTTCAGATCTTCAAATTATTATTTAAAATCTTAGTTTGAAATTAACAATTCGAAGTTCTGTATTTACTTATTACAAGTTCAGATCTTCAAGTTATAATTTGCAATCATAATTTGAAGTTATCAATTCTAAGTTCTGTATTTGAAAATTACAAGTTCAGATGTTCAAGTTATAATAAGCAATCATAATTTGAATTTTACAATTCTAAGTTCTGTATTTGACTACTACAAGTTCAGATCTTCAAGTTATAATTTGCAATTATAATTATAAGCTATCAATTTTAAGTTCTGTTTTTGACAATTACAAGTTCAGTTCTTTAAGTTATAATTTGCACTAATAATTGGTATTTAACAATTCTAAGTTCTGTATTTGACTATTACAAGTTCAGATCTTCAAGTTATAATTTGTAATTATAATTTATATTTAACAAATCTAAGTTCTGTAATTAACTATTACAAGTTCAGATCTTCAAGTTATAATTTGCAATCATAATTTGAAGTTATCAATTCTAAGTTCTGTATTTGACAATTACAAGTTCAGATGTTCAAGTTATAATTAGCAATCATAATTTGAATTTTACAATTCTAAGTTCTGTATTTGACTATTACAAGTTCTGATCTTCAAGTTATAATTTGCAATCATAATTTGAAGTTATCAATTCTAAGTTCTGTATTTGACAGTTCCAAGTTCAGATCATTAAGTTATAATTTGAAATAATAATTAGTATTTAACAAATTTCAGTTCTGTAATTCACTATTACAAGTTCAGATCTTCAAGTTATAATTTGCAATAATAATTACAACTATCAATTATAAGTTCTGTATTTGACAATTACAAGTTAAGATCTTCAAGATATAATTAGCAATCATAATTTGAATTTTACAATTCTAAATTCAGTATTTGATTATTACAAGTTCAGATCTTCAAGTTATAATTTGCAATTATAATTATAAGCTATCAATTTTAAGTTCTGTTTTTGACAATTACAAGTTCAGATCTTCAAGTTATAATTTGCACTAATAATTGGTATTTAACAATTCTAAGTTCTGTATTTGACTATTACAAGTTCAGATCTTCAAGTTATAATTTGCAATCATAATTTGAAGTTATCAATTCTAAGTGCTGTATTTGACAATTACAAGTTCAGATGTTCAAGTTATAATTAGCAATCATAATTTGAATTTTACAATTCTAAGTTCTGTATTTGACTATTACAAGTTCTGATCTTCAAGTTATAATTTGCAATCATAATTAGAAGTTATCAATGCTAAGTTCTGTATTTGACTATTACAAGTTCAGATCTTCAAGTTATAATTTGAACTAATAATTTGTATTTAACTATTCGAAGTTCTGTATTTGACTATTACAAGTTCAGATCTTCAAATGATAATTTGCAATCATAATTTGAAGTTATCAATTCTAAGTTCTGTATTTGACAATTACAAGTTCAGATCTTCAAGTTATAATTAGCAATCATAATTTGTATTTAACAATTCGAAGTTCTGTATTTGACTATTACAAGTTCAGATCTTCAAATTATTATTTACAATCTTAGTTTGAAATTAACAATTCGAAGTTCTGTATTTACTTATTACAAGTTCAGATCTTCAAGTTATAATTTGAAATCATAATTTGAATTTTACAATTCTAAGTTCTGTATTTGACTATTACAAGTTCAGATCTTCAAGTTATAATTTGCAATCATAATTAGAAGTTATCAATTCTAAGTTCTGTATTTGACAGTTACAAGTTCAGATCATTAAGTTATAATTTGAAATAATAATTAGTATTTAACAAATTTAAGTTCTGTAATTCACTATTACAAGTTCAGATCTTCAAGTTATAATTTGCAATAATAATTAGAACTATCAATTTTAAGTTCTGTATTTGACAATTACAAGTTAAGATCTTCAAGTTATAATTTGCAATCATAATTTGAAGTTATCAATTCTAAGTTCTGTATTGGCAATTACAAGTTCAGATCTTCAAATTATTATTTAAAATCTTAGTTTGAAATTAACAATTCGAAGTTCTGTATTAGCTTATTACAAGTTCAGATCTTCAAGTTATAATTTGCAATAATAATTAGAACTATCAATTTTAAGTTCTGTATTTGACTACTACAAGTTCAGATCTTCAAGTTATAATTTGCAATTATAATTATAAGCTATCAATTTTAAGTTCTGTTTTTGACAATTACAAGTTCAGATCTTTAAGTTATAATTTGCACTAATAATTGGTATTTAACAATTCTAAGTTCTGTATTTGACTATTACAAGTTCAGATCTTCAAGTTATAATTTGTAATTATAATTTATATTTAACAAATCTAAGTTCTGTAATTAACTATTACAAGTTCAGATCTTCAAGTTATAATTTGCAATCATAATTTGAAGTTATCAATTCTAAGTTCTGTATTTGACAATTACAAGTTCAGATGTTCAAGTTATAATTAGCAATCATAATTTGAATTTAACAATTCTAAGTTCTGTATTTGACTATTACAAGTTCTGATCTTCAAGTTATAATTTGCAATCATAATTTGAAGTTATCAATTCTAAGTTCTGTATTTGACAGTTCCAAGTTCAGATCATTAAGTTATAATTTGAAATAATAATTAGTATTTAACAAATTTAAGTTCTGTAATTCACTATTACAAGTTCAGATCTTCAAGTTATAATTTGCAATAATAATTAGAACTATCAATTTTAAGTTCTGTATTTGACAATTACAAGTTAAGATCTTCAAGATATAATTAGCAATCATAATTTGAATTTTACAATTCTAAATTCCATATTTGACTATTACAAGTTCAGATCTTCAAGTTATAATTTGCAATCATAATTTGAAGTTATCAATGCTAAGTTCTGTATTTGACAATCACAAGTTTAAATCTTCAAGTTATAATTAGCAATCATAATTTGTATTTAACAATTCGAAGTTCTGTATTTGACTATTACAAGTTCAGATCTTCAAATTATTATTTACAATCTTAGTTTGAAATTGACAATTCGATGTTCTGTATTTACTTATTACAAGTTCAGATCTTCAAGTTATAATTTGTAATTATAATTTATATTTAACAAATCTAAGTTCTGTAATTAACTATTACAAGTTCAGATCTTCAAGTTATAATTTGCAATCATAATTTGAAGTTATCAATTCTAAGTTCTGTATTTGACAATTACAAGTTCAGATGTTCAAGTTACAATTAGCAATCATAATTTGAATTTTACAATTCTAAGTTCTGTATTTGACTATTACAAGTTCTGATCTTCAAGTTATAATTTGCAATCATAATTTAAAGTTATCAATGCTAAGTTCTGTATTTGACAATTACAAGTTCAGATCTTCAAGTTATAATTTGAACTAATAATTTGTATTTAACTATTCGAAGTTCTGTATTTGACTATTACAAGTTCAGATCTTCAAATGATAATTTGCAATCATAATTGGAAGTTATCAATTCTAAGTTCTGTATTTGACAATTACAAGTTCAGATCTTCAAGTTATAATTAGCAATCATAAATTGTATTTAACAATTCGAAGTTCTGTATTTGACTATTACAAGTTCAGATCTTCAAATTATTATTTACAATCTTAGTTTGAAATTAACAATTCGAAGTTCTGTATTTACTTATTACAAGTTCAGATCTTCAAATTATAATTTGCAATCATAATTTGAATTTTACAATTCTAAGTTCTGTATTTGACTATTACAAGTTCAGATCTTCAAGTTATAATTTGCAATCATAATTAGAAGTTGTCAATTCTAAGTTCTGTATTTGACAGTTACAAGTTCAGATCATTAAGTTATAATTTGAAATAATAATTAGTATTTAACAAATTTCAGTTCTGTAATTCACTATTACAAGTTCAGATCTTCAAGTTATAATTTGCAATAATAATTAGAAGCTATCAATTTTAAGTTCTGTATTTGACAATTACAAGTTCAGATCTTCAAGATATAATTAGCAATCATAATTTGAATTTTACAATTCTAATTTCTGTATTTGACTATTACAAGTTCAGATCTTCAAGTTATAATTTGCAATCATAATTAAAAGTTATCAATTCTAAGTTCTGTATTGAACAGTTACAAGTTCAGATCATTAAGTTATAATTTGAAATAATAATTAGTATTTAACAAATTTCAGTTCTGTAATTCACTATTACAAGTTCAGATCTTCAAGTTATAATTTGCAATAATAATTAGAACTATCAATTTTTAGTTCTGTATTTGACAATTACAAGTTCAGATCTTCAAGGTATAATTAGCAATCATAATTTGAATTTTACAATTCTAAGTTCAGTATTTGACTATTACCAGTTCAGATGTTCAAGTTATAATAAGCAATCATAATTTGAATTTTACAATTCTAAGTTCTGTATTTGACTACTACAAGTTCAGATCTTCAAGTTATAATTTGCAATTATAATTATAAGCTATCAATTTTAAGTTCTGTTTTTGACAATTACAAGTTCAGATCTTCAAGTTATAATTTGCACTAGTAATTGGTATTTAACAATTCTAAGTTCTGTATTTGACTATTACAAGTTCAGATCTTCAAGTTATAATTTGCAATCATAATTTGAAGTTATCAATTCTAAGTTCTGTATTTGACAATTACAAGTTCAGATGTTCAAGTTATAATTAGCAATCATAATTTGAATTTTACAATTCTAAGTTCTGTATTTGACTATTACAAGTTCTGATCTTTAAGTTATAATTTGCAATCATAATTTGAAGTTATCAATGCTAAGTTCTGTATTTGAGTATTACAAGTTCAGATCTTCAAGTTATAATTTGAACTAATAATTTGTATTTAACTATTCGAAGTTCTGTATTTGACTATTACAAGTTCAGATCTTCAAATGATAATTTGCAATCATAATTTGAAGTTATCAATTCTAAGTTCTGTATTTGACAATTACAAGTTCAGATCTTCAAGTTATAATTAGCAATTATAATTTGTATTTAACAATTCGAAGTTCTGTATTTGACTATTACAAGTTCAGATCTTCAAATTATTATTTACAATCTTAGTTTGAAATTAACAATTCGAAGTTCTGTATTTACTTATTACAAGTTCAGATCTTCAAGTTATAATTTGCAATCATAATTTGAAGTTATCAATTCTAAGTTCTGTATTTGAAAATTACAAGTTCAGATGTTCAAGTTATAATAAGCAATCATAATTTGAATTTTACAATTCTAAGTTCTGTATTTGACTACTACAAGTTCAGATCTTCAAGTTATAATTTGCAATTATAATTATAAGCTATCAATTTTAAGTTCTGTTTTTGACAATTACAAGTTCAGATCTTTAAGTTATAATTTGCACTAATAATTGGTATTTAACAATTCTAAGTTCTGTATTTGACTATTACAAGTTCAGATCTTCAAGTTATAATTTGTAATTATAATTTATATTTAACAAATCTAAGTTCTGTAATTAACTATTACAAGTTCAGATCTTCAAGTTATAATTTGCAATCATAATTTGAAGTTATCAATTCTAAGTTCTGTATTTGACAATTACAAGTTCAGATGTTCAAGTTATAATTAGCAATCATAATTTGAATTTAACAATTCTAAGTTCTGTATTTGACTATTACAAGTTCTGATCTTCAAGTTATAATTTGCAATCATAATTTGAAGTTATCAATTCTAAGTTCTGTATTTGACAGTTCCAAGTTCAGATCATTAAGTTATAATTTGAAATAATAATTAGTATTTAACAAATTTAAGTTCTGTAATTCACTATTACAAGTTCAGATCTTCAAGTTATAATTTGCAATAATAATTAGAACTATCAATTTTAAGTTCTGTATTTGACAATTACAAGTTAAGATCTTCAAGATATAATTAGCAATCATAATTTGAATTTTACAATTCTAAATTCAGTATTTGACTATTACAAGTTCAGATCTTCAAGTTATAATTTGCAATCATAATTTGAAGTTATCAATGCTAAGTTCTGTATTTGACAATCACAAGTTTAAATCTTCAAGTTATAATTAGCAATCATTATTTGTATTTAACAATTCGAAGTTCTGTATTTGACTATTACAAGTTCAGATCTTCAAATTATTATTTACAATCTTAGTTTGAAATTGACAATTCGATGTTCTGTATTTACTTATTACAAGTTCAGATCTTCAAGTTATAATTTGTAATTATAATTTATATTTAACAAATCTAAGTTCTGTAATTAACTATTACAAGTTCAGATCTTCAAGTTATAATTTGCAATCATAATTTGAAGTTATCAATTCTAAGTTCTGTATTTGACAATTACAAGTTCAGATGTTCAAGTTATAATTAGCAATCATAATTTGAATTTTACAATTCTAAGTTCTGTATTTGACTATTACAAGTTCTGATCTTCAAGTTATAATTTGCAATCATAATTTGAAGTTATCAATTCTAAGTTCTGTATTTGACAGTTCCAAGTTCAGATCATTAAGTTATAATTTGAAATAATAATTAGTATTTAACAAATTTCAGTTCTGTAATTCACTATTACAAGTTCAGATCTTCAAGTTATAATTTGCAATAATAATTACAACTATCAATTATAAGTTCTGTATTTGACAATTACAAGTTAAGATCTTCAAGATATAATTAGCAATCATAATTTGAATTTTACAATTCTAAATTCAGTATTTGACTATTACAAGTTCAGATCTTCAAGTTATAATTTGCAATTATAATTATAAGCTATCAATTTTAAGTTCTGTTTTTGACAATTACAAGTTCAGATCTTCAAGTTATAATTTGCACTAATAATTGGTATTTAACAATTCTAAGTTCTGTATTTGACTATTACAAGTTCAGATCTTCAAGTTATAATTTGCAATCATAATTTGAAGTTATCAATTCTAAGTGCTGTATTTGACAATTACAAGTTCAGATGTTCAAGTTATAATTAGCAATCATAATTTGAATTTTACAATTCTAAGTTCTGTATTTGACTATTACAAGTTCTGATCTTCAAGTTATAATTTGCAATCATAATTTGAAGTTATCAATGCTAAGTTCTGTATTTGACTATTACAAGTTCAGATCTTCAAGTTATAATTTGAACTAATAATTTGTATTTAACTATTCGAAGTTCTGTATTTGACTATTACAAGTTCAGATCTTCAAATGATAATTTGCAATCATAATTTGAAGTTATCAATTCTAAGTTCTGTATTTGACAATTACAAGTTCAGATCTTCAAGTTATAATTAGCAATCATAATTTGTATTTAACAATTCGAAGTTCTGTATTTGACTATTACAAGTTCAGATCTTCAAATTATTATTTACAATCTTAGTTTGAAATTAACAATTCGAAGTTCTGTATTTACTTATTACAAGTTCAGATCTTCAAGTTATAATTTGAAATCATAATTTGAATTTTACAATTCTAAGTTCTGTATTTGACTATTACAAGTTCAGATCTTCAAGTTATAATTTGCAATCATAATTAGAAGTTATCAATTCTAAGTTCTGTATTTGACAGTTACAAGTTCAGATCATTAAGTTATAATTTGAAATAATAATTAGTATTTAACAAATTTAAGTTCTGTAATTCACTATTACAAGTTCAGATCTTCAAGTTATAATTTGCAATAATAATTAGAACTATCAATTTTAAGTTCTGTATTTGACAATTACAAGTTAAGATCTTCAAGTTATAATTTGCAATCATAATTTGAAGTTATCAATTCTAAGTTCTGTATTGGCAATTACAAGTTCAGATCTTCAAATTATTATTTAAAATCTTAGTTTGAAATTAACAATTCGAAGTTCTGTATTAGCTTATTACAAGTTCAGATCTTCAAGTTATAATTTGCAATCATAATTTGAAGTTATCAATTCTAAGTTCTGTATTTGAAAATTACAAGTTCAGATGTTCAAGTTATAATAAGCAATCATAATTTGAATTTTACAATTCTAAGTTCTGTATTTGACTACTACAAGTTCAGATCTTCAAGTTATAATTTGCAATTATAATTATAAGCTATCAATTTTAAGTTCTGTTTTTGACAATTACAAGTTCAGATCTTTAAGTTATAATTTGCACTAATAATTGGTATTTAACAATTCTAAGTTCTGTATTTGACTATTACAAGTTCAGATCTTCAAGTTATAATTTGTAATTATAATTTATATTTAACAAATCTAAGTTCTGTAATTAACTATTACAAGTTCAGATCTTCAAGTTATAATTTGCAATCATAATTTGAAGTTATCAATTCTAAGTTCTGTATTTGACAATTACAAGTTCAGATGTTCAAGTTATAATTAGCAATCATAATTTGAATTTAACAATTCTAAGTTCTGTATTTGACTATTACAAGTTCTGATCTTCAAGTTATAATTTGCAATCATAATTTGAAGTTATCAATTCTAAGTTCTGTATTTGACAGTTCCAAGTTCAGATCATTAAGTTATAATTTGAAATAATAATTAGTATTTAACAAATTTAAGTTCTGTAATTCACTATTACAAGTTCAGATCTTCAAGTTATAATTTGCAATAATAATTAGAACTATCAATTTTAAGTTCTGTATTTGACAATTACAAGTTAAGATCTTCAAGATATAATTAGCAATCATAATTTGAATTTTACAATTCTAAATTCAGTATTTGACTATTACAAGTGCAGATCTTCAAGTTATAATTTGCAATCATAATTTGAAGTTATCAATGCTAAGTTCTGTATTTGACAATCACAAGTTTAAATCTTCAAGTTATAATTAGCAATCATAATTTGTATTTAACAATTCGAAGTTCTGTATTTGACTATTACAAGTTCAGATCTTCAAATTATTATTTACAATCTTAGTTTGAAATTGACAATTCGATGTTCTGTATTTACTTATTACAAGTTCAGATCTTCAAGTTATAATTTGTAATTATAATTTATATTTAACAAATCTAAGTTCTGTAATTAACTATTACAAGTTCAGATCTTCAAGTTATAATTTGCAATCATAATTTGAAGTTATCAATTCTAAGTTCTGTATTTGACAATTACAAGTTCAGATGTTCAAGTTATAATTAGCAATCATAATTTGAATTTTACAATTCTAAGTTCTGTATTTGACTATTACAAGTTCTGATCTTCAAGTTATAATTTGCAATCATAATTTAAAGTTATCAATGCTAAGTTCTGTATTTGACAATTACAAGTTCAGATCTTCAAGTTATAATTTGAACTAATAATTTGTATTTAACTATTCGAAGTTCTGTATTTGACTATTACAAGTTCAGATCTTCAAATGATAATTTGCAATCATAATTGGAAGTTATCAATTCTAAGTTCTGTATTTGACAATTACAAGTTCAGATCTTCAAGTTATAATTAGCAATCATAAATTGTATTTAACAATTCGAAGTTCTGTATTTGACTATTACAAGTTCAGATCTTCAAATTATTATTTACAATCTTAGTTTAAAATTAACAATTCGAAGTTCTGTATTTACTTATTACAAGTTCAGATCTTCAAATTATAATTTGCAATCATAATTTGAATTTTACAATTCTAAGTTCTGTATTTGACAGAACTACAAGTTCAGATCTTCAAGTTATAATTTGCAATCATAATTAGAAGTTGTCAATTCTAAGTTCTGTATTTGACAGTTACAAGTTCAGATCATTAAGTTATAATTTGAAATAATAATTAGTATTTAACAAATTTCAGTTCTGTAATTCACTATTACAAGTTCAGATCTTCAAGTTATAATTTGCAATAATAATTAGAAGCTATCAATTTTAAGTTCTGTATTTGACAATTACAAGTTCAGATCTTCAAGATATAATTAGCAATCATAATTTGAATTTTACAATTCTAATTTCTGTATTTGACTATTACAAGTTCAGATCTTCAAGTTATAATTTGCAATCATAATTAAAAGTTATCAATTCTAAGTTCTGTATTGAACAGTTACAAGTTCAGATCATTAAGTTATAATTTGAAATAATAATTAGTATTTAACAAATTTCAGTTCTGTAATTCACTATTACAAGTTCAGATCTTCAAGTTATAATTTGCAATAATAATTAGAACTATCAATTTTTAGTTCTGTATTTGACAATTACAAGTTCAGATCTTCAAGGTATAATTAGCAATCATAATTTGAATTTTACAATTCTAAGTTCAGTATTTGACTATTACCAGTTCAGATGTTCAAGTTATAATAAGCAATCATAATTTGAATTTTACAATTCTAAGTTCTGTATTTGACTACTACAAGTTCAGATCTTCAAGTTATAATTTGCAATTATAATTATAAGCTATCAATTTTAAGTTCTGTTTTTGACAATTACAAGTTCAGATCTTCAAGTTATAATTTGCACTAGTAATTGGTATTTAACAATTCTAAGTTCTGTATTTGACTATTACAAGTTCAGATCTTCAAGTTATAATTTGCAATCATAATTTGAAGTTATCAATTCTAAGTTCTGTATTTGACAATTACAAGTTCAGATGTTCAAGTTATAATTAGCAATCATAATTTGAATTTTACAATTCTAAGTTCTGTATTTGACTATTACAAGTTCTGATCTTCAAGTTATAATTTGCAATCATAATTTGAAGTTATCAATGCTAAGTTCTGTATTTGAGTATTAAAGTTCAGATCTTCAAGTTATAATTTGAACTAATAATTTGTATTTAACTATTCGAAGTTCTGTATTTGACTATTACAAGTTCAGATCTTCAAATGATAATTTGCAATCATAATTTGAAGTTATCAATTCTAAGTTCTGTATTTGACAATTACAAGTTCAGATCTTCAAGTTATAATTAGCAATTATAATTTGTATTTAACAATTCGAAGTTCTGTATTTGACTATTACAAGTTCAGATCTTCAAGTTATAATTTGCAATCATAATTAGAAGTTATCAATTCTAAGTTCTGTATTTGACAGTTACAAGTTCAGATCATTAAGTTATAATTTGAAATAATAATTAGTATTTAACAAATTTAAGTTCTGTAATTCACTATTACAAGTTCAGATCTTCAAGTTATAATTTGCAATAATAATTAGAACTATCAATTTTAAGTTCTGTATTTGACAATTACAAGTTAAGATCTTCAAGTTATAATTTGCAATCATAATTTGAAGTTATCAATTCTAAGTTCTGTATTTGACAATTACAAGTTCAGATCTTCAAATTATTATTTAAAATCTTAGTTTGAAATTAACAATTCGAAGTTCTGTATTTACTTATTACAAGTTCAGATCATCAAATTATTATTTACAATCTTAGTTTGAAATTAACAATTCGAAGTTCTGTATTTACTTATTACAAGTTCAGATCTTCAAGTTATAATTTGAAATCATAATTTGAATTTTACAATTCTAAGTTCTGTATTTGACTATTACAAGTTCAGATCTTCAAATTATTATTTACAATCTTAGTTTGAAATTAACAATTCGAAGTTCTGTATTTACTTATTACAAGTTCAGATCTTCAAGTTATAATTTGCAATCATAATTTGAAGTTATCAATTCTAAGTTCTGTATTTGAAAATTACAAGTTCAGATGTTCAAGTTATAATAAGCAATCATAATTTGAATTTTACAATTCTAAGTTCTGTATTTGACTACTACAAGTTCAGATCTTCAAGTTATAATTTGCAATTATAATTATAAGCTATCAATTTTAAGTTCTGTTTTTGACAATTACAAGTTCAGATCTTTAAGTTATAATTTGCACTAATAATTGGTATTTAACAATTCTAAGTTCTGTATTTGACTATTACAAGTTCAGATCTTCAAGTTATAATTTGTAATTATAATTTATATTTAACAAATCTAAGTTCTGTAATTAACTATTACAAGTTCAGATCTTCAAGTTATAATTTGCAATCATAATTTGAAGTTATCAATTCTAAGTTCTGTATTTGACAATTACAAGTTCAGATGTTCAAGTTATAATTAGCAATCATAATTTGAATTTAACAATTCTAAGTTCTGTATTTGACTATTACAAGTTCTGATCTTCAAGTTATAATTTGCAATCATAATTTGAAGTTATCAATTCTAAGTTCTGTATTTGACAGTTCCAAGTTCAGATCATTAAGTTATAATTTGAAATAATAATTAGTATTTAACAAATTTAAGTTCTGTAATTCACTATTACAAGTTCAGATCTTCAAGTTATAATTTGCAATAATAATTAGAACTATCAATTTTAAGTTCTGTATTTGACAATTACAAGTTAAGATCTTCAAGATATAATTAGCAATCATAATTTGAATTTTACAATTCTAAATTCAGTATTTGACAATTACAAGTTAAGATCTTCAAGTTATAATTTGCAATCATAATTTGAAGTTATCAATTCTAAGTTCTGTATTGGCAATTACAAGTTCAGATCTTCAAATTATTATTTAAAATCTTAGTTTGAAATTAACAATTCGAAGTTCTGTATTAGCTTATTACAAGTTCAGATCTTCAAGTTATAATTTGCAATCATAATTTGAAGTTATCAATTCTAAGTTCTGTATTTGAAAATTACAAGTTCAGATGTTCAAGTTATAATAAGCAATCATAATTTGAATTTTACAATTCTAAGTTCTGTATTTGACTACTACAAGTTCAGATCTTCAAGTTATAATTTGCAATTATAATTATAAGCTATCAATTTTAAGTTCTGTTTTTGACAATTACAAGTTCAGATCTTTAAGTTATAATTTGCACTAATAATTGGTATTTAACAATTCTAAGTTCTGTATTTGACTATTACAAGTTCAGATCTTCAAGTTATAATTTGTAATTATAATTTATATTTAACAAATCTAAGTTCTGTAATTAACTATTACAAGTTCAGATCTTCAAGTTATAATTTGCAATCATAATTTGAAGTTATCAATTCTAAGTTCTGTATTTGACAATTACAAGTTCAGATGTTCAAGTTATAATTAGCAATCATAATTTGAATTTAACAATTCTAAGTTCTGTATTTGACTATTACAAGTTCTGATCTTCAAGTTATAATTTGCAATCATAATTTGAAGTTATCAATTCTAAGTTCTGTATTTGACAGTTCCAAGTTCAGATCATTAAGTTATAATTTGAAATAATAATTAGTATTTAACAAATTTAAGTTCTGTAATTCACTATTACAAGTTCAGATCTTCAAGTTATAATTTGCAATAATAATTAGAACTATCAATTTTAAGTTCTGTATTTGACAATTACAAGTTAAGATCTTCAAGATATAATTAGCAATCATAATTTGAATTTTACAATTCTAAATTCAGTATTTGACTATTACAAGTGCAGATCTTCAAGTTATAATTTGCAATCATAATTTGAAGTTATCAATGCTAAGTTCTGTATTTGACAATCACAAGTTTAAATCTTCAAGTTATAATTAGCAATCATAATTTGTATTTAACAATTCGAAGTTCTGTATTTGACTATTACAAGTTCAGATCTTCAAATTATTATTTACAATCTTAGTTTGAAATTGACAATTCGATGTTCTGTATTTACTTATTACAAGTTCAGATCTTCAAGTTATAATTTGTAATTATAATTTATATTTAACAAATCTAAGTTCTGTAATTAACTATTACAAGTTCAGATCTTCAAGTTATAATTTGCAATCATAATTTGAAGTTATCAATTCTAAGTTCTGTATTTGACAATTACAAGTTCAGATGTTCAAGTTATAATTAGCAATCATAATTTGAATTTTACAATTCTAAGTTCTGTATTTGACTATTACAAGTTCTGATCTTCAAGTTATAATTTGCAATCATAATTTAAAGTTATCAATGCTAAGTTCTGTATTTGACAATTACAAGTTCAGATCTTCAAGTTATAATTTGAACTAATAATTTGTATTTAACTATTCGAAGTTCTGTATTTGACTATTACAAGTTCAGATCTTCAAATGATAATTTGCAATCATAATTGGAAGTTATCAATTCTAAGTTCTGTATTTGACAATTACAAGTTCAGATCTTCAAGTTATAATTAGCAATCATAAATTGTATTTAACAATTCGAAGTTCTGTATTTGACTATTACAAGTTCAGATCTTCAAATTATTATTTACAATCTTAGTTTAAAATTAACAATTCGAAGTTCTGTATTTACTTATTACAAGTTCAGATCTTCAAATTATAATTTGCAATCATAATTTGAATTTTACAATTCTAAGTTCTGTATTTGACAGAACTACAAGTTCAGATCTTCAAGTTATAATTTGCAATCATAATTAGAAGTTGTCAATTCTAAGTTCTGTATTTGACAGTTACAAGTTCAGATCATTAAGTTATAATTTGAAATAATAATTAGTATTTAACAAATTTCAGTTCTGTAATTCACTATTACAAGTTCAGATCTTCAAGTTATAATTTGCAATAATAATTAGAAGCTATCAATTTTAAGTTCTGTATTTGACAATTACAAGTTCAGATCTTCAAGATATAATTAGCAATCATAATTTGAATTTTACAATTCTAATTTCTGTATTTGACTATTACAAGTTCAGATCTTCAAGTTATAATTTGCAATCATAATTAAAAGTTATCAATTCTAAGTTCTGTATTGAACAGTTACAAGTTCAGATCATTAAGTTATAATTTGAAATAATAATTAGTATTTAACAAATTTCAGTTCTGTAATTCACTATTACAAGTTCAGATCTTCAAGTTATAATTTGCAATAATAATTAGAACTATCAATTTTTAGTTCTGTATTTGACAATTACAAGTTCAGATCTTCAAGGTATAATTAGCAATCATAATTTGAATTTTACAATTCTAAGTTCAGTATTTGACTATTACCAGTTCAGATGTTCAAGTTATAATAAGCAATCATAATTTGAATTTTACAATTCTAAGTTCTGTATTTGACTACTACAAGTTCAGATCTTCAAGTTATAATTTGCAATTATAATTATAAGCTATCAATTTTAAGTTCTGTTTTTGACAATTACAAGTTCAGATCTTCAAGTTATAATTTGCACTAGTAATTGGTATTTAACAATTCTAAGTTCTGTATTTGACTATTACAAGTTCAGATCTTCAAGTTATAATTTGCAATCATAATTTGAAGTTATCAATTCTAAGTTCTGTATTTGACAATTACAAGTTCAGATGTTCAAGTTATAATTAGCAATCATAATTTGAATTTTACAATTCTAAGTTCTGTATTTGACTATTACAAGTTCTGATCTTCAAGTTATAATTTGCAATCATAATTTGAAGTTATCAATGCTAAGTTCTGTATTTGAGTATTAAAGTTCAGATCTTCAAGTTATAATTTGAACTAATAATTTGTATTTAACTATTCGAAGTTCTGTATTTGACTATTACAAGTTCAGATCTTCAAATGATAATTTGCAATCATAATTTGAAGTTATCAATTCTAAGTTCTGTATTTGACAATTACAAGTTCAGATCTTCAAGTTATAATTAGCAATTATAATTTGTATTTAACAATTCGAAGTTCTGTATTTGACTATTACAAGTTCAGATCTTCAAGTTATAATTTGCAATCATAATTAGAAGTTATCAATTCTAAGTTCTGTATTTGACAGTTACAAGTTCAGATCATTAAGTTATAATTTGAAATAATAATTAGGATTTAACAAATTTAAGTTCTGTAATTCACTATTACAAGTTCAGATCTTCAAGTTATAATTTGCAATAATAATTAGAACTATCAATTTTAAGTTCTGTATTTGACAATTACAAGTTAAGATCTTCAAGTTATAATTTGCAATCATAATTTGAAGTTATCAATTCTAAGTTCTGTATTTGACAATTACAAGTTCAGATCTTCAAATTATTATTTAAAATCTTAGTTTGAAATTAACAATTCGAAGTTCTGTATTTACTTATTACAAGTTCAGATCATCAAATTATTATTTACAATCTTAGTTTGAAATTAACAATTCGAAGTTCTGTATTTACTTATTACAAGTTCAGATCTTCAAGTTATAATTTGAAATCATAATTTGAATTTTACAATTCTAAGTTCTGTATTTGACTATTACAAGTTCAGATCTTCAAGTTATAATTTGCAATCATAATTAGAAGTTATCAATTCTAAGTTCTGTATTTGACAGTTACAAGTTCAGATCATTAAGTTATAATTTGAAATAATAATTAGTATTTAACAAATTTAAGTTCTGTAATTCACTATTACAAGTTCAGATCTTCAAGTTATAATTTGCAATAATAATTAGAACTATCAATTTTAAGTTCTGTATTTGACAATTACAAGTTAAGATCTTCAAGTTATAATTTGCAATCATAATTTGAATTTTACAATTCTAAGTTCTGTATTTACTTATTACAAGTTCAGATCTTCAAGTTATAATTTGTAATTATAATTTATATTTAACAAATCTAAGTTCTGTAATTAACTATTACAAGTTCAGATCTTCAAGTTATAATTTGCAATCATAATTTGAAGTTATCAATTCTAAGTTCTGTATTTGACAATTACAAGTTCAGATGTTCAAGTTATAATTAGCAATCATAATTTGAATTTTACAATTCTAAGTTCTGTATTTGACTATTACAAGTTCTGATCTTCAAGTTATAATTTGCAATCATAATTTAAAGTTATCAATGCTAAGTTCTGTATTTGACAATTACAAGTTCAGATCTTCAAGTTATAATTTGAACTAATAATTTGTATTTAACTATTCGAAGTTCTGTATTTGACTATTACAAGTTCAGATCTTCAAATGTTAATTTGCAATCATAATTGGAAGTTATCAATTCTAAGTTCTGTATTTGACAATTACAAGTTCAGATCTTCAAGTTATAATTAGCAATCATAAATTGTATTTAACAATTCGAAGTTCTGTATTTGACTATTACAAGTTCAGATCTTCAAATTATTATTTACAATCTTAGTTTGAAATTAACAATTCGAAGTTCTGTATTTACTTATTACAAGTTCAGATCTTCAAATTATAATTTGCAATCATAATTTGAATTTTACAATTCTAAGTTCTGTATTTGACTATTACAAGTTCAGATCTTCAAGTTATAATTTGCAATAATAATTAGAACTATCAATTTTAAGTTCTGTATTTGACAATTACAAGTTAAGATCTTCAAGTTATAATTTGCAATCATAATTTGAAGTTATCAATTCTAAGTTCTGTATTTGACAATTACAAGTTCAGATCTTCAAATTATTATTTAAAATCTTAGTTTGAAATTAACAATTCGAAGTTCTGTATTTACTTATTACAAGTTCAGATCTTCAAGTTATAATTTGCAATCATAATTTGAAGTTATCAATTCTAAGTTCTGTATTTGAAAATTACAAGTTCAGATGTTCAAGTTATAATAAGCAATCATAATTTGAATTTTACAATTCTAAGTTCTGTATTTGACTACTACAAGTTCAGATCTTCAAGTTATAATTTGCAATTATAATTATAAGCTATCAATTTTAAGTTCTGTTTTTGACAATTACAAGTTCAGTTCTTTAAGTTATAATTTGCACTAATAATTGGTATTTAACAATTCTAAGTTCTGTATTTGACTATTACAAGTTCAGATCTTCAAGTTATAATTTGTAATTATAATTTATATTTAACAAATCTAAGTTCTGTAATTAACTATTACAAGTTCAGATCTTCAAGTTATAATTTGCAATCATAATTTGAAGTTATCAATTCTAAGTTCTGTATTTGACAATTACAAGTTCAGATGTTCAAGTTATAATTAGCAATCATAATTTGAATTTTACAATTCTAAGTTCTGTATTTGACTATTACAAGTTCTGATCTTCAAGTTATAATTTGCAATCATAATTTGAAGTTATCAATTCTAAGTTCTGTATTTGACAGTTCCAAGTTCAGATCATTAAGTTATAATTTGAAATAATAATTAGTATTTAACAAATTTCAGTTCTGTAATTCACTATTACAAGTTCAGATCTTCAAGTTATAATTTGCAATAATAATTACAACTATCAATTATAAGTTCTGTATTTGACAATTACAAGTTAAGATCTTCAAGATATAATTAGCAATCATAATTTGAATTTTACAATTCTAAATTCAGTATTTGATTATTACAAGTTCAGATCTTCAAGTTATAATTTGCAATTATAATTATAAGCTATCAATTTTAAGTTCTGTTTTTGACAATTACAAGTTCAGATCTTCAAGTTATAATTTGCACTAATAATTGGTATTTAACAATTCTAAGTTCTGTATTTGACTATTACAAGTTCAGATCTTCAAGTTATAATTTGCAATCATAATTTGAAGTTATCAATTCTAAGTGCTGTATTTGACAATTACAAGTTCAGATGTTCAAGTTATAATTAGCAATCATAATTTGAATTTTACAATTCTAAGTTCTGTATTTGACTATTACAAGTTCTGATCTTCAAGTTATAATTTGCAATCATAATTAGAAGTTATCAATGCTAAGTTCTGTATTTGACTATTACAAGTTCAGATCTTCAAGTTATAATTTGAACTAATAATTTGTATTTAACTATTCGAAGTTCTGTATTTGACTATTACAAGTTCAGATCTTCAAATGATAATTTGCAATCATAATTTGAAGTTATCAATTCTAAGTTCTGTATTTGACAATTACAAGTTCAGATCTTCAAGTTATAATTAGCAATCATAATTTGTATTTAACAATTCGAAGTTCTGTATTTGACTATTACAAGTTCAGATCTTCAAATTATTATTTACAATCTTAGTTTGAAATTAACAATTCGAAGTTCTGTATTTACTTATTACAAGTTCAGATCTTCAAGTTATAATTTGAAATCATAATTTGAATTTTACAATTCTAAGTTCTGTATTTGACTATTACAAGTTCAGATCTTCAAGTTATAATTTGCAATCATAATTAGAAGTTATCAATTCTAAGTTCTGTATTTGACAGTTACAAGTTCAGATCATTAAGTTATAATTTGAAATAATAATTAGTATTTAACAAATTTAAGTTCTGTAATTCACTATTACAAGTTCAGATCTTCAAGTTATAATTTGCAATAATAATTAGAACTATCAATTTTAAGTTCTGTATTTGACAATTACAAGTTAAGATCTTCAAGTTATAATTTGCAATCATAATTTGAAGTTATCAATTCTAAGTTCTGTATTGGCAATTACAAGTTCAGATCTTCAAATTATTATTTAAAATCTTAGTTTGAAATTAACAATTCGAAGTTCTGTATTAGCTTATTACAAGTTCAGATCTTCAAGTTATAATTTGCAATAATAATTAGAACTATCAATTTTAAGTTCTGTATTTGACTACTACAAGTTCAGATCTTCAAGTTATAATTTGCAATTATAATTATAAGCTATCAATTTTAAGTTCTGTTTTTGACAATTACAAGTTCAGATCTTTAAGTTATAATTTGCACTAATAATTGGTATTTAACAATTCTAAGTTCTGTATTTGACTATTACAAGTTCAGATCTTCAAGTTATAATTTGTAATTATAATTTATATTTAACAAATCTAAGTTCTGTAATTAACTATTACAAGTTCAGATCTTCAAGTTATAATTTGCAATCATAATTTGAAGTTATCAATTCTAAGTTCTGTATTTGACAATTACAAGTTCAGATGTTCAAGTTATAATTAGCAATCATAATTTGAATTTAACAATTCTAAGTTCTGTATTTGACTATTACAAGTTCTGATCTTCAAGTTATAATTTGCAATCATAATTTGAAGTTATCAATTCTAAGTTCTGTATTTGACAGTTCCAAGTTCAGATCATTAAGTTATAATTTGAAATAATAATTAGTATTTAACAAATTTAAGTTCTGTAATTCACTATTACAAGTTCAGATCTTCAAGTTATAATTTGCAATAATAATTAGAACTATCAATTTTAAGTTCTGTATTTGACAATTACAAGTTAAGATCTTCAAGATATAATTAGCAATCATAATTTGAATTTTACAATTCTAAATTCCATATTTGACTATTACAAGTTCAGATCTTCAAGTTATAATTTGCAATCATAATTTGAAGTTATCAATGCTAAGTTCTGTATTTGACAATCACAAGTTTAAATCTTCAAGTTATAATTAGCAATCATAATTTGTATTTAACAATTCGAAGTTCTGTATTTGACTATTACAAGTTCAGATCTTCAAATTATTATTTACAATCTTAGTTTGAAATTGACAATTCGATGTTCTGTATTTACTTATTACAAGTTCAGATCTTCAAGTTATAATTTGTAATTATAATTTATATTTAACAAATCTAAGTTCTGTAATTAACTATTACAAGTTCAGATCTTCAAGTTATAATTTGCAATCATAATTTGAAGTTATCAATTCTAAGTTCTGTATTTGACAATTACAAGTTCAGATGTTCAAGTTATAATTAGCAATCATAATTTGAATTTTACAATTCTAAGTTCTGTATTTGACTATTACAAGTTCTGATCTTCAAGTTATAATTTGCAATCATAATTTAAAGTTATCAATGCTAAGTTCTGTATTTGACAATTACAAGTTCAGATCTTCAAGTTATAATTTGAACTAATAATTTGTATTTAACTATTCGAAGTTCTGTATTTGACTATTACAAGTTCAGATCTTCAAATGATAATTTGCAATCATAATTGGAAGTTATCAATTCTAAGTTCTGTATTTGACAATTACAAGTTCAGATCTTCAAGTTATAATTAGCAATCATAAATTGTATTTAACAATTCGAAGTTCTGTATTTGACTATTACAAGTTCAGATCTTCAAATTATTATTTACAATCTTAGTTTGAAATTAACAATTCGAAGTTCTGTATTTACTTATTACAAGTTCAGATCTTCAAATTATAATTTGCAATCATAATTTGAATTTTACAATTCTAAGTTCTGTATTTGACTATTACAAGTTCAGATCTTCAAGTTATAATTTGCAATCATAATTAGAAGTTGTCAATTCTAAGTTCTGTATTTGACAGTTACAAGTTCAGATCATTAAGTTATAATTTGAAATAATAATTAGTATTTAACAAATTTCAGTTCTGTAATTCACTATTACAAGTTCAGATCTTCAAGTTATAATTTGCAATAATAATTAGAAGCTATCAATTTTAAGTTCTGTATTTGACAATTACAAGTTCAGATCTTCAAGATATAATTAGCAATCATAATTTGAATTTTACAATTCTAATTTCTGTATTTGACTATTACAAGTTCAGATCTTCAAGTTATAATTTGCAATCATAATTAAAAGTTATCAATTCTAAGTTCTGTATTGAACAGTTACAAGTTCAGATCATTAAGTTATAATTTGAAATAATAATTAGTATTTAACAAATTTCAGTTCTGTAATTCACTATTACAAGTTCAGATCTTCAAGTTATAATTTGCAATAATAATTAGAACTATCAATTTTTAGTTCTGTATTTGACAATTACAAGTTCAGATCTTCAAGGTATAATTAGCAATCATAATTTGAATTTTACAATTCTAAGTTCAGTATTTGACTATTACCAGTTCAGATGTTCAAGTTATAATAAGCAATCATAATTTGAATTTTACAATTCTAAGTTCTGTATTTGACTACTACAAGTTCAGATCTTCAAGTTATAATTTGCAATTATAATTATAAGCTATCAATTTTAAGTTCTGTTTTTGACAATTACAAGTTCAGATCTTCAAGTTATAA
Source organism: Cantharis lateralis (assembly GCA_963170105.1). Classification (NCBI taxonomy): domain Eukaryota; kingdom Metazoa; phylum Arthropoda; class Insecta; order Coleoptera; family Cantharidae; genus Cantharis; species Cantharis lateralis. The sequence continues at coordinate 740,823 of CAUJGK010000001.1, read as the reverse complement.
TTTGCACTAGTAATTGGTATTTAACAATTCTAAGTTCTGTATTTGACTATTACAAGTTCAGATCTTCAAGTTATAATTTGCAATCATAATTTGAAGTTATCAATTCTAAGTTCTGTATTTGACAATTACAAGTTCAGATGTTCAAGTTATAATTAGCAATCATAATTTGAATTTTACAATTCTAAGTTCTGTATTTGACTATTACAAGTTCTGATCTTTAAGTTATAATTTGCAATCATAATTTGAAGTTATCAATGCTAAGTTCTGTATTTGAGTATTACAAGTTCAGATCTTCAAGTTATAATTTGAACTAATAATTTGTATTTAACTATTCGAAGTTCTGTATTTGACTATTACAAGTTCAGATCTTCAAATGATAATTTGCAATCATAATTTGAAGTTATCAATTCTAAGTTCTGTATTTGACAATTACAAGTTCAGATCTTCAAGTTATAATTAGCAATTATAATTTGTATTTAACAATTCGAAGTTCTGTATTTGACTATTACAAGTTCAGATCTTCAAATTATTATTTACAATCTTAGTTTGAAATTAACAATTCGAAGTTCTGTATTTACTTATTACAAGTTCAGATCTTCAAGTTATAATTTGCAATCATAATTTGAAGTTATCAATTCTAAGTTCTGTATTTGAAAATTACAAGTTCAGATGTTCAAGTTATAATAAGCAATCATAATTTGAATTTTACAATTCTAAGTTCTGTATTTGACTACTACAAGTTCAGATCTTCAAGTTATAATTTGCAATTATAATTATAAGCTATCAATTTTAAGTTCTGTTTTTGACAATTACAAGTTCAGATCTTTAAGTTATAATTTGCACTAATAATTGGTATTTAACAATTCTAAGTTCTGTATTTGACTATTACAAGTTCAGATCTTCAAGTTATAATTTGTAATTATAATTTATATTTAACAAATCTAAGTTCTGTAATTAACTATTACAAGTTCAGATCTTCAAGTTATAATTTGCAATCATAATTTGAAGTTATCAATTCTAAGTTCTGTATTTGACAATTACAAGTTCAGATGTTCAAGTTATAATTAGCAATCATAATTTGAATTTAACAATTCTAAGTTCTGTATTTGACTATTACAAGTTCTGATCTTCAAGTTATAATTTGCAATCATAATTTGAAGTTATCAATTCTAAGTTCTGTATTTGACAGTTCCAAGTTCAGATCATTAAGTTATAATTTGAAATAATAATTAGTATTTAACAAATTTAAGTTCTGTAATTCACTATTACAAGTTCAAATCTTCAAGTTATAATTTGCAATAATAATTAGAACTATCAATTTTAAGTTCTGTATTTGACAATTACAAGTTAAGATCTTCAAGATATAATTAGCAATCATAATTTGAATTTCACAATTCTAAATTCAGTATTTGACTATTACAAGTTCAGATCTTCAAGTTATAATTTGCAATCATAATTTGAAGTTATCAATGCTAAGTTCTGTATTTGACAATCACAAGTTTAAATCTTCAAGTTATAATTAGCAATCATTATTTGTATTTAACAATTCGAAGTTCTGTATTTGACTATTACAAGTTCAGATCTTCAAATTATTATTTACAATCTTAGTTTGAAATTGACAATTCGATGTTCTGTATTTACTTATTACAAGTTCAGATCTTCAAGTTATAATTTGTAATTATAATTTATATTTAACAAATCTAAGTTCTGTAATTAACTATTACAAGTTCAGATCTTCAAGTTATAATTTGCAATCATAATTTGAAGTTATCAATTCTAAGTTCTGTATTTGACAATTACAAGTTCAGATGTTCAAGTTATAATTAGCAATCATAATTTGAATTTTACAATTCTAAGTTCTGTATTTGACTATTACAAGTTCTGATCTTCAAGTTATAATTTGCAATCATAATTTGAAGTTATCAATTCTAAGTTCTGTATTTGACAGTTCCAAGTTCAGATCATTAAGTTATAATTTGAAATAATAATTAGTATTTAACAAATTTCAGTTCTGTAATTCACTATTACAAGTTCAGATCTTCAAGTTATAATTTGCAATAATAATTACAACTATCAATTATAAGTTCTGTATTTGACAATTACAAGTTAAGATCTTCAAGATATAATTAGCAATCATAATTTGAATTTTACAATTCTAAATTCAGTATTTGACTATTACAAGTTCAGATCTTCAAGTTATAATTTGCAATTATAATTATAAGCTATCAATTTTAAGTTCTGTTTTTGACAATTACAAGTTCAGATCTTCAAGTTATAATTTGCACTAATAATTGGTATTTAACAATTCTAAGTTCTGTATTTGACTATTACAAGTTCAGATCTTCAAGTTATAATTTGCAATCATAATTTGAAGTTATCAATTCTAAGTGCTGTATTTGACAATTACAAGTTCAGATGTTCAAGTTATAATTAGCAATCATAATTTGAATTTTACAATTCTAAGTTCTGTATTTGACTATTACAAGTTCTGATCTTCAAGTTATAATTTGCAATCATAATTTGAAGTTATCAATGCTAAGTTCTGTATTTGACTATTACAAGTTCAGATCTTCAAGTTATAATTTGAACTAATAATTTGTATTTAACTATTCGAAGTTCTGTATTTGACTATTACAAGTTCAGATCTTCAAATGATAATTTGCAATCATAATTTGAAGTTATCAATTCTAAGTTCTGTATTTGACAATTACAAGTTCAGATCTTCAAGTTATAATTAGCAATCATAATTTGTATTTAACAATTCGAAGTTCTGTATTTGACTATTACAAGTTCAGATCTTCAAATTATTATTTACAATCTTAGTTTGAAATTAACAATTCGAAGTTCTGTATTTCCTTATTACAAGTTCAGATCTTCAAGTTATAATTTGAAATCATAATTTGAATTTTACAATTCTAAGTTCTGTATTTGACTATTACAAGTTCAGATCTTCAAGTTATAATTTGCAATCATAATTAGAAGTTATCAATTCTAAGTTCTGTATTTGACAGTTACAAGTTCAGATCATTAAGTTATAATTTGAAATAATAATTAGTATTTAACAAATTTAAGTTCTGTAATTCACTATTACAAGTTCAGATCTTCAAGTTATAATTTGCAATAATAATTAGAACTATCAATTTTAAGTTCTGTATTTGACAATTACAAGTTAAGATCTTCAAGTTATAATTTGCAATCATAATTTGAAGTTATCAATTCTAAGTTCTGTATTGGCAATTACAAGTTCAGATCTTCAAATTATTATTTAAAATCTTAGTTTGAAATTAACAATTCGAAGTTCTGTATTAGCTTATTACAAGTTCAGATCTTCAAGTTATAATTTGCAATCATAATTTGAAGTTATCAATTCTAAGTTCTGTATTTGAAAATTACAAGTTCAGATGTTCAAGTTATAATAAGCAATCATAATTTGAATTTTACAATTCTAAGTTCTGTATTTGACTACTACAAGTTCAGATCTTCAAGTTATAATTTGCAATTATAATTATAAGCTATCAATTTTAAGTTCTGTTTTTGACAATTACAAGTTCAGATCTTTAAGTTATAATTTGCACTAATAATTGGTATTTAACAATTCTAAGTTCTGTATTTGACTATTACAAGTTCAGATCTTCAAGTTATAATTTGTAATTATAATTTATATTTAACAAATCTAAGTTCTGTAATTAACTATTACAAGTTCAGATCTTCAAGTTATAATTTGCAATCATAATTTGAAGTTATCAATTCTAAGTTCTGTATTTGACAATTACAAGTTCAGATGTTCAAGTTATAATTAGCAATCATAATTTGAATTTAACAATTCTAAGTTCTGTATTTGACTATTACAAGTTCTGATCTTCAAGTTATAATTTGCAATCATAATTTGAAGTTATCAATTCTAAGTTCTGTATTTGACAGTTCCAAGTTCAGATCATTAAGTTATAATTAGAAATAATAATTAGTATTTAACAAATTTAAGTTCTGTAATTCACTATTACAAGTTCAGATCTTCAAGTTATAATTTGCAATAATAATTAGAACTATCAATTTTAAGTTCTGTATTTGACAATTACAAGTTAAGATCTTCAAGATATAATTAGCAATCATAATTTGAATTTTACAATTCTAAATTCAGTATTTGACTATTACAAGTGCAGATCTTCAAGTTATAATTTGCAATCATAATTTGAAGTTATCAATGCTAAGTTCTGTATTTGACAATCACAAGTTTAAATCTTCAAGTTATAATTAGCAATCATAATTTGTATTTAACAATTCGAAGTTCTGTATTTGACTATTACAAGTTCAGATCTTCAAATTATTATTTACAATCTTAGTTTGAAATTGACAATTCGATGTTCTGTATTTACTTATTACAAGTTCAGATCTTCAAGTTATAATTTGTAATTATAATTTATATTTAACAAATCTAAGTTCTGTAATTAACTATTACAAGTTCAGATCTTCAAGTTATAATTTGCAATCATAATTTGAAGTTATCAATTCCAAGTTCTGTATTTGACAATTACAAGTTCAGATGTTCAAGTTATAATTAGCAATCATAATTTGAATTTTACAATTCTAAGTTCTGTATTTGACTATTACAAGTTCTGATCTTCAAGTTATAATTTGCAATCATAATTTAAAGTTATCAATGCTAAGTTCTGTATTTGACAATTACAAGTTCAGATCTTCAAGTTATAATTTGAACTAATAATTTGTATTTAACTATTCGAAGTTCTGTATTTGACTATTACAAGTTCAGATCTTCAAATGATAATTTGCAATCATAATTGGAAGTTATCAATTCTAAGTTCTGTATTTGACAATTACAAGTTCAGATCTTCAAGTTATAATTAGCAATCATAAATTGTATTTAACAATTCGAAGTTCTGTATTTGACTATTACAAGTTCAGATCTTCAAATTATTATTTACAATCTTAGTTTAAAATTAACAATTCGAAGTTCTGTATTTACTTATTACAAGTTCAGATCTTCAAATTATAATTTGCAATCATAATTTGAATTTTACAATTCTAAGTTCTGTATTTGACAGAACTACAAGTTCAGATCTTCAAGTTATAATTTGCAATCATAATTAGAAGTTGTCAATTCTAAGTTCTGTATTTGACAGTTACAAGTTCAGATCATTAAGTTATAATTTGAAATAATAATTAGTATTTAACAAATTTCAGTTCTGTAATTCACTATTACAAGTTCAGATCTTCAAGTTATAATTTGCAATAATAATTAGAAGCTATCAATTTTAAGTTCTGTATTTGACAATTACAAGTTCAGATCTTCAAGATATAATTAGCAATCATAATTTGAATTTTACAATTCTAATTTCTGTATTTGTCTATTACAAGTTCAGATCTTCAAGTTATAATTTGCAATCATAATTAAAAGTTATCAATTCTAAGTTCTGTATTGAACAGTTACAAGTTCAGATCATTAAGTTATAATTTGAAATAATAATTAGTATTTAACAAATTTCAGTTCTGTAATTCACTATTACAAGTTCAGATCTTCAAGTTATAATTTGCAATAATAATTAGAACTATCAATTTTTAGTTCTGTATTTGACAATTACAAGTTCAGATCTTCAAGGTATAATTAGCAATCATAATTTGAATTTTACAATTCTAAGTTCAGTATTTGACTATTACCAGTTCAGATGTTCAAGTTATAATAAGCAATCATAATTTGAATTTTACAATTCTAAGTTCTGTATTTGACTACTACAAGTTCAGATCTTCAAGTTATAATTTGCAATTATAATTATAAGCTATCAATTTTAAGTTCTGTTTTTGACAATTACAAGTTCAGATCTTCAAGTTATAATTTGCACTAGTAATTGGTATTTAACAATTCTAAGTTCTGTATTTGACTATTACAAGTTCAGATCTTCAAGTTATAATTTGCAATCATAATTTGAAGTTATCAATTCTAAGTTCTGTATTTGACAATTACAAGTTCAGATGTTCAAGTTATAATTAGCAATCATAATTTGAATTTTACAATTCTAAGTTCTGTATTTGACTATTACAAGTTCTGATCTTCAAGTTATAATTTGCAATCATAATTTGAAGTTATCAATGCTAAGTTCTGTATTTGAGTATTAAAGTTCAGATCTTCAAGTTATAATTTGAACTAATAATTTGTATTTAACTATTCGAAGTTCTGTATTTGACTATTACAAGTTCAGATCTTCAAATGATAATTTGCAATCATAATTTGAAGTTATCAATTCTAAGTTCTGTATTTGACAATTACAAGTTCAGATCTTCAAGTTATAATTAGCAATTATAATTTGTATTTAACAATTCGAAGTTCTGTATTTGACTATTACAAGTTCAGATCTTCAAGTTATAATTTGCAATCATAATTAGAAGTTATCAATTCTAAGTTCTGTATTTGACAGTTACAAGTTCAGATCATTAAGTTATAATTTGAAATAATAATTAGTATTTAACAAATTTAAGTTCTGTAATTCACTATTACAAGTTCAGATCTTCAAGTTATAATTTGCAATAATAATTAGAACTATCAATTTTAAGTTCTGTATTTGACAATTACAAGTTAAGATCTTCAAGTTATAATTTGCAATCATAATTTGAAGTTATCAATTCTAAGTTCTGTATTTGACAATTACAAGTTCAGATCTTCAAATTATTATTTAAAATCTTAGTTTGAAATTAACAATTCGAAGTTCTGTATTTACTTATTACAAGTTCAGATCATCAAATTATTATTTACAATCTTAGTTTGAAATTAACAATTCGAAGTTCTGTATTTACTTATTACAAGTTCAGATCTTCAAGTTATAATTTGAAATCATAATTTGAATTTTACAATTCTAAGTTCTGTATTTGACTATTACAAGTTCAGATCTTCAAGTTATAATTTGCAATCATAATTAGAAGTTATCAATTCTAAGTTCTGTATTTGACAGTTACAAGTTCAGATCATTAAGTTATAATTTGAAATAATAATTAGTATTTAACAAATTTAAGTTCTGTAATTCACTATTACAAGTTCAGATCTTCAAGTTATAATTTGCAATAATAATTAGAACTATCAATTTTAAGTTCTGTATTTGACAATTACAAGTTAAGATCTTCAAGTTATAATTTGCAATCATAATTTGAAGTTATCAATTCTAAGTTCTGTATTTGACAATTACAAGTTCAGATCTTCAAATTATTATTTAAAATCTTAGTTTGAAATTAACAATTCGAAGTTCTGTATTTACTTATTACAAGTTCAGATCTTCAAGTTATAATTTGCAATCATAATTTGAAGTTATCAATTCTAAGTTCTGTATTTGAAAATTACAAGTTCAGATGTTCAAGTTATAATAAGCAATCATAATTTGAATTTTACAATTCTAAGTTCTGTATTTGACTACTACAAGTTCAGATCTTCAAGTTATAATTTGCAATTATAATTATAAGCTATCAATTTTAAGTTCTGTTTTTGACAATTACAAGTTCAGTTCTTTAAGTTATAATTTGCACTAATAATTGGTATTTAACAATTCTAAGTTCTGTATTTGACTATTACAAGTTCAGATCTTCAAGTTATAATTTGTAATTATAATTTATATTTAACAAATCTAAGTTCTGTAATTAACTATTACAAGTTCAGATCTTCAAGTTATAATTTGCAATCATAATTTGAAGTTATCAATTCTAAGTTCTGTATTTGACAATTACAAGTTCAGATGTTCAAGTTATAATTAGCAATCATAATTTGAATTTTACAATTCTAAGTTCTGTATTTGACTATTACAAGTTCTGATCTTCAAGTTATAATTTGCAATCATAATTTGAAGTTATCAATTCTAAGTTCTGTATTTGACAGTTCCAAGTTCAGATCATTAAGTTATAATTTGAAATAATAATTAGTATTTAACAAATTTCAGTTCTGTAATTCACTATTACAAGTTCAGATCTTCAAGTTATAATTTGCAATAATAATTACAACTATCAATTATAAGTTCTGTATTTGACAATTACAAGTTAAGATCTTCAAGATATAATTAGCAATCATAATTTGAATTTTACAATTCTCAATTCAGTATTTGACTATTACAAGTTCAGATCTTCAAGTTATAATTTGCAATTATAATTATAAGCTATCAATTTTAAGTTCTGTTTTTGACAATTACAAGTTCAGATCTTCAAGTTATAATTTGCACTAATAATTGGTATTTAACAATTCTAAGTTCTGTATTTGACTATTACAAGTTCAGATCTTCAAGTTATAATTTGCAATCATAATTTGAAGTTATCAATTCTAAGTTCTGTATTTGACAATTACAAGTTCAGATGTTCAAGTTATAATTAGCAATCATAATTTGAATTTTACAATTCTAAGTTCTGTATTTGACTATTACAAGTTCTGATCTTCAAGTTATAATTTGCAATCATAATTTGAAGTTATCAATGCTAAGTTCTGTATTTGACTATTACAAGTTCAGATCTTCAAGTTATAATTAGAACTAATAATTTGTATTTAACTATTCGAAGTTCTGTATTTGACTATTACAAGTTCAGATCTTCAAATGATAATTTGCAATCATAATTTGAAGTTATCAATTCTAAGTTCTGTATTTGACAATTACAAGTTCAGATCTTCAAGTTATATTTAGCAATCATAATTTGTATTTAACAATTCGAAGTTCTGTATTTGACTATTACAAGTTCAGATCTTCAAATTATTATTTACAATTTTAGTTTGAAATTAACAATTCGAAGTTCTGTATTTACTTATTACAAGTTCAGATCTTCAAGTTATAATTTGAAATCATAATTTGAATTTTACAATTCTAAGTTCTGTATTTGACTATTACAAGTTCAGATCTTCAAGTTATAATTTGCAATCATAATTAGAAGTTATCAATTCTAAGTTCTGTATTTGACAGTTACAAGTTCAGATCATTAAGTTATAATTTGAAATAATAATTAGTATTTAACAAATTTAAGTTCTGTAATTCACTATTACAAGTTCAGATCTTCAAGTTATAATTTGCAATAATAATTAGAACTATCAATTTTAAGTTCTGTATTTGACAATTACAAGTTAAGATCTTCAAGTTATAATTTGCAATCATAATTTGAAGTTATCAATTCTAAGTTCTGTATTGGCAATTACAAGTTCAGATCTTCAAATTATTATTTAAAATCTTAGTTTGAAATTAACAATTCGAAGTTCTGTATTTACTTATTACAAGTTCAGATCTTCAAGTTATAATTTGCAATCATAATTTGAAGTTATCAATTCTAAGTTCTGTATTTGAAAATTACAAGTTCAGATGTTCAAGTTATAATAAGCAATCATAATTTGAATTTTACAATTCTAAGTTCTGTATTTGACTACTACAAGTTCAGATCTTCAAGTTATAATTTGCAATTATAATTATAAGCTATCAATTTTAAGTTCTGTTTTTGACAATTACAAGTTCAGATCTTTAAGTTATAATTTGCACTAATAATTGGTATTTAACAATTCTAAGTTCTGTATTTGACTATTACAAGTTCAGATCTTCAAGTTATAATTTGTAATTATAATTTATATTTAACAAATCTAAGTTCTGTAATTAACTATTACAAGTTCAGATCTTCAAGTTATAATTTGCAATCATAATTTGAAGTTATCAATTCTAAGTTCTGTATTTGACAATTACAAGTTCAGATGTTCAAGTTATAATTAGCAATCATAATTTGAATTTAACAATTCTAAGTTCTGTATTTGACTATTACAAGTTCTGATCTTCAAGTTATAATTTGCAATCATAATTTGAAGTTATCAATTCTAAGTTCTGTATTTGACAGTTCCAAGTTCAGATCATTAAGTTATAATTTGAAATAATAATTAGTATTTAACAAATTTAAGTTCTGTAATTCACTATTACAAGTTCAGATCTTCAAGTTATAATTTGCAATAATAATTAGAACTATCAATTTTAAGTTCTGTATTTGACAATTACAAGTTAAGATCTTCAAGATATAATTAGCAATCATAATTTGAATTTTACAATTCTAAATTCAGTATTTGACTATTACAAGTTCAGATCTTCAAGTTATAATTTGCAATCATAATTTGAAGTTATCAATGCTAAGTTCTGTATTTGACAATCACAAGTTTAAATCTTCAAGTTATAATTAGCAATCATAATTTGTATTTAACAATTCGAAGTTCTGTATTTGACTATTACAAGTTCAGATCTTCAAATTATTATTTACAATCTTAGTTTGAAATTGACAATTCGATGTTCTGTATTTACTTATTACAAGTTCAGATCTTCAAGTTATAATTTGTAATTATAATTTATATTTAACAAATCTAAGTTCTGTAATTAACTATTACAAGTTCAGATCTTCAAGTTATAATTTGCAATCATAATTTGAAGTTATCAATTCTAAGTTCTGTATTTGACAATTACAAGTTCAGATGTTCAAGTTATAATTAGCAATCATAATTTGAATTTTACAATTCTAAGTTCTGTATTTGACTATTACAAGTTCTGATCTTCAAGTTATAATTTGCAATCATAATTTAAAGTCATCAATGCTAAGTTCTGTATTTGACAATTACAAGTTCAGATCTTCAAGTTATAATTTGAACTAATAATTTGTATTTAACTATTCGAAGTTCTGTATTTGACTATTACAAGTTCAGATCTTCAAATGATAATTTGCAATCATAATTGGAAGTTATCAATTCTAAGTTCTGTATTTGACAATTACAAGTTCAGATCTTCAAGTTATAATTAGCAATCATAAATTGTATTTAACAATTCGAAGTTCTGTATTTGACTATTACAAGTTCAGATCTTCAAATTATTATTTACAATCTTAGTTTGAAATTAACAATTCGAAGTTCTGTATTTACTTATTACAAGTTCAGATCTTCAAATTATAATTTGCAATCATAATTTGAATTTTACAATTCTAAGTTCTGTATTTGACTATTACAAGTTCAGATCTTCAAGTTATAATTTGCAATCATAATTAGAAGTTGTCAATTCTAAGTTCTGTATTTGACAGTTACAAGTTCAGATCATTAAGTTATAATTTGAAATAATAATTAGTATTTAACAAATTTAAGTTCTGTAATTCACTATTACAAGTTCAGATCTTCAAGTTATAATTTGCAATAATAATTAGAACTATCTATTTTAAGTTCTGTATTTGACAATTACAAGTTAAGATCTTCAAGTTATAATTTGCAATCATAATTTGAAGTTATCAATTCTAAGTTCTGTATTTGACAATTACAAGTTCAGATCTTCAAGTTATAATTAGCAATCATAATTTGTATTTAACAATTCGAAGTTCTGTATTTGACTATTACAAGTTCAGATCTTCAAATCATTATTTACAATCTTAGTTTGAAATTAACAATTCGAAGTTCTGTATTTACTTATTACAAGTTCAGATCTTCAAGTTATAATTTGAAATTATAATTTATATTTAACAAATCTAAGTTCTGTAATTAACTATTACAAATTCAGATCGTCAAGTTATAATTTGCAATCATAATTTGAAGTTATCAATTCTAAGTTCTGTATTTTACAGTTACAAGTTCAGATCAATAAGTTATAATTTGAAATAATAATTAGTATTTAACAAATTTAAGTTCTGTAAGTCACTATTACAAGTTCAGTTCTTCAAGTTATAATTTGCAATAATAATTAGAAGCTATCAATTTTAAGTTCTGTATTTGACAATTACAAGTTCAGATCTTCAAGATATAATTAGCAATCATAATTTGAATTTTACAATTCTAAGTTCTGTATTTGACTATTACAAGTTCTGATCTTCAAGTTATAATTTGCAATCATAATTTGAAGTTATCAATTCTAAGTTCTGTATTTGACAGTTCCAAGTTCAGATCATTAAGTTATAATTTGAAATAATAATTAGTATTTAACAAATTTAAGTTCTGTAATTCACTATTACAAGTTCAGATCTTCAAGTTATAATTTGCAATAATAATTAGAACTATCAATTTTAAGTTCTGTATTTGACAATTACAAGTTAAGATCTTCAAGATATAATTAGCAATCATAATTTGAATTTTACAATTCTAAATTCAGTATTTGACTATTACAAGTTCAGATCTTCAAGTTATAATTTGCAATCATAATTTGAAGTTATCAATGCTAAGTTCTGTATTTGACAATCACAAGTTTAAATCTTCAAGTTATAATTAGCAATCATAATTTGTATTTAACAATTCGAAGTTCTGTATTTGACTATTACAAGTTCAGATCTTCAAATTATTATTTACAATCTTAGTTTGAAATTGACAATTCGATGTTCTGTATTTACTTATTACAAGTTCAGATCTTCAAGTTATAATTTGTAATTATAATTTATATTTAACAAATCTAAGTTCTGTAATTAAATATTACAAGTTCAGATCTTCAAGTTATAATTTGCAATCATAATTTGAAGTTATCAATTCTAAGTTCTGTATTTGACAATTACAAGTTCAGATGTTCAAGTTATAATTAGCAATCATAATTTGAATTTTACAATTCTAAGTTCTGTATTTGACTATTACAAGTTCTGATCTTCAAGTTATAATTTGCAATCATAATTTAAAGTTATCAATGCTAAGTTCTGTATTTGACAATTACAAGTTCAGATCTTCAAGTTATAATTTGAACTAATAATTTGTATTTAACTATTCGAAGTTCTGTATTTGACTATTACAAGTTCAGATCTTCAAATGATAATTTGCAATCATAATTGGAAGTTATCAATTCTAAGTTCTGTATTTGACAATTACAAGTTCAGATCTTCAAGTTATAATTAGCAATCATAAATTGTATTTAACAATTCGAAGTTCTGTATTTGACTATTACAAGTTCAGATCTTCAAATTATTATTTACAATCTTAGTTTGAAATTAACAATTCGAAGTTCTGTATTTACTTATTACAAGTTCAGATCTTCAAATTATAATTTGCAATCATAATTTGAATTTTACAATTCTAAGTTCTGTATTTGACTATTACAAGTTCAGATCTTCAAGTTATAATTTGCAATCATAATTAGAAGTTGTCAATTCTAAGTTCTGTATTTGACAGTTACAAGTTCAGATCATTAAGTTATAATTTGAAATAATAATTAGTATTTAACAAATTTAAGTTCTGTAATTCACTATTACAAGTTCAGATCTTCAAGTTATAATTTGCAATAATAATTAGAACTATCTATTTTAAGTTCTGTATTTGACAATTACAAGTTAAGATCTTCAAGTTATAATTTGCAATCATAATTTGAAGTTATCAATTCTAAGTTCTGTATTTGACAATTACAAGTTCAGATCTTCAAGTTATAATTAGCAATCATAATTTGTATTTAACAATTCGAAGTTCTGTATTTGACTATTACAAGTTCAGATCTTCAAATCATTATTTACAATCTTAGTTTGAAATTAACAATTCGAAGTTCTGTATTTACTTATTACAAGTTCAGATCTTCAAGTTATAATTTGAAATTATAATTTATATTTAACAAATCTAAGTTCTGTAATTAACTATTACAAATTCAGATCGTCAAGTTATAGTTTGCAATCATAATTTGAAGTTATCAATTCTAAGTTCTGTATTTTACAGTTACAAGTTCAGATCATTAAGTTATAATTTGAAATAATAATTAGTATTTAACAAATTTAAGTTCTGTAATTCACTATTACAAGTTCAGTTCTTCAAGTTATAATTTGCAATAATAATTAGAAGCTATCAATTTTAAGTTCTGTATTTGACAATTACAAGTTCAGATCTTCAAGATATAATTAGCAATCATAATTTGAATTTTACAATTCTAAGTTCAGTATTAGACTATTACAAGTTCAGATCTTCAAGTTATAATTTGCAATCATAATTTGAAGTTTTCAATTCTAAGTTCTGTATTGGACAATTACAAGTTCAGATCTTCAAGTTATAATTTGAACTAATAATTTGTATTTAACAATTCGAAGTTCTGTATTTGACTATTACAAGTTCAGATCTTCAAATTATTATTTAAAAGCTTAGATTGAAATTAACAATTCGAAGTTCTGTATTTACTTATTACAAGTTCAGATCTTCAAGTTAAAATTTGCAATCATAATTTGAAGTTATCAATTCTAAGTTCTGTATTGGACATTTACAAGTTCAGATCTTCAAGTTATAATTTGAACTAATAATTTGTATTTAACAATTCGAAGTTCTGTATTTGACTATTACAAGTTCAGATCTTCAAATTATTATTTAAAATCTTAGATTGAAATTAACAATTCGAAGTTCTGTATTTACTTATTACAAGTTCAGATCTTCAAGTTATAATTTGAAATTATAATTTATCTTTAACAAATCTAAGTTCTGTAATTAACTATTACAAATTCAGATCGTCAAGTTATAATTTGCAATCATAATTTGAAGTTATCAATTCTAAGTTCTGTATTTTACAGTTACAAGTTCAGATCATTAAGTTATAATTTGAAATAATAATTAGTATTTAACAAATTTAAGTTCTGTAATTCACTATTACAAGTTCAGTTCTTCAAGTTATAATTTGCAATAATAATTAGAAGCTATCAATTTTAAGTTCTGTATTTGACAATTACAAGTTCAGATCTTCAAGATATAATTAGCAATCATAATTTGAATTTTACAATTCTAATTTCTGTATTTGACTATTACAAGTTCAGATCTTCAAGTTATAATTTGCAATCATAATTAAAAGTTATCAATTCTAAGTTCTGTATTGAACAGTTACAAGTTCAGATCATTAAGTTATAATTTGAAATAATAATTAGTATTTAACAAATTTCAGTTCTGTAATTCACTATTACAAGTTCAGATCTTCAAGTTATAATTTGCAATAATAATTAGAACTATCAATTTTTAGTTCTGTATTTGACAATTACAAGTTCAGATCTTCAAGGTTTAATTAGCAATCATAATTTGAATTTTACAATTCTAAGTTCAGTATTTGACAATTACCAGTTCAGATCTTCAAGTTATAATTTGCAATCATAATTTGAAGTTATCAATTCTAAGTTCTGTATTTGACAATTACAAGTTCAGAACTTCAAGTTATAATTTGAACTAATAATTTGTATTTACAATTCGAAGTTCTGTATTTGACTATTACAAGTTCAGATCTTCAAATTATTATTTAAAATCTTAGTTGGAAATTAACAATTCGAAGTTCTGTATTTACTTATTACAAGTTCAAATCTTCAAGTTATAATTAGCAATCATAATTTGTATTTAACAATTCGAAGTTCTGTATTTACTTATTACAAGTTCAGATCTTCAAGTTATAATTTGAAATTATAATTTATATTTAACAAATCTAAGTTCTGTAATTAACTATTACAAGTTCAGATCTTCAAGTTATAATTTGCAATCATAATTTGAAGTTATCAATTCTAAGTTCTGTATTTGACTATTACAAGTTCAGATGTTCAAGTTATAATTAGCAATCATAATTTGAATTTTACAATTCTAAGTTCTGTATTTGACTATTACAAGTTCAGAACTTCAAGTTATAATTTGCAATCATAATTAGAAGTTATCAATTCTAAGTTCTGTATTTGACAGTTCCAAGTTCAGATCATTAAGTTATAATTTGAAATAATAATAAGTATTTAACAAATTTAAGTTCTGTAATTCACTATTACAAGTTCAGATCTACAAATTATTATTAACAATCTTAGTTTGAAATTAACAATTCGAAGTTCTGTATTTACGTATTACTAGTTCAGATCTTCAAGTTATATTTTGAAATTATAATTTATATTTAACAAATCTAAGTTACAATTCTATTTCATTTATTTACAAATTCAATTACAATTCTAAGTTCAGTATTTGATTATTACAAGTTCAGATTTTCAAATTATGGTTTACAATCTTAGTTTGAAATTTACAATTCGAAGTTCTGTATTTACTTATTACAAGTTCAGATCTTCAAGTTATAATTTGAAATTATAATTTATATTTAACATATCTAAGTTCTGTAATTAACTATTACAAATTCAGATCGTCAAGTTATAATTTGCAATCATAATTTGAAGTTATCAATTCTAAGTTCTGTATTTTACAGTTACAAGTTCAGATCATTAAGTTATAATTTGAAATAATAATTAGTATTTAACAAATTTAAGTTCTGTAATTCACTATTACAAGTTCAGTTCTTCAAGTTATAATTTGCAATAATAATTAGAAGCTATCAATTTTAAGTTCTGTATTTGACAATTACAAGTTCAGATCTTCAAGATATAATTAGCAATCATAATTTGAATTTTACAATTCTAAGTTCAGTATTAGACTATTACAAGTTCAGATCTTCAAGTTATAATTTGCAATCATAATTTGACGTTATCAATTCTAAGTTCTGTATTGGACAATTACAAGTTCAGATCTTCAAGTTATAATTTGAACTAATAATTTGTATTTAACAATTCGAAGTTCTGTATTTGACTATTACAAGTTCAGATCTTCAAATTATTATTTAAAATCTTAGATTGAAATTAACAATTCGAAGTTCTGTATTTACTTATTACAAGTTCAGATCTTCAAGTTATAATTTGCAATCATAATTTGAAGTTATCAATTCTAAGTTCTGTATTGGACAATTACAAGTTCAGATCTTCAAGTTATAATTTGAACTAATAATTTGTATTTAACAATTCGAAGTTCTGTATTTGACTATTACAAGTTCAGATCTTCAAATTATTATTTAAAATCTTAGATTGAAATTAACAATTCGAAGTTCTGTATTTACTTATTACAAGTTCAGATCTTCAAGTTATAATTTGAAATTATAATTTATATTTAACAAATCTAAGTTCTGTAATTAACTATTACAAATTCAGATCGTCAAGTTATAATTTGCAATCATAATTTGAAGTTATCAATTCTAAGTTCTGTATTTTACAGTTACAAGTTCAGATCATTAAGTTATAATTTGAAATAATAATTAGTATTTAACAAATTTAAGTTCTGTAATTCACTATTACAAGTTCAGTTCTTCAAGTTATAATTTGCAATAATAATTAGAAGCTATCAATTTTAAGTTCTGTATTTGACAATTACAAGTTCAGATCTTCAAGATATAATTAGCAATCATAATTTGAATTTTACAATTCTAATTTCTGTATTTGACTATTACAAGTTCAGATCTTCAAGTTATAATTTGCAATCATAATTAAAAGTTATCAATTCTAAGTTTTGTATTGAACAGTTACAAGTTCAGATCATTAAGTTATAATTTGAAATAATAATTAGTATTTAACAAATTTCAGTTCTGTAATTCACTATTACAAGTTCAGATCTTCAAGTTATAATTTGCAATAATAATTAGAACTATCAATTTTTAGTTCTGTATTTGACAATTACAAGTTCAGATCTTCAAGGTATAATTAGCAATCATAATTTGAATTTTACAATTCTAAGTTCAGTATTTGACAATTACCAGTTCAGATCTTCAAGTTATAATTTGCAATCATAATTTGAAGTTATCAATTCTAAGTTCTGTATTTGACAATTACAAGTTCAGAACTTCAAGTTATAATTTGAACTAATAATTTGTATTTACAATTCGAAGTTCTGTATTTGACTATTACAAGTTCAGATGTTCAAGTTATAATTAGCAATCATAATTTGAATTTTACAATTCTAAGTTCTGTATTTGACTATTACAAGTTCAGAACTTCAAGTTATAATTTGCAATCATAATTAGAAGTTATCAATTCTAAGTTCTGTATTTGACAATTACAAGTTCAGATCTTCAAGATATAATTAGCAATCATAATTTGAATTTTACAATTCTAAGTTCAGTATTAGACTATTACAAGTTCAGATCTTCAAGTTATAATTTGCAATCATAATTTGACGTTATCAATTCTAAGTTCTGTATTGGACAATTACAAGTTCAGATCTTCAAGTTATAATTTGAACTAATAATTTGTATTTAACAATTCGAAGTTCTGTATTTGACTATTACAAGTTCAGATCTTCAAATTATTATTTAAAATCTTAGATTGAAATTAACAATTCGAAGTTCTGTATTTACTTATTACAAGTTCAGATCTTCAAGTTATAATTTGCAATCATAATTTGAAGTTATCAATTCTAAGTTCTGTATTGGACAATTACAAGTTCAGATCTTCAAGTTATAATTTGAACTAATAATTTGTATTTAACAATTCGAAGTTCTGTATTTGACTATTACAAGTTCAGATCTTCAAATTATTATTTAAAATCTTAGATTGAAATTAACAATTCGAAGTTCTGTATTTACTTATTACAAGTTCAGATCTTCAAGTTATAATTTGAAATTATAATTTATATTTAACAAATCTAAGTTCTGTAATTAACTATTACAAATTCAGATCGTCAAGTTATAATTTGCAATCATAATTTGAAGTTATCAATTCTAAGTTCTGTATTTTACAGTTACAAGTTCAGATCATTAAGTTATAATTTGAAATAATAATTAGTATTTAACAAATTTAAGTTCTGTAATTCACTATTACAAGTTCAGTTCTTCAAGTTATAATTTGCAATAATAATTAGAAGCTATCAATTTTAAGTTCTGTATTTGACAATTACAAGTTCAGATCTTCAAGATATAATTAGCAATCATAATTTGAATTTTACAATTCTAATTTCTGTATTTGACTATTACAAGTTCAGATCTTCAAGTTATAATTTGCAATCATAATTAAAAGTTATCAATTCTAAGTTTTGTATTGAACAGTTACAAGTTCAGATCATTAAGTTATAATTTGAAATAATAATTAGTATTTAACAAATTTCAGTTCTGTAATTCACTATTACAAGTTCAGATCTTCAAGTTATAATTTGCAATAATAATTAGAACTATCAATTTTTAGTTCTGTATTTGACAATTACAAGTTCAGATCTTCAAGGTATAATTAGCAATCATAATTTGAATTTTACAATTCTAAGTTCAGTATTTGACAATTACCAGTTCAGATCTTCAAGTTATAATTTGCAATCATAATTTGAAGTTATCAATTCTAAGTTCTGTATTTGACAATTACAAGTTCAGAACTTCAAGTTATAATTTGAACTAATAATTTGTATTTACAATTCGAAGTTCTGTATTTGACTATTACAAGTTCAGATGTTCAAGTTATAATTAGCAATCATAATTTGAATTTTACAATTCTAAGTTCTGTATTTGACTATTACAAGTTCAGAACTTCAAGTTATAATTTGCAATCATAATTAGAAGTTATCAATTCTAAGTTCTGTATTTGACAGTTCCAAGTTCAGATCATTAAGTTATAATTTGAAATAATAATAAGTATTTAACAAATTTAAGTTCTGTAATTCACTATTACAAGTTCAGATCTTCAAATTATTATTAACAATCTTAGTTTGAAATTAACAATTCGAAGTTCTGTATTTACGTATTACAAGTTCAGATCTTCAAGTTATATTTTGAAATTATAATTTATATTTAACAAATCTAAGTTACAATTCTATTTCATTTATTTACAAATTCAATTACAATTCTAAGTTCAGTATTTGATTATTACAAGTTCAGATTTTCCAATTATTGTTTACAATCTTAGTTTGAAATTTACAATTCGAAGTTCTGTATTTACTTATTACAAGTTCAGATCTTCAAGTTATAATTTGAAATTATAATTTATATTTAACATATCTAAGTTCTGTAATTAACTATTTCAAGTTCAGATCTTCAAGTTATAATTAGCAATCATAATTAGAAGTTATCAATTCTAAGTTATGTATTTGACAGTTACAAGTTCAGATCATTAAGTTATCATTTGAAATAATAATTAGTATTTAACAAATTTAAGTTCTGTAATTCACTATTACAAGTTCAGATCTTCAAGTTATAATTTGCAATCATAATTAGAAGTTATCAATTCTAAGATCTGTATTTGACAGTTACAAGTTCAGATCATTAAGTTATAATTTGAAATAATAATTAGTATTTAACAAATTTAAGTTCTGTAATTCACTATTACAAGTTCAGATCTTCAAGTTATAATTTGCAATAATAATTAGAACTATCAATTTTAAGTTCTGTATCTGACAATTACATGTTCATATCTTCAAGGTATAATTAGCAATCATAATTTGAATTTTACAATTCTTAGTTCTGTATTTGACTATTACAAGTTCAGATCTTCAGGTTATAATTTGCAATCATAATTAGAAGTTATCAATTCTAAGTTCTGTATTTGACAATTACAAGTTCAGATCTTCAAGTTATAATTTGAACTAATAATTTGTATTTAACAATTCGAAGTTCTGTATTTGACTATTACAAGTTCGGATCTTCAAATTATTATTTAAAATCTTAGTTGGAAATTAACAAATTTAAGTTCTGTAATTAACTATTACAAGTTCAGATCTTCAAGTTATAATTTGCAATCATAATTTGAAGTTATCAATTCTAAATTCTGTATTTGACAATTACAAGTTCAGATGTTCAAGTTATAATTAGCAATCATAATTTGAATTTTACAATTCTAAGTTCTGTATTTGACTATTACAAGTTCAGATCTTCAAGTTATAATTTGCAATCATAATTGGAAGTTATCAATGCTAAGTTCTGTATTTGACAATTACAAGTTCAGATCTTCAAGTTATAATTTGAACTAATAATTAGTATTTAACTATTCGAAGTTCTGTATTTGACTATTACAAGTTCAGATCTTCAAATGATAATTTGCAATCATAATTTGAAGTTATCAATTCTAAGTTCTGTATTTGACAATTGCAAGTTCAGATCTTCAAGTTATAATTAGCAATCATAATTTGTATTTAACAATTCGAAGTTCTGTATTTGTCTATTACAAGTTCAGATCTTCAAATTATTATTTACAATCTTAGTTTGAAATTAACAATTCGAAGTTCTGTATTTACTTATTACAAGTTCAGATCTTCAAGTTATAATTTGCAATCATAATTAGAAGTTATCAATTCTAAGTTCTGTATTTGACAGTTACAAGTTCAGATCATTAAGTTATAATTTGAAATAATAATTAGTATTTAACAAATTTAAGTTCTGTAATTCACAATTACAAGTTCAGATCTTCAAGTTATAATTTGCAATAATAATTAGAACTATCAATTTTAAGTTCTCAATTTGACAATTACAAGTTCAGATCTTCAAGGTATAATTAGCAATCATAATTTGAATTTTACAATTCTAAGTTCAGTATTTGACTATTACAAGTTCAGATCTTCAAGTTATAATTTGCAATCATAATTTGAAGTTATCAATTCTAAGTTCTGTATTTGACAATTACAAGTTCAGATCTTCAAGTTATAATTTGAACTAATAATTTGTATTTAACAATTCGAAGTTCTGTATTTGACTATTACAAGTTCAGATCTTCAAATTATTATTTAAAATCTTAGTTGGAAATTAACAATTCGAAGTTCTGTATTTACTTATTACAAGTTCAGATCTTTCAGTTATAATTTGCAATCATAATTTGAAGTTATCAATTCTAAGTTCTGTATTTGACAATTACAAGTTCAGATCTTCAAGTTATAATTAGCAATCATAATTAGTATTTAACAATTCGAAGTTCCGTATTTGACTATTACAAGTTCAGATCTTCAAATTATTATTTACAATCTTAGTTTGAAATTAACAATTCGAAGTTCTGTATTTACTTATTACAAGTTCAGATCTTCAAGTTATAATTAGAAATTATAATTTATATTTAACAAATCTAAGTTCTGTAATTAACTATTACAAGTTCAGATCTTCAAGTTATAATTTGCAATCATAATTAGAAGTTATCTATTCTAAGTTCTGTATTTGACAATTACAAGTTCAGATCTTCAAGATATAATTAGCAATAATAATTTGAATTTTACAATTCTAAGTTCAGTATTAGACTATTACAAGTTCAGATCTTCAAGTTATAATTTGCAATCATAATTTGAAGTTATCAATTCTAAGTTCTGTATTGGACAATTACAAGTTCAGATCTTCTAGTTATAATTTGAACTAATAATTTGTATTTAACAATTCGAAGTTCAGTATTAGACTATTACAAGTTCAGATCTTCAAGTTATAATTTGCAATCATAATTTGACGTTATCAATTCTAAGTTCTGTATTGGACAATTACAAGTTCAGATCTTCAAGTTATAATTTGAACTAATAATTTGTATTTAACAATTCGAAGTTCTGTATTTGACTATTACAAGTTCAGATCTTCAAATTATTATTTAAAATCTTAGATTGAAATTAACAATTCGAAGTTCTGTATTTACTTATTACAAGTTCAGATCTTCAAGTTATAATTTGCAATCATAATTTGAAGTTATCAATTCTAAGTTCTGTATTGGACAATTACAAGTTCAGATCTTCAAGTTATAATTTGAACTAATAATTTGTATTTAACAATTCGAAGTTCTGTATTTGACTATTACAAGTTCAGATCTTCAAATTATTATTTAAAATCTTAGATTGAAATTAACAATTCGAAGTTCTGTATTTACTTATTACAAGTTCAGATCTTCAAGTTATAATTTGAAATTATAATTTATATTTAACAAATCTAAGTTCTGTAATTAACTATTACAAATTCAGATCGTCAAGTTATAATTTGCAATCATAATTTGAAGTTATCAATTCTAAGTTCTGTATTTTACAGTTACAAGTTCAGATCATTAAGTTATAATTTGAAATAATAATTAGTATTTAACAAATTTAAGTTCTGTAATTCACTATTACAAGTTCAGTTCTTCAAGTTATAATTTGCAATAATAATTAGAAGCTATCAATTTTAAGTTCTGTATTTGACAATTACAAGTTCAGATCTTCAAGATATAATTAGCAATCATAATTTGAATTTTACAATTCTAATTTCTGTATTTGACTATTACAAGTTCAGATCTTCAAGTTATAATTTGCAATCATAATTAAAAGTTATCAATTCTAAGTTTTGTATTGAACAGTTACAAGTTCAGATCATTAAGTTATAATTTGAAATAATAATTAGTATTTAACAAATTTCAGTTCTGTAATTCACTATTACAAGTTCAGATCTTCAAGTTATAATTTGCAATAATAATTAGAACTATCAATTTTTAGTTCTGTATTTGACAATTACAAGTTCAGATCTTCAAGGTATAATTAGCAATCATAATTTGAATTTTACAATTCTAAGTTCAGTATTTGACAATTACCAGTTCAGATCTTCAAGTTATAATTTGCAATCATAATTTGAAGTTATCAATTCTAAGTTCTGTATTTGACAATTACAAGTTCAGAACTTCAAGTTATAATTTGAACTAATAATTTGTATTTACAATTCGAAGTTCTGTATTTGACTATTACAAGTTCAGATGTTCAAGTTATAATTAGCAATCATAATTTGAATTTTACAATTCTAAGTTCTGTATTTGACTATTACAAGTTCAGAACTTCAAGTTATAATTTGCAATCATAATTAGAAGTTATCAATTCTAAGTTCTGTATTTGACAGTTCCAAGTTCAGATCATTAAGTTATAATTTGAAATAATAATAAGTATTTAACAAATTTAAGTTCTGTAATTCACTATTACAAGTTCAGATCTTCAAATTATTATTAACAATCTTAGTTTGAAATTAACAATTCGAAGTTCTGTATTTACGTATTACAAGTTCAGATCTTCAAGTTATATTTTGAAATTATAATTTATATTTAACAAATCTAAGTTACAATTCTATTTCATTTATTTACAAATTCAATTACAATTCTAAGTTCAGTATTTGATTATTACAAGTTCAGATTTTCCAATTATTGTTTACAATCTTAGTTTGAAATTTACAATTCGAAGTTCTGTATTTACTTATTACAAGTTCAGATCTTCAAGTTATAATTTGAAATTATAATTTATATTTAACATATCTAAGTTCTGTAATTAACTATTTCAAGTTCAGATCTTCAAGTTATAATTAGCAATCATAATTAGAAGTTATCAATTCTAAGTTATGTATTTGACAGTTACAAGTTCAGATCATTAAGTTATCATTTGAAATAATAATTAGTATTTAACAAATTTAAGTTCTGTAATTCACTATTACAAGTTCAGATCTTCAAGTTATAATTTGCAATCATAATTAGAAGTTATCAATTCTAAGATCTGTATTTGACAGTTACAAGTTCAGATCATTAAGTTATAATTTGAAATAATAATTAGTATTTAACAAATTTAAGTTCTGTAATTCACTATTACAAGTTCAGATCTTCAAGTTATAATTTGCAATAATAATTAGAACTATCAATTTTAAGTTCTGTATCTGACAATTACATGTTCATATCTTCAAGGTATAATTAGCAATCATAATTTGAATTTTACAATTCTTAGTTCTGTATTTGACTATTACAAGTTCAGATCTTCAGGTTATAATTTGCAATCATAATTAGAAGTTATCAATTCTAAGTTCTGTATTTGACAATTACAAGTTCAGATCTTCAAGTTATAATTTGAACTAATAATTTGTATTTAACAATTCGAAGTTCTGTATTTGACTATTACAAGTTCGGATCTTCAAATTATTATTTAAAATCTTAGTTGGAAATTAACAAATTTAAGTTCTGTAATTAACTATTACAAGTTCAGATCTTCAAGTTATAATTTGCAATCATAATTTGAAGTTATCAATTCTAAATTCTGTATTTGACAATTACAAGTTCAGATGTTCAAGTTATAATTAGCAATCATAATTTGAATTTTACAATTCTAAGTTCTGTATTTGACTATTACAAGTTCAGATCTTCAAGTTATAATTTGCAATCATAATTGGAAGTTATCAATGCTAAGTTCTGTATTTGACAATTACAAGTTCAGATCTTCAAGTTATAATTTGAACTAATAATTAGTATTTAACTATTCGAAGTTCTGTATTTGACTATTACAAGTTCAGATCTTCAAATGATAATTTGCAATCATAATTTGAAGTTATCAATTCTAAGTTCTGTATTTGACAATTGCAAGTTCAGATCTTCAAGTTATAATTAGCAATCATAATTTGTATTTAACAATTCGAAGTTCTGTATTTGTCTATTACAAGTTCAGATCTTCAAATTATTATTTACAATCTTAGTTTGAAATTAACAATTCGAAGTTCTGTATTTACTTATTACAAGTTCAGATCTTCAAGTTATAATTTGCAATCATAATTAGAAGTTATCAATTCTAAGTTCTGTATTTGACAGTTACAAGTTCAGATCATTAAGTTATAATTTGAAATAATAATTAGTATTTAACAAATTTAAGTTCTGTAATTCACAATTACAAGTTCAGATCTTCAAGTTATAATTTGCAATAATAATTAGAACTATCAATTTTAAGTTCTCAATTTGACAATTACAAGTTCAGATCTTCAAGGTATAATTAGCAATCATAATTTGAATTTTACAATTCTAAGTTCAGTATTTGACTATTACAAGTTCAGATCTTCAAGTTATAATTTGCAATCATAATTTGAAGTTATCAATTCTAAGTTCTGTATTTGACAATTACAAGTTCAGATCTTCAAGTTATAATTTGAACTAATAATTTGTATTTAACAATTCGAAGTTCTGTATTTGACTATTACAAGTTCAGATCTTCAAATTATTATTTAAAATCTTAGTTGGAAATTAACAATTCGAAGTTCTGTATTTACTTATTACAAGTTCAGATCTTTCAGTTATAATTTGCAATCATAATTTGAAGTTATCAATTCTAAGTTCTGTATTTGACAATTACAAGTTCAGATCTTCAAGTTATAATTAGCAATCATAATTAGTATTTAACAATTCGAAGTTCCGTATTTGACTATTACAAGTTCAGATCTTCAAATTATTATTTACAATCTTAGTTTGAAATTAACAATTCGAAGTTCTGTATTTACTTATTACAAGTTCAGATCTTCAAGTTATAATTAGAAATTATAATTTATATTTAACAAATCTAAGTTCTGTAATTAACTATTACAAGTTCAGATCTTCAAGTTATAATTTGCAATCATAATTAGAAGTTATCTATTCTAAGTTCTGTATTTGACAATTACAAGTTCAGATCTTCAAGATATAATTAGCAATAATAATTTGAATTTTACAATTCTAAGTTCAGTATTAGACTATTACAAGTTCAGATCTTCAAGTTATAATTTGCAATCATAATTTGAAGTTATCAATTCTAAGTTCTGTATTGGACAATTACAAGTTCAGATCTTCTAGTTATAATTTGAACTAATAATTTGTATTTAACAATTCGAAGTTCTGTATTTGACTATTACAAGTTCAGATCTTCAAATTATTATTTAAAATCTTAGATTGAAATTAACAATTCGAAGTTCTGTATTTACTTATTACAAGTTCAGATCTTCAAGTTATAATTTGCAATCATAATTTGAAGTTATCAATTCTAAGTTCTGTATTTGGCAATTACAAGTTCAGATCTTCAAATTATTATTTACAATCTTAGATTGAAATTAACAATTCGAAGTTCTGTATTTACTTATTACAAGTTCAGATCTTCAAGTTATAATTTGCAATCATAATTTGAAGTTATCAATTCTAAGTTCTGTATTGGACAATTACAAGTTCAGATCTTCAAGTTATAATTTGAACTAATAATTTGTATTTAACAATTCGAAGTTCTGTATTCACTTATTACAAGTTCAGATCTTCAAAATATAATTAGCAATCATAACTTGAATTTTACAATTCTAAGTTCAGTATTTGATTATTACAAGTTCAGATTTTCAAATTATTATTTACAATCTTAGTTTGAAATTTACAATTCGAAGTTCTGTATTTACTTATTACAAGTTCAGATCTTCAAGTAATAATTTGAAATTATAATTTATATTTAAAATATCTAAGTTCTGTAATTAACTATTACAAGTTCAGATCTTCAAGTTATAATTTGAAATTATAATTTATATTTAACAAATCTAAGTTCTGTAATTAACTATTACAAGTTCAGATCTTCAAGTTATAATTTGCAATCATAATTTGAAGTTATCAATTCTAAGTTCTGTATTTGACTATTACAAGTTCAGATGTGCAAGTTATAATTAGCAATCATAATTTGAATTTTACAATTCTAAGTTCTGTATTTGACTATTACAAGTTCAGAACTTCAAGTTATAATTTGCAATCATAATTTGAAGTTATCAATTCTAAGTTCTGTATTTGACTATTACAAGTTCAGATCTTCAAAATATAATTAGCAATAATAATTTGAATTTTACAATTCTAAGTTCAGTATTTGATTATTACAAGTTCAGATTTTCAAATTATTATTTACAATCATAATTTGAATTTTACAATTCTAAGTTCTGTATTTGACTACTACAAGTTCAGATCTTCAAGTTATAATTTGTAATTATAATTTATATTTAACAAATCTAAGTTCTGTAATTAACTATTACAAGTTCAGATCTTCAAGTTATAATTTGCAATCATAATTTGAAGTTATCAATTCTAAGTTCTGTATTTGACAATTACAAGTTCAGATGTTCAAGTTATAATTAGCAATCATTATTTGAATTTTACAATTCTAAGTTCTGTATTTGACTATTACAAGTTCAGATCTTCAAGTTATAATTTGCAATCATAATTTGAAGTTATCAATGCTAAGTTCTGTATTTGACAATTACAAGTTCAAATCTTCAAGTTATAATTAGCAATCATAATTTGTATTTAACAATTCGAAGTTCTGTATTTGACTATTACATGTTCAGATCTTCAAATTATTATTTACAATCTTAGTTTGAAATTAACAATTCGATGTTCTGTATTTACTTATTACAAGTTCAGATCTTCAAGTTATAATTTGTAATTATAATATATATTTAACAAATCTAAGTTCTGTAATTAACTATTACAAGTTCAGATCTTCAAGTTATAATTTGCAATCATAATTTGAAGTTATCAATTCTAAGTTCTGTATTTGACAATTACAAGTTCAGATGTTCAAGTTATAATTAGCAATCATAATTTGAATTTTACAATACTAAGTTCTATATTTGACTATTACAAGTTCTGATCTTCAAGTTATAATTTGCAATCATAATTTGAAGTTATCAATGCTAAGTTCTGTATTTGACAATTACAGGTTCAGATCTTCAAGTTATAATTTGAACTAATAATTTGTATTTAACTATTCGAAGTTCTGTATTTGACTATTACAAGTTCAGATCTTCAAATGATAATTTGCAATCATAATTTGAAGTTTTCAATTCTAAGTTCTGTATTTGACAATTACAAGTTCAGATCTTCAAGTTATAATTAGCAATCATAATTTGTATTTAACAATTCGAAGTTCTGTATTTGACTATTACAAGTTCAGATCTTCAAATTATTATTTAGAATCTTAGTTTGAAATTAACAATTCGAAGTTCTGTATTTACTTATTACAAGTTCAGATCTTCAAGTTATAATTTGAAATCATAATTTGAATTTTACAATTCTAAGTTCTGTATTTGACTATTACAAGTTCAGATCTTCAAGTTATAATTTGCAATCATAATTTGAAGTTATCAATTCGAAGTTCTGTATTTACTTATTACAAGTTCAGATCTTCAAATTATAATTTGCAATCATAATTTGAATTTTACAATTCTAAGTTCTGTATTTGACTATTACAAGTTCAGATCTTCAAGTTATAATTTGCAATCATAATTAGAAGTTATCAATTCTAAGTTCTGTATTTGACAATTACAAGTTCAGATCTTCAAATTATTATTTAAAATCTTAGTTTGAAATTAACAATTCGAAGTTCTGTATTTACTTATTACAAGTTCAGATCTTCTAGTTATAATTTGCAATCGTAATTTGTATTTAACAATTCGAAGTTCTGTATTTGACTATTACAAGTTCAGATCTTCAAATTATTATTTACAATCTTAGTTTGAAATTAACAATTCGATGTTATGTATTTACTTATTACAAGTTCAGATCTTCAAGTTATAATTTGTAATTGTAATTTATATTTAACAAATCTAAGTTCTGTAATTAACTATTACAAGTTCAGATCTTCAAGTTATAATTTGCAATCATAATTTGAAGTTATCAATGCTAAGTTCTGTATTTGACAATTACAAGTTCAAATCTTCAAGTTATAATTAGCAATCATAATTTGTATTTAACAATTCTAAGTTCTGTATTTGACTATTACAAGTTCTGATCTTCAAGTTATAATTTGCAATCATAATTTGAAGTTATCAATTCTAAGTTCTGTATTTGACAGTTCCAAGTTCAGATCATTAAGTTATAATTTGAAATAATAATTAGTATTTAACAAATTTAAGTTCTGTAATTCACTATTACAAGTTCAGATCTTCAAGTTATAATTTGCAATAATAATTAGAACTATCAATTTTAAGTTCTGTATTTGACAATTACAAGTTAAGATCTTCAAGATATAATTAGCAATCATAATTTGAATTTTACAATTCTAAGTTCAGTATTTGACTATTACAAGTTCAGATCTTCAAGTTATAATTTGCAATCATAATTTGAAGTTATCAATTCTAAGTTCTGTATTTGACAATTACAAGTTCAGATCTTCAAGTTATAATTTGAACTAATAATTTGTATTTAACAATTCGAAGTTCTGTATTTGACTATTACAAGTTCAGATCTTCAAATTATTATTTAAAATCTTAGTTTGAAATTAACAATTCGAAGTTCTGTAATTCACTATTACAAGTTCAGTTCTTCAAGTTATAATTTGCAATAATAATTAGAAGCTATCAATTCTAAGTTCTGTATTTGACAATTACAAGTTCAGATGTTCAAGTTATAATTAGCAATCATAATTTGAATTTTACAATTCTAAGTTCTGTATTTGACTATTACAAGTTCAGATCTTCAAGTTATAATTTGCAATCATAATTTGAAGTTATCAATGCTAAGTTCTGTATTTGACAATTACAAGTTCAGATCTTCAAGTTATTATTTACAATCTTAGTTTGAAATTAACAATTCGATGTTCTGTATTTACTTATTACAAGTTCAGATCTTCAAGTTATAATTTGTAATTATAATTTATATTTAACAAATCTAAGTTCTGTAATTAACTATTACAAGTTCAGATCTTCAAGTTATAATTTGCAATCATAATTTGAAGTTATCAATTCTAAGTTCTGTATTTGACAATTACAAGTTCAGATGTTCAAGTTATAATTAGCAATCATAATTTGAATTTTACAATTCTAAGTTCTGTATTTGACTATTACAAGTTCTGATCTTCAAGTTATAATTTGCAATCATAATTTGAAGTTATCAATTCTAAGTTCTGTATTTGACAGTTCCAAGTTCAGATCATTAAGTTATAATTTGAAATAATAATTAGTATTTAACAAATTTAAGTTCTGTAATTCACTATTACAAGTTCAGATCTTCAAGTTATAATTTGCAATAATAATTAGAACTATCAATTTTAAGTTCTGTATTTGACAATTACAAGTTAAGATCTTCAAGATATAATTAGCAATCATAATTTGAATTTTACAATTCTAAGTTCAGTATTTGACTATTACAAGTTCAGATCTTCAAGTTATAATTTGCAATCATAATTTGAAGTTATCAATTCTAAGTTCTGTATTTGACAATTACAAGTTCAGATCTTCAAGTTATAATTTGAACTAATAATTTGTATTTAACAATTCGAAGTTCTGTATTTGACTATTACAAGTTCAGATCTTCAAATTATTATTTAAAATCTTAGTTTGAAATTAACAATTCGAAGTTCTGTATTTACTTATTACAAGTTCAGATCTTCAAGTTATAGTTTGCAATCATAATTTGAAGTTATCAATTCTAAGTTCTGTATTTGACAATTACAAGTTCAGATGTTCAAGTTATAATTAGCAATCATAATTTGAATTTTACAATTCTAAGTTCTGTATTTGACTATTACAAGTTCAGATCTTCAAGTTATAATTTGCAATCATAATTTGAAGTTATCAATGCTAAGTTCTGTATTTGACAATTACAAGTTCAGATCTTCAAGTTATAATTTGAACTAATAATTTGTATTTAACTATTCGAAGTTCTGTATTTGACTATTACAAGTTTAGATCTTCAAATGATAATTTGCAATCATAATTTGAAGTTATCAATTCTAAGTTCTGTATTTGACAATTACAAGTTCAGATCTTCAAGTTATAATTAGCAATCATAATTTGTATTTAACAATTCGAAGTTCTGTATTTGACTATTACAAGTTCAGATCTTCAAATCATTATTTACAATCTTAGTTTGAAATTAACAATTCGAAGTTCTGTATTTACTTATTACAAGTTCAGATCTTCAAGTTATAATTTGCAATCATAATTAGAAGTTATCTATTCTAAGTTCTGTATTTGACAATTACAAGTTCAGATCTTCAAGATATAATTAGCAATAATAATTTGAATTTTACAATTCTAAGTTCAGTATTAGACTATTACAAGTTCAGATCTTCAAGTTATAATTTGCAATCATAATTTGAAGTTATCAATTCTAAGTTCTGTATTGGACAATTACAAGTTCAGATCTTCTAGTTATAATTTGAACTAATAATTTGTATTTAACAATTCGAAGTTCTGTATTTGACTATTACAAGTTCAGATCTTCAAATTATTATTTAAAATCTTAGATTGAAATTAACAATTCGAAGTTCTGTATTTACTTATTACAAGTTCAGATCTTCAAGTTATAATTTGCAATCATAATTTGAAGTTATCAATTCTAAGTTCTGTATTTGGCAATTACAAGTTCAGATCTTCAAATTATTATTTACAATCTTAGATTGAAATTAACAATTCGAAGTTCTGTATTTACTTATTACAAGTTCAGATCTTCAAGTTATAATTTGCAATCATAATTTGAAGTTATCAATTCTAAGTTCTGTATTGGACAATTACAAGTTCAGATCTTCAAGTTATAATTTGAACTAATAATTTGTATTTAACAATTCGAAGTTCTGTATTCACTTATTACAAGTTCAGATCTTCAAAATATAATTAGCAATCATAACTTGAATTTTACAATTCTAAGTTCAGTATTTGATTATTACAAGTTCAGATTTTCAAATTATTATTTACAATCTTAGTTTGAAATTTACAATTCGAAGTTCTGTATTTACTTATTACAAGTTCAGATCTTCAAGTAATAATTTGAAATTATAATTTATATTTAAAATATCTAAGTTCTGTAATTAACTATTACAAGTTCAGATCTTCAAGTTATAATTTGAAATTATAATTTATATTTAACAAATCTAAGTTCTGTAATTAACTATTACAAGTTCAGATCTTCAAGTTATAATTTGCAATCATAATTTGAAGTTATCAATTCTAAGTTCTGTATTTGACTATTACAAGTTCAGATGTGCAAGTTATAATTAGCAATCATAATTTGAATTTTACAATTCTAAGTTCTGTATTTGACTATTACAAGTTCAGAACTTCAAGTTATAATTTGCAATCATAATTTGAAGTTATCAATTCTAAGTTCTGTATTTGACTATTACAAGTTCAGATCTTCAAAATATAATTAGCAATCATAATTTGAATTTTACAATTCTAAGTTCAGTATTTGATTATTACAAGTTCAGATTTTCAAATTATTATTTACAATCATAATTTGAATTTTACAATTCTAAGTTCTGTATTTGACTACTACAAGTTCAGATCTTCAAGTTATAATTTGCAATTATAATTATAAGCTATCAATTTTAAGTTCTGTTTTTGACAATTACAAGTTCAGATCTTTAAGTTATAATTTGCACTAATAATTGGTATTTAACAATTCTAAGTTCTGTATTTGACTATTACAAGTTCAGATCTTCAAGTTATAATTTGCAAACATAATTTGAAGTTATCATTGCTAAGTTCTGTATTTGACAATTACAAGTTCAAATCTTCAAGTTATAATTAGCAATCATAATTTGTATTTAACAATTCGAAGTTCTGTATTTGACTATTACAAGTTCAGATCTTCAAATTATTATTTACAATCTTAGTTTGAAATTAACAATTCGATGTTCTGTATTTACTTATTACAAGTTCAGATCTTCAAGTTATAATTTGTAATTATAATTTATATTTAACAAATCTAAGTTCTGTAATGAACTATTACAAGTTCAGATCTTCAAGTTATAATTTGCAATCATAATTTGAAGTTATCAATTCTAAGTTCTGTATTTGACAATTACAAGTTCAGATGTTCAAGTTATAATTAGCAATCATTATTTGAATTTTACAATTCTAAGTTCTGTATTTGACTATTACAAGTTCAGATCTTCAAGTTATAATTTGCAATCATAATTTGAAGTTATAAATGCTAAGTTCTGTATTTGACAATTACAAGTTCAAATCTTCAAGTTATAATTAGCAATCATAATTTGTATTTAACAATTCGAAGTTCTGTATTTGACTATTACAAGTTCAGATCTTCAAATTATTATTTACAATCTTAGTTTGAAATTAACAATTCGATGTTCTGTATTTACTTATTACAAGTTCAGATCTTCAAGTTATAATTTGTAATTATAATTTATATTTAACAAATCTAAGTTCTGTAATTAACTATTACAAGTTCAGATCTTCAAGTTATAATTTGCAATCATAATTTGAAGTTATCAATTCTAAGTTCTGTATTTGACAATTACAAGTTCAGATGTTCAAGTTATAATTAGCAATCATAATTTGAATTTTACATTTCTAAGTTCTGTATTTGACTATTACAAGTTCAGATCTTCAAGTTATAATTTGCAATCATAATTTGAAGTTATCAATGCTAAGTTCTGTATTTGACAATTACAAGTTCAAATCTTCAAGTTATAATTAGCAATCATAATTTGTATTTAACAATTCTAAGTTCTGTATTTGACTATTACAAGTTCTGATCTTCAAGTTATAATTTGCAATCATAATTTGAAGTTATCAATTCTAAGTTCTGTATTTGACAGTTCCAAGTTCAGATCATTAAGTTATAATTTGAAATAATAATTAGTATTTAACAAATTTAAGTTCTGTAATTCACTATTACAAGTTCAGATCTTCAAGTTATAATTTGCAATAATAATTAGAACTATCAATTTTAAGTTCTGTATTTGACAATTACAAGTTAAGATCTTCAAGATATAATTAATAATCATAATTTGAATTTTACAATTCTAAGTTCAGTATTTGACTATTACAAGTTCAGATCTTCAAGTTATAATTTGCAATCATAATTTGAAGTTATCAATTCTAAGTTCTGTATTTGACAATTACAAGTTCAGATCTTCAAGTTATAATTTGAACTAATAATTTGTATTTAACAATTCGAAGTTCTGTATTTGACTATTACAAGTTCAGATCTTCAAATTATTATTTAAAATCTTAGTTTGAAATTAACAATTCGAAGTTCTTTATTTACTTATTACAAGTTCAGATCTTCAAGTTATAATTTGCAATCATAATTTGAAGTTATCAATTCTAAGTTCTGTATTTGACAATTACAAGTTCAGATGTTCAAGTTATAATTAGCAATCATAATTTGAATTTTACAATTCTAAGTTCTGTATTTGACTATTACAAGTTCAGATCTTCAAGTTATAATTTGCAATCATAATTTGAAGTTATCAATGCTAAGTTCTGTATTTGACAATTACAAGTTCAGATCTTCAAGTTATTATTTACAATCTTAGTTTGAAATTAACAATTCGATGTTCTGTATTTACTTATTACAAGTTCAGATCTTCAAGTTATAATTTGTAATTATAATTTATATTTAACAAATCTAAGTTCTGTAATTAACTATTACAAGTTCAGATGTTCAAGTTATAATTAGCAATCATAATTTGAATTTTACAATCTTAGTTCTGTATTTGACTATTACAAGTTCTGATCTTCAAGTTATAATTTGCAATCATAATTTGAAGTTATCAATTCTAAGTTCTGTATTTGACAGTTCCAAGTTCAGATCATTAAGTTATAATTTGAAATAATAATTAGTATTTAACAAATTTAAGTTCTGTAATTCACTATTACAAGTTCAGATCTTCAAGTTATAATTTGCAATAATAATTAGAACTATCAATTTTAAGTTCTGTATTTGACAATTACAAGTTAAGATCTTCAAGATATAATTAGCAATCATAATTTGAATTTTACAATTCTAAGTTCAGTATTTGACTATTACAAGTTCAGATCTTCAAGTTATAATTTGCAATCATAATTTGAAGTTATCAATTCTAAGTTCTGTATTTGACAATTACAAGTTCAGATCTTCAAGTTATAATTTGAACTAATAATTTGTATTTAACAATTCGAAGTTCTGTATTTGACTATTACAAGTTCAGATCTTCAAATTATTATTTAAAATCTTAGTTTGAAATTAACAATTCGAAGTTCTGTATTTACTTATTACAAGTTCAAATCTTCAAGTTATAATTTGCAATCATAATTTGAAGTTATCAATTCTAAGTTCTGTATTTGACAATTACAAGTTCAGATGTTCAAGTTATAATTAGCAATCATAATTTGAATTTTACAATTCTAAGTTCTGTATTTGACTATTACAAGTTCAGATCTTCAAGTTATAATTTGCAATCATAATTTGAAGTTATCAATGCTAAGTTCTGTATTTGACAATTACAAGTTCAGATCTTCAAGTTATAATTTGAACTAATAATTTGTATTTAACTATTCGAAGTTCTGTATTTGACTATTACAAGTTTAGATCTTCAAATGATAATTTGCAATCATAATTTGAAGTTATCAATTCTAAGTTCTGTATTTGACAATTACAAGTTCAGATCTTCAAGTTATAATTAGCAATCATAATTTGTATTTAACAATTCGAAGTTCTGTATTTGACTATTACAAGTTCAGATCTTCAAATCATTATTTACAATCTTAGTTTGAAATTAACAATTCGAAGTTCTGTATTTACTTATTACAAGTTCAGATCTTCAAGTTATAATTTGAAATTATAATTTATATTTAACAAATCTAAGTTCGGTAATTAACTATTACAAATTCAGATCGTCAAGTTATAATTTGCAATCATAATTTGAAGTTATCAATTCTAAGTTCTGTATTTGACAATTACAAGTTCAGATGTTCAAGTTATAATTAGCAATCATAATTTGAATTTTACAATTCTAAGTCTGTATTTGACTATTACAAGTTCAGATCTTCAAGTTATAATTTGCAATCATAATTAGAAGTTATCAATTCTAAGTTCTGTATTTTACAGTTACAAGTTCAGATCATTAAGTTATAATTTGAAATAATAATTAGTATTTAACAAATTTAAGTTCTGTAATTCACTATTACAAGTTCAGTTCTTCAAGTTATAATTTGCAATAATAATTAGAAGCTATCAATTTTAAGTTCTGTATTTGACAATTACAAGTTCAGATCTTCAAGATATAATTAGCAATCATAATTTGAATTTTACAATTCTAATTTCTGTATTTGACTATTACAAGTTCAGATCTTCAAGTTATAATTTGCAATCATAATTAAAAGTTATCAATTCTAAGTTCTGTATTGAACAGTTACAAGTTCAGATCATAAAGTTATAATTTGAAATAATAATTAGTATTTAACAAATTTCAGTTCTGTAATTCACTATTACAAGTTCAGATCTTCAAGTTATAATTTGCAATAATAATTAGAACTATCAATTTTTAGTTCTGTATTTGACAATTACAAGTTCAGATCTTCAAGGTATAATTAGCAATCATAATTTGAATTTTACAATTCTAAGTTCAGTATTTGACAATTACCAGTTCAGATCTTCAAGTTATAATTTGCAATCATAATTTGAAGTTATCAATTCTAAGTTCTGTATTTGACAATTACAAGTTCAGAACTTCAAGTTATAATTTGAACTAATAATTTGTATTTACAATTCGAAGTTCTGTATTTGACTATTACAAGTTCAGATCTTCAAATTATTATTTAAAATCTTAGTTGGAAATTAACAATTCGAAGTTCTGTATTTACTTATTACAAGTTCAGATCTTCAAGTTATAATTAGCAATCATAATTTGTATTTAACAGTTCGAAGTTCTGTATTTACTTATTACAAGTTCAGATCTTCAAGTTATAATTTGAAATTATAATTTATATTTAACAAATCTAAGTTCTGTAATTAACTATTACAAGTTCAGATCTTCAAGTTATAATTTGCAATCATAATTTGAAGTTATCAATTCTAAGTTCTGTATTTGACTATTACAAGTTCAGATGTTCAAGTTATAATTAGCAATCATAATTTGAATTTTACAATTCTAAGTTCTGTATTTGACTATTACAAGTTCAGAACTTCAAGTTATAATTTGCAATCATAATTAGAAGTTATCAATTCTAAGTTCTGTATTTGACAGTTCCAAGTTCAGATCATTAAGTTATAATTTGAAATAATAATTAGTATTTAACAAATTTAAGTTCTGTAATTCACTATTACAAGTTCAGATCTTCAAATTATTATTAACAATCTTAGTTTGAAATTAACAATTCGAAGTTCTGTATTTACGTATTACAAGTTCAGATCTTCAAGTTATATTTTGAAATTATAATTTATATTTAACAAATCTAAGTTACAATTCTATTTCATTTATTTACAAATTCAATTACAATTCTAAGTTCAGTATTTGATTATTACAAGTTCAGATGTTCAAATTATTATTTACAATCTTAGTTTGAAATTTACAATTCTAAGTTCTGTATTTGACTATTACAAGTTCAGAACTTCAAGTTATAATTTGCAATCATAATTAGAAGTTATCAATTCTAAGTTCTGTATTTGACAGTTCCAAGTTCAGATCATTAAGTTATAATTTGAAATAATAATTAGTATTTAACAAATTTAAGTTCTGTAATTCACTATTACAAGTTCAGATCTTCCAATTATTATTAACAATCTTAGTTTGAAATTAACAATTCGAAGTTCTGTATTTACGTATTACAAGTTCAGATCTTCAAGTTATAATTTGAAATTATAATTTATATTTAACATATCTAAGTTCTGTAATTAACTATTACAAGTTCAGATCTTCAAGTTATAATTAGCAATCATAATTAGAAGTTATCTATTCTAAGTTATGTATTTGACAGTTACAAGTTCAGATCATTAAGTTATCATTTGAAATAATAATTAGTATTTAACAAATTTAAGTTCTGTAATTCACTATTACAAGTTCAGATCTTCAAGTTATAATTTGCAATCATAATTAGAAGTTATCAATTCTAAGTTCTGTATTTGACAGTTACAAGTTCAGATCATTAAGTTATAATTTGAAATAATAATTAGTATTTAACAAATTTAAGTTCTGTAATTCACTATTACAAGTTCAGATCTTCAAGTTATAATTTGCAATAATAGTTAGAACTATCAATTTTAAGTTCTGTATCTGACAATTACATGTTCAGATCTTCAAGGTATAATTAGCAATCATAATTTGAATTTTACAATTCTTAGTTCTGTATTTGACTATTACAAGTTCAGATCTTCAAGTTATAATTTGCAATCATAATTAGAAGTTATCAATTCTAAGTTCTGTATTTGACAATTACAAGTTCAGATCTTCAAGTTATAATTTGAACTAATAATTTGTATTTAACAATTCGAAGTTCTGTATTTGACTATTACAAGTTCAGATCTTCAAATTATTATTTAAAATCTTAGTTGGAAATTAACAAATCTAAGTTCTGTAATTAACTATTACAAGTTCATATCTTCAAGTTATAATTTGCAATCATAATTTGAAGTTATCAATTCTAAATTCTGTATTTGACAATTACAAGTTCAGATGTTCAAGTTATAATTAGCAATCATAATTTGAATTTTACAATTCTAAGTTCTGTATTTGACAATTACAAGTTCAGATCTTCAAGTTATAATTTGAACTAATAATTTGTATTTAACAATTCGAAGTTCTGTATTTGACTATTACAAGTTCAGATCTTCAAATTATTATTTAAAATCTTAGTTTGAAATTAACAATTCGAAGTTCTGTATTTACTTATTACAAGTTCAGATCTTCAAGTTATAATTTGCAATCATAATTTGAAGTTATCAATTCTAAGTTCTGTATTTGACAATTACAAGTTCAGATGTTCAAGTTATAATTAGCAATCATAATTTGAATTTTACAATTCTAAGTTCTGTATTTGACTATTACAAGTTCAGATCTTCAAGTTATAATTTGCAATCATAAGTTCTGTAATTCACTATTACAAGTTCAGATCTTCAAGTTATAATTTGCAATAATAATTAGAAGCTATCAATTTTAAGTTCTGTATTTGACTATTACAAGTTCAGATCTTCAAATTATTATTTAAAATCTTAGTTTGAAATTAACAATTCGAAGTTCTGTATTTACTTATTACAAGTTCAGATCTTCAAGTTATAATTTGCAATCATAATTTGAAGTTATCAATTCTAAGTTCTGTATTTGACAATTACAAGTTCAGATGTTCAAGTTATAATTAGCAATCATAATTTGAATTTTACAATTCTAAGTTCTGTATTTGACTATTACAAGTTCAGATCTTCAAGTTATAATTTGCAATCATAATTTGAAGTTATCAATGCTAAGTTCTGTATTTGACAATTACAAGTTCAGATCTTCAAGTTATAATTTGAACTAATAATTTGTATTTAACTATTCGAAGTTCTGTATTTGACTATTACAAGTTTAGATCTTCAAATGATAATTTGCAATCATAATTTGAAGTTATCAATTCTAAGTTCTGTATTTGACAATTACAAGTTCAGATCTTCAAGTTATAATTAGCAATCATAATTTGTATTTAACAATTCGAAGTTCTGTATTTGACTATTACAAGTTCAGATCTTCAAATCATTATTTACAATCTTAGTTTGAAATTAACAATTCGAAGTTCTGTATTTACTTATTACAAGTTCAGATCTTCAAGTTATAATTTGAAATTATAATTTATATTTAACAAATCTAAGTTCGGTAATTAACTATTACAAATTCAGATCGTCAAGTTATAATTTGCAATCATAATTTGAAGTTATCAATTCTAAGTTCTGTATTTGACAATTACAAGTTCAGATGTTCAAGTTATAATTAGCAATCATAATTTGAATTTTACAATTCTAAGTCTGTATTTGACTATTACAAGTTCAGATCTTCAAGTTATAATTTGCA
Organism: Cantharis lateralis; assembly: GCA_963170105.1. Taxonomy (NCBI): domain Eukaryota; kingdom Metazoa; phylum Arthropoda; class Insecta; order Coleoptera; family Cantharidae; genus Cantharis; species Cantharis lateralis. The sequence goes on along the minus strand of CAUJGK010000001.1, from coordinate 700,637 downwards.
ATCATAATTAGAAGTTATCAATTCTAAGTTCTGTATTTTACAGTTACAAGTTCAGATCATTAAGTTATAATTTGAAATAATAATTAGTATTTAACAAATTTAAGTTCTGTAATTCACTATTACAAGTTCAGTTCTTCAAGTTATAATTTGCAATAATAATTAGAAGCTATCAATTTTAAGTTCTGTATTTGACAATTACAAGTTCAGATCTTCAAGATATAATTAGCAATCATAATTTGAATTTTACAATTCTAATTTCTGTATTTGACTATTACAAGTTCAGATCTTCAAGTTATAATTTGCAATCATAATTAAAAGTTATCAATTCTAAGTTCTGTATTGAACAGTTACAAGTTCAGATCATAAAGTTATAATTTGAAATAATAATTAGTATTTAACAAATTTCAGTTCTGTAATTCACTATTACAAGTTCAGATCTTCAAGTTATAATTTGCAATAATAATTAGAACTATCAATTTTTAGTTCTGTATTTGACAATTACAAGTTCAGATCTTCAAGGTATAATTAGCAATCATAATTTGAATTTTACAATTCTAAGTTCAGTATTTGACAATTACCAGTTCAGATCTTCAAGTTATAATTTGCAATCATAATTTGAAGTTATCAATTCTAAGTTCTGTATTTGACAATTACAAGTTCAGAACTTCAAGTTATAATTTGAACTAATAATTTGTATTTACAATTCGAAGTTCTGTATTTGACTATTACAAGTTCAGATCTTCAAATTATTATTTAAAATCTTAGTTGGAAATTAACAATTCGAAGTTCTGTATTTACTTATTACAAGTTCAGATCTTCAAGTTATAATTAGCAATCATAATTTGTATTTAACAGTTCGAAGTTCTGTATTTACTTATTACAAGTTCAGATCTTCAAGTTATAATTTGAAATTATAATTTATATTTAACAAATCTAAGTTCTGTAATTAACTATTACAAGTTCAGATCTTCAAGTTATAATTTGCAATCATAATTTGAAGTTATCAATTCTAAGTTCTGTATTTGACTATTACAAGTTCAGATGTTCAAGTTATAATTAGCAATCATAATTTGAATTTTACAATTCTAAGTTCTGTATTTGACTATTACAAGTTCAGAACTTCAAGTTATAATTTGCAATCAAAATTAGAAGTTATCAATTCTAAGTTCTGTATTTGACAGTTCCAAGTTCAGATCATTAAGTTATAATTTGAAATAATAATTAGTATTTAACAAATTTAAGTTCTGTAATTCACTATTACAAGTTCAGATCTTCAAATTATTATTAACAATCTTAGTTTGAAATTAACAATTCGAAGTTCTGTATTTACGTATTACAAGTTCAGATCTTCAAGTTATATTTTGAAATTATAATTTATATTTAACAAATCTAAGTTACAATTCTATTTCATTTATTTACAAATTCAATTACAATTCTAAGTTCAGTATTTGATTATTACAAGTTCAGATTTTCAAATTATTATTTACAATCTTAGTTTGAAATTTACAATTCTAAGTTCTGTATTTGACTATTACAAGTTCAGAACTTCAAGTTATAATTTGCAATCATAATTAGAAGTTATCAATTCTAAGTTCTGTATTTGACAGTTCCAAGTTCAGATCATTAAGTTATAATTTGAAATAATAATTAGTATTTAACAAATTTAAGTTCTGTAATTCACTATTACAAGTTCAGATCTTCAAATTATTATTAACAATCTTAGTTTGAAATTAACAATTCGAAGTTCTGTATTTACGTATTACAAGTTCAGATCTTCAAGTTATAATTTGAAATTATAATTTATATTTAACATATCTAAGTTCTGTAATTAACTATTACAAGTTCAGATCTTCAAGTTATAATTAGCAATCATAATTAGAAGTTATCTATTCTAAGTTATGTATTTGACAGTTACAAGTTCAGATCATTAAGTTATCATTTGAAATAATAATTAGTATTTAACAAATTTAAGTTCTGTAATTCACTATTACAAGTTCAGATCTTCAAGTTATAATTTGCAATAATAATTAGAACTATCAATTTTAAGTTCTGTATCTGACAATTACATGTTCAGATCTTCAAGGTATAATTAGCAATCATAATTTGAATTTTACAATTCTTAGTTCTGTATTTGACTATTACAAGTTCAGATCTTCAGGTTATAATTTGCAATCATAATTAGAAGTTATCAATTCTAAGTTCTGTATTTGACAATTACAAGTTCAGATCTTCAAGTTATAATTTGAACTAATAATTTGTATTTAACAATTCGAAGTTCTGTATTTGACTATTACAAGTTCAGATCTTCAAATTATTATTTAAAATCTTAGTTGGAAATTAACAAATCTAAGTTCTGTAATTAACTATTACAAGTTCATATCTTCAAGTTATAATTTGCAATCATAATTTGAAGTTATCAATTCTAAATTCTGTATTTGACAATTACAAGTTCAGATGTTCAAGTTATAATTAGCAATCATAATTTGAATTTTACAATTCTAAGTTCTGTATTTGATAATTACAAGTTCAGATCTTCAAGTTATAATTTGAACTAATAATTTGTATTTAACAATTCGAAGTTCTGTATTTGACTATTACAAGTTCAGATCTTCAAATTATTATTTAAAATCTTAGTTTGAAATTAACAATTCGAAGTTCTGTATTTACTTATTACAAGTTCAGATCTTCAAGTTATAATTTGCAATCATAATTTGAAGTTATCAATTCTAAGTTCTGTATTTGACAATTACAAGTTCAAATGTTCAAGTTATAATTAGCAATCATATTTTGAATTTTACAATTCTAAGTTCTGTATTTGACTATTACAAGTTCAGATCTTCAAGTTATAATTTGCAATCATAAGTTCTGTAATTCACTATTACAAGTTCAGATCTTCAAGTTATAATTTGCAATAATAATTAGAAGCTATCAATTTTAAGTTCTGTATTTGACAATTACAAGTTCATGTCATCAAATTATAATTTGAACTAATAATTTGTATTTAACAATTCGAAGTTCTGTATTTGACTATTACAAGTTGAGATCTTCAAATTATTATTTAAAATCTTAGTTGGAAATTAACAAATCTAAGTTCTGTAATTAACTATTACAAGGTGAGATCTTCAAGTTATAATTTACAATCATAATTTGAAGTTATCTATTCTAAGATCTGTATTTGACAATTACAAGTTCAGATGTTCAAGTTATAATTAGCAATCATAATTTGAATTTTACAATTCTTAGTTCTGTATTTGACTATTACAAGTTCAGATCTTCAGGTTATAATTTGCACACATAATTAGAAGTTATCAATTCTAAGTTCTGTATTTGACAGTTACAAGTTCAGATCATTAAGTTATAATTTGAAATAATAATTAGTTTTTAACAAATTTAAGTTGTGTAATTAACTATTACAAGTTCAGATCTTCAAGTTATAATTTGCAATCATAATTTGGAGTTATCAATTCTAAGTTCTGTATTTGACAATTACAAGTTCAGATGTTCAAGTTATAATTAGCAATCATAATTTGAATTTTACAATTCTAAGTTCTGTATTTGACAATTACAAGTTCAGATCTTCAAGTTATAATTAGCAATCATAATTTGTATTTAACAGTTCGAAGTTCTGTATTTACTTATTACAAGTTCAGATCTTCAAGTTATAATTTGAAATTATAATTTATATTTAACAAATCTAAGTTCTGTAATTAACTATTACAAGTTCAGATCTTCAAGTTATAATTTGCAATCATAATTTGAAGTTATCAATTCTAAGTTCTGTATTTGACTATTACAAGTTCAGATGTTCAAGTTATAATTAGCAATCATAATTTGAATTTTACAATTCTAAGTTCTGTATTTGACTATTACAAGTTCAGAACTTCAAGTTAAAATTTGCAATCAAAATTAGAAGTTATCAATTCTAAGTTCTGTATTTGACAGTTCCAAGTTCAGATCATTAAGTTATAATTTGAAATAATAATTAGTATTTAACAAATTTAAGTTCTGTAATTCACTATTACAAGTTCAGATCTTCAAATTATTATTAACAATCTTAGTTTGAAATTAACAATTCGAAGTTCTGTATTTACGTATTACAAGTTCAGATCTTCAAGTTATATTTTGAAATTATAATTTATATTTAACAAATCTAAGTTACAATTCTATTTCATTTATTTACAAATTCAATTACAATTCTAAGTTCAGTATTTGATTATTACAAGTTCAGATTTTCAAATTATTATTTACAATCTTAGTTTGAAATTTACAATTCTAAGTTCTGTATTTGACTATTACAAGTTCAGAACTTCAAGTTATAATTTGCAATCATAATTAGAAGTTATCAATTCTAAGTTCTGTATTTGACAGTTCCAAGTTCAGATCATTAAGTTATAATTTGAAATAATAATTAGTATTTAACAAATTTAAGTTCTGTAATTCACTATTACAAGTTCAGATCTTCAAATTATTATTAACAATCTTAGTTTGAAATTAACAATTCGAAGTTCTGTATTTACGTATTACAAGTTCAGATCTTCAAGTTATAATTTGAAATTATAATTTATATTTAACATATCTAAGTTCTGTAATTAACTATTACAAGTTCAGATCTTCAAGTTATAATTAGCAATCATAATTAGAAGTTATCTATTCTAAGTTATGTATTTGACAGTTACAAGTTCAGATCATTAAGTTATCATTTGAAATAATAATTAGTATTTAACAAATTTAAGTTCTGTAATTCACTATTACAAGTTCAGATCTTCAAGTTATAATTTGCAATAATAATTAGAACTATCAATTTTAAGTTCTGTATCTGACAATTACATGTTCAGATCTTCAAGGTATAATTAGCAATCATAATTTGAATTTTACAATTCTTAGTTCTGTATTTGACTATTACAAGTTCAGATCTTCAGGTTATAATTTGCAATCATAATTAGAAGTTATCAATTCTAAGTTCTGTATTTGACAATTACAAGTTCAGATCTTCAAGTTATAATTTGAACTAATAATTTGTATTTAACAATTCGAAGTTCTGTATTTGACTATTACAAGTTCAGATCTTCAAATTATTATTTAAAATCTTAGTTGGAAATTAACAAATCTAAGTTCTGTAATTAACTATTACAAGTTCATATCTTCAAGTTATAATTTGCAATCATAATTTGAAGTTATCAATTCTAAATTCTGTATTTGACAATTACAAGTTCAGATGTTCAAGTTATAATTAGCAATCATAATTTGAATTTTACAATTCTAAGTTCTGTATTTGACAATTACAAGTTCAGATCTTCAAGTTATAATTTGAACTAATAATTTGTATTTAACAATTCGAAGTTCTGTATTTGACTATTACAAGTTCAGATCTTCAAATTATTATTTAAAATCTTAGTTTGAAATTAACAATTCGAAGTTCTGTATTTACTTATTACAAGTTCAGATCTTCAAGTTATAATTTGCAATCATAATTTGAAGTTATCAATTCTAAGTTCTGTATTTGACAATTACAAGTTCAAATGTTCAAGTTATAATTAGCAATCATAATTTGAATTTTACAATTCTAAGTTCTGTATTTGACTATTACAAGTTCAGATCTTCAAGTTATAATTTGCAATCATAAGTTCTGTAATTCACTATTACAAGTTCAGATCTTCAAGTTATAATTTGCAATAATAATTAGAAGCTATCAATTTTAAGTTCTGTATTTGACAATTACAAGTTCATGTCATCAAATTATAATTTGAACTAATAATTTGTATTTAACAATTCGAAGTTCTGTATTTGACTATTACAAGTTGAGATCTTCAAATTATTATTTAAAATCTTAGTTGGAAATTAACAAATCTAAGTTCTGTAATTAACTATTACAAGGTGAGATCTTCAAGTTATAATTTACAATCATAATTTGAAGTTATCTATTCTAAGATCTGTATTTGACAATTACAAGTTCAGATGTTCAAGTTATAATTAGCAATCATAATTTGAATTTTACAATTCTTAGTTCTGTATTTGACTATTACAAGTTCAGATCTTCAGGTTATAATTTGCACACATAATTAGAAGTTATCAATTCTAAGTTCTGTATTTGACAGTTACAAGTTCAGATCATTAAGTTATAATTTGAAATAATAATTAGTTTTTAACAAATTTAAGTTGTGTAATTAACTATTACAAGTTCAGATCTTCAAGTTATAATTTGCAATCATAATTTGGAGTTATCAATTCTAAGTTCTGTATTTGACAATTACAAGTTCAGATGTTCAAGTTATAATTAGCAATCATAATTTGAATTTTACAATTCTAAGTTCTGTATTTGACTATTACAAGTTCAGATCTTCAAGTTATAATTTGCAATCATAATTTGAAGTTATCAATGCTAAGTTCTGTATTTGACAATTACAAGTTCAGATCTTCAAGTTATAATTTGAACTAATAATTTGTATTTAACTATTCGAAGTTTTGTATTTGACTATTACAAGTTCAGATCTTCAAATGATAATTAGCAATCATAATTTGTATTTAACAATTCGAAGTTCTGTATTTGTCTATTACAAGTTAAGATCTTCAAATTATTATTTACAATCTTAGTTTGAAATTAACAATTCGAAGTTCTGTATTTACTTATTACAAGTTCAGATCTTCAAGTTATAATTTGAAATTATAATTTATATTTAACAAATCTAAGTTCTGTAATTAACAATTACAAGTTCAGATCTTCAAGTTATAATTTGCAATCATAATTTGAAGTTATCAATTCTAAGTTCTGTATTTGACAATTACAAGTTCAGATGTTCAAGTTATAATTAGCAATCATAATTTGAATTTTACAATACTAAGTTCTGTATTTGACTATTACAAGTACAGATCTTCAAGTTATAATTTGCTATCATAATTAACAGTTATCAATTCTAAGTTCTGTATTTGACAGTTACAAGTTCAGATCATTAAGTTATAATTTGAAATAATAATTAGTTTTTAACAAATTTAAGTTCTTTAATTCACTATTACAAGTTCAGATCTTCAAGTTATAATTTGCAATAATAATTAGAACTATCAATTTTAAGTTCTGTATCTGACAATTACAAGTTCAGATCTTCAAGGTATAATTAGCAATCATAATTTGAATTTTACAATTCTAAGTTCAGTATTTGACTATTACAAGTTCAGATCTTCAAGTTATAATTTGCAATCATAATTTGAAGTTATCAATTCTAAGTTCTGTATTTGACTATTACAAGTTCAGATGTTCAAGTTATAATTAGCAATCATAATTTGAATTTTACAATTCTAAGTTCTGTATTTGACTATTACAAGTTCAGAACTTCAAGTTATAATTTGCAATCAAAATTAGAAGTTATCAATTCTAAGTTCTGTATTTGACAGTTCCAAGTTCAGATCATTAAGTTATAATTTGAAATAATAATTAGTATTTAACAAATTTAAGTTCTGTAATTCACTATTACAAGTTCAGATCTTCAAATTATTATTAACAATCTTAGTTTGAAATTAACAATTCGAAGTTCTGTATTTACGTATTACAAGTTCAGATCTTCAAGTTATATTTTGAAATTATAATTTATATTTAACAAATCTAAGTTACAATTCTATTTCATTTATTTACAAATTCAATTACAATTCTAAGTTCAGTATTTGATTATTACAAGTTCAGATTTTCAAATTATTATTTACAATCTTAGTTTGAAATTTACAATTCTAAGTTCTGTATTTGACTATTACAAGTTCAGAACTTCAAGTTATAATTTGCAATCATAATTAGAAGTTATCAATTCTAAGTTCTGTATTTGACAGTTCCAAGTTCAGATCATTAAGTTATAATTTGAAATAATAATTAGTATTTAACAAATTTAAGTTCTGTAATTCACTATTACAAGTTCAGATCTTCAAATTATTATTAACAATCTTAGTTTGAAATTAACAATTCGAAGTTCTGTATTTACGTATTACAAGTTCAGATCTTCAAGTTATAATTTGAAATTATAATTTATATTTAACATATCTAAGTTCTGTAATTAACTATTACAAGTTCAGATCTTCAAGTTATAATTAGCAATCATAATTAGAAGTTATCTATTCTAAGTTATGTATTTGACAGTTACAAGTTCAGATCATTAAGTTATCATTTGAAATAATAATTAGTATTTAACAAATTTAAGTTCTGTAATTCACTATTACAAGTTCAGATCTTCAAGTTATAATTTGCAATAATAATTAGAACTATCAATTTTAAGTTCTGTATCTGACAATTACATGTTCAGATCTTCAAGGTATAATTAGCAATCATAATTTGAATTTTACAATTCTTAGTTCTGTATTTGACTATTACAAGTTCAGATCTTCAGGTTATAATTTGCAATCATAATTAGAAGTTATCAATTCTAAGTTCTGTATTTGACAATTACAAGTTCAGATCTTCAAGTTATAATTTGAACTAATAATTTGTATTTAACAATTCGAAGTTCTGTATTTGACTATTACAAGTTCAGATCTTCAAATTATTATTTAAAATCTTAGTTGGAAATTAACAAATCTAAGTTCTGTAATTAACTATTACAAGTTCATATCTTCAAGTTATAATTTGCAATCATAATTTGAAGTTATCAATTCTAAATTCTGTATTTGACAATTACAAGTTCAGATGTTCAAGTTATAATTAGCAATCATAATTTGAATTTTACAATTCTAAGTTCTGTATTTGACAATTACAAGTTCAGATCTTCAAGTTATAATTTGAACTAATAATTTGTATTTAACAATTCGAAGTTCTGTATTTGACTATTACAAGTTCAGATCTTCAAATTATTATTTAAAATCTTAGTTTGAAATTAACAATTCGAAGTTCTGTATTTACTTATTACAAGTTCAGATCTTCAAGTTATAATTTGCAATCATAATTTGAAGTTATCAATTCTAAGTTCTGTATTTGACAATTACAAGTTCAAATGTTCAAGTTATAATTAGCAATCATAATTTGAATTTTACAATTCTAAGTTCTGTATTTGACTATTACAAGTTCAGATCTTCAAGTTATAATTTGCAATCATAAGTTCTGTAATTCACTATTACAAGTTCAGATCTTCAAGTTATAATTTGCAATAATAATTAGAAGCTATCAATTTTAAGTTCTGTATTTGACAATTACAAGTTCATGTCATCAAATTATAATTTGAACTAATAATTTGTATTTAACAATTCGAAGTTCTGTATTTGACTATTACAAGTTGAGATCTTCAAATTATTATTTAAAATCTTAGTTGGAAATTAACAAATCTAAGTTCTGTAATTAACTATTACAAGGTGAGATCTTCAAGTTATAATTTACAATCATAATTTGAAGTTATCTATTCTAAGATCTGTATTTGACAATTACAAGTTCAGATGTTCAAGTTATAATTAGCAATCATAATTTGAATTTTACAATTCTTAGTTCTGTATTTGACTATTACAAGTTCAGATCTTCAGGTTATAATTTGCACACATAATTAGAAGTTATCAATTCTAAGTTCTGTATTTGACAGTTACAAGTTCAGATCATTAAGTTATAATTTGAAATAATAATTAGTTTTTAACAAATTTAAGTTGTGTAATTAACTATTACAAGTTCAGATCTTCAAGTTATAATTTGCAATCATAATTTGGAGTTATCAATTCTAAGTTCTGTATTTGACAATTACAAGTTCAGATGTTCAAGTTATAATTAGCAATCATAATTTGAATTTTACAATTCTAAGTTCTGTATTTGACTATTACAAGTTCAGATCTTCAAGTTATAATTTGCAATCATAATTTGAAGTTATCAATGCTAAGTTCTGTATTTGACAATTACAAGTTCAGATCTTCAAGTTATAATTTGAACTAATAATTTGTATTTAACTATTCGAAGTTTTGTATTTGACTATTACAAGTTCAGATCTTCAAATGATAATTAGCAATCATAATTTGTATTTAACAATTCGAAGTTCTGTATTTGTCTATTACAAGTTAAGATCTTCAAATTATTATTTACAATCTTAGTTTGAAATTAACAATTCGAAGTTCTGTATTTACTTATTACAAGTTCAGATCTTCAAGTTATAATTTGAAATTATAATTTATATTTAACAAATCTAAGTTCTGTAATTAACAATTACAAGTTCAGATCTTCAAGTTATAATTTGCAATCATAATTTGAAGTTATCAATTCTAAGTTCTGTATTTGACAATTACAAGTTCAGATGTTCAAGTTATAATTAGCAATCATAATTTGAATTTTACAATACTAAGTTCTGTATTTGACTATTACAAGTACAGATCTTCAAGTTATAATTTGCTATCATAATTAACAGTTATCAATTCTAAGTTCTGTATTTGACAGTTACAAGTTCAGATCATTAAGTTATAATTTGAAATAATAATTAGTTTTTAACAAATTTAAGTTCTTTAATTCACTATTACAAGTTCAGATCTTCAAGTTATAATTTGCAATAATAATTAGAACTATCAATTTTAAGTTCTGTATCTGACAATTACAAGTTCAGATCTTCAAGGTATAATTAGCAATCATAATTTGAATTTTACAATTCTAAGTTCAGTATTTGACTATTACAAGTTCAGATCTTCAAGTTATAATTTGCAATCATAATTTGAAGTTATCAATTCTAAGTTCTGTATTTGACAATTACAAGTTCAGATCTTCAAGTTATAATTTGAACGAATAATTTGTATTTAACAATTCGAAGTTCTGTATTTGACTATTACAAGTTCAGATCTTCAAATTATTATTTAAAATCTTAGTTGGAAATTAACAAATCTAAGTTGTGTAATTAACTATTACAAGTTCAGATCTTCAAGTTATAATTTGCAATCATAATTTGGAGTTATCAATTCTAAGTTCTGTATTTGACAATTACAAGTTCAGATGTTCAAGTTATAATTAGCAATCATAATTTGAATTTTACAATTCTAAGTTCTGTATTTGACTATTACAAGTTCAGATCTTCAAGTTATAATTTGCAATCATAATTTGAAGTTATCAATGCTAAGTTCTGTATTTGACAATTACAAGTTCAGATCTTCAGGTTATAATTTGAACTAATAATTTGTATTTAACTATTCGAAGTTCTGTATTTGACTATTACAAGTTCAGATCTTCAAATGATAATTTGCAATCATAATTTGAAGTTATCAATTCTAAGTTCTGTATTTGACAATTACAAGTTCAGATCTTCAAGTTATAATTAGCAATCATAATTTGTATTTAACAATTCGAAGTTCTGTATTTGTCTATTACAAGTTCAGATCTTCAAATTATTATTTACAATCTTAGTTTGAAATTAACAATTCGAAGTTCTGTATTTACTTATTACAAGTTCAGATCTTCAAGTTATAATTTGAAATTATAATTTATATTTAACAAATCTAAGTTCTGTAATTAACTATTACAAGTTCAGATCTTCAAGTTATAATTTGCAATCATAATTTGAAGTTATCAATTCTAAGTTCTGTATTTGACAATTACAAGTTCAGATCTTCTAGTTATAATTTGAACTAATAATTTGTATTTAACAATTCGAAGTTCTGTAATTGACTATTACAAGTTCAGATCTTCAAATTATTATTTAAAATCTTAGTTGGAAATTAACAATTCGAAGTTCTGTATTTACTTATTACAAGTTCAGATCTTCAAGTTATAATTTGCAATCATAATTTCAAGTTATCAATTCTAAGTTCTGTATTTGACAATTACAAGTTCAGATCTTCAAGTTATAATTAGCAAACATAATTTGAATTTTACATTACTAAGTTCTGTATTTGACTATTACAAGTACAGATCTGCAAGTTATAATTTGCAATTATAATTAGAAGTTATCAATTCTAAGTTCTGTATTTGACAGTTACAAGTTCAGATAATTAAGTTATAATTTGAAATAATTATTAGTATTTAACAAATTTAAGTTCTGTAATTCACTATTACAAGTTCAGATCTTCAAGTTATAATTTGCAATAATAATTAGAACTATCAATTTTAAGTTCTGTATTTGACAATTACAAGTTCAGATCTTCGAGGTATAATTAGCAATCATAATTTGAATTTTACAATTCTAAGTTCAGTATTTGACTATAACAAGTTCAGATCTTCAAGTTATAATTTGCAATAATAATTAGAACTATAAATTTTAAGTTCTGTATTTGATAATTACAAGTTCAGATCTTCAAGTTATAATTAGCAATCATAAATTGTATTTAACAATTCGAAGTTCTGTATTTGACTATAACAAGTTCAGATCTTCAAATTATTATTTACAATCTTAGTTTGAAATTAACAATTCGAAGTTCTGTATTTACTTATTACAAGTTCAGATCTTCAAGTTATAATTTGCAATCATAATTTGAAATTATCAATGCTAAGTTCTCTATTTGACAATTACAAGTTCAGATCTTCAAGTTATAATTTGAACTAATAATTTGTATTTAACTATTTGAAGTTCTGTATTTGACTATTACAAGTTCAGATCTTCAAATTATAATTTGCAATCATAATTTGAAGTTATCAATTCTAAGTTCTGTATTTGACAATTACAAGTTCAAATGTTCAAGTTATAATTAGCAATCATAATTTGTATTTTACAATTCTAAGTTCTGTATTTGACTATTACAAGTTCAGATCTACAAGTTATAATTTGTAATTATAATTTATATTTAACAAATCTAAGTTCTGTAATTAACTATTACAAGTTCAGATCTTCAAGTTATAATTTGCAATCATATTTTGAAGTTATCAATTCTGAGTTCTGTATTTGACAATTACAAGTTCAGATGTTCAAGTTATAATTAGCAATCATAATTTGAATTTTACAATTCTAAGTTCTGTATTTGACTATTACAAGTTCAGATCTTCAAGTTATAATTTGCAATCATAATTTGAAGTTATCAATGCTAAGTTCTGTATTTGACAATTACAAGTTCAGATCTTCAGGTTATAATTTGAACTAATAATTTGTATTTAACTATTCGAAGTTCTGTATTTGACTATTACAAGTTCAGATCTTCAAATGATAATTTGCAATCATAATTTGAAGTTATCAATTCTAAGTTCTGTATTTGACAATTACAAGTTCAGATCTTCAAGTTATAATTTGCTATCATAATTAACAGTTATCAATTCTAAGTTCTGTATTTGACAGTTACAAGTTCAGATCATTAAGTTATAATTTGAAATAATAATTAGTATTTATAAATTTAAGTTCTGTAATTCACTATTACAAGTTCAGATCTTCAAGTTATAATTTGCAATAATAATTAGAACTATCAATTTTAAGTTCTCTATTTGACAATTACAAGTTCAGATCTTCAAGGTATAATTAGCAATAATAATTTGAATTTTACAATTCTAAGTTCAGTATTTGACTATTACAGGTTCAGATCTTCAAGTTATAATTTGCAATCATAATTTGAAGTTATCAATTCTAAGTTCTGTATTTGACAATTACAAGTTCAGATCTTCTAGTTATAATTTGAACTAATAATTTGTATTTAACAATTCGAAGTTCTGTAATTGACTATTACAAGTTCAGATCTTCAAATTATTATTTAAAATCTTAGTTGGAAATTAACAATTCGAAGTTCTGTATTTACTTATTACAAGTTCAGATCTTCAAGTTATAATTTGCAATCATAATTTGAAGTTATCAATTCTAAGTTCTGTATTTGACAATTACAAGTTCAGATCTTCAAGTTATAATTAGCAAACATAATTTGAATTTTACATTACTAAGTTCTGTATTTGACTATTACAAGTACAGATCTGCAAGTTATAATTTGCAATTATAATTTGAAGTTATCAATTCTAAGTTCTGTATTTGACAGTTACAAGTTCAGATAATTAAGTTATAATTTGAAATAATTATTAGTATTTAACAAATTTAAGTTCTGTAATTCACTATTACAAGTTCAGATCTTCAAGTTATAATTTGCAATAATAATTAGAACTATCAATTTTAAGTTCTGTATTTGACAATTACAAGTTCAGATCTTCGAGGTATAATTAGCAATCATAATTTGAATTTTACAATTCTAAGTTCAGTATTTGACTATAACAAGTTCAGATCTTCAAGTTATAATTTGCAATAATAATTAGAACTATAAATTTTAAGTTCTGTATTTGATAATTACAAGTTCAGATCTTCAAGTTATAATTAGCAATCATAAATTGTATTTAACAATTCGAAGTTCTGTATTTGACTATAACAAGTTCAGATCTTCAAATTATTATTTACAATCTTAGTTTGAAATTAACAATTCGAAGTTCTGTATTTACTTATTACAAGTTCAGATCTTCAAGTTATAATTTGCAATCATAATTTGAAGTTATCAATGCTAAGTTCTCTATTTGACAATTACAAGTTCAGATCTTCAAGTTATAATTTGAACTAATAATTTGTATTTAACTATTTGAAGTTCTGTATTTGACTATTACAAGTTCAGATCTTCAAATTATAATTTGCAATCATAATTTGAAGTTATCAATTCTAAGTTCTGTATTTGACAATTACAAGTTCAAATGTTCAAGTTATAATTAGCAATCATAATTTGTATTTTACAATTCTAAGTTCTGTATTTGACTATTACAAGTTCAGATCTACAAGTTATAATTTGTAATTATAATTTATATTTAACAAATCTAAGTTCTGTAATTAACTATTACAAGTTCAGATCTTCAAGTTATAATTTGCAATCATATTTTGAAGTTATCAATTCTGAGTTCTGTATTTGACAATTACAAGTTCAGATGTTCAAGTTATAATTAGCAATCATAATTTGAATTTTACAATTCTAAGTTCTGTATTTGCCTATTACAAGTTCAGATCTTCAAGTTATAATTTGCAATCATAATTTGAAGTTATCAATGCTAAGTTCTGTATTTGACAATTACAAGTTCAGATCTTCAAGTTATAATTTGAACTAATAATTTGTATTTAACTATTCGAAGTTCTGTATTTGACTATTACAAGTTCAGATCTTCAAATGATAATTTGAAATCATAATTTGAAGTTATCAATTCTAAGTTTTGTATTTGACAATTACAAGTTCAGATCTTCAAGTTATAATTAGCAATCATAATTTGTATTTAACAATGCGAAGTTCTGTATTTGTCTATTACAAGTTCAGATCTTCAAATTATTATTTACAATTTAAGTTTGAAATTAACAATTCGAAGTTCTGTATTTACTTATTACAAGTTCAGATCTTCAAGTTATAATTTGAAATTATAATTTATATTTAACAAATCTATGTTCTGTAATTAACTATTACAAGTTCAGATCTTCAAGTTATAATTTGCAATCATAATTTGAAGTTATCAATTGTAAGTTCTGTATTTGACAATTACAAGTTCAGATGTTCAAGTTATAATTAGCAATCATAATTTGAATTTTACAATACTAAGTTCTGTATTTGACTATTACAAGTACAGATCTTCAAGTTATAATTTGCAATCATAATTAGAAGTTATCAATTCTAATTTCTGTATTTGACAGTTACAAGTTCAGATCATTAAGTTATAATTTGAAATAATAATTAGTATTTAACAAATTTAAGTTCTGTAATTCACTATTACAAGTTCAGATCTTCAAGTTATAATTTGCAATAATAATTAGAACTATAAATTTTAAGTTCTCTATTTGACAATTACAAGTTCAGATCTTCAAGGTATAATTAGCAATCATAATTTGAATTTTACAATTCTAAGTTCTGTATTTGACAATTACAAGTTCAGATCTTCAGGTTATAATTTGAACTAATAATTTGTATTTAACTATTCGAAGTTCTGTATTTGACTATTACAAGTTCAGATCTTCAAATGATAATTTGCAATCATAATTTGAAGTTATCAATTCTAAGTTCTGTATTTGACAATTACAAGTTCAGATCTTCAAGTTATAATTAGCAATCATAATTTGTATTTAACAATTCGAAGTTCTGTATTTGTCTATTACAAGTTCAGATCTTCAAATTATTATTTACAATCTTAGTTTGAAATTAACAATTCGAAGTTCTGTATTTACTTATTACAAGTTCAGATCTTCAAGTTATAATTTGAAATTATAATTTATATTTAACAAATCTAAGTTCTGTAATTAACTATTACAAGTTCAGATCTTCAAGTTATAATTTGCAATCATAATTTGAAGTTATCAATTCTAAGTTCTGTATTTGACAATTACAAGTTCAGATGTTCAAGTTATAATTAGCAATCATAATTTGAATTTTACAATACTAAGTTCTGTATTTGACTATTACAAGTACAGATCTTCAAGTTATAATTTGCAATCATAATTAACAGTTATCAATTCTAAGTTCTGTATTTGACAGTTACAAGTTCAGATCATTAAGTTATAATTTGAAATAATAATTAGTATTTATAAATTTAAGTTCTGTAATTCACTATTACAAGTTCAGATCTTCAAGTTATAATTTGCAATAATAATTAGAACTATCAATTTTAAGTTCTCTATTTGACAATTACAAGTTCAGATCTTCAAGGTATAATTAGCAATAATAATTTGAATTTTACAATTCTAAGTTCAGTATTTGACTATTACAGGTTCAGATCTTCAAGTTATAATTTGCAATCATAATTTGAAGTTATCAATTCTAAGTTCTGTATTTGACAATTACAAGTTCAGATCTTCTAGTTATAATTTGAACTAATAATTTGTATTTAACAATTCGAAGTTCTGTAATTGACTATTACAAGTTCAGATCTTCAAATTATTATTTAAAATCTTAGTTGGAAATTAACAATTCGAAGTTCTGTATTTACTTATTACAAGTTCAGATCTTCAAGTTATAATTTGCAATCATAATTTGAAGTTATCAATTCTAAGTTCTGTATTTGACAATTACAAGTTCAGATCTTCAAGTTATAATTAGCAAACATAATTTGAATTTTACATTACTAAGTTCTGTATTTGACTATTACAAGTACAGATCTGCAAGTTATAATTTGCAATTATAATTAGAAGTTATCAATTCTAAGTTCTGTATTTGACAGTTACAAGTTCAGATAATTAAGTTATAATTTGAAATAATTATTAGTATTTAACAAATTTAAGTTCTGTAATTCACTATTACAAGTTCAGATCTTCAAGTTATAATTTGCAATAATAATTAGAACTATCAATTTTAAGTTCTGTATTTGACAATTACAAGTTCAGATCTTCGAGGTATAATTAGCAATCATAATTTGAATTTTACAATTCTAAGTTCAGTATTTGACTATAACAAGTTCAGATCTTCAAGTTATAATTTGCAATAATAATTAGAACTATAAATTTTAAGTTCTGTATTTGATAATTACAAGTTCAGATCTTCAAGTTATAATTAGCAATCATAAATTGTATTTAACAATTCGAAGTTCTGTATTTGACTATAACAAGTTCAGATCTTCAAATTATTATTTACAATCTTAGTTTGAAATTAACAATTCGAAGTTCTGTATTTACTTATTACAAGTTCAGATCTTCAAGTTATAATTTGCAATCATAATTTGAAGTTATCAATGCTAAGTTCTCTATTTGACAATTACAAGTTCAGATCTTCAAGTTATAATTTGAACTAATAATTTGTATTTAACTATTTGAAGTTCTGTATTTGACTATTACAAGTTCAGATCTTCAAATTATAATTTGCAATCATAATTTGAAGTTATCAATTCTAAGTTCTGTATTTGACAATTACAAGTTCAAATGTTCAAGTTATAATTAGCAATCATAATTTGTATTTTACAATTCTAAGTTCTGTATTTGACTATTACAAGTTCAGATCTACAAGTTATAATTTGTAATTATAATTTATATTTAACAAATCTAAGTTCTGTAATTAACTATTACAAGTTCAGATCTTCAAGTTATAATTTGCAATCATATTTTGAAGTTATCAATTCTGAGTTCTGTATTTGACAATTACAAGTTCAGATGTTCAAGTTATAATTAGCAATCATAATTTGAATTTTACAATTCTAAGTTCTGTATTTGCCTATTACAAGTTCAGATCTTCAAGTTATAATTTGCAATCATAATTTGAAGTTATCAATGCTAAGTTCTGTATTTGACAATTACAAGTTCAGATCTTCAAGTTATAATTTGAACTAATAATTTGTATTTAACTATTCGAAGTTCTGTATTTGACTATTACAAGTTCAGATCTTCAAATGATAATTTGAAATCATAATTTGAAGTTATCAATTCTAAGTTTTGTATTTGACAATTACAAGTTCAGATCTTCAAGTTATAATTAGCAATCATAATTTGTATTTAACAATGCGAAGTTCTGTATTTGTCTATTACAAGTTCAGATCTTCAAATTATTATTTACAATTTAAGTTTGAAATTAACAATTCGAAGTTCTGTATTTACTTATTACAAGTTCAGATCTTCAAGTTATAATTTGAAATTATAATTTATATTTAACAAATCTATGTTCTGTAATTAACTATTACAAGTTCAGATCTTCAAGTTATAATTTGCAATCATAATTTGAAGTTATCAATTGTAAGTTCTGTATTTGACAATTACAAGTTCAGATGTTCAAGTTATAATTAGCAATCATAATTTGAATTTTACAATACTAAGTTCTGTATTTGACTATTACAAGTACAGATCTTCAAGTTATAATTTGCAATCATAATTAGAAGTTATCAATTCTAATTTCTGTATTTGACAGTTACAAGTTCAGATCATTAAGTTATAATTTGAAATAATAATTAGTATTTAACAAATTTAAGTTCTGTAATTCACTATTACAAGTTCAGATCTTCAAGTTATAATTTGCAATAATAATTAGAACTATAAATTTTAAGTTCTCTATTTGACAATTACAAGTTCAGATCTTCAAGGTATAATTAGCAATCATAATTTGAATTTTACAATTCTAAGTTCAGTATTTGACTATTACAAGTTCAGATCTTCAAGTTATAATTTGCAATCATAATTTGAAGTTATCAATTCTAAGTTCTGTATTTGACAATTACAATTTCAGATCTTCAAATTATTATTTAAAATCTTAGTTGGAAATTAACAATTCGAAGTTCTGTATTTACTTATTACAAGTTCAGATCTTCAAGTTATAATTTGCAATCATAATTTGAAGTTATCAATTCTAAGTTCTGTATTTGACAATTACAAGTTCATATCTTCAAGTTATAATTGCAATCATAATTTGTATTTAACAATTCGAAGTTCCGTATTTGACTATTACAAGTTCAGATCTTCAAATTATTATTTACAATCTTAGTTTGAAATTAACAATTCGAAGTTCTGTATTTACTTATTACAAGTTCAGATCTTCAAGTTATAATTTGAAATTATAATTTATATTTAACAAATCTAAGTTTTGTAATTAACTATTACAAGTTCAGATCTTCAAGTTATAATTTGCAATCATATTTTGAAGTTATCTATTCTAAGTTCTGTATTTGACAATTACAAGTTCAGATGTTCAAGTTATAATTAGGAATCATAATTTGAATTTTACAATTCTTAGTTCGGTATTTGACTATTACAAGTTCAGATCTTCAGGTTATAATTTGCAATCATAATTAGAAGTTATCAATTCTAAGTTCTGTATTTGACAGTTACAAGTTCAGATCATTAAGATATAATTTAAAATAATAATTAGTATTTAACAAATTTAAGTTCTGTAATTCACTATTACAAGTTCAGATCTTCAAGTTATAATTTGCAATAATAATTAGAAGCTATCAATTTTAAGTTCTGTATTTGACAATTACAAGTTCAGATCTCCAATATACAATTAGCAATCATAATTTGAATTTTACAATTCTAAGTTCTGTATTTTACTATTACAAGTTCAGATCTTCAAGTTATAATTTGCAATCATAATTAGAAGTTATCAATTCTAAGTTCTGTATTTGACAGTTACAAGTTCAGATCATTAAGTTATAATTTGAAATAATAATTAGTTTTTAACAAATTTAAGTTCTGTAATTCACTATTACAAGTTCAGATCTTCAAGTTATAATTTGCAATAATAATTAGAAGCTATCAATGTTAAGTTCTGTATTTGACAATTACAAGTTCAGATCTTCAAGATATAATTAGCAATCATAATTTGAATTTTACAATTCTAAGTTCTGTATTTGACTATTACAAGTTCAGATCTTCAAGTTATAATTTGCAATCATAATTAGAAGTTATCAATTCTAAGTTCTGTATTTGACAATTACAAGTTCAGATCTTCAAGTTATAATTAGCAAACATAATTTGAATTTTACAATACTAAGTTCTGTATTTGACTATTACAAGTACAGATCTTCAAATTATAATTTGCAATCATAATTAGAAGTTATCAATTCTAAGTTCTGCATTTGACAGTTACAAGTTCAGATAATTAAGTTATAATTTGAAATAATTATTAGTATTTAACAAATTTAAGTTCTGTAATTCACTATTACAAGTTCAGATCTTCAAGTTATAATTTGCAATAATAATTAGAACTATCAATTTTAAGTTCTGTATTTGACAATTACAAGTTCAGATCTTCGAGGTATAATTAGCAATCATAATTTGAATTTTACAATTCTAAGTTCAGTATTTGACTATAACAAGTTCAGATCTTCAAGTTATAATTTGCAATAATAATTAGAACTATAAATTTTAAGTTCTGTATTTGATAATTACAAGTTCAGATCTTCAAGTTATAATTAGCAATCATAAATTGTATTTAACAATTCGAAGTTCTGTATTTGACTATAACAAGTTCAGATCTTTAAATTATTATTTACAATCTTAGTTTGAAATTAACAATTCGAAGTTCTGTATTTACTTATTACAAGTTCAGATCTTCAAGTTATAATTTGCAATCATAATTTGAAGTTATCAATGCTAAGTTCTGTATTTGACAATTGCAAGTTCAGATCTTCAAGTTATAATTTGAACTAATAATTTGTATTTAACTATTTGAAGTTCTGTATTTGACTATTACAAGTTCAGATCTTCAAATTATAATTTGCAATCATAATTTGAAGTTATCAATTCTAAGTTCTGTATTTGACAATTACAAGTTCAAATGTTCAAGTTATAATTAGCAATCATAATTTGTATTTTACAATTCTAAGTTCTGTATTTGACTATTACAAGTTCAGATCTACAAGTTATAATTTGTAATTATAATTTATATTTAACAAATCTAAGTTCTGTAATTAACTATTACAAGTTCAGATCTTCAAGTTATAATTTGCAATCATATTTTGAAGTTATCAATTCTGAGTTCTGTATTTGACAATTACAAGTTCAGATGTTCAAGTTATAATTAGCAATCATAATTTGAATTTTACAATTCTAAGTTCTGTATTTGCCTATTACAAGTTCAGATCTTCAAGTTATAATTTGCAATCATAATTTGAAGTTAACAATGCTAAGTTCTGTATTTGACAGTTACAAGTTCAGATCATTAAGTTATAATTTGAAATAATAATTAGTATTTAACAAATTTAAGTTCTGTAATTCACTATTACAAGTTCAGATCTTCAAGTTATAATTTGCAATAATAATTAGAACTATAAATTTTAAGTTCTCTATTTGACAATTACAAGTTGAGATCTTCAAGTTATAATTTGAACTAATAATTTGTATTTAACTATTCGAAGTTCTGTATTTGACTATTACAAGTTCAGATCTTCAAATGATAATTTGAAATCATAATTTGAAGTTATCAATTCTAAGTTTTGTATTTCACAATTACAAGTTCAGATCTTCAAGTTATAATTAGCAATCATAATTTGTATTTAACAATGCGAAGTTCTGTATTTGTCTATTACAAGTTCAGATCTTCAAATTATTATTTACAATTTAAGTTTGAAATTAACAATTCGAAGTTCTGTATTTACTTATTACAAGTTCAGATCTTCAAGTTATAATTTGAAATTATAATTTATATTTAACAAATCTATGTTCTGTAATTAACTATTACAAGTTCAGATCTTCAAGTTATAATTTGCAATCATAATTTGAAGTTATCAATTGTAAGTTCTGTATTTGACAATTACAAGTTCAGATGTTCAAGTTATAATTAGCAATCATAATTTGAATTTTACAATACTAAGTTCTGTATTTGACTATTACAAGTACAGATCTTCAAGTTATAATTTGCAATCATAATTAGAAGTTATCAATTCTAATTTCTGTATTTGACAGTTACAAGTTCAGATCATTAAGTTATAATTTGAAATAATAATTAGTATTTAACAAATTTAAGTTCTGTAATTCACTATTACAAGTTCAGATCTTCAAGTTATAATTTGCAATAATAATTAGAACTATAAATTTTAAGTTCTATTTGATAATTACAAGTTCAGATCTTCAAGGTATAATTAGCAATCATAATTTGAATTTTACAATTCTAAGTTCAGTATTTGACTATTACAAGTTCAGATCTTCAAGTTATAATTTGCAATCATAATTTGAAGTTATCAATTCTAAGTTCTGTATTTGACAATTACAATTTCAGATCTTCAAATTATAATTTAAAATCTTAGTTGGAAATTAACAATTCGAAGTTCTGTATTTACTTATTACAAGTTCAGATCTTCAAGTTATAATTTGCAATCATAATTAGAAGTTATCAATTCTAAGTTCTGTATTTGACAATTACAAGTTCATATCTTCAAGTTATAATTGCAATCATAATTTGTATTTAACAATTCGAAGTTCCGTATTTGACTATTACAAGTTCAGATCTTCAAATTATTATTTACAATCTTAGTTTGAAATTAACAATTCGAAGTTCTGTATTTACTTATTACAAGTTCAGATCTTCAAGTTATAATTTGAAATTATAATTTATATTTAACAAATCTAAGTTTTGTAATTAACTATTACAAGTTCAGATCTTCAAGTTATAATTTGCAATCATATTTTGAAGTTATCTATTCTAAGTTCTGTATTTGACAATTACAAGTTCAGATGTTCAAGTTATAATTAGCAATCATAATTTGAATTTTACAATTCTTAGTTCGGTATTTGACTATTACAAGTTCAGATCTTCAGGTTATAATTTGCAATCATAATTAGAAGTTATCAATTCTAAGTTCTGTATTTGACAGTTACAAGTTCAGATCATTAAGATATAATTTAAAATAATAATTAGTATTTAACAAATTTAAGTTCTGTAATTCACTATTACAAGTTCAGATCTTCAAGTTATAATTTGCAATAATAATTAGAAGCTATCAATTTTAAGTTCTGTATTTGACAATTACAAGTTCAGATCTTCAATATATAATTAGCAATCATAATTTGAATTTTACAATTCTAAGTTCTGTATTTGACTATTACAAGTTCAGATCTTCAAGTTATAATTTGCAATCATAATTAGAAGTTATCAATTCTAAGTTCTGTATTTGACAGTTACAAGTTCAGATCATTAAGTTATAATTTGAAATAATAATTAGTTTTTAACAAATTTAAGTTGTGTAATTAACTATTACAAGTTCAGATCTTCAAGTTATAATTTGCAATCATAATTTGGAGTTATCAATTCTAAGTTCTGTATTTGACAATTACAAGTTCAGATGTTCAAGTTATAATTAGCAATCATAATTTGAATTTTACAATTCTAAGTTCTGTATTTGACTATTACAAGTTCAGATCTACAAGTTATAATTTGCAATCATAATTTGAAGTTATCAATGCTAAGTTCTGTATTTGACAATTACAAGTTCAGATCTTCAAGTTATAATTTGAACTAATAATTTGTATTTAACTATTCGAAGTTCTGTATTTGACTATTACAAGTTCAGATCTTCAAATGATAATTAGCAATCATAATTTGTATTTAACAATTCGAAGTTCTGTATTTGTCTATTACAAGTTCAGATCTTCAAATTATTATTTACAATCTTAGTTTGAAATTAACAATTCGAAGTTCTGTATTTACTTATTACAAGTTCAGATCTTCAAGTTATAATTTGAAATTATAATTTATATTTAACAAATCTAAGTTCTGTAATTAACAATTACAAGTTCAGATCTTCAAGTTATAATTTGCAATCATAATTTGAAGTTATCAATTCTAAGTTCTGTATTTGACAATTACAAGTTCAGATGTTCAAGTTATAATTAGCAATCATAATTTGAATTTTACAATACTAAGTTCTGTATTTGACTATTACAAGTAAGGTCTTCAAGTTATAATTTGCTATCATAATTAACAGTTATCAATTCTAAGTTCTGTATTTGACAGTTACAAGTTCAGATCATTAAGTTATAATTTGAAATAATAATTAGTTTTTAACAAATTTAAGTTCTTTAATTCACTATTACAAGTTCAGATCTTCAAGTTATAATTTGCAATAATAATTAGAACTATCAATTTTAAGTTCTGTATCTGACAATTACAAGTTCAGATCTTCAAGGTATAATTAGCAACATAATTTGAATTTTACAATTCTAAGTTCAGTATTTGACTATTACAAGTTCAGATCTTCAAGTTATAATTTGCAATCATAATTTGAAGTTATCAATTCTAAGTTCTGTATTTGACAATTACAAGTTCAGATCTTCAAGTTATAATTTGAACTAATAATTTGTATTTAACAATTCGAAGTTCTGTATTTGACTATTACAAGTTCAGATCTTCAAATTATTATTTAAAAACTTAGTTGGAAATTAACAAATCTAAGTTGTGTAATTAACTATTACAAGTTCAGATCTTCAAGTTATAATTTGCAATCATATTTTGAAGTTATCTATTCTAAGTTCTGTATTTGACAATTACAAGTTCAGATGTTCAAGTTATAATTAGGAATCATAATTTGAATTTTACAATTCTTAGTTCGGTATTTGACTATTACAACTTCAGATCTTCAGGTTATAATTTGCAATCATAATTAGAAGTTATCAATTCTAAGTTCTGTATTTGACAGTTACAAGTTCAGATCATTAAGATATAATTTAAAATAATTATTAGTATTTAACAAATTTAAGTTCTGTAATTCACTATTACAAGTTCAGATCTTCAAGTTATAATTTGCAATAATAATTAGAAGCTATCAATTTTAAGTTCTGTATTTGACAATTACAAGTTCAGATCTCCAATATACAATTAGCAATCATAATTTGAATTTTACAATTCTAAGTTCTGTATTTGACTATTACAAGTTCAGATCTTCAAGTTATAATTTGCAATCATAATTAGAAGTTATCAATTCTAAGTTCTGTATTTGACAGTTACAAGTTCAGATCATTAAGTTATAATTTGAAATAATAATTAGTTTTTAACAAATTTAAGTTCTGTAATTCACTATTACAAGTTCAGATCTTCAAGTTATAATTTGCAATAATAATTAGAAGCTATCAATGTTAAGTTCTGTATTTGACAATTACAAGTTCAGATCTTCAAGATATAATTAGCAATCATAATTTGAATTTTACAATTCTAAGTTCTGTATTTGACTATTACAAGTTCAGATCTTCAAGTTATAATTTGCAATCATAATTAGAAGTTATCAATTCTAAGTTCTGTATTTGACAATTACAAGTTCAGATCTTCAAGTTATAATTAGCAAACATAATTTGAATTTTACAATACTAAGTTCTGTATTTGACTATTACAAGTACAGATTTTCAAATTATAATTTGCAATCATAATTAGAAGTTATCAATTCTAAGTTCTGCATTTGACAGTTACAAGTTCAGATAATTAAGTTATAATTTGAAATAATTATTAGTATTTAACAAATTTAAGTTCTGTAATTCACTATTACAAGTTCAGATCTTCAAGTTATAATTTGCAATAATAATTAGAACTATCAATTTTAAGTTCTGTATTTGACAATTACAAGTTCAGATCTTCGAGGTATAATTAGCAATCATAATTTGAATTTTACAATTCTAAGTTCAGTATTTGACTATAACAAGTTCAGATCTTCAAGTTATAATTTGCAATAATAATTAGAACTATAAATTTTAAGTTCTGTATTTGATAATTACAAGTTCAGATCTTCAAGTTATAATTAGCAATCATAAATTGTATTTAACAATTCGAAGTTCTGTATTTGACTATAACAAGTTCAGATCTTTAAATTATTATTTACAATCTTAGTTTGAAATTAACAATTCGAAGTTCTGTATTTACTTATTACAAGTTCAGATCTTCAAGTTATAATTTGCAATCATAATTTGAATTTATCAATGCTAAGTTCTGTATTTGACAATTGCAAGTTCAGATCTTCAAGTTATAATTTGAACTAATAATTTGTATTTAACTATTTGAAGTTCTGTATTTGACTATTACAAGTTCAGATCTTCAAATTATAATTTGCAATCATAATTTGAAGTTATCAATTCTAAGTTCTGTATTTGACAATTACAAGTTCAAATGTTCAAGTTATAATTAGCAATCATAATTTGTATTTTACAATTCTAAGTTCTGTATTTGACTATTACAAGTTCAGATCTACAAGTTATAATTTGTAATTATAATTTATATTTAACAAATCTAAGTTCTGTAATTAACTATTACAAGTTCAGATCTTCAAGTTATAATTTGCAATCATATTTTGAAGTTATCAATTCTGAGTTCTGTATTTGACAATTACAAGTTCAGATGTTCAAGTTATAATTAGCAATCATAATTTGAATTTTACAATTCTAAGTTCTGTATTTGCCTATTACAAGTTCAGATCTTCAAGTTATAATTTGCAATCATAATTTGAAGTTAACAATGCTAAGTTCTGTATTTGACAGTTACAAGTTCAGATCATTAAGTTATAATTTGAAATAATAATTAGTATTTAACAAATTTAAGTTCTGTAATTCACTATTACAAGTTCAGATCTTCAAGTTATAATTTGCAATAATAATTAGAACTATAAATTTTAAGTTCTCTATTTGACAATTACCAGTTGAGATCTTCAAGTTATAATTTGAACTAATAATTTGTATTTAACTATTCGAAGTTCTGTATTTGACTATTACAAGTTCAGATCTTCAAATGATAATTTGAAATCATAATTTGAAGTTATCAATTCTAAGTTTTGTATTTGACAATTACAAGTTCAGATCTTCAAGTTATAATTAGCAATCATAATTTGTATTTAACAATGCGAAGTTCTGTATTTGTCTATTACAAGTTCAGATCTTCAAATTATTATTTACAATTTAAGTTTGAAATTAACAATTCGAAGTTCTGTATTTACTTATTACAAGTTCAGATCTTCAAGTTATAATTTGAAATTATAATTTATATTTAACAAATCTATGTTCTGTAATTAACTATTACAAGTTCAGATCTTCAAGTTATAATTTGCAATCATAATTTGAAGTTATCAATTGTAAGTTCTGTATTTGACAATTACAAGTTCAGATGTTCAAGTTATAATTAGCAATCATAATTTGAATTTTACAATACTAAGTTCTGTATTTGACTATTACAAGTACAGATCTTCAAGTTATAATTTGCAATCATAATTAGAAGTTATCAATTCTAATTTCTGTATTTGACAGTTACAAGTTCAGATCATTAAGTTATAATTTGAAATAATAATTAGTATTTAACAAATTTAAGTTCTGTAATTCACTATTACAAGTTCAGATCTTCAAGTTATAATTTGCAATAATAATTAGAACTATAAATTTTAAGTTCTATTTGATAATTACAAGTTCAGATCTTCAAGGTATAATTAGCAATCATAATTTGAATTTTACAATTCTAAGTTCAGTATTTGACTATTACAAGTTCAGATCTTCAAGTTATAATTTGCAATCATAATTTGAAGTTATCAATTCTAAGTTCTGTATTTGACAATTACAATTTCAGATCTTCAAATTATAATTTAAAATCTTAGTTGGAAATTAACAATTCGAAGTTCTGTATTTACTTATTACAAGTTCAGATCTTCAAGTTATAATTTGCAATCATAATTAGAAGTTATCAATTCTAAGTTCTGTATTTGACAATTACAAGTTCATATCTTCAAGTTATAATTGCAATCATAATTTGTATTTAACAATTCGAAGTTCCGTATTTGACTATTACAAGTTCAGATCTTCAAATTATTATTTACAATCTTAGTTTGAAATTAACAATTCGAAGTTCTGTATTTACTTATTACAAGTTCAGATCTTCAAGTTATAATTTGAAATTATAATTTATATTTAACAAATCTAAGTTTTGTAATTAACTATTACAAGTTCAGATCTTCAAGTTATAATTTGCAATCATATTTTGAAGTTATCTATTCTAAGTTCTGTATTTGACAATTACAAGTTCAGATGTTCAAGTTATAATTAGCAATCATAATTTGAATTTTACAATTCTTAGTTCGGTATTTGACTATTACAAGTTCAGATCTTCAGGTTATAATTTGCAATCATAATTAGAAGTTATCAATTCTAAGTTCTGTATTTGACAGTTACAAGTTCAGATCATTAAGATATAATTTAAAATAATAATTAGTATTTAACAAATTTAAGTTCTGTAATTCACTATTACAAGTTCAGATCTTCAAGTTATAATTTGCAATAATAATTAGAAGCTATCAATTTTAAGTTCTGTATTTGACAATTACAAGTTCAGATCTTCAATATATAATTAGCAATCATAATTTGAATTTTACAATTCTAAGTTCTGTATTTGACTATTACAAGTTCAGATCTTCAAGTTATAATTTGCAATCATAATTAGAAGTTATCAATTCTAAGTTCTGTATTTGACAGTTACAAGTTCAGATCATTAAGTTATAATTTGAAATAATAATTAGTTTTTAACAAATTTAAGTTGTGTAATTAACTATTACAAGTTCAGATCTTCAAGTTATAATTTGCAATCATAATTTGGAGTTATCAATTCTAAGTTCTGTATTTGACAATTACAAGTTCAGATGTTCAAGTTATAATTAGCAATCATAATTTGAATTTTACAATTCTAAGTTCTGTATTTGACTATTACAAGTTCAGATCTACAAGTTATAATTTGCAATCATAATTTGAAGTTATCAATGCTAAGTTCTGTATTTGACAATTACAAGTTCAGATCTTCAAGTTATAATTTGAACTAATAATTTGTATTTAACTATTCGAAGTTCTGTATTTGACTATTACAAGTTCAGATCTTCAAATGATAATTAGCAATCATAATTTGTATTTAACAATTCGAAGTTCTGTATTTGTCTATTACAAGTTCAGATCTTCAAATTATTATTTACAATCTTAGTTTGAAATTAACAATTCGAAGTTCTGTATTTACTTATTACAAGTTCAGATCTTCAAGTTATAATTTGAAATTATAATTTATATTTAACAAATCTAAGTTCTGTAATTAACAATTACAAGTTCAGATCTTCAAGTTATAATTTGCAATCATAATTTGAAGTTATCAATTCTAAGTTCTGTATTTGACAATTACAAGTTCAGATGTTCAAGTTATAATTAGCAATCATAATTTGAATTTTACAATACTAAGTTCTGTATTTGACTATTACAAGTAAGGTCTTCAAGTTATAATTTGCTATCATAATTAACAGTTATCAATTCTAAGTTCTGTATTTGACAGTTACAAGTTCAGATCATTAAGTTATAATTTGAAATAATAATTAGTTTTTAACAAATTTAAGTTCTTTAATTCACTATTACAAGTTCAGATCTTCAAGTTATAATTTGCAATAATAATTAGAACTATCAATTTTAAGTTCTGTATCTGACAATTACAAGTTCAGATCTTCAAGGTATAATTAGCAACATAATTTGAATTTTACAATTCTAAGTTCAGTATTTGACTATTACAAGTTCAGATCTTCAAGTTATAATTTGCAATCATAATTTGAAGTTATCAATTCTAAGTTCTGTATTTGACAATTACAAGTTCAGATCTTCAAGTTATAATTTGAACTAATAATTTGTATTTAACAATTCGAAGTTCTGTATTTGACTATTACAAGTTCAGATCTTCAAATTATTATTTAAAAACTTAGTTGGAAATTAACAAATCTAAGTTGTGTAATTAACTATTACAAGTTCAGATCTTCAAGTTATAATTTGCAATCATAATTTGGAGTTATCAATTCTAAGTTCTGTATTTGACAATTACAAGTTCAGATGTTCAAGTTATAATTAGCAATCATAATTTGAATTTTACAATTCTAAGTTCTGTATTTGACTATTACAAGTTCAGATCTTCAAGTTATAATTTGCAATCATAATTTGAAGTTATCAATGCTAAGTTCTGTATTTGACAATTACAAGTTCAGATCTTCAGGTTATAATTTGAACTAATAATTTGTATTTAACTATTCGAAGTTCTGTATTTGACTATTACAAGTTCAGATCTTCAAATGATAATTTGCAATCATAATTTGAAGTTATCAATTCTAAGTTCTGTATTTGACAATTACAAGTTCAGATCTTCAAGTTATAATTAGCAATCATAATTTGTATTTAACAATTCGAAGTTCTGTATTTGTCTATTACAAGTTCAGATCTTCAAATTATTATTTACAATCTTAGTTTGAAATTAACAATTCGAAGTTCTGTATTTACTTATTACAAGTTCAGATCTTCAAGTTATAATTTGAAATTATAATTTATATTTAACAAATCTAAGTTCTGTAATTAACTATTACAAGTTCAGATCTTCAAGTTATAATTTGCAATCATAATTTGAAGTTATCAATTCTAAGTTCTGTATTTGACAATTACAAGTTCAGATGTTCAAGTTATAATTAGCAATCATAATTTGAATTTTACAATACTAAGTTCTGTATTTGACTATTACAAGTACAGATCTTCAAGTTATAATTTGCTATCATAATTAACAGTTATCAATTCTAAGTTCTGTATTTGACAGTTACAAGTTCAGATCATTAAGTTATAATTTGAAATAATAATTAGTATTTAAAAATTTAAGTTCTGTAATTCACTATTACAAGTTCAGATCTTCAAGTTATAATTTGCAATAATAATTAGAACTATCAATTTTAAGTTCTCTATTTGACAATTACAAGTTCAGATCTTCAAGGTATAATTAGCAATAATAATTTGAATTTTACAATTCTAAGTTCAGTATTTGACTATTACAGGTTCAGATCTTCAAGTTATAATTTGCAATCATAATTTGAAGTTATCAATTCTAAGTTCTGTATTTGACAATTACAAGTTCAGATCTTCTAGTTATAATTTGAACTAATAATTTGTATTTAACAATTCGAAGTTCTGTAATTGACTATTACAAGTTCAGATCTTCAAATTATTATTTAAAATCTTAGTTGGAAATTAACAATTCGAAGTTCTGTATTTACTTATTACAAGTTCAGATCTTCAAGTTATAATTTGCAATCATAATTTGAAGTTATCAATTCTAAGTTCTGTATTTGACAATTACAAGTTCAAATGTTCAAGTTATAATTAGCAATCATAATTTGTATTTTACAATTCTAAGTTCTGTATTTGACTATTACAAGTTCAGATCTACAAGTTATAATTTGTAATTATAATTTATATTTAACAAATCTAAGTTCTGTAATTAACTATTACAAGTTCAGATCTTCAAGTTATAATTTGCAATCATATTTTGAAGTTATCAATTCTGAGTTCTGTATTTGACAATTACAAGTTCAGATGTTCAAGTTATAATTAGCAATCATAATTTGAATTTTACAATTCTAAGTTCTGTATTTGCCTATTACAAGTTCAGATCTTCAAGTTATAATTTGCAATCATAATTTGAAGTTAACAATGCTAAGTTCTGTATTTGACAGTTACAAGTTCAGATCATTAAGTTATAATTTGAAATAATAATTAGTATTTAACAAATTTAAGTTCTGTAATTCACTATTACAAGTTCAGATCTTCAAGTTATAATTTGCAATAATAATTAGAACTATAAATTTTAAGTTCTCTATTTGACAATTACAAGTTGAGATCTTCAAGTTATAATTTGAACTAATAATTTGTATTTAACTATTCGAAGTTCTGTATTTGACTATTACAAGTTCAGATCTTCAAATGATAATTTGAAATCATAATTTGAAGTTATCAATTCTAAGTTTTGTATTTGACAATTACAAGTTCAGATCTTCAAGTTATAATTAGCAATCATAATTTGTATTTAACAATGCGAAGTTCTGTATTTGTCTATTACAAGTTCAGATCTTCAAATTATTATTTACAATTTAAGTTTGAAATTAACAATTCGAAGTTCTGTATTTACTTATTACAAGTTCAGATCTTCAAGTTATAATTTGAAATTATAATTTATATTTAACAAATCTATGTTCTGTAATTAACTATTACAAGTTCAGATCTTCAAGTTATAATTTGCAATCATAATTTGAAGTTATCAATTGTAAGTTCTGTATTTGACAATTACAAGTTCAGATGTTCAAGTTATAATTAGCAATCATAATTTGAATTTTACAATACTAAGTTCTGTATTTGACTATTACAAGTACAGATCTTCAAGTTATAATTTGCAATCATAATTAGAAGTTATCAATTCTAATTTCTGTATTTGACAGTTACAAGTTCAGATCATTAAGTTATAATTTGAAATAATAATTAGTATTTAACAAATTTAAGTTCTGTAATTCACTATTACAAGTTCAGATCTTCAAGTTATAATTTGCAATAATAATTAGAACTATAAATTTTAAGTTCTATTTGATAATTACAAGTTCAGATCTTCAAGGTATAATTAGCAATCATAATTTGAATTTTACAATTCTAAGTTCAGTATTTGACTATTACAAGTTCAGATCTTCAAGTTATAATTTGCAATCATAATTTGAAGTTATCAATTCTAAGTTCTGTATTTGACAATTACAATTTCAGATCTTCAAATTATAATTTAAAATCTTAGTTGGAAATTAACAATTCGAAGTTCTGTATTTACTTATTACAAGTTCATTTCTTCAAGTTATAATTTGCAATCATAATTTGAAGTTATCAATTCTAAGTTCTGTATTTGACAATTACAAGTTCATATCTTCAAGTTATAATTGCAATCATAATTTGTATTTAACAATTCGAAGTTCCGTATTTGACTATTACAAGTTCAGATCTTCAAATTATTATTTACAATCTTAGTTTGAAATTAACAATTCGAAGTTCTGTATTTACTTATTACAAGTTCAGATCTTCAAGTTATAATTTGAAATTATAATTTATATTTAACAAATCTAAGTTTTGTAATTAACTATTACAAGTTCAGATCTTCAAGTTATAATTTGCAATCATATTTTGAAGTTATCTATTCTAAGTTCTGTATTTGACAATTACAAGTTCAGATGTTCAAGTTATAATTAGCAATCATAATTTGAATTTTACAATTCTTAGTTCGGTATTTGACTATTACAAGTTCAGATCTTCAGGTTATAATTTGCAATCATAATTAGAAGTTATCAATTCTAAGTTCTGTATTTGACAGTTACAAGTTCAGATCATTAAGATATAATTTAAAATAATAATTAGTATTTAACAAATTTAAGTTCTGTAATTCACTATTACAAGTTCAGATCTTCAAGTTATAATTTGCAATAATAATTAGAAGCTATCAATTTTAAGTTCTGTATTTGACAATTACAAGTTCAGATCTTCAATATATAATTAGCAATCATAATTTGAATTTTACAATTCTAAGTTCTGTATTTGACTATTACAAGTTCAGATCTTCAAGTTATAATTTGCAATCATAATTAGAAGTTATCAATTCTAAGTTCTGTATTTGACAGTTACAAGTTCAGATCATTAAGTTATAATTTGAAATAATAATTAGTTTTTAACAAATTTAAGTTGTGTAATTAACTATTACAAGTTCAGATCTTCAAGTTATAATTTGCAATCATAATTTGGAGTTATCAATTCTAAGTTCTGTATTTGACAATTACAAGTTCAGATGTTCAAGTTATAATTAGCAATCATAATTTGAATTTTACAATTCTAAGTTCTGTATTTGACTATTACAAGTTCAGATCTACAAGTTATAATTTGCAATCATAATTTGAAGTTATCAATGCTAAGTTCTGTATTTGACAATTACAAGTTCAGATCTTCAAGTTATAATTTGAACTAATAATTTGTATTTAACTATTCGAAGTTCTGTATTTGACTATTACAAGTTCAGATCTTCAAATGATAATTAGCAATCATAATTTGTATTTAACAATTCGAAGTTCTGTATTTGTCTATTACAAGTTCAGATCTTCAAATTATTATTTACAATCTTAGTTTGAAATTAACAATTCGAAGTTCTGTATTTACTTATTACAAGTTCAGATCTTCAAGTTATAATTTGAAATTATAATTTATATTTAACAAATCTAAGTTCTGTAAATAACAATTACAAGTTCAGATCTTCAAGTTATAATTTGCAATCATAATTTGAAGTTATCAATTCTAAGTTCTGTATTTGACAATTACAAGTTCAGATGTTCAAGTTATAATTAGCAATCATAATTTGAATTTTACAATACTAAGTTCTGTATTTGACTATTACAAGTAAGGTCTTCAAGTTATAATTTGCTATCATAATTAACAGTTATCAATTCTAAGTTCTGTATTTGACAGTTACAAGTTCAGATCATTAAGTTATAATTTGAAATAATAATTAGTTTTTAACAAATTTAAGTTCTTTAATTCACTATTACAAGTTCAGATCTTCAAGTTATAATTTGCAATAATAATTAGAACTATCAATTTTAAGTTCTGTATCTGACAATTACAAGTTCAGATCTTCAAGGTATAATTAGCAACATAATTTGAATTTTACAATTCTAAGTTCAGTATTTGACTATTACAAGTTCAGATCTTCAAGTTATAATTTGCAATCATAATTTGAAGTTATCAATTCTAAGTTCTGTATTTGACAATTACAAGTTCAGATCTTCAAGTTATAATTTGAACTAATAATTTGTATTTAACAATTCGAAGTTCTGTATTTGACTATTACAAGTTAAGATCTTCAAATTATTATTTAAAAACTTAGTTGGAAATTAACAAATCTAAGTTGTGTAATTAACTATTACAAGTTCAGATCTTCAAGTTATAATTTGCAATCATAATTTGGAGTTATCAATTCTAAGTTCTGTATTTGACAATTACAAGTTCAGATGTTCAAGTTATAATTAGCAATCATAATTTGAATTTTACAATTCTAAGTTCTGTATTTGACTATTACAAGTTCAGATCTTCAAGTTATAATTTGCAATCATAATTTGAAGTTATCAATGCTAAGTTCTGTATTTGACAATTACAAGTTCAGATCTTCAGGTTATAATTTGAACTAATAATTTGTATTTAACTATTCGAAGTTCTGTATTTGACTATTACAAGTTCAGATCTTCAAATGATAATTTGCAATCATAATTTGAAGTTATCAATTCTAAGTTCTGTATTTGACAATTACAAGTTCAGATCTTCAAGTTATAATTAGCAATCATAATTTGTATTTAACAATTCGAAGTTCTGTATTTGTCTATTACAAGTTCAGATCTTCAAATTATTATTTACAATCTTAGTTTGAAATTAACAATTCGAAGTTCTGTATTTACTTATTACAAGTTCAGATCTTCAAGTTATAATTTGAAATTATAATTTATATTTAACAAATCTAAGTTCTGTAATTAACTATTACAAGTTCAGATCTTCAAGTTATAATTTGCAATCATAATTTGAAGTTATCAATTCTAAGTTCTGTATTTGACAATTACAAGTTCAGATGTTCAAGTTATAATTAGCAATCATAATTTGAATTTTACAATACTAAGTTCTGTATTTGACTATTACAAGTACAGATCTTCAAGTTATAATTTGCTATCATAATTAACAGTTATCAATTCTAAGTTCTGTATTTGACAGTTACAAGTTCAGATCATTAAGTTATAATTTGAAATAATAATTAGTATTTAAAAATTTAAGTTCTGTAATTCACTATTACAAGTTCAGATCTTCAAGTTATAATTTGCAATAATAATTAGAACTATCAATTTTAAGTTCTCTATTTGACAATTACAAGTTCAGATCTTCAAGGTATAATTAGCAATAATAATTTGAATTTTACAATTCTAAGTTCAGTATTTGACTATTACAGGTTCAGATCTTCAAGTTATAATTTGCAATCATAATTTGAAGTTATCAATTCTAAGTTCTGTATTTGACAATTACAAGTTCAGATCTTCTAGTTATAATTTGAACTAATAATTTGTATTTAACAATTCGAAGTTCTGTAATTGACTATTACAAGTTCAGATCTTCAAATTATTATTTAAAATCTTAGTTGGAAATTAACAATTCGAAGTTCTGTATTTACTTATTACAAGTTCAGATCTTCAAGTTATAATTTGCAATCATAATTTGAAGTTATCAATTCTAAGTTCTGTATTTGACAATTACAAGTTCAGATCTTCAAGTTATAATTAGCAAACATAATTTGAACTTTTTTCAATCCTAAGTTCTGTATTTGACTATTACAAGTACAGATCTTCAAGTTATAATTTGCAATCATAATTAGAAGTTATCAATTCTAAGTTCTGTATTTGACAGTTACAAGTTCAGATAATTAAGTTATAATTTGAAATAATTATTAGTATTTAACAAATTTAAGTTCTGTAATTCACTATTACAAGTTCAGATCTTCAAGTTATAATTTGCAATAATAATTAGAACTATCAATTTTAAGTTCTGTATTTGACAATTACAAGTTCAGATCTTCGAGGTATAATTAGCAATCATAATTTGAATTTTACAATTCTAAGTTCAGTATTTGACTATAACAAGTTCAGATCTTCAAGTTATAATTTGCAATAATAATTAGAACTATAAATTTTAAGTTCTGTATTTGATAATTACAAGTTCAGATCTTCAAGTTATAATTAGCAATCATAAATTGTATTTAACAATTCGAAGTTCTGTATTTGACTATAACAAGTTCAGATCTTCAAGTTATAATTTGCAATCATAATTTGAAGTTATCAATGCTAAGTTCTGTATTTGACAATTACAAGTTCAGATCTTCAAGTTATAATTTGAACTAATAATTTGTATTTAACTATTTGAAGTTCTGTATTTGACTATTACAAGTTCAGATCTTCAAATTATAATTTGCAATCATAATTTGAAGTTATCAATTCTAAGTTCTGTATTTGACAATTACAAGTTCAAATGTTCAAGTTATAATTAGCAATCATAATTTGTATTTTACAATTCTAAGTTCTGTATTTGACTATTACAAGTTCAGATCTACAAGTTATAATTTGTAATTATAATTTATATTTAACAAATCTAAGTTCTGTAATTAACTATTACAAGTTCAGATCTTCAAGTTATAATTTGCAATCATATTTTGAAGTTATCAATTCTGAGTTCTGTATTTGACAATTTCAAGTTCAGATGTTCAAGTTATAATTAGCAATCATAATTTGAATTTTACAATTCTAAGTTCTGTATTTGCCTATTACAAGTTCAGATCTTCAAGTTATAATTTGCAATCATAATTTGAAGTTATCAATGCTAAGTTCTGAATTTGACAATTACAAGTTCAGATCTTCAAGTTATAATTTGAACTAATAATTTGTATTTAACTATTCGAAGTTCTGTATTTGACTATTACAAGTTCAGATCTTCAAATGATAATTTGAAATCATAATTTGAAGTTATCAATTGTAAGTTTTGTATTTGACAATTACAAGTTCAGATCTTCAAGTTATAATTAGCAATCATAATTTGTATTTAACAATGCGAAGTTCTGTATTTGTCTATTACAAGTTCAGATCTTCAAATTATTATTTACAATTTAAGTTTGAAATTAACAATTCGAAGTTCTGTACTTACTTATTACAAGTTCAGTTCTTCAAGTTATAATTTGCAATAATAATTAGAAGCTATCAATTTTAAGTTCTGTATTTGACAATTACAAGTTCAGATCTTCAAGATATAATTAGCAATCATAATTTGAATTTTACAATTCTAATTTCTGTATTTGACTATTACAAGTTCAGATCTTCAAGTTATAATTTGCAATCATAATTAAAAGTTATAAAT
Source organism: Cantharis lateralis (assembly GCA_963170105.1). NCBI lineage: Eukaryota > Metazoa > Arthropoda > Insecta > Coleoptera > Cantharidae > Cantharis > Cantharis lateralis. The sequence continues at coordinate 662,589 of CAUJGK010000001.1, read as the reverse complement.
TCTAAGTTCTGTATTGAACAGTTACAAGTTCAGATCATTAAGTTATAATTTGAAATAATAATTAGTATTTAACAAATTTCAGTTCTGTAATTCACTATTACAAGTTCAGATCTTCAAGTTATAATTTGCAATAATAATTAGAACTATCAATTTTTAGTTCTGTATTTGACAATTACAAGTTCAGATCTTCAAGGTATAATTAGCAATCATAATTTGAATTTTACAATTCTAAGTTCAGTATTTGACAATTACCAGTTCAGATCTTCAAGTTATAATTTGCAATCATAATTTGAAGTTATCAATTCTAAGTTCTGTATTTGACAATTACAAGTTCAGAACTTCAAGTTATAATTTGAACTAATAATTTGTATTTACAATTCGAAGTTCTGTATTTGACTATTACAAGTTCAGATCTTCAAATTATTATTTAAAATCTTAGTTGGAAATTAACAATTCGAAGTTCTGTATTTACTTATTACAAGTTCAGATCTTCAAGTTATAATTAGCAATCATAATTTGTATTTAACAGTTCGAAGTTCTGTATTTACTTATTACAAGTTCAGATCTTCAAGTTATAATTTGAAATTATAATTTATATTTAACAAATCTAAGTTCTGTAATTAACTATTACAAGTTCAGATCTTCAAGTTATAATTTGCAATCATAATTTGAAGTTATCAATTCTAAGTTCTGTATTTGACTATTACAAGTTCAGATGTTCAAGTTATAATTAGCAATCATAATTTGAATTTTACAATTCTAAATTCTGTATTTGACTATTACAAGTTCAGAACTTCAAGTTATAATTTGCAATCATAATTAGAAGTTATCAATTCTAAGTTCTGTATTTGACAGTTCCAAGTTCAGATCATTAAGTTATAATTTGAAATAATAATTAGTATTTAACAAATTTAAGTTCTGTAATTCACTATTACAAGTTCAGATCTTCAAATTATTATTAACAATCTTAGTTTGAAATTAACAATTCGAAGTTCTGTATTTACGTATTACAAGTTCAGATCTTCAAGTTATATTTTGAAATTATAATTTATATTTAACAAATCTAAGTTACAATTCTATTTCATTTATTTACAAATTCAATTACAATTCTAAGTTCAGTATTTGATTATTACAAGTTCAGATTTTCAAATTATTATTTACAATCTTAGTTTGAAATTTACAATTCTAAGTTCTGTATTTGACTATTACAAGTTCAGAACTTCAAGTTATAATTTGCAATCATAATTAGAAGTTATCAATTCTAAGTTCTGTATTTGACAGTTCCAAGTTCAGATCATTAAGTTATAATTTGAAATAATAATTAGTATTTAACAAATTTAAGTTCTGTAATTCACTATTACAAGTTCAGATCTTCAAATTATTATTAACAATCTTAGTTTGAAATTAACAATTCGAAGTTCTGTATTTACGTATTACAAGTTCAGATCTTCAAGTTATAATTTGAAATTATAATTTATATTTAACATATCTAAGTTCTGTAATTAACTATTACAAGTTCAGATCTTCAAGTTATAATTAGCAATCATAATTAGAAGTTATCTATTCTAAGTTATGTATTTGACAGTTACAAGTTCAGATCACTAAGTTATCATTTGAAATAATAATTAGTATTTAACAAATTTAAGTTCTGTAATTCACTATTACAAGTTCAGATCTTCAAGTTATAATTTGCAATCATAATTAGAAGTTATCAATTCTAAGTTCTGTATTTGACAGTTACAAGTTCAGATCATTAAGTTATAATTTGAAATAATAATTAGTATTTAACAAATTTAAGTTCTGTAATTCACTATTACAAGTTCAGATCTTCAAGTTATAATTTGCAATAATAATTAGAACTATCAATTTTAAGTTCTGTATCTGACAATTACAAGTTCAGATGTTCAAGTTATAATTAGCAATCATAATTTGAATTTTACAATACTAAGTTCTGTATTTGACTATTACAAGTACAGATCTTCAAGTTATAATTTGCTATCATAATTAACAGTTATCAATTCTAAGTTCTGTATTTGACAGTTACAAGTTCAGATCATTAAGTTATAATTTGAAATAATAATTAGTTTTTAACAAATTTAAGTTCTTTAATTCACTATTACAAGTTCAGATCTTCAAGTTATAATTTGCAATAATAATTAGAACTATCAATTTTAAGTTCTGTATCTGACAATTACAAGTTCAGATCTTCAAGGTATAATTAGCAATCATAATTTGAATTTTACAATTCTAAGTTCAGTATTTGACTATTACAAGTTCAGATCTTCAAGTTATAATTTGCAATCATAATTTGAAGTTATCAATTCTAAGTTCTGTATTTGACAATTACAAGTTCAAATGTTCAAGTTATAATTAGCAATCATAATTTGTATTTTACAATTCTAAGTTCTGTATTTGACTATTACAAGTTCAGATCTACAAGTTATAATTTGTAATTATAATTTATATTTAACAAATCTAAGTTCTGTAATTAACTATTACAAGTTCAGATCTTCAAGTTATAATTTGCAATCATAATTTGAAGTTATCAATGCTAAGTTCTGTATTTGACAATTACAAGTTCAGATCTTCAAGTTATAATTTGAACTAATAATTTGTATTTAACTATTTGAAGTTCTGTATTTGACTATTACAAGTTCAGATCTTCAAATTATAATTTGCAATCATAATTTGAAGTTATCAATTCTAAGTTCTGTATTTGACAATTACAAGTTCAAATGTTCAAGTTATAATTAGCAATCATAATTTGTATTTTACAATTCTAAGTTCTGTATTTGACTATTACAAGTTCAGATCTACAAGTTATAATTTGTAATTATAATTTATATTTAACAAATCTAAGTTCTGTAATTAACTATTACAAGTTCAGATCTTCAAGTTATAATTTGCAATCATATTTTGAAGTTATCAATTCTGAGTTCTGTATTTGACAATTTCAAGTTCAGATGTTCAAGTTATAATTAGCAATCATAATTTGAATTTTACAATTCTAAGTTCTGTATTTGCCTATTACAAGTTCAGATCTTCAAGTTATAATTTGCAATCATAATTTGAAGTTATCAATGCTAAGTTCTGAATTTGACAATTACAAGTTCAGATCTTCAAGTTATAATTTGAACTAATAATTTGTATTTAACTATTCGAAGTTCTGTATTTGACTATTACAAGTTCAGATCTTCAAATGATAATTTGAAATCATAATTTGAAGTTATCAATTGTAAGTTTTGTATTTGACAATTACAAGTTCAGATCTTCAAGTTATAATTAGCAATCATAATTTGTATTTAACAATGCGAAGTTCTGTATTTGTCTATTACAAGTTCAGATCTTCAAATTATTATTTACAATTTAAGTTTGAAATTAACAATTCGAAGTTCTGTACTTACTTATTACAAGTTCAGTTCTTCAAGTTATAATTTGCAATAATAATTAGAAGCTATCAATTTTAAGTTCTGTATTTGACAATTACAAGTTCAGATCTTCAAGATATAATTAGCAATCATAATTTGAATTTTACAATTCTAATTTCTGTATTTGACTATTACAAGTTCAGATCTTCAAGTTATAATTTGCAATCATAATTAAAAGTTATCAATTCTAAGTTCTGTATTGAACAGTTACAAGTTCAGATCATTAAGTTATAATTTGAAATAATAATTAGTATTTAACAAATTTCAGTTCTGTAATTCACTATTACAAGTTCAGATCTTCAAGTTATAATTTGCAATAATAATTAGAACTATCAATTTTTAGTTCAGTATTTGACAATTACCAGTTCAGATCTTCAAGTTATAATTTGCAATCATAATTTGAAGTTATCAATTCTAAGTTCTGTATTTGACAATTACAAGTTCAGAACTTCAAGTTATAATTTGAACTAATAATTTGTATTTACAATTCGAAGTTCTGTATTTGACTATTACAAGTTCAGATCTTCAAATTATTATTTAAAATCTTAGTTGGAAATTAACAATTCGAAGTTCTGTATTTACTTATTACAAGTTCAGATCTTCAAGTTATAATTAGCAATCATAATTTGTATTTAACAGTTCGAAGTTCTGTATTTACTTATTACAAGTTCAGATCTTCAAGTTATAATTTGAAATTATAATTTATATTTAACAAATCTAAGTTCTGTAATTAACTATTACAAGTTCAGATCTTCAAGTTATAATTTGCAATCATAATTTGAAGTTATCAATTCTAAGTTCTGTATTTGACTATTACAAGTTCAGATGTTCAAGTTATAATTAGCAATCATAATTTGAATTTTACAATTCTAAGTTCTGTATTTGACTATTACAAGTTCAGAACTTCAAGTTATAATTTGCAATCATAATTAGAAGTTATCAATTCTAAGTTCTGTATTTGACAGTTCCAAGTTCAGATCATTAAGTTATAATTTGAAATAATAATTAGTATTTAACAAATTTAAGTTCTGTAATTCACTATTACAAGTTCAGATCTTCAAGTTATAATTTGCAATCATAATTTGAAGTTATCAATTCTAAGTTCTGTATTTACGTATTACAAGTTCAGATCTTCAAGTTATATTTTGAAATTATAATTTATATTTAACAAATCTAAGTTACAATTCTATTTCATTTATTTACAAATTCAATTACAATTCTAAGTTCAGTATTTGATTATTACAAGTTCAGATTTTCAAATTATTATTTACAATCTTAGTTTGAAATTTACAATTCTAAGTTCTGTATTTGACTATTACAAGTTCAGAACTTCAAGTTATAATTTGCAATCATAATTAGAAGTTATCAATTCTAAGTTCTGTATTTGACAGTTCCAAGTTCAGATCATTAAGTTATAATTTGAAATAATAATTAGTATTTAACAAATTTAAGTTCTGTAATTCACTATTACAAGTTCAGATCTTCAAATTATTATTAACAATCTTAGTTTGAAATTAACAATTCGAAGTTCTGTATTTACGTATTACAAGTTCAGATCTTCAAGTTATAATTTGAAATTATAATTTATATTTAACATATCTAAGTTCTGTAATTAACTATTACAAGTTCAGATCTTCAAGTTATAATTAGCAATCATAATTAGAAGTTATCTATTCTAAGTTATGTATTTGACAGTTACAAGTTCAGATCACTAAGTTATCATTTGAAATAATAATTAGTATTTAACAAATTTAAGTTCTGTAATTCACTATTACAAGTTCAGATCTTCAAGTTATAATTTGCAATCATAATTAGAAGTTATCAATTCTAAGTTCTGTATTTGACAGTTACAAGTTCAGATCATTAAGTTATAATTTGAAATAATAATTAGTATTTAACAAATTTAAGTTCTGTAATTCACTATTACAAGTTCAGATCTTCAAGTTATAATTTGCAATAATAATTAGAACTATCAATTTTAAGTTCTGTATCTGACAATTACAAGTTCAGATGTTCAAGTTATAATTAGCAATCATAATTTGAATTTTACAATACTAAGTTCTGTATTTGACTATTACAAGTACAGATCTTCAAGTTATAATTTGCTATCATAATTAACAGTTATCAATTCTAAGTTCTGTATTTGACAGTTACAAGTTCAGATCATTAAGTTATAATTTGAAATAATAATTAGTTTTTAACAAATTTAAGTTCTTTAATTCACTATTACAAGTTCAGATCTTCAAGTTATAATTTGCAATAATAATTAGAACTATCAATTTTAAGTTCTGTATCTGACAATTACAAGTTCAGATCTTCAAGGTATAATTAGCAATCATAATTTGAATTTTACAATTCTAAGTTCAGTATTTGACTATTACAAGTTCAGATCTTCAAGTTATAATTTGCAATCATAATTTGAAGTTATCAATTCTAAGTTCTGTATTTGACAATTACAAGTTCAAATGTTCAAGTTATAATTAGCAATCATAATTTGTATTTTACAATTCTAAGTTCTGTATTTGACTATTACAAGTTCAGATCTACAAGTTATAATTTGTAATTATAATTTATATTTAACAAATCTAAGTTCTGTAATTAACTATTACAAGTTCAGATCTTCAAGTTATAATTTGCAATCATAATTTGAAGTTATCAATGCTAAGTTCTGTATTTGACAATTACAAGTTCAGATCTTCAAGTTATAATTTGAACTAATAATTTGTATTTAACTATTTGAAGTTCTGTATTTGACTATTACAAGTTCAGATCTTCAAATTATAATTTGCAATCATAATTTGAAGTTATCAATTCTAAGTTCTGTATTTGACAATTACAAGTTCAAATGTTCAAGTTATAATTAGCAATCATAATTTGTATTTTACAATTCTAAGTTCTGTATTTGACTATTACAAGTTCAGATCTACAAGTTATAATTTGTAATTATAATTTATATTTAACAAATCTAAGTTCTGTAATTAACTATTACAAGTTCAGATCTTCAAGTTATAATTTGCAATCATATTTTGAAGTTATCAATTCTGAGTTCTGTATTTGACAATTTCAAGTTCAGATGTTCAAGTTATAATTAGCAATCATAATTTGAATTTTACAATTCTAAGTTCTGTATTTGCCTATTACAAGTTCAGATCTTCAAGTTATAATTTGCAATCATAATTTGAAGTTATCAATGCTAAGTTCTGAATTTGACAATTACAAGTTCAGATCTTCAAGTTATAATTTGAACTAATAATTTGTATTTAACTATTCGAAGTTCTGTATTTGACTATTACAAGTTCAGATCTTCAAATGATAATTTGAAATCATAATTTGAAGTTATCAATTGTAAGTTTTGTATTTGACAATTACAAGTTCAGATCTTCAAGTTATAATTAGCAATCATAATTTGTATTTAACAATGCGAAGTTCTGTATTTGTCTATTACAAGTTCAGATCTTCAAATTATTATTTACAATTTAAGTTTGAAATTAACAATTCGAAGTTCTGTACTTACTTATTACAAGTTCAGTTCTTCAAGTTATAATTTGCAATAATAATTAGAAGCTATCAATTTTAAGTTCTGTATTTGACAATTACAAGTTCAGATCTTCAAGATATAATTAGCAATCATAATTTGAATTTTACAATTCTAATTTCTGTATTTGACTATTACAAGTTCAGATCTTCAAGTTATAATTTGCAATCATAATTAAAAGTTATCAATTCTAAGTTCTGTATTGAACAGTTACAAGTTCAGATCATTAAGTTATAATTTGAAATAATAATTAGTATTTAACAAATTTCAGTTCTGTAATTCACTATTACAAGTTCAGATCTTCAAGTTATAATTTGCAATAATAATTAGAACTATCAATTTTTAGTTCAGTATTTGACAATTACCAGTTCAGATCTTCAAGTTATAATTTGCAATCATAATTTGAAGTTATCAATTCTAAGTTCTGTATTTGACAATTACAAGTTCAGAACTTCAAGTTATAATTTGAACTAATAATTTGTATTTACAATTCGAAGTTCTGTATTTGACTATTACAAGTTCAGATCTTCAAATTATTATTTAAAATCTTAGTTGGAAATTAACAATTCGAAGTTCTGTATTTACTTATTACAAGTTCAGATCTTCAAGTTATAATTAGCAATCATAATTTGTATTTAACAGTTCGAAGTTCTGTATTTACTTATTACAAGTTCAGATCTTCAAGTTATAATTTGAAATTATAATTTATATTTAACAAATCTAAGTTCTGTAATTAACTATTACAAGTTCAGATCTTCAAGTTATAATTTGCAATCATAATTTGAAGTTATCAATTCTAAGTTCTGTATTTGACTATTACAAGTTCAGATGTTCAAGTTATAATTAGCAATCATAATTTGAATTTTACAATTCTAAGTTCTGTATTTGACTATTACAAGTTCAGAACTTCAAGTTATAATTTGCAATCATAATTAGAAGTTATCAATTCTAAGTTCTGTATTTGACAGTTCCAAGTTCAGATCATTAAGTTATAATTTGAAATAATAATTAGTATTTAACAAATTTAAGTTCTGTAATTCACTATTACAAGTTCAGATCTTCAAGTTATATTTTGAAATTATAATTTATATTTAACAAATCTAAGTTACAATTCTATTTCATTTATTTACAAATTCAATTACAATTCTAAGTTCAGTATTTGATTATTACAAGTTCAGATTTTCAAATTATTATTTACAATCTTAGTTTGAAATTTACAATTCTAAGTTCTGTATTTGACTATTACAAGTTCAGAACTTCAAGTTATAATTTGCAATCATAATTAGAAGTTATCAATTCTAAGTTCTGTATTTGACAGTTCCAAGTTCAGATCATTAAGTTATAATTTGAAATAATAATTAGTATTTAACAAATTTAAGTTCTGTAATTCACTATTACAAGTTCAGATCTTCAAATTATTATTAACAATCTTAGTTTGAAATTAACAATTCGAAGTTCTGTATTTACGTATTACAAGTTCAGATCTTCAAGTTATAATTTGAAATTATAATTTATATTTAACATATCTAAGTTCTGTAATTAACTATTACAAGTTCAGATCTTCAAGTTATAATTAGCAATCATAATTAGAAGTTATCTATTCTAAGTTATGTATTTGACAGTTACAAGTTCAGATCACTAAGTTATCATTTGAAATAATAATTAGTATTTAACAAATTTAAGTTCTGTAATTCACTATTACAAGTTCAGATCTTCAAGTTATAATTTGCAATCATAATTAGAAGTTATCAATTCTAAGTTCTGTATTTGACAGTTACAAGTTCAGATCATTAAATTATAATTTGAAATAATAATTAGTATTTAACAAATTTAAGTTCTGTAATTCACTATTACAAGTTCAGATCTTCAAGTTATAATTTGCAATAATAATTAGAACTATCAATTTTAAGTTCTGTATCTGACAATTACAAGTTCAGATGTTCAAGTTATAATTAGCAATCATAATTTGAATTTTACAATACTAAGTTCTGTATTTGACTATTACAAGTACAGATCTTCAAGTTATAATTTGCTATCATAATTAACAGTTATCAATTCTAAGTTCTGTATTTGACAGTTACAAGTTCAGATCATTAAGTTATAATTTGAAATAATAATTAGTTTTTAACAAATTTAAGTTCTTTAATTCACTATTACAAGTTCAGATCTTCAAGTTATAATTTGCAATAATAATTAGAACTATCAATTTTAAGTTCTGTATCTGACAATTACAAGTTCAGATCTTCAAGGTATAATTAGCAATCATAATTTGAATTTTACAATTCTAAGTTCAGTATTTGACTATTACAAGTTCAGATCTTCAAGTTATAATTTGCAATCATAATTTGAAGTTATCAATTCTAAGTTCTGTATTTGACAATTACAAGTTCAAATGTTCAAGTTATAATTAGCAATCATAATTTGTATTTTACAATTCTAAGTTCTGTATTTGACTATTACAAGTTCAGATCTACAAGTTATAATTTGTAATTATAATTTATATTTAACAAATCTAAGTTCTGTAATTAACTATTACAAGTTCAGATCTTCAAGTTATAATTTGCAATCATATTTTGAAGTTATCAATTCTGAGTTCTGTATTTGACAATTTCAAGTTCAGATGTTCAAGTTATAATTAGCAATCATAATTTGAATTTTACAATTCTAAGTTCTGTATTTGCCTATTACAAGTTCAGATCTTCAAGTTATAATTTGCAATCATAATTTGAAGTTATCAATGCTAAGTTCTGAATTTGACAATTACAAGTTCAGATCTTCAAGTTATAATTTGAACTAATAATTTGTATTTAACTATTCGAAGTTCTGTATTTGACTATTACAAGTTCAGATCTTCAAATGATAATTTGAAATCATAATTTGAAGTTATCAATTGTAAGTTTTGTATTTGACAATTACAAGTTCAGATCTTCAAGTTATAATTAGCAATCATAATTTGTATTTAACAATGCGAAGTTCTGTATTTGTCTATTACAAGTTCAGATCTTCAAATTATTATTTACAATTTAAGTTTGAAATTAACAATTCGAAGTTCTGTACTTACTTATTACAAGTTCAGTTCTTCAAGTTATAATTTGCAATAATAATTAGAAGCTATCAATTTTAAGTTCTGTATTTGACAATTACAAGTTCAGATCTTCAAGATATAATTAGCAATCATAATTTGAATTTTACAATTCTAATTTCTGTATTTGACTATTACAAGTTCAGATCTTCAAGTTATAATTTGCAATCATAATTAAAAGTTATCAATTCTAAGTTCTGTATTGAACAGTTACAAGTTCAGATCATTAAGTTATAATTTGAAATAATAATTAGTATTTAACAAATTTCAGTTCTGTAATTCACTATTACAAGTTCAGATCTTCAAGTTATAATTTGCAATAATAATTAGAACTATCAATTTTTAGTTCAGTATTTGACAATTACCAGTTCAGATCTTCAAGTTATAATTTGCAATCATAATTTGAAGTTATCAATTCTAAGTTCTGTATTTGACAATTACAAGTTCAGAACTTCAAGTTATAATTTGAACTAATAATTTGTATTTACAATTCGAAGTTCTGTATTTGACTATTACAAGTTCAGATCTTCAAATTATTATTTAAAATCTTAGTTGGAAATTAACAATTCGAAGTTCTGTATTTACTTATTACAAGTTCAGATCTTCAAGTTATAATTAGCAATCATAATTTGTATTTAACAGTTCGAAGTTCTGTATTTACTTATTACAAGTTCAGATCTTCAAGTTATAATTTGAAATTATAATTTATATTTAACAAATCTAAGTTTTGTAATTAACTATTACAAGTTCAGATCTTCAAGTTATAATTTGCAATCATAATTTGAAGTTATCAATTCTAAGTTCTGTATTTGACTATTACAAGTTCAGATGTTCAAGTTATAATTAGCAATCATAATTTGAATTTTACAATTCTAAGTTCTGTATTTGACTATTACAAGTTCAGAACTTCAAGTTATAATTTGCAATCATAATTAGAAGTTATCAATTCTAAGTTCTGTATTTGACAGTTCCAAGTTCAGATCATTAAGTTATAATTTGAAATAATAATTAGTATTTAACAAATTTAAGTTCTGTAATTCACTATTACAAGTTCAGATCTTCAAGTTATATTTTGAAATTATAATTTATATTTAACAAATCTAAGTTACAATTCTATTTCATTTATTTACAAATTCAATTACAATTCTAAGTTCAGTATTTGATTATTACAAGTTCAGATTTTCAAATTATTATTTACAATCTTAGTTTGAAATTTACAATTCTAAGTTCTGTATTTGACTATTACAAGTTCAGAACTTCAAGTTATAATTTGCAATCATAATTAGAAGTTATCAATTCTAAGTTCTGTATTTGACAGTTCCAAGTTCAGATCATTAAGTTATAATTTGAAATAATAATTAGTATTTAACAAATTTAAGTTCTGTAATTCACTATTACAAGTTCAGATCTTCAAATTATTATTAACAATCTTAGTTTGAAATTAACAATTCGAAGTTCTGTATTTACGTATTACAAGTTCAGATCTTCAAGTTATAATTTGAAATTATAATTTATATTTAACATATCTAAGTTCTGTAATTAACTATTACAAGTTCAGATCTTCAAGTTATAATTAGCAATCATAATTAGAAGTTATCTATTCTAAGTTATGTATTTGACAGTTACAAGTTCAGATCACTAAGTTATCATTTGAAATAATAATTAGTATTTAACAAATTTAAGTTCTGTAATTCACTATTACAAGTTCAGATCTTCAAGTTATAATTTGCAATCATAATTAGAAGTTATCAATTCTAAGTTCTGTATTTGACAGTTACAAGTTCAGATCATTAAGTTATAATTTGAAATAATAATTAGTATTTAACAAATTTAAGTTCTGTAATTCACTATTACAAGTTCAGATCTTCAAGTTATAATTTGCAATAATAATTAGAACTATCAATTTTAAGTTCTGTATCTGACAATTACAAGTTCAGATGTTCAAGTTATAATTAGCAATCATAATTTGAATTTTACAATACTAAGTTCTGTATTTGACTATTACAAGTACAGATCTTCAAGTTATAATTTGCTATCATAATTAACAGTTATCAATTCTAAGTTCTGTATTTGACAGTTACAAGTTCAGATCATTAAGTTATAATTTGAAATAATAATTAGTTTTTAACAAATTTAAGTTCTTTAATTCACTATTACAAGTTCAGATCTTCAAGTTATAATTTGCAATAATAATTAGAACTATCAATTTTAAGTTCTGTATCTGACAATTACAAGTTCAGATCTTCAAGGTATAATTAGCAATCATAATTTGAATTTTACAATTCTAAGTTCAGTATTTGACTATTACAAGTTCAGATCTTCAAGTTATAATTTGCAATCATAATTTGAAGTTATCAATTCTAAGTTCTGTATTTGACAATTACAAGTTCAAATGTTCAAGTTATAATTAGCAATCATAATTTGTATTTTACAATTCTAAGTTCTGTATTTGACTATTACAAGTTCAGATCTACAAGTTATAATTTGTAATTATAATTTATATTTAACAAATCTAAGTTCTGTAATTAACTATTACAAGTTCAGATCTTCAAGTTATAATTTGCAATCATAATTTGAAGTTATCAATGCTAAGTTCTGTATTTGACAATTACAAGTTCAGATCTTCAAGTTATAATTTGAACTAATAATTTGTATTTAACTATTTGAAGTTCTGTATTTGACTATTACAAGTTCAGATCTTCAAATTATAATTTGCAATCATAATTTGAAGTTATCAATTCTAAGTTCTGTATTTGACAATTACAAGTTCAAATGTTCAAGTTATAATTAGCAATCATAATTTGTATTTTACAATTCTAAGTTCTGTATTTGACTATTACAAGTTCAGATCTACAAGTTATAATTTGTAATTATAATTTATATTTAACAAATCTAAGTTCTGTAATTAACTATTACAAGTTCAGATCTTCAAGTTATAATTTGCAATCATATTTTGAAGTTATCAATTCTGAGTTCTGTATTTGACAATTTCAAGTTCAGATGTTCAAGTTATAATTAGCAATCATAATTTGAATTTTACAATTCTAAGTTCTGTATTTGCCTATTACAAGTTCAGATCTTCAAGTTATAATTTGCAATCATAATTTGAAGTTATCAATGCTAAGTTCTGAATTTGACAATTACAAGTTCAGATCTTCAAGTTATAATTTGAACTAATAATTTGTATTTAACTATTCGAAGTTCTGTATTTGACTATTACAAGTTCAGATCTTCAAATGATAATTTGAAATCATAATTTGAAGTTATCAATTGTAAGTTTTGTATTTGACAATTACAAGTTCAGATCTTCAAGTTATAATTAGCAATCATAATTTGTATTTAACAATGCGAAGTTCTGTATTTGTCTATTACAAGTTCAGATCTTCAAATTATTATTTACAATTTAAGTTTGAAATTAACAATTCGAAGTTCTGTACTTACTTATTACAAGTTCAGTTCTTCAAGTTATAATTTGCAATAATAATTAGAAGCTATCAATTTTAAGTTCTGTATTTGACAATTACAAGTTCAGATCTTCAAGATATAATTAGCAATCATAATTTGAATTTTACAATTCTAATTTCTGTATTTGACTATTACAAGTTCAGATCTTCAAGTTATAATTTGCAATCATAATTAAAAGTTATCAATTCTAAGTTCTGTATTGAACAGTTACAAGTTCAGATCATTAAGTTATAATTTGAAATAATAATTAGTATTTAACAAATTTCAGTTCTGTAATTCACTATTACAAGTTCAGATCTTCAAGTTATAATTTGCAATAATAATTAGAACTATCAATTTTTAGTTCAGTATTTGACAATTACCAGTTCAGATCTTCAAGTTATAATTTGCAATCATAATTTGAAGTTATCAATTCTAAGTTCTGTATTTGACAATTACAAGTTCAGAACTTCAAGTTATAATTTGAACTAATAATTTGTATTTACAATTCGAAGTTCTGTATTTGACTATTACAAGTTCAGATCTTCAAATTATTATTTAAAATCTTAGTTGGAAATTAACAATTCGAAGTTCTGTATTTACTTATTACAAGTTCAGATCTTCAAGTTATAATTAGCAATCATAATTTGTATTTAACAGTTCGAAGTTCTGTATTTACTTATTACAAGTTCAGATCTTCAAGTTATAATTTGAAATTATAATTTATATTTAACAAATCTAAGTTCTGTAATTAACTATTACAAGTTCAGATCTTCAAGTTATAATTTGCAATCATAATTTGAAGTTATCAATTCTAAGTTCTGTATTTGACTATTACAAGTTCAGATGTTCAAGTTATAATTAGCAATCATAATTTGAATTTTACAATTCTAAGTTCTGTATTTGACTATTACAAGTTCAGAACTTCAAGTTATAATTTGCAATCATAATTAGAAGTTATCAATTCTAAGTTCTGTATTTGACAGTTCCAAGTTCAGATCATTAAGTTATAATTTGAAATAATAATTAGTATTTAACAAATTTAAGTTCTGTAATTCACTATTACAAGTTCAGATCTTCAAGTTATATTTTGAAATTATAATTTATATTTAACAAATCTAAGTTACAATTCTATTTCATTTATTTACAAATTCAATTACAATTCTAAGTTCAGTATTTGATTATTACAAGTTCAGATTTTCAAATTATTATTTACAATCTTAGTTTGAAATTTACAATTCTAAGTTCTGTATTTGACTATTACAAGTTCAGAACTTCAAGTTATAATTTGCAATCATAATTAGAAGTTATCAATTCTAAGTTCTGTATTTGACAGTTCCAAGTTCAGATCATTAAGTTATAATTTGAAATAATAATTAGTATTTAACAAATTTAAGTTCTGTAATTCACTATTACAAGTTCAGATCTTCAAATTATTATTAACAATCTTAGTTTGAAATTAACAATTCGAAGTTCTGTATTTACGTATTACAAGTTCAGATCTTCAAGTTATAATTTGAAATTATAATTTATATTTAACATATCTAAGTTCTGTAATTAACTATTACAAGTTCAGATCTTCAAGTTATAATTAGCAATCATAATTAGAAGTTATCTATTCTAAGTTATGTATTTGACAGTTACAAGTTCAGATCACTAAGTTATCATTTGAAATAATAATTAGTATTTAACAAATTTAAGTTCTGTAATTCACTATTACAAGTTCAGATCTTCAAGTTATAATTTGCAATCATAATTAGAAGTTATCAATTCTAAGTTCTGTATTTGACAGTTACAAGTTCAGATCATTAAGTTATAATTTGAAATAATAATTAGTATTTAACAAATTTAAGTTCTGTAATTCACTATTACAAGTTCAGATCTTCAAGTTATAATTTGCAATAATAATTAGAACTATCAATTTTAAGTTCTGTATCTGACAATTACATGTTCAGATCTTCAAGGTATAATTAGCAATCATAATTTGAATTTTACAATACTTAGTTCTGTATTTGACTATTACAAGTTCAGATCTTCAGGTTATAATTTGCAATCATAATTAGAAGTTATCAATTCTAAGTTCTGTATTTGACAATTACAAGTTCAGATCTTCAAGTTATAATTTGAACTAATAATTTGTATTTAACAATTCGAAGTTCTGTATTTGACTATTACAAGTTCAGATCTTCAAATTATTATTTAAAATCTTAGTTGGAAATTAACAAATCTAAGTTCTGTAATTAACTATTACTAGTTCATATCTTCAAGTTATAATTTGCAATCATAATTTGAAGTTATCAATTCTAAATTCTGTATTTGACAATTACAAGTTCAGATGTTCAAGTTATAATTAGCAATCATAATTTGAATTTTACAATTCTAAGTTCTGTATTTGACTATTACAAGTTCAGATCTTCAAGTTATAATTTGCAATCATAAGTTCTGTAATTCACTATTACAAGTTCAGATCTTCAAGTTATAATTTGCAATAATAATTAGAAGCTATCAATTTTAAGTTCTGTATTTGACAATTACAAGTTCATGTCATCAAATTATAATTTGAACTAATAATTTGTATTTAACAATTCGAAGTTCTGTATTTGACTATTACAAGTTGAGATCTTCAAATTATTATTTAAAATCTTAGTTGGAAATTAACAAATCTAAGTTCTGTAATTAACTATTACAAGGTGAGATCTTCAAGTTATAATTTACAATCATAATTTGAAGTTATCTATTCTAAGATCTGTATTTGACAATTACAAGTTCAGATGTTCAAGTTATAATTAGCAATCATAATTTGAATTTTACAATTCTTAGTTCTGTATTTGACTATTACAAGTTCAGATCTTCAGGTTATAATTTGCACACATAATTAGAAGTTATCAATTCTAAGTTCTGTATTTGACAGTTACAAGTTCAGATCATTAAGTTATAATTTGAAATAATAATTAGTTTTTAACAAATTTAAGTTGTGTAATTAACTATTACAGGTTCAGATCTTCAAGTTATAATTTGCAATCATAATTTGGAGTTATCAATTCTAAGTTCTGTATTTGACAATTACAAGTTCAGATGTTCAAGTTATAATTAGCAATCATAATTTGAATTTTACAATTCTAAGTTCTGTATTTGACTATTACAAGTTCAGATCTTCAAGTTATAATTTGCAATCATAATTTGAAGTTATCAATGCTAAGTTCTGTATTTGACAATTACAAGTTCAGATCTTCAAGTTATAATTTGAACTAATAATTTGTATTTAACTATTCGAAGTTCTGTATTTGACTATTACAAGTTCAGATCTTCAAATGATAATTAGCAATCATAATTTGTATTTAACAATTCGAAGTTCTGTATTTGTCTATTACAAGTTCAGATCTTCAAATTACTATTTACAATCTTAGTTTGAAATTAACAATTCGAAGTTCTGTATTTACTTATTACAAGTTCAGATCTTCAAGTTATAATTTGAAATTATAATTTATATTTAACAAATCTAAGTTCTGTAATTAACAATTACAAGTTCAGATCTTCAAGTTATAATTTGCAATCATAATTTGAAGTTATCAATTCTAAGTTCTGTATTTGACAATTACAAGTTCAGATGTTCAAGTTATAATTAGCAATCATAATTTGAATTTTACAATACTAAGTTCTGTATTTGACTATTACAAGTACAGATCTTCAAGTTATAATTTGCTATCATAATTAACAGTTATCAATTCTAAGTTCTGTATTTGACAGTTACAAGTTCAGATCATTAAGTTATAATTTGAAATAATAATTAGTTTTTAACAAATTTAAGTTCTTTAATTCACTATTACAAGTTCAGATCTTCAAGTTATAATTTGCAATAATAATTAGAACTATCAATTTTAAGTTCTGTATCTGACAATTACAAGTTCAGATCTTCAAGGTATAATTAGCAATCATAATTTGAATTTTACAATTCTAAGTTCAGTATTTGACTATTACAAGTTCAGATCTTCAAGTTATAATTTGCAATCATAATTTGAAGTTATCAATTCTAAGTTCTGTATTTGACAATTACAAGTTCAGATCTTCAAGTTATAATTTTAACTAATAATTTGTATTTAACAATTCGAAGTTCTGTATTTGACTATTACAAGTTCAGATCTTCAAATTATTATTTAAAATCTTAGTTGGAAATTAACAAATCTAAGTTGTGTAATTAACTATTACAAGTTCAGATCTTCAAGTTATAATTTGCAATCATAATTTGGAGTTATCAATTCTAAGTTCTGTATTTGACAATTACAAGTTCAGATGTTCAAGTTATAATTAGCAATCATAATTTGAATTTTACAATTCTAAGTTCTGTATTTGACTATTACAAGTTCAGATCTTCAAGTTATAATTTGCAATCATAATTTGAAGTTATCAATGCTAAGTTCTGTATTTGACAATTACAAGTTCAGATCTTCAGGTTATAATTTGAACTAATAATTTGTATTTAACTATTCGAAGTTCTGTATTTGACTATTACAAGTTCAGATCTTCAAATGATAATTAGCAATCATAATTTGTATTTAACAATTCGAAGTTCTGTATTTGTCTATTACAAGTTCAGATCTTCAAATTATTATTTACAATCTTAGTTTGAAATTAACAATTCGAAGTTCTGTATTTACTTATTACAAGTTCAGATCTTCAAGTTATAATTTGAAATTATAATTTATATTTAACAAATCTAAGTTCTGTAATTAACAATTACAAGTTCAGATCTTCAAGTTATAATTTGCAATCATAATTTGAAGTTATCAATTCTAAGTTCTGTATTTGACAATTACAAGTTCAGATGTTCAAGTTATAATTAGCAATCATAATTTGAATTTTACAATACTAAGTTCTGTATTTGACTATTACAAGTACAGATCTTCAAGTTATAATTTGCTATCATAATTAACAGTTATCAATTCTAAGTTTTGTATTTGACAGTTACAAGTTCAGATCATTAAGTTATAATTTGAAATAATAATTAGTTTTTAACAAATTTAAGTTCTTTAATTCACTATTACAAGTTCAGATCTTCAAGTTATAATTTGCAATAATAATTAGAACTATCAATTTTAAGTTCTGTATCTGACAATTACAAGTTCAGATCTTCAAGGTATAATTAGCAACATAATTTGAATTTTACAATTCTAAGTTCAGTATTTGACTATTACAAGTTCAGATCTTCAAGTTATAATTAGCAATCATAATTAGTATTTAATAATTCGAAGTTCTGTATTTGTCTATTACAAGTTCAGATCTTCAAATTATTATTTACAATCTTAGTTTGAAATTAACAATTCGAAGTTCTGTATTTACTTATTACAAGTTCAGATCTTCAAGTTATAATTTGAAATTATAATTTATATTTAACAAATCTAAGTTCTGTAATTAACTATTACAAGTTCAGATCTTCAAGTTATAATTTGCAATCATAATTTGAAGTTATCAATTCTAAGTTCTGTATTTGACAATTACAAGTTCAGATGTTCAAGTTATAATTAGCAATCATAATTTGAATTTTACAATACTAAGTTCTGTATTTGACTATTACAAGTACAGATCTTCAAGTTATAATTTGCTATCATAATTAACAGTTATCAATTCTAAGTTCTGTATTTGACAGTTACAAGTTCAGATCATTAAGTTATAATTTGAAATAATAATTAGTATTTAAAAACTTAAGTTCTGTAATTCACTATTACAAGTTCAGATCTTCAAGTTATAATTTGCAATAATAATTAGAACTATCAATTTTAAGTTCTCTATTTGACAATTACAAGTTCAGATCTTCAAGGTATAATTAGCAATAATAATTTGAATTTTACAATTCTAAGTTCAGTATTTGACTATTACAGGTTCAGATCTTCAAGTTATAATTTGCAATCATAATTTGAAGTTATCAATTCTAAGTTCTGTATTTGACAATTACAAGTTCAGATCTTCTAGTTATAATTTGAACTAATAATTTGTATTTAACAATTCGAAGTTCTGTAATTGACTATTACAAGTTCAGATCTTCAAATTATTATTTAAAATCTTAGTTGGAAATTAACAATTCGAAGTTCTGTATTTACTTATTACAAGTTCAGATCTTCAAGTTATAATTTGCAATCATAATTTGAAGTTATCAATTCTAAGTTCTGTATTTGACAATTACAAGTTCAGATCTTCAAGTTATAATTTGCAATCATAATTTGAAGTTATCAATGCTAAGTTCTGTATTTGACAATTACAAGTTCAGATCTTCAAGTTATAATTTGAACTAATAATTTGTATTTAACTATTCGAAGTTCTGTATTTGACTATTACAAGTTCAGATCTTCAAATGATAATTTGAAATCATAATTTGAAGTTATCAATTCTAAGTTTTGTATTTGACAATTACAAGTTCAGATCTTCAAGTTATAATTAGCAATCATAATTTGTATTTAACAATGCGAAATTCTGTATTTGTCTATTACAAGTTCAGATCTTCAAATTATTATTTACAATTTAAGTTTGAAATTAACAATTCGAAGTTCTGTATTTACTTATTACAAGTTCAGATCTTCAAGTTATAATTTGAAATTATAATTTATATTTAACAAATCTATGTTCTGTAATTAACTATTACAAGTTCAGATCTTCAAGTTATAATTTGCAATCATAATTTGAAGTTATCAATTGTAAGTTCTGTATTTGACAATTACAAGTTCAGATGTTCAAGTTATAATTAGCAATCATAATTTGAATTTTACAATACTAAGTTCTGTATTTGACTATTACAAGTACAGATCTTCAAGTTATAATTTGCAATCATAATTAGAAGTTATCAATTCTAATTTCTGTATTTGACAGTTACAAGTTCAGATCATTAAGTTATAATTTGAAATAATAATTAGTATTTAACAAATTTAAGTTCTGTAATTCAATATTACAAGTTCAGATCTTCAAGTTATAATTTGCAATAATAATTAGAACTATAAATTTTAAGTTCTCTATTTGACAATTACAAGTTCAGATCTTCAAGGTATAATTAGCAATCATAATTTGAATTTTACAATTCTAAGTTCAGTATTTGACTATTACAAGTTCAGATCTTCAAGTTATAATTTGCAATCATAATTTGAAGTTATCAATTCTAAGTTCTGTATTTGACAATTACAATTTCAGATCTTCAAATTATTATTTAAAATCTTAGTTGGAAATTAACAATTCGAAGTTCTGTATTTACTTATTACAAGTTCAGATCTTCAAGTTATAATTTGCAATCATAATTTGAAGTTATCAATTCTAAGTTCTGTATTTGACAATTACAAGTTCATATCTTCAAGTTATAATTGCAATCATAATTTGTATTTAACAATTCGAAGTTCCGTATTTGACTATTACAAGTTCAGATCTTCAAATTATTATTTACAATCTTAGTTTGAAATTAACAATTCGAAGTTCTGTATTTACTTATTACAAGTTCAGATCTTCAAGTTATAATTTGAAATTATAATTTATATTTAACAAATCTAAGTTTTGTAATTAACTATTACAAGTTCAGATCTTCAAGTTATAATTTGTAATCATATTTTGAAGTTATCTATTCTAAGTTCTGTATTTGACAATTACAAGTTCAGATGTTCAAGTTATAATTAGCAATCATAATTTGAATTTTACAATTCTTAGTTCGGTATTTGACTATTACAAGTTCAGATCTTCAGGTTATAATTTGCAATCATAATTAGAAGTTATCAATTCTAAGTTCTGTATTTGACAGTTACAAGTTCAGATCATTAAGATATAATTTAAAATAATAATTAGTATTTAACAAATTTAAGTTCTGTAATTCACTATTACAAGTTCAGATCTTCAAGTTATAATTTGCAATAATAATTAGAAGCTATCAATTTTAAGTTCTGTATTTGACAATTACAAGTTCAGATCTTCAATATATAATTAGCAATCATAATTTGAATTTTACAATTCTAAGTTCTGTATTTGACTATTACAAGTTCAGATCTTCAAGTTATAATTTGCAATCATAATTTGAAGTTATCAATGCTAAGTTCTGTATTTGAGAATTACAAGTTCAGATCTTCAAGTTATAATTTGAACTAATAATTAGTATTTAACTATTCGAAGTTCTGTATTTGACTATTACAAGTTCAGATCTTCAAATGATAATTTGAAATCATAATTTGAAGTTATCAATTCTAAGTTTTGTATTTGACAATTACAAGTTCAGATCTTCAAGTTATAATTAGCAATCATAATTTGTATTTAACAATGCGAAGTTCTGTATTTGTCTATTACAAGTTCAGATCTTCAAATTATTATTTACAATTTAAGTTTGAAATTAACAATTCGAAGTTCTGTACTTACTTATTACAAGTTCAGTTCTTCAAGTTATAATTTGCAATAATAATTAGAAGCTATCAATTTTAAGTTCTGTATTTGACAATTACAAGTTCAGATCTTCAAGATATAATTAGCAATCATAATTTGAATTTTACAATTCTAATTTCTGTATTTGACTATTACAAGTTCAGATCTTCAAGTTATAATTTGCTATCATAATTAAAAGTTATCAATTCTAAGTTCTGTATTGAACAGTTACAAGTTCAGATCATTAAGTTATAATTTGAAATAATAATTAGTATTTAACAAATTTCAGTTCTGTAATTCACTATTACAAGTTCAGATCTTCAAGTTATAATTTGCAATAATAATTAGAACTATCAATTTTTAGTTCTGTATTTGACAATTACAAGTTCAGATCTTCAAGGTATAATTAGCAATCATAATTTGAATTTTACAATTCTAAGTTCAGTATTTGACAATTACCAGTTCAGATCTTCAAGTTATAATTTGCAATCATAATTTGAAGTTATCAATTCTAAGTTCTGTATTTGACAATTACAAGTTCAGAACTTCAAGTTATAATTTGCAATCATAATTTGAAGTTATCAATTGTAAGTTCTGTATTTGACAATTACAAGTTCAGATGTTCAAGTTATAATTAGCAATCATAATTTGAATTTTACAATACTAAGTTCTGTATTTGACTATTACAAGTACAGATCTTCAAGTTATAATTTGCAATCATAATTAGAAGTTATCAATTCTAATTTCTGTATTTGACAGTTACAAGTTCAGATCATTAAGTTATAATTTGAAATAATAATTAGTATTTAACAAATTTAAGTTCTGTAATTCAATATTACAAGTTCAGATCTTCAAGTTATAATTTGCAATAATAATTAGAACTATAAATTTTAAGTTCTCTATTTGACAATTACAAGTTCAGATCTTCAAGGTATAATTAGCAATCATAATTTGAATTTTACAATTCTAAGTTCAGTATTTGACTATTACAAGTTCAGATCTTCAAGTTATAATTTGCAATCATAATTTGAAGTTATCAATTCTAAGTTCTGTATTTGACAATTACAATTTCAGATCTTCAAATTATTATTTAAAATCTTAGTTGGAAATTAACAATTCGAAGTTCTGTATTTACTTATTACAAGTTCAGATCTTCAAGTTATAATTTGCAATCATAATTTGAAGTTATCAATTCTAAGTTCTGTATTTGACAATTACAAGTTCATATCTTCAAGTTATAATTGCAATCATAATTTGTATTTAACAATTCGAAGTTCCGTATTTGACTATTACAAGTTCAGATCTTCAAATTATTATTTACAATCTTAGTTTGAAATTAACAATTCGAAGTTCTGTATTTACTTATTACAAGTTCAGATCTTCAAGTTATAATTTGAAATTATAATTTATATTTAACAAATCTAAGTTTTGTAATTAACTATTACAAGTTCAGATCTTCAAGTTATAATTTGTAATCATATTTTGAAGTTATCTATTCTAAGTTCTGTATTTGACAATTACAAGTTCAGATGTTCAAGTTATAATTAGCAATCATAATTTGAATTTTACAATTCTTAGTTCGGTATTTGACTATTACAAGTTCAGATCTTCAGGTTATAATTTGCAATCATAATTAGAAGTTATCAATTCTAAGTTCTGTATTTGACAGTTACAAGTTCAGATCATTAAGATATAATTTAAAATAATAATTAGTATTTAACAAATTTAAGTTCTGTAATTCACTATTACAAGTTCAGATCTTCAAGTTATAATTTGCAATAATAATTAGAAGCTATCAATTTTAAGTTCTGTATTTGACAATTACAAGTTCAGATCTTCAATATATAATTAGCAATCATAATTTGAATTTTACAATTCTAAGTTCTGTATTTGACTATTACAAGTTCAGATCTTCAAGTTATAATTTGCAATCATAATTTGAAGTTATCAATGCTAAGTTCTGTATTTGAGAATTACAAGTTCAGATCTTCAAGTTATAATTTGAACTAATAATTAGTATTTAACTATTCGAAGTTCTGTATTTGACTATTACAAGTTCAGATCTTCAAATGATAATTTGAAATCATAATTTGAAGTTATCAATTCTAAGTTTTGTATTTGACAATTACAAGTTCAGATCTTCAAGTTATAATTAGCAATCATAATTTGTATTTAACAATGCGAAGTTCTGTATTTGTCTATTACAAGTTCAGATCTTCAAATTATTATTTACAATTTAAGTTTGAAATTAACAATTCGAAGTTCTGTACTTACTTATTACAAGTTCAGTTCTTCAAGTTATAATTTGCAATAATAATTAGAAGCTATCAATTTTAAGTTCTGTATTTGACAATTACAAGTTCAGATCTTCAAGATATAATTAGCAATCATAATTTGAATTTTACAATTCTAATTTCTGTATTTGACTATTACAAGTTCAGATCTTCAAGTTATAATTTGCTATCATAATTAAAAGTTATCAATTCTAAGTTCTGTATTGAACAGTTACAAGTTCAGATCATTAAGTTATAATTTGAAATAATAATTAGTATTTAACAAATTTCAGTTCTGTAATTCACTATTACAAGTTCAGATCTTCAAGTTATAATTTGCAATAATAATTAGAACTATCAATTTTTAGTTCTGTATTTGACAATTACAAGTTCAGATCTTCAAGGTATAATTAGCAATCATAATTTGAATTTTACAATTCTAAGTTCAGTATTTGACAATTACCAGTTCAGATCTTCAAGTTATAATTTGCAATCATAATTTGAAGTTATCAATTCTAAGTTCTGTATTTGACAATTACAAGTTCAGAACTTCAAGTTATAATTTGAACTAATAATTTGTATTTACAATTCGAAGTTCTGTATTTGACTATTACAAGTTCAGATCTTCAAATTATTATTTAAAATCTTAGTTGGAAATTAACAATTCGAAGTTCTGTATTTACTTATTACAAGTTCAGATCTTCAAGTTATAATTAGCAATCATAATTTGTATTTAACAGTTCGAAGTTCTGTATTTACTTATTACAAGTTCAGATCTTCAAGTTATAATTTGAAATTATAATTTATATTTAACAAATCTAAGTTCTGTAATTAACTATTACAAGTTCAGATCTTCAAGTTATAATTTGCAATCATAATTTGAAGTTATCAATTCTAAGTTCTGTATTTGACTATTACAAGTTCAGATGTTCAAGTTATAATTAGCAATCATAATTTGAATTTTACAATTCTAAGTTCTGTATTTGACTATTACAAGTTCAGAACTTCAAGTTATAATTTGCAATCATAATTAGAAGTTATCAATTCTAAGTTCTGTATTTGACAGTTCCAAGTTCAGATCATTAAGTTATAATTTGAAATAATAATTAGTATTTAACAAATTTAAGTTCTGTAATTCACTATTACAAGTTCAGATCTTCAAGTTATATTTTGAAATTATAATTTATATTTAACAAATCTAAGTTACAATTCTATTTCATTTATTTACAAATTCAATTACAATTCTAAGTTCAGTATTTGATTATTACAAGTTCAGATTTTCAAATTATTATTTACAATCTTAGTTTGAAATTTACAATTCTAAGTTCTGTATTTGACTATTACAAGTTCAGAACTTCAAGTTATAATTTGCAATCATAATTAGAAGTTATCAATTCTAAGTTCTGTATTTGACAGTTCCAAGTTCAGATCATTAAGTTATAATTTGAAATAATAATTAGTATTTAACAAATTTAAGTTCTGTAATTCACTATTACAAGTTCAGATCTTCAAATTATTATTAACAATCTTAGTTTGAAATTAACAATTCGAAGTTCTGTATTTACGTATTACAAGTTCAGATCTTCAAGTTATAATTTGAAATTATAATTTATATTTAACATATCTAAGTTCTGTAATTAACTATTACAAGTTCAGATCTTCAAGTTATAATTAGCAATCATAATTAGAAGTTATCTATTCTAAGTTATGTATTTGACAGTTACAAGTTCAGATCACTAAGTTATCATTTGAAATAATAATTAGTATTTAACAAATTTAAGTTCTGTAATTCACTATTACAAGTTCAGATCTTCAAGTTATAATTTGCAATCATAATTAGAAGTTATCAATTCTAAGTTCTGTATTTGACAGTTACAAGTTCAGATCATTAAGTTATAATTTGAAATAATAATTAGTATTTAACAAATTTAAGTTCTGTAATTCACTATTACAAGTTCAGATCTTCAAGTTATAATTTGCAATAATAATTAGAACTATCAATTTTAAGTTCTGTATCTGACAATTACATGTTCAGATCTTCAAGGTATAATTAGCAATCATAATTTGAATTTTACAATACTTAGTTCTGTATTTGACTATTACAAGTTCAGATCTTCAGGTTATAATTTGCAATCATAATTAGAAGTTATCAATTCTAAGTTCTGTATTTGACAATTACAAGTTCAGATCTTCAAGTTATAATTTGAACTAATAATTTGTATTTAACAATTCGAAGTTCTGTATTTGACTATTACAAGTTGAGATCTTCAAATTATTATTTAAAATCTTAGTTGGAAATTAACAAATCTAAGTTCTGTAATTAACTATTACTAGTTCATATCTTCAAGTTATAATTTGCAATCATAATTTGAAGTTATCAATTCTAAATTCTGTATTTGACAATTACGAGTTCAGATGTTCAAGTTATAATTAGCAATCATAATTTGAATTTTACAATTCTAAGTTCTGTATTTGACTATTACAAGTTCAGATCTTCAAGTTATAATTTGCAATCATAAGTTCTGTAATTCACTATTACAAGTTCAGATCTTCAAGTTATAATTTGCAATAATAATTAGAAGCTATCAATTTTAAGTTCTGTATTTGACAATTACAAGTTCATGTCATCAAATTATAATTTGAACTAATAATTTGTATTTAACAATTCGAAGTTCTGTATTTGACTATTACAAGTTGAGATCTTCAAATTATTATTTAAAATCTTAGTTGGAAATTAACAAATCTAAGTTCTGTAATTAACTATTACAAGGTGAGATCTTCAAGTTATAATTTACAATCATAATTTGAAGTTATCTATTCTAAGATCTGTATTTGACAATTACAAGTTCAGATGTTCAAGTTATAATTAGCAATCATAATTTGAATTTTACAATTCTTAGTTCTGTATTTGACTATTACAAGTTCAGATCTTCAGGTTATAATTTGCACACATAATTAGAAGTTATCAATTCTAAGTTCTGTATTTGACAGTTACAAGTTCAGATCATTAAGTTATAATTTGAAATAATAATTAGTTTTTAACAAATTTAAGTTGTGTAATTAACTATTACAGGTTCAGATCTTCAAGTTATAATTTGCAATCATAATTTGGAGTTATCAATTCTAAGTTCTGTATTTGACAATTACAAGTTCAGATGTTCAAGTTATAATTAGCAATCATAATTTGAATTTTACAATTCTAAGTTCTGTATTTGACTATTACAAGTTCAGATCTTCAAGTTATAATTTGCAATCATAATTTGAAGTTATCAATGCTAAGTTCTGTATTTGACAATTACAAGTTCAGATCTTCAAGTTATAATTTGAACTAATAATTTGTATTTAACTATTCGAAGTTCTGTATTTGACTATTACAAGTTCAGATCTTCAAATGATAATTAGCAATCATAATTTGTATTTAACAATTCGAAGTTCTGTATTTGTCTATTACAAGTTCAGATCTTCAAATTACTATTTACAATCTTAGTTTGAAATTAACAATTCGAAGTTCTGTATTTACTTATTACAAGTTCAGATCTTCAAGTTATAATTTGAAATTATAATTTATATTTAACAAATCTAAGTTCTGTAATTAACAATTACAAGTTCAGATCTTCAAGTTATAATTTGCAATCATAATTTGAAGTTATCAATTCTAAGTTCTGTATTTGACAATTACAAGTTCAGATGTTCAAGTTATAATTAGCAATCATAATTTGAATTTTACAATACTAAGTTCTGTATTTGACTATTACAAGTACAGATCTTCAAGTTATAATTTGCTATCATAATTAACAGTTATCAATTCTAAGTTCTGTATTTGACAGTTACAAGTTCAGATCATTAAGTTATAATTTGAAATAATAATTAGTTTTTAACAAATTTAAGTTCTTTAATTCACTATTACAAGTTCAGATCTTCAAGTTATAATTTGCAATAATAATTAGAACTATCAATTTTAAGTTCTGTATCTGACAATTACAAGTTCAGATCTTCAAGGTATAATTAGCAATCATAATTTGAATTTTACAATTCTAAGTTCAGTATTTGACTATTACAAGTTCAGATCTTCAAGTTATAATTTGCAATCATAATTTGAAGTTATCAATTCTAAGTTCTGTATTTGACAATTACAAGTTCAGATCTTCAAGTTATAATTTTAACTAATAATTTGTATTTAACAATTCGAAGTTCTGTATTTGACTATTACAAGTTCAGATCTTCAAATTATTATTTAAAATCTTAGTTGGAAATTAACAAATCTAAGTTGTGTAATTAACTATTACAAGTTCAGATCTTCAAGTTATAATTTGCAATCATAATTTGGAGTTATCAATTCTAAGTTCTGTATTTGACAATTACAAGTTCAGATGTTCAAGTTATAATTAGCAATCATAATTTGAATTTTACAATTCTAAGTTCTGTATTTGACTATTACAAGTTCAGATCTTCAAGTTATAATTTGCAATCATAATTTGAAGTTATCAATGCTAAGTTCTGTATTTGACAATTACTAGTTCAGATCTTCAGGTTATAATTTGAACTAATAATTTGTATTTAACTATTCGAAGTTCTGTATTTGACTATTACAAGTTCAGATCTTCAAATGATAATTAGCAATCATAATTTGTATTTAACAATTCGAAGTTCTGTATTTGTCTATTACAAGTTCAGATCTTCAAATTATTATTTACAATCTTAGTTTGAAATTAACAATTCGAAGTTCTGTATTTACTTATTACAAGTTCAGATCTTCAAGTTATAATTTGAAATTATAATTTATATTTAACAAATCTAAGTTCTGTAATTAACAATTACAAGTTCAGATCTTCAAGTTATAATTTGCAATCATAATTTGAAGTTATCAATTCTAAGTTCTGTATTTGACAATTACAAGTTCAGATGTTCAAGTTATAATTAGCAATCATAATTTGAATTTTACAATACTAAGTTCTGTATTTGACTATTACAAGTACAGATCTTCAAGTTATAATTTGCTATCATAATTAACAGTTATCAATTCTAAGTTCTGTATTTGACAGTTACAAGTTCAGATCATTAAGTTATAATTTGAAATAATAATTAGTTTTTAACAAATTTAAGTTCTTTAATTCACTATTACAAGTTCAGATCTTCAAGTTATAATTTGCAATAATAATTAGAACTATCAATTTTAAGTTCTGTATCTGACAATTACAAGTTCAGATCTTCAAGGTATAATTAGCAACATAATTTGAATTTTACAATTCTAAGTTCAGTATTTGACTATTACAAGTTCAGATCTTCAAGTTATAATTAGCAATCATAATTTGTATTTAATAATTCGAAGTTCTGTATTTGTCTATTACAAGTTCAGATCTTCAAATTATTATTTACAATCTTAGTTTGAAATTAACAATTCGAAGTTCTGTATTTACTTATTACAAGTTCAGATCTTCAAGTTATAATTTGAAATTATAATTTATATTTAACAAATCTAAGTTCTGTAATTAACTATTACAAGTTCAGATCTTCAAGTTATAATTTGCAATCATAATTTGAAGTTATCAATTCTAAGTTCTGTATTTGACAATTACAAGTTCAGATGTTCAAGTTATAATTAGCAATCATAATTTGAATTTTACAATACTAAGTTCTGTATTTGACTATTACAAGTACAGATCTTCAAGTTATAATTTGCTATCATAATTAACAGTTATCAATTCTAAGTTCTGTATTTGACAGTTACAAGTTCAGATCATTAAGTTATAATTTGAAATAATAATTAGTATTTAAAAACTTAAGTTCTGTAATTCACTATTACAAGTTCAGATCTTCAAGTTATAATTTGCAATAATAATTAGAACTATCAATTTTAAGTTCTCTATTTGACAATTACAAGTTCAGATCTTCAAGGTATAATTAGCAATAATAATTTGAATTTTACAATTCTAAGTTCAGTATTTGACTATTACAGGTTCAGATCTTCAAGTTATAATTTGCAATCATAATTTGAAGTTATCAATTCTAAGTTCTGTATTTGACAATTACAAGTTCAGATCTTCTAGTTATAATTTGAACTAATAATTTGTATTTAACAATTCGAAGTTCTGTAATTGACTATTACAAGTTCAGATCTTCAAATTATTATTTAAAATCTTAGTTGGAAATTAACAATTCGAAGTTCTGTATTTACTTATTACAAGTTCAGATCTTCAAGTTATAATTTGCAATCATAATTTGAAGTTATCAATTCTAAGTTCTGTATTTGACAATTACAAGTTCAGATCTTCAAGTTATATTTAGCAAACATAATTTGAATTTTACAATACTAAGTTCTGTATTTGACTATTACAAGTACAGATCTTCAAGTTATAATTTGCAATCATAATTAGAAGTTATCAATTCTAAGTTCTGTATTTGACAGTTACAAGTTCAGATAATTAAGTTATAATTTGAAATAATTATTAGTATTTAACAAATTTAAGTTCTGTAATTCACTATTACAAGTTCAGATCTTCAAGTTATAATTTGCAATAATAATTAGAACTATCAATTTTAAGTTCTGTATTTGACAATTACAAGTTCAGATCTTCGAGGTATAATTAGCAATCATAATTTGAATTTTATAATTCTAAGTTCAGTATTTGACTATAACAAGTTCAGATCTTCAAGTTATAATTTGCAATAATAATTAGAACTATAAATTTTAAGTTCTGTATTTGATAATTACAAGTTCAGATCTTCAAGTTATAATTAGCAATCATAAATTGTATTTAACAATTCGAAGTTCTGTATTTGACTATAACAAGTTCAGATCTTCAAATTATTATTTACAATCTTAGTTTGAAATTAACAATTCGAAGTTCTGTATTTACTTATTACAAGTTCAGATCTTCAAGTTATAATTTGCAATCATAATTTGAAGTTATCAATGCTAAGTTCTGTATTTGACAATTACAAGTTCAGATCTTCAAGTTATAATTTGAACTAATAATTTGTATTTAACTATTTGAAGTTCTGTATTTGACTATTACAAGTTCAGATCTTCAAATTATAATTTGCAATCATAATTTGAAGTTATCAATTCTAAGTTCTGTATTTGACAATTACAAGTTCAAATGTTCAAGTTATAATTAGCAATCATAATTTGTATTTTACAATTCTAAGTTCTGTATTTGACTATTACAAGTTCAGATCTACAAGTTATAATTTGTAATTATAATTTATATTTAACAAATCTAAGTTCTGTAATTAAGTATTACAAGTTCAGATCTTCAAGTTATAATTTGCAATCATATTTTGAAGTTATCAATTCTGAGTTCTGTATTTGACAATTACAAGTTCAGATGTTCAAGTTATAATTAGCAATCATAATTTGAATTTTACAATTCTAAGTTCTGTATTTGCCTATTACAAGTTCAGATCTTCAAGTTATAATTTGCAATCATAATTTGAAGTTATCAATGCTAAGTTCTGTATTTGACAATTACAAGTTCAGATCTTCAAGTTATAATTTGAACTAATAATTTGTATTTAACTATTCGAAGTTCTGTATTTGACTATTACAAGTTCAGATCTTCAAATGATAATTTGAAATCATAATTTGAAGTTATCAATTCTAAGTTTTGTATTTGACAATTACAAGTTCAGATCTTCAAGTTATAATTAGCAATCATAATTTGTATTTAACAATGCGAAATTCTGTATTTGTCTATTACAAGTTCAGATCTTCAAATTATTATTTACAATTTAAGTTTGAAATTAACAATTCGAAGTTCTGTATTTACTTATTACAAGTTCAGATCTTCAAGTTATAATTTGAAATTATAATTTATATTTAACAAATCTATGTTCTGTAATTAACTATTACAAGTTCAGATCTTCAAGTTATAATTTGCAATCATAATTTGAAGTTATCAATTGTAAGTTCTGTATTTGACAATTACAAGTTCAGATGTTCAAGTTATAATTAGCAATCATAATTTGAATTTTACAATACTAAGTTCTGTATTTGACTATTACAAGTTCAGATCTTCAAATGATAATTTGAAATCATAATTTGAAGTTATCAATTCTAAGTTTTGTATTTGACAATTACAAGTTCAGATCTTCAAGTTATAATTAGCAATCATAATTTGTATTTAACAATGCGAAATTCTGTATTTGTCTATTACAAGTTCAGATCTTCAAATTATTATTTACAATTTAAGTTTGAAATTAACAATTCGAAGTTCTGTATTTACTTATTACAAGTTCAGATCTTCAAGTTATAATTTGAAATTATAATTTATATTTAACAAATCTATGTTCTGTAATTAACTATTACAAGTTCAGATCATTAAGTTATAATTTGAAATAATAATTAGTATTTAACAAATTTAAGTTCTGTAATTCAATATTACAAGTTCAGATCTTCAAGTTATAATTTGCAATAATAATTAGAACTATAAATTTTAAGTTCTCTATTTGACAATTACAAGTTCAGATCTTCAAGGTATAATTAGCAATCATAATTTGAATTTTACAATTCTAAGTTCAGTATTTGACTATTACAAGTTCAGATCTTCAAGTTATAATTTGCAATCATAATTTGAAGTTATCAATTCTAAGTTCTGTATTTGACAATTACAATTTCAGATCTTCAAATTATTATTTAAAATCTTAGTTGGAAATTAACAATTCGAAGTTCTGTATTTACTTATTACAAGTTCAGATCTTCAAGTTATAATTTGCAATCATAATTTGAAGTTATCAATTCTAAGTTCTGTATTTGACAATTACAAGTTCATATCTTCAAGTTATAATTGCAATCATAATTTGTATTTAACAATTCGAAGTTCCGTATTTGACTATTACAAGTTCAGATCTTCAAATTATTATTTACAATCTTAGTTAGAAATTAACAATTCGTAGTTCTGTATTTACTTATTACAAGTTCAGATCTTCAAGTTATAATTTGAAATTATAATTTATATTTAACAAATCTAAGTTTTGTAATTAACTATTACAAGTTCAGATCTTCAAGTTATAATTTGTAATCATATTTTGAAGTTATCTATTCTAAGTTCTGTATTTGACAATTACAAGTTCAGATGTTCAAGTTATAATTAGCAATCATAATTTGAATTTTACAATTCTTAGTTCGGTATTTGACTATTACAAGTTCAGATCTTCAGGTTATAATTTGCAATCATAATTAGAAGTTATCAATTCTAAGTTCTGTATTTGACAGTTACAAGTTCAGATCATTAAGATATAATTTAAAATAATAATTAGTATTTAACAAATTTAAGTTCTGTAATTCACTATTACAAGTTCAGATCTTCAAGTTATAATTTGCAATAATAATTAGAAGCTATCAATTTTAAGTTCTGTATTTGACAATTACAAGTTCAGATCTTCAATATATAATTAGCAATCATAATTTGAATTTTACAATTCTAAGTTCTGTATTTGACTATTACAAGTTCAGATCTTCAAGTTATAATTTGCAATCATAATTTGAAGTTATCAATGCTAAGTTCTGTATTTGAGAATTACAAGTTCAGATCTTCAAGTTATAATTTGAACTAATAATTTGTATTTAACTATTCGAAGTTCTGTATTTGACTATTACAAGTTCAGATCTTCAAATGATAATTTGAAATCATAATTTGAAGTTATCAATTCTAAGTTTTGTATTTGACAATTACAAGTTCAGATCTTCAAGTTATAATTAGCAATCATAATTTGTATTTAACAATGCGAAGTTCTGTATTTGTCTATTACAAGTTCAGATCTTCAAATTATTATTTACAATTTAAGTTTGAAATTAACAATTCGAAGTTCTGTATTTACTTATTACAAGTTCAGATCTTCAAGTTATAATTTGAAATTATAATTTATATTTAACAAATCTATGTTCTGTAATTAACTATTACAAGTTCAGATCTTCAAGTTATAATTTGCAATCATAATTTGAAGTTATCAATTGTAAGTTCTGTATTTGACAATTACAAGTTCAGATGTTCAAGTTATAATTAGCAATCATAATTTGAATTTTACAATACTAAGTTCTGTATTTGACTATTACAAGTACAGATCTTCAAGTTATAATTTGCAATCATAATTAGAAGTTATCAATTCTAATTTCTGTATTTGACAGTTACAAGTTCAGATCATTAAGTTATAATTTGAAATAATAATTAGTATTTAACAAATTTAAGTTCTGTAATTCACTATTACAAGTTCAGATCTTCAAGTTATAATTTGCAATAATAATTAGAACTATAAATTTTAAGTTCTCTATTTGACAATTACAAGTTCAGATCTTCAAGGTATAATTAGCAATCATAATTTGAATTTTACAATTCTAAGTTCAGTATTTGACTATTACAAGTTCAGATCTTCAAGTTATAATTTGCAATCATAATTTGAAGTTATCAATTCTAAGTTCTGTATTTGACAATTACAATTTCAGATCTTCAAATTATTATTTAAAATCTTAGTTGGAAATTAACAATTCGAAGTTCTGTATTTACTTATTACAAGTTCAGATCTTCAAGTTATAATTTGCAATCATAATTTGAAGTTATCAATTCTAAGTTCTGTATTTGACAATTACAAGTTCATATCTTCAAGTTATAATTGCAATCATAATTTGTATTTAACAATTCGAAGTTCCGTATTTGACTATTACAAGTTCAGATCTTCAAATTATTATTTACAATCTTAGTTTGAAATTAACAATTCGAAGTTCTGTATTTACTTATTACAAGTTC
The DNA here is from genome assembly GCA_963170105.1 of Cantharis lateralis. Lineage (NCBI taxonomy): Eukaryota > Metazoa > Arthropoda > Insecta > Coleoptera > Cantharidae > Cantharis > Cantharis lateralis. The sequence continues at coordinate 627,709 of CAUJGK010000001.1, read as the reverse complement.
AGATCTTCAAGTTATAATTTGAAATTATAATTTATATTTAACAAATCTAAGTTTTGTAATTAACTATTACAAGTTCAGATCTTCAAGTTATAATTTGCAATCATATTTTGAAGTTATCTATTCTAAGTTCTGTATTTGACAATTACAAGTTCAGATGTTCAAGTTATAATTAGCAATCATAATTTGAATTTTACAATTCTTAGTTCAGTATTTGACTATTACAAGTTCAGATCTTCAGGTTATAATTTGCAAACATAATTAGAAGTTATCAATTCTAAGTTCTGTATTTGACAGTTACAAGTTCAGATCATTAAGATATAATTTAAAATAATAATTAGTATTTAACAAATTTAAGTTCTGTAATTCACCATTACAAGTTCAGATCTTCAAGTTATAATTTGCAATAATAATTAGAAGCTATCAATTTTAAGTTCTGTATTTGACAATTACAAGTTCAGATCTTCAATATATAATTAGCAATCATAATTTGAATTTTACAATTCTAAGTTCTGTATTGGACTATTACAAGTTCAGATCTTCAAGTTATAATTTGCAATCATAATTAGAAGTTATCAATTCTAAGTTCTGTATTTGACAGTTACAAGTTCAGATCATTAAGTTATAATTTGAAATAATAATTAGTTTTTAACAAATTTAAGTTCTGTAATTCACTATTACAAGTTCAGATCTTCAAGTTATAATTTGCAATAATAATTAGAAGCTATCAATTTTAAGTTCTGTATTTGACAATTACAAGTTCAGATCTTCAAGATATAATTAGCAATCATAATTTGAATTTTACAATTCTAAGTTCTGTATTTGACTATTACAAGTTCAGATCTTCAAGTTATAATTTGCAATCATAATTAGAAGTTATCAATTCTAAGTTCTGTATTTGACAGTTACGAGTTCAGATCATTAAGTTATAATTTGAAATAATAATTAGTTTTTAACAAATTTAAGTTGTGTAATTAACTATTACAAGTTCAGATCTTCAAGTTATAATTTGCAATCATAATTTGGAGTTATCAATTCTAAGTTCTGTATTTGACAATTACAAGTTCAGATGTTCAAGTTATAATTAGCAATCATAATTTGAATTTTACAATTCTAAGTTCTGTATTTGACTATTACAAGTTCAGATCTTCAAGTTATAATTTGCAATCATAATTTGAAGTTATCAATGCTAAGTTCTGTATTTGACAATTACAAGTTCAGATCTTCAAGTTAAAATTTGAACTAATAATTTGTATTTAACTATTCGAAGTTCTGTATTTGACTATTACAAGTTCAGATCTTCAAATGATAATTAGCAATCATAATTTGTATTTAACAATTCGAAGTTCTGTATTTGTCTATTACAAGTTCAGATCTTCAAATTATTATTTACAATCTTAGTTTGAAATTAACAATTCGAAGTTCTGTATTTACTTATTACAAGTTCAGATCTTCAAGTTATAATTTGAAATTATAATTTATATTTAACAAATCTAAGTTCTGTAATTAACAATTACAAGTTCAGATCTTCAAGTTATAATTTGCAATCATAATTTGAAGTTATCAATTCTAAGTTCTGTATTTGACAATTACAAGTTCAGATGTTCAAGTTATAATTAGCAATCATAATTTGAATTTTACAATACTAAGTTCTGTATTTGACTATTACAAGTACAGATCTTCAAGTTATAATTTGCTATCATAATTAACAGTTATCAATTCTAAGTTCTGTATTTGACAGTTACAAGTTCAGATCATTAAGTTATAATTTGAAATAATAATTAGTTTTTAACAAATTTAAGTTCTTTAATTCACTATTACAAGTTCAGATCTTCAAGTTATAATTTGCAATAATAATTAGAACTATCAATTTTAAGTTCTGTATCTGACAATTACAAGTTCAGATCTTCAAGGTATAATTAGCAATCATAATTTGAATTTTACAATTCTAAGTTCAGTATTTGACTATTACAAGTTCAGATCTTCAAGTTATAATTTGCAATCATAATTTGAAGTTATCAATTCTAAGTTCTGTATTTGACAATTACAAGTTCAGATCTTCAAGTTATAATTTGAACTAATAATTTGTATTTAACAATTCGAAGTTCTGTATTTGACTATTACAAGTTCAGATCTTCAAATTATTATTTAAAATCTTAGTTGGAAATTAACAAATCTATGTTGTGTAATTAACTATTACAAGTTCAGATCTTCAAGTTATAATTTGCAATCATAATTTGGAGTTATCAATTCTAAGTTCTGTATTTGACAATTACAAGTTCAGATGTTCAAGTTATAATTAGCAATCATAATTTGAATTTTACAATTCTAAGTTCTGTATTTGACTATTACAAGTTCAGATCTTCAAGTTATAATTTGCAATCATAATTTGAAGTTATCAATGCTAAGTTCTGTATTTGACAATTACAAGTTCAGATCTTCAGGTTATAATTTGAACTAATAATTTGTATTTAACTATTCGAAGTTCTGTATTTGACTATTACAAGTTCAGATCTTCAAATGATAATTTGCAATCATAATTTGAAGTTATCAATTCTAAGTTCTGTATTTGACAATTACAAGTTCAGATCTTCAAGTTATAATTAGCAATCATAATTTGTATTTAACAATTCGAAGTTCTGTATTTGTCTATTACAAGTTCAGATCTTCAAATTATTATTTACAATCTTAGTTTGAAATTAACAATTCGAAGTTCTGTATTTACTTATTACAAGTTCAGATCTTCAAGTTATAATTTGAAATTATAATTTATATTTAACAAATCTAAGTTCTGTAATTAACTATTACAAGTTCAGATCTTCAAGTTATAATTTGCAATCATAATTTGAAGTTATCAATTCTAAGTTCTGTATTTGACAATTACAAGTTCAGATGTTCAAGTTATAATTAGCAATCATAATTTGAATTTTACAATACTAAGTTCTGTATTTGACTATTACAAGTACAGATCTTCAAGTTATAATTTGCTATCATAATTAACAGTTATCAATTCTAAGTTCTGTATTTGACAGTTACAAGTTCAGATCATTAAGTTATAATTTGAAATAATAATTAGTATTTAAAAATTTAAGTTCTGTAATTCACTATTACAAGTTCAGATCTTCAAGTTATAATTTGCAATAATAATTAGAACTATCAATTTTAAGTTCTCTATTTGACAATTACAAGTTCAGATCTTCAAGGTATAATTAGCAATAATAATTTGAATTTTACAATTCTAAGTTCAGTATTTGACTATTACAGGTTCAGATCTTCAAGTTATAATTTGCAATCATAATTTGAAGTTATCAATTCTAAGTTCTGTATTTGACAATTACAAGTTCAGATCTTCTAGTTATAATTTGAACTAATAATTTGTATTTAACAATTCGAAGTTCTGTAATTGACTATTACAAGTTCAGATCTTCAAATTATTATTTAAAATCTTAGTTGGAAATTAACAATTCGAAGTTCTGTATTTACTTATTACAAGTTCAGATCTTCAAGTTATAATTTGCAATCATAATTTGAAGTTATCAATTCTAAGTTCTGTATTTGACAATTACAGGTTCAGATCTTCAAGTTATAATTTGCAATCATAATTTGAAGTTATCAATTCTAAGTTCTGTATTTGACAATTACAAGTTCAGATCTTCTAGTTATAATTTGAACTAATAATTTGTATTTAACAATTCGAAGTTCTGTAATTGACTATTACAAGTTCAGATCTTCAAATTATTATTTAAAATCTTAGTTGGAAATTAACAATTCGAAGTTCTGTATTTACTTATTACAAGTTCAGATCTTCAAGTTATAATTTGCAATCATAATTTGAAGTTATCAATTCTAAGTTCTGTATTTGACAGTTACAAGTTCAGATAATTAAGTTATAATTTGAAATAAATATTAGTATTTAACAAATTTAAGTTCTGTAATTCACTATTTCAAGTTCAGATCTTCAAGTTATAATTTGCAATAATAATTAGAACTATCAATTTTAAGTTCTGTATTTGACAATTACAAGTTCAGATCTTCGAGGTATAATTAGCAATCATAATTTGAATTTTACAATTCTAAGTTCAGTATTTGACTATAACAAGTTCAGATCTTCAAGTTATAATTTGCAATAATAATTAGAACTATAAATTTTAAGTTCTGTATTTGATAATTACAAGTTCAGATCTTCAAGTTATAATTAGCAATCATAAATTGTATTTCACAATTCGAAGTTCTGTATTTGACTATAACAAGTTCAGATCTTCAAATTATTATTTACAATCTTAGTTTGAAATTAACAATTCGAAGTTCTGTATTTACTTATTACAAGTTCAGATCTTCAAGTTATAATTTGCAATCATAATTTGAAGTTATCAATGCTAAGTTCTGTATTTGACAATTACAAGTTCAGATCTTCAAGTTATAATTTGAACTAATAATTTGTATTTAACTATTTGAAGTTCTGTATTTGACTATTACAAGTTCAGATCTTCAAATTATAATTTGCAATCATAATTTGAAGTTATCAATTCTAAGTTCTGTATTTGACAATTACAAGTTCAAATGTTCAAGTTATAATTAGCAATCATAATTTGTATTTTACAATTCTAAGTTCTGTATTTGACTATTACAAGTTCAGATCTACAAGTTATAATTTTTAATTATAATTTATATTTAACAAATCTAAGTTCTGTAATTAACTATTACAAGTTCAGATCTTCAAGTTATAATTTGCAATCATATTTTGAAGTTATCAATTCTGAGTTCTGTATTTGACAATTACAAGTTCAGATGTTCAAGTTATAATTAGCAATCATAATTTGAATTTTACAATTCTAAGTTCTGTATTTGCCTATTACAAGTTCAGATCTTCAAGTTATAATTTGCAATCATAATTTGAAGTTATCAATGCTAAGTTCTGTATTTGACAATTACAAGTTCAGATCTTCAAGTTATAATTTGAACTAATAATTTGTATTTAACTATTCGAAGTTCTGTATTTGACTATTACAAGTTCAGATCTTCAAGTTATAATTTGCAATCATAATTAGAAGTTATCAATTCTAAGTTCTGTATTTGACAGTTACAAGTTCAGATCATTAAGTTATAATTTGAAATAATAATTAGTTTTTAACAAATTTAAGTTCTGTAATTCACTATTACAAGTTCAGATCTTCAAGTTATAATTTGCAATAATAATTAGAAGCTATCAATTTTAAGTTCTGTATTTGACAATTACAAGTTCAGATCTTCAAGATATAATTAGCAATCATAATTTGAATTTTACAATTCTAAGTTCTGTATTTGACTATTACAAGTTCAGATCTTCAAGTTATAATTTGCAATCATAATTAGAAGTTATCAATTCTAAGTTCTGTATTTGACAGTTACGAGTTCAGATCATTAAGTTATAATTTGAAATAATAATTAGTTTTTAACAAATTTAAGTTGTGTAATTAACTATTACAAGTTCAGATCTTCAAGTTATAATTTGCAATCATAATTTGGAGTTATCAATTCTAAGTTCTGTATTTGACAATTACAAGTTCAGATGTTCAAGTTATAATTAGCAATCATAATTTGAATTTTACAATTCTAAGTTCTGTATTTGACTATTACAAGTTCAGATCTTCAAGTTATAATTTGCAATCATAATTTGAAGTTATCAATGCTAAGTTCTGTATTTGACAATTACAAGTTCAGATCTTCAAGTTAAAATTTGAACTAATAATTTGTATTTAACTATTCGAAGTTCTGTATTTGACTATTACAAGTTCAGATCTTCAAATGATAATTAGCAATCATAATTTGTATTTAACAATTCGAAGTTCTGTATTTGTCTATTACAAGTTCAGATCTTCAAATTATTATTTACAATCTTAGTTTGAAATTAACAATTCGAAGTTCTGTATTTACTTATTACAAGTTCAGATCTTCAAGTTATAATTTGAAATTATAATTTATATTTAACAAATCTAAGTTCTGTAATTAACAATTACAAGTTCAGATCTTCAAGTTATAATTTGCAATCATAATTTGAAGTTATCAATTCTAAGTTCTGTATTTGACAATTACAAGTTCAGATGTTCAAGTTATAATTAGCAATCATAATTTGAATTTTACAATACTAAGTTCTGTATTTGACTATTACAAGTACAGATCTTCAAGTTATAATTTGCTATCATAATTAACAGTTATCAATTCTAAGTTCTGTATTTGACAGTTACAAGTTCAGATCATTAAGTTATAATTTGAAATAATAATTAGTTTTTAACAAATTTAAGTTCTTTAATTCACTATTACAAGTTCAGATCTTCAAGTTATAATTTGCAATAATAATTAGAACTATCAATTTTAAGTTCTGTATCTGACAATTACAAGTTCAGATCTTCAAGGTATAATTAGCAATCATAATTTGAATTTTACAATTCTAAGTTCAGTATTTGACTATTACAAGTTCAGATCTTCAAGTTATAATTTGCAATCATAATTTGAAGTTATCAATTCTAAGTTCTGTATTTGACAATTACAAGTTCAGATCTTCAAGTTATAATTTGAACTAATAATTTGTATTTAACAATTCGAAGTTCTGTATTTGACTATTACAAGTTCAGATCTTCAAATTATTATTTAAAATCTTAGTTGGAAATTAACAAATCTATGTTGTGTAATTAACTATTACAAGTTCAGATCTTCAAGTTATAATTTGCAATCATAATTTGGAGTTATCAATTCTAAGTTCTGTATTTGACAATTACAAGTTCAGATGTTCAAGTTATAATTAGCAATCATAATTTGAATTTTACAATTCTAAGTTCTGTATTTGACTATTACAAGTTCAGATCTTCAAGTTATAATTTGCAATCATAATTTGAAGTTATCAATGCTAAGTTCTGTATTTGACAATTACAAGTTCAGATCTTCAGGTTATAATTTGAACTAATAATTTGTATTTAACTATTCGAAGTTCTGTATTTGACTATTACAAGTTCAGATCTTCAAATGATAATTTGCAATCATAATTTGAAGTTATCAATTCTAAGTTCTGTATTTGACAATTACAAGTTCAGATCTTCAAGTTATAATTAGCAATCATAATTTGTATTTAACAATTCGAAGTTCTGTATTTGTCTATTACAAGTTCAGATCTTCAAATTATTATTTACAATCTTAGTTTGAAATTAACAATTCGAAGTTCTGTATTTACTTATTACAAGTTCAGATCTTCAAGTTATAATTTGAAATTATAATTTATATTTAACAAATCTAAGTTCTGTAATTAACTATTACAAGTTCAGATCTTCAAGTTATAATTTGCAATCATAATTTGAAGTTATCAATTCTAAGTTCTGTATTTGACAATTACAAGTTCAGATGTTCAAGTTATAATTAGCAATCATAATTTGAATTTTACAATACTAAGTTCTGTATTTGACTATTACAAGTACAGATCTTCAAGTTATAATTTGCTATCATAATTAACAGTTATCAATTCTAAGTTCTGTATTTGACAGTTACAAGTTCAGATCATTAAGTTATAATTTGAAATAATAATTAGTATTTAAAAATTTAAGTTCTGTAATTCACTATTACAAGTTCAGATCTTCAAGTTATAATTTGCAATAATAATTAGAACTATCAATTTTAAGTTCTCTATTTGACAATTACAAGTTCAGATCTTCAAGGTATAATTAGCAATAATAATTTGAATTTTACAATTCTAAGTTCAGTATTTGACTATTACAGGTTCAGATCTTCAAGTTATAATTTGCAATCATAATTTGAAGTTATCAATTCTAAGTTCTGTATTTGACAATTACAAGTTCAGATCTTCTAGTTATAATTTGAACTAATAATTTGTATTTAACAATTCGAAGTTCTGTAATTGACTATTACAAGTTCAGATCTTCAAATTATTATTTAAAATCTTAGTTGGAAATTAACAATTCGAAGTTCTGTATTTACTTATTACAAGTTCAGATCTTCAAGTTATAATTTGCAATCATAATTTGAAGTTATCAATTCTAAGTTCTGTATTTGACAGTTACAAGTTCAGATAATTAAGTTATAATTTGAAATAAATATTAGTATTTAACAAATTTAAGTTCTGTAATTCACTATTTCAAGTTCAGATCTTCAAGTTATAATTTGCAATAATAATTAGAACTATCAATTTTAAGTTCTGTATTTGACAATTACAAGTTCAGATCTTCGAGGTATAATTAGCAATCATAATTTGAATTTTACAATTCTAAGTTCAGTATTTGACTATAACAAGTTCAGATCTTCAAGTTATAATTTGCAATAATAATTAGAACTATAAATTTTAAGTTCTGTATTTGATAATTACAAGTTCAGATCTTCAAGTTATAATTAGCAATCATAAATTGTATTTCACAATTCGAAGTATTTGACTATAACAAGTTCAGATCTTCAAATTATTATTTACAATCTTAGTTTGAAATTAACAATTCGAAGTTCTGTATTTACTTATTACAAGTTCAGATCTTCAAGTTATAATTTGCAATCATAATTTGAAGTTATCAATGCTAAGTTCTGTATTTGACAATTACAAGTTCAGATCTTCAAGTTATAATTTGAACTAATAATTTGTATTTAACTATTTGAAGTTCTGTATTTGACTATTACAAGTTCAGATCTTCAAATTATAATTTGCAATCATAATTTGAAGTTATCAATTCTAAGTTCTGTATTTGACAATTACAAGTTCAAATGTTCAAGTTATAATTAGCAATCATAATTTGTATTTTACAATTCTAAGTTCTGTATTTGACTATTACAAGTTCAGATCTACAAGTTATAATTTTTAATTATAATTTATATTTAACAAATCTAAGTTCTGTAATTAACTATTACAAGTTCAGATCTTCAAGTTATAATTTGCAATCATATTTTGAAGTTATCAATTCTGAGTTCTGTATTTGACAATTACAAGTTCAGATGTTCAAGTTATAATTAGCAATCATAATTTGAATTTTACAATTCTAAGTTCTGTATTTGCCTATTACAAGTTCAGATCTTCAAGTTATAATTTGCAATCATAATTTGAAGTTATCAATGCTAAGTTCTGTATTTGACAATTACAAGTTCAGATCTTCAAGTTATAATTTGAACTAATAATTTGTATTTAACTATTCGAAGTTCTGTATTTGACTATTACAAGTTCAGATCTTCAAATGATAATTTGAAATCATAATTTGAAGTTATCAATTCTAAGTTTTGTATTTGACAATTACAAGTTCAGATCTTCAAGTTATAATTAGCAATCATAATTTGTATTTAACAATGCGAAGTTCTGTATTTGTCTATTACAAGTTCAGATCTTCAAATTATTATTTACAATTTAAGTTTGAAATTAACAATTCGAAGTTCTGTATTTACTTATTACAAGTTCAGATCTTCAAGTTATAATTTGAAATTATAATTTATATTTAACAAATCTATGTTCTGTAATTAACTATTACAAGTTCAGATCTTCAAGTTATAATTTGCAATCATAATTTGAAGTTATCAATTGTAAGTTCTGTATTTGACAATTACAAGTTCAGATGTTCAAGTTATAATTAGCAATCATAATTTGAATTTTACAATACTAAGTTCTGTATTTGACTATTACAAGTACAGATCTTCAAGTTATAATTTGCAATCATAATTAGAAGTTATCAATTCTAATTTCTGTATTTGACAGTTACAAGTTCAGATCATTAAGTTATAATTTGAAATAATAATTAGTATTTAACAAATTTAAGTTCTGTAATTCACTATTACAAGTTCAGATCTTCAAGTTATAATTTGCAATAATAATTAGAACTATAAATTTTAAGTTCTCTATTTGACAATTACAAGTTCAGATCTTCAAGGTATAATTAGCAATCATAATTTGAATTTTACAATTCTAAGTTCAGTATTTGACTATTACAAGTTCAGATCTTCAAGTTATAATTTGCAATCATAATTTGAAGTTATCAATTCTAAGTTCTGTATTTGACAATTACAATTTCAGATCTTCAAATTATTATTTAAAATCTTAGTTGGAAATTAACAATTCGAAGTTCTGTATTTACTTATTACAAGTTCAGATCTTCAAGTTATAATTTGCAATCATAATTTGAAGTTATCAATTCTAAGTTCTGTATTTGACAATTACAAGTTCATATCTTCAAGTTATAATTGCAATCATAATTTGTATTTAACAATTCGAAGTTCCGTATTTGACTATTATAAGTTCAGATCTTCAAATTATTATTTACAATCTTAGTTTAAAATTAACAATTCGAAGTTCTGTATTTACTTATTACAAGTTCAGATCTTCAAGTTATAATTTGAAATTATAATTTATATTTAACAAATCTAAGTTTTGTAATTAACTATTACAAGTTCAGATCTTCAAGTTATAATTTGCAATCATATTTTGAAGTTATCTATTCTAAGTTCTGTATTTGACAATTACAAGTTCAGATGTTCAAGTTATAATTAGCAATCATAAATTGAATTTTACAATTCTTAGTTCGGTATTTGACTATTACAAGTTCAGATCTTCAGGTTATAATTTGCAATCATAATTAGAAGTTATCAATTCTAAGTTCTGTATTTGACAGTTACAAGTTCAGATCATTAAGATATAATTTAAAATAATAATTAGTATTTAACAAATTTAAGTTCTGTAATTCACTATTACAAGTTCAGATCTTCAAGTTATAATTTGCAATAATAATTAGAAGCTATCAATTTTAAGTTCTGTATTTGACAATTACAAGTTCAGATCTTCAATATATAATTAGCAATCATAATTTGAATTTTACAATTCTAAGTTCTGTATTTGACTATTACAAGTTCAGATCTTCAAGTTATAATTTGCAATCATAATTAGAAGTTATCAATTCTAAGTTCTGTATTTGACAGTTACAAGTTCAGATCATTAAGTTATAATTTGAAATAATAATTAGTTTTTAACAAATTTAAGTTCTGTAATTCACTATTACAAGTTCAGATCTTCAAGTTATAATTTGCAATAATAATTAGAACTATCAATTTTAAGTTCTGTATCTGACAATTACAAGTTCAGGTCTTCAAGGTATAATTAGCAATCATAATTTGAATTTTACAATTCTAAGTTCAGTATTTGACTATTACAAGTTCAGATCTTCAAGTTATAATTTGCAATCATTATTTGAAGTTATCAATTCTAAGTTCTGTATTTGACAATTACAAGTTCAGATCTTCAAGTTATAATTTGAACTAATAATTTGTATTTAACAATTCGAAGTTCTGTATTTGACTATTACAAGTTCAGATCTTCAAATTATTATTTAAAATCTTAGTTGGAAATAAACAAATCTAAGTTCTGTAATTAACTATTACAAGTTCAGATGTTCAAGTTATAATTAGCGATCATAATTTGTATTTTATAATTCTAAGTTCTGTATTTGACTATTACAAGTTCAGATCTTCAAGTTATAATTTGCAATAATAATTTGAATTTTACAATTCTAAGTTCAGTATTTTATGATTACAAGTTCAGATCTTCAAGTTATAATTTGCAATCATAATTTGAAGTTATCAATGCTAAGTTCTGTATTTGACAATTACAAGTTCAGATCTTCAAGTTAAAATTTGAACTAATAATTTGTATTTAACTATTTGAAGTTCTGTATTTGACTATTACAAGTTCAGATTTTCAAATTATAATTTGCAATCATAATTTGAAGTTATCAATTCTAAGTTCTGTATTTGACAATTACAAGTTTAAATCTTCAAGTTATAATTTGTAATCATATTTTGAAGTTATCTATTCTAAGTTCTGTATTTGACAATTACAAGTTCAGATGTTCAAGTTATAATTAGCAATCATAATTTGAATTTTACAATTCTTAGTTCGGTATTTGACTATTACAAGTTCAGATCTTCAGGTTATAATTTGCAATCATAATTAGAAGTTATCAATTCTAAGTTCTGTATTTGACAGTTACAAGTTCAGATCATTAAGATATAATTTAAAATAATAATTAGTATTTAACAAATTTAAGTTCTGTAATTCACTATTACAAGTTCAGATCTTCAAGTTATAATTTGCAATAATAATTAGAAGCTATCAATTTTAAGTTCTGTATTTGACAATTACAAGTTCAGATCTTCAATATATAATTAGCAATCATAATTTGAATTTTACAATTCTAAGTTCTGTATTTGACTATTACAAGTTCAGATCTTCAAGTTATAATTTGCAATCATAATTTGAAGTTATCAATGCTAAGTTCTGTATTTGAGAATTACAAGTTCAGATCTTCAAGTTATAATTTGAACTAATAATTTGTATTTAACTATTCGAAGTTCTGTATTTGACTATTACAAGTTCAGATCTTCAAATGATAATTTGAAATCATAATTTGAAGTTATCAATTCTAAGTTTTGTATTTGACAATTACAAGTTCAGATCTTCAAGTTATAATTAGCAATCATAATTTGTATTTAACAATGCGAAGTTCTGTATTTGTCTATTACAAGTTCAGATCTTCAAATTATTATTTACAATTTAAGTTTGAAATTAACAATTCGAAGTTCTGTATTTACTTATTACAAGTTCAGATCTTCAAGTTATAATTTGAAATTATAATTTATATTTAACAAATCTATGTTCTGTAATTAACTATTACAAGTTCAGATCTTCAAGTTATAATTTGCAATCATAATTTGAAGTTATCAATTGTAAGTTCTGTATTTGACAATTACAAGTTCAGATGTTCAAGTTATAATTAGCAATCATAATTTGAATTTTACAATACTAAGTTCTGTATTTGACTATTACAAGTACAGATCTTCAAGTTATAATTTGCAATCATAATTAGAAGTTATCAATTCTAATTTCTGTATTTGACAGTTACAAGTTCAGATCATTAAGTTATAATTTGAAATAATAATTAGTATTTAACAAATTTAAGTTCTGTAATTCACTATTACAAGTTCAGATCTTCAAGTTATAATTTGCAATAATAATTAGAACTATAAATTTTAAGTTCTCTATTTGACAATTACAAGTTCAGATCTTCAAGGTATAATTAGCAATCATAATTTGAATTTTACAATTCTAAGTTCAGTATTTGACTATTACAAGTTCAGATCTTCAAGTTATAATTTGCAATCATAATTTGAAGTTATCAATTCTAAGTTCTGTATTTGACAATTACAATTTCAGATCTTCAAATTATTATTTAAAATCTTAGTTGGAAATTAACAATTCGAAGTTCTGTATTTACTTATTACAAGTTCAGATCTTCAAGTTATAATTTGCAATCATAATTTGAAGTTATCAATTCTAAGTTCTGTATTTGACAATTACAAGTTCATATCTTCAAGTTATAATTGCAATCATAATTTGTATTTAACAATTCGAAGTTCCGTATTTGACTATTACAAGTTCAGATCTTCAAATTATTATTTACAATCTTAGTTTGAAATTAACAATTCGAAGTTCTGTATTTACTTATTACAAGTTCAGATCTTCAAGTTATAATTTGAAATTATAATTTATATTTAACAAATCTAAGTTTTGTAATTAACTATTACAAGTTCAGATCTTCAAGTTATAATTTGCAATCATATTTTGAAGTTATCTATTCTAAGTTCTGTATTTGACAATTACAAGTTCAGATGTTCAAGTTATAATTAGCAATCATAATTTGAATTTTACAATTCTTAGTTCAGTATTTGACTATTACAAGTTCAGATCTTCAGGTTATAATTTGCAAACATAATTAGAAGTTATCAATTCTAAGTTCTGTATTTGACAGTTACAAGTTCAGATCATTAAGATATAATTTAAAATAATAATTAGTATTTAACAAATTTAAGTTCTGTAATTCACCATTACAAGTTCAGATCTTCAAGTTATAATTTGCAATAATAATTAGAAGCTATCAATTTTAAGTTCTGTATTTGACAATTACAAGTTCAGATCTTCAATATATAATTAGCAATCATAATTTGAATTTTACAATTCTAAGTTCTGTATTGGACTATTACAAGTTCAGATCTTCAAGTTATAATTTGCAATCATAATTAGAAGTTATCAATTCTAAGTTCTGTATTTGACAGTTACAAGTTCAGATCATTAAGTTATAATTTGAAATAATAATTAGTTTTTAACAAATTTAAGTTCTGTAATTCACTATTACAAGTTCAGATCTTCAAGTTATAATTTGCAATAATAATTAGAAGCTATCAATTTTAAGTTCTGTATTTGACAATTACAAGTTCAGATCTTCAAGATATAATTAGCAATCATAATTTGAATTTTACAATTCTAAGTTCTGTATTTGACTATTACAAGTTCAGATCTTCAAGTTATAATTTGCAATCATAATTAGAAGTTATCAATTCTAAGTTCTGTATTTGACAGTTACGAGTTCAGATCATTAAGTTATAATTTGAAATAATAATTAGTTTTTAACAAATTTAAGTTGTGTAATTAACTATTACAAGTTCAGATCTTCAAGTTATAATTTGCAATCATAATTTGGAGTTATCAATTCTAAGTTCTGTATTTGACAATTACAAGTTCAGATGTTCAAGTTATAATTAGCAATCATAATTTGAATTTTACAATTCTAAGTTCTGTATTTGACTATTACAAGTTCAGATCTTCAAGTTATAATTTGCAATCATAATTTGAAGTTATCAATGCTAAGTTCTGTATTTGACAATTACAAGTTCAGATCTTCAAGTTAAAATTTGAACTAATAATTTGTATTTAACTATTCGAAGTTCTGTATTTGACTATTACAAGTTCAGATCTTCAAATGATAATTAGCAATCATAATTTGTATTTAACAATTCGAAGTTCTGTATTTGTCTATTACAAGTTCAGATCTTCAAATTATTATTTACAATCTTAGTTTGAAATTAACAATTCGAAGTTCTGTATTTACTTATTACAAGTTCAGATCTTCAAGTTATAATTTGAAATTATAATTTATATTTAACAAATCTAAGTTCTGTAATTAACAATTACAAGTTCAGATCTTCAAGTTATAATTTGCAATCATAATTTGAAGTTATCAATTCTAAGTTCTGTATTTGACAATTACAAGTTCAGATGTTCAAGTTATAATTAGCAATCATAATTTGAATTTTACAATACTAAGTTCTGTATTTGACTATTACAAGTACAGATCTTCAAGTTATAATTTGCTATCATAATTAACAGTTATCAATTCTAAGTTCTGTATTTGACAGTTACAAGTTCAGATCATTAAGTTATAATTTGAAATAATAATTAGTTTTTAACAAATTTAAGTTCTTTAATTCACTATTACAAGTTCAGATCTTCAAGTTATAATTTGCAATAATAATTAGAACTATCAATTTTAAGTTCTGTATCTGACAATTACAAGTTCAGATCTTCAAGGTATAATTAGCAATCATAATTTGAATTTTACAATTCTAAGTTCAGTATTTGACTATTACAAGTTCAGATCTTCAAGTTATAATTTGCAATCATAATTTGAAGTTATCAATTCTAAGTTCTGTATTTGACAATTACAAGTTCAGATCTTCAAGTTATAATTTGAACTAATAATTTGTATTTAACAATTCGAAGTTCTGTATTTGACTATTACAAGTTCAGATCTTCAAATTATTATTTAAAATCTTAGTTGGAAATTAACAAATCTATGTTGTGTAATTAACTATTACAAGTTCAGATCTTCAAGTTATAATTTGCAATCATAATTTGGAGTTATCAATTCTAAGTTCTGTATTTGACAATTACAAGTTCAGATGTTCAAGTTATAATTAGCAATCATAATTTGAATTTTACAATTCTAAGTTCTGTATTTGACTATTACAAGTTCAGATCTTCAAGTTATAATTTGCAATCATAATTTGAAGTTATCAATGCTAAGTTCTGTATTTGACAATTACAAGTTCAGATCTTCAGGTTATAATTTGAACTAATAATTTGTATTTAACTATTCGAAGTTCTGTATTTGACTATTACAAGTTCAGATCTTCAAATGATAATTTGCAATCATAATTTGAAGTTATCAATTCTAAGTTCTGTATTTGACAATTACAAGTTCAGATCTTCAAGTTATAATTAGCAATCATAATTTGTATTTAACAATTCGAAGTTCTGTATTTGTCTATTACAAGTTCAGATCTTCAAATTATTATTTACAATCTTAGTTTGAAATTAACAATTCGAAGTTCTGTATTTACTTATTACAAGTTCAGATCTTCAAGTTATAATTTGAAATTATAATTTATATTTAACAAATCTAAGTTCTGTAATTAACTATTACAAGTTCAGATCTTCAAGTTATAATTTGCAATCATAATTTGAAGTTATCAATTCTAAGTTCTGTATTTGACAATTACAAGTTCAGATGTTCAAGTTATAATTAGCAATCATAATTTGAATTTTACAATACTAAGTTCTGTATTTGACTATTACAAGTACAGATCTTCAAGTTATAATTTGCTATCATAATTAACAGTTATCAATTCTAAGTTCTGTATTTGACAGTTACAAGTTCAGATCATTAAGTTATAATTTGAAATAATAATTAGTATTTAAAAATTTAAGTTCTGTAATTCACTATTACAAGTTCAGATCTTCAAGTTATAATTTGCAATAATAATTAGAACTATCAATTTTAAGTTCTCTATTTGACAATTACAAGTTCAGATCTTCAAGGTATAATTAGCAATAATAATTTGAATTTTACAATTCTAAGTTCAGTATTTGACTATTACAGGTTCAGATCTTCAAGTTATAATTTGCAATCATAATTTGAAGTTATCAATTCTAAGTTCTGTATTTGACAATTACAAGTTCAGATCTTCTAGTTATAATTTGAACTAATAATTTGTATTTAACAATTCGAAGTTCTGTAATTGACTATTACAAGTTCAGATCTTCAAATTATTATTTAAAATCTTAGTTGGAAATTAACAATTCGAAGTTCTGTATTTACTTATTACAAGTTCAGATCTTCAAGTTATAATTTGCAATCATAATTTGAAGTTATCAATTCAAAGTTCTGTATTTGACAATTACAGGTTCAGATCTTCAAGTTATAATTTGCAATCATAATTTGAAGTTATCAATTCTAAGTTCTGTATTTGACAATTACAAGTTCAGATCTTCTAGTTATAATTTGAACTAATAATTTGTATTTAACAATTCGAAGTTCTGTAATTGACTATTACAAGTTCAGATCTTCAAATTATTATTTAAAATCTTAGTTGGAAATTAACAATTCGAAGTTCTGTATTTACTTATTACAAGTTCAGATCTTCAAGTTATAATTTGCAATCATAATTTGAAGTTATCAATTCTAAGTTCTGTATTTGACAGTTACAAGTTCAGATAATTAAGTTATAATTTGAAATAATTATTAGTATTTAACAAATTTAAGTTCTGTAATTCACTATTTCAAGTTCAGATCTTCAAATTATAATTTGCAATAATAATTAGAACTATCAATTTTAAGTTCTGTATTTGACAATTACAAGTTCAGATCTTCGAGGTATAATTAGCAATCATAATTTGAATTTTACAATTCTAAGTTCAGTATTTGACTATAACAAGTTCAGATCTTCAAGTTATAATTTGCAATAATAATTAGAACTATAAATTTTAAGTTCTGTATTTGATAATTACAAGTTCAGATCTTCAAGTTATAATTAGCAATCATAAATTGTATTTCACAATTCGAAGTTCTGTATTTGACTATAACAAGTTCAGATCTTCAAATTATTATTTACAATCTTAGTTTGAAATTAACAATTCGAAGTTCTGTATTTACTTATTACAAGTTCAGATCTTCAAGTTATAATTTGCAATCATAATTTGAAGTTATCAATGCTAAGTTCTGTATTTGACAATTACAAGTTCAGATCTTCAAGTTATAATTTGAACTAATAATTTGTATTTAACTATTTGAAGTTCTGTATTTGACTATTACAAGTTCAGATCTTCAAATTATAATTTGCAATCATAATTTGAAGTTATCAATTCTAAGTTCTGTATTTGACAATTACAAGTTCAAATGTTCAAGTTATAATTAGCAATCATAATTTGTATTTTACAATTCTAAGTTCTGTATTTGACTATTACAAGTTCAGATCTACAAGTTATAATTTTTAATTATAATTTATATTTAACAAATCTAAGTTCTGTAATTAACTATTACAAGTTCAGATCTTCAAGTTATAATTTGCAATCATATTTTGAAGTTATCAATTCTGAGTTCTGTATTTGACAATTACAAGTTCAGATGTTCAAGTTATAATTAGCAATCATAATTTGAATTTTACAATTCTAAGTTCTGTATTTGCCTATTACAAGTTCAGATCTTCAAGTTATAATTTGCAATCATAATTTGAAGTTATCAATGCTAAGTTCTGTATTTGACAATTACAAGTTCAGATCTTCAAGTTATAATTTGAACTAATAATTTGTATTTAACTATTCGAAGTTCTGTATTTGACTATTACAAGTTCAGATCTTCAAATGATAATTTGAAATCATAATTTGAAGTTATCAATTCTAAGTTTTGTATTTGACAATTACAAGTTCAGATCTTCAAGTTATAATTAGCAATCATAATTTGTATTTAACAATGCGAAGTTCTGTATTTGTCTATTACAAGTTCAGATCTTCAAATTATTATTTACAATTTAAGTTTGAAATTAACAATTCGAAGTTCTGTATTTACTTATTACAAGTTCAGATCTTCAAGTTATAATTTGAAATTATAATTTATATTTAACAAATCTATGTTCTGTAATTAACTATTACAAGTTCAGATCTTCAAGTTATAATTTGCAATCATAATTTGAAGTTATCAATTGTAAGTTCTGTATTTGACAATTACAAGTTCAGATGTTCAAGTTATAATTAGCAATCATAATTTGAATTTTACAATACTAAGTTCTGTATTTGACTATTACAAGTACAGATCTTCAAGTTATAATTTGCAATCATAATTAGAAGTTATCAATTCTAATTTCTGTATTTGACAGTTACAAGTTCAGATCATTAAGTTATAATTTGAAATAATAATTAGTATTTAACAAATTTAAGTTCTGTAATTCACTATTACAAGTTCAGATCTTCAAGTTATAATTTGCAATAATAATTAGAACTATAAATTTTAAGTTCTCTATTTGACAATTACAAGTTCAGATCTTCAAGGTATAATTAGCAATCATAATTTGAATTTTACAATTCTAAGTTCAGTATTTGACTATTACAAGTTCAGATCTTCAAGTTATAATTTGCAATCATAATTTGAAGTTATCAATTCTAAGTTCTGTATTTGACAATTACAATTTCAGATCTTCAAATTATTATTTAAAATCTTAGTTGGAAATTAACAATTCGAAGTTCTGTATTTACTTATTACAAGTTCAGATCTTCAAGTTATAATTTGCAATCATAATTTGAAGTTATCAATTCTAAGTTCTGTATTTGACAATTACAAGTTCATATCTTCAAGTTATAATTGCAATCATAATTTGTATTTAACAATTCGAAGTTCCGTATTTGACTATTATAAGTTCAGATCTTCAAATTATTATTTACAATCTTAGTTTAAAATTAACAATTCGAAGTTCTGTATTTACTTATTACAAGTTCAGATCTTCAAGTTATAATTTGAAATTATAATTTATATTTAACAAATCTAAGTTTTGTAATTAACTATTACAAGTTCAGATCTTCAAGTTATAATTTGCAATCATATTTTGAAGTTATCTATTCTAAGTTCTGTATTTGACAATTACAAGTTCAGATGTTCAAGTTATAATTAGCAATCATAAATTGAATTTTACAATTCTTAGTTCGGTATTTGACTATTACAAGTTCAGATCTTCAGGTTATAATTTGCAATCATAATTAGAAGTTATCAATTCTAAGTTCTGTATTTGACAGTTACAAGTTCAGATCATTAAGATATAATTTAAAATAATAATTAGTATTTAACAAATTTAAGTTCTGTAATTCACTATTACAAGTTCAGATCTTCAAGTTATAATTTGCAATAATAATTAGAAGCTATCAATTTTAAGTTCTGTATTTGACAATTACAAGTTCAGATCTTCAATATATAATTAGCAATCATAATTTGAATTTTACAATTCTAAGTTCTGTATTTGACTATTACAAGTTCAGATCTTCAAGTTATAATTTGCAATCATAATTAGAAGTTATCAATTCTAAGTTCTGTATTTGACAGTTACAAGTTCAGATCATTAAGTTATAATTTGAAATAATAATTAGTTTTTAACAAATTTAAGTTCTGTAATTCACTATTACAAGTTCAGATCTTCAAGTTATAATTTGCAATAATAATTAGAACTATCAATTTTAAGTTCTGTATCTGACAATTACAAGTTCAGGTCTTCAAGGTATAATTAGCAATCATAATTTGAATTTTACAATTCTAAGTTCAGTATTTGACTATTACAAGTTCAGATCTTCAAGTTATAATTTGCAATCATTATTTGAAGTTATCAATTCTAAGTTCTGTATTTGACAATTACAAGTTCAGATCTTCAAGTTATAATTTGAACTAATAATTTGTATTTAACAATTCGAAGTTCTGTATTTGACTATTACAAGTTCAGATCTTCAAATTATTATTTAAAATCTTAGTTGGAAATAAACAAATCTAAGTTCTGTAATTAACTATTACAAGTTCAGATGTTCAAGTTATAATTAGCGATCATAATTTGTATTTTATAATTCTAAGTTCTGTATTTGACTATTACAAGTTCAGATCTTCAAGTTATAATTTGCAATAATAATTTGAATTTTACAATTCTAAGTTCAGTATTTTATGATTACAAGTTCAGATCTTCAAGTTATAATTTGCAATCATAATTTGAAGTTATCAATGCTAAGTTCTGTATTTGACAATTACAAGTTCAGATCTTCAAGTTAAAATTTGAACTAATAATTTGTATTTAACTATTTGAAGTTCTGTATTTGACTATTACAAGTTCAGATTTTCAAATTATAATTTGCAATCATAATTTGAAGTTATCAATTCTAAGTTCTGTATTTGACAATTACAAGTTTAAATCTTCAAGTTATAATTAGCAATCATAATTTGTATTTAACAATTCGAAGTTCTGTATTTGACTATTACAAGTTCAGATCTTCAAATTATTATTTACAATCTTAGTTTGAAATTAACAATTCGAAGTTCTGTATTTACTTATTACAAGTTCAGATCTTCAAGTTATAATTTGTAATTATAATTTATATTTAACAAATCTAAGTTCTGTTATTAACTATTACAAGTTCAGATCTTCAAGTTATAATTTGCAATCATAATTTGAAGTTAGCAATTCTAAGTTCTGTATTTGACAATTACAAGTTCAGATGTTCAAGTTATAATTAGCAATCATAATTTGAATTTTACAATTCTAAGTTCTGTATTTACTTATTACAAGTTCAGATCTTCAAGTTATAATTTGAAATTATAATTTATATTTAACAAATCTAAGTTCTGTAATTAACTATTACAAGTTCAGATCTTCAAGTTATAATTTGCAATCATAATTTGAAGTTATCAATTATAAGTTCTGTATTTGACAATTACAAGTTCAGATGTTCAAGTTATAATTAGCAATCATAATTTGAATTTTACAATACTAAGTTCTGTATTTGACTATTACAAGTACAGATCTTCAAGTTATAATTTGCAATCATAATTAGAAGTTATCAATTCTAAGTTCTGTATTTGACAGTTACAAGTTCAGATCATTAAGTTATAATTTGAAATAATAATTAGTATTTAACAAATTTAAGTTCTGTAATTCACTATTACAAGTTCAGATCTTCAAGTTATAATTTGCAATAATAATTAGAACTATAAATTTTAAGTTCTCTATTTGACAATTACAAGTTCAGATCTTCAAGGTATAATTAGCAATCATAATTTGAATTTTACAATTCTAAGTTCAGTATTTGACTATTACAAGTTCAGATCTTCAAGTTATAATTTGCAATCATAATTTGAAGTTATCAATTCTAAGTTCTGTATTTGACAATTACAAGTTCAGATCTTCAAATTTTTATTTAAAATCTTAGTTGGAAATTAATAATTCGAAGTTCTGTATTTACTTATTACAAGTTCAGATCTTCTAGTTATAATTTGCAATCATAATTTGAAGTTATCAAATCTAAGTTCTGTATTTGACAATTACAAGTTCAGATCTTCAAGTTATAATTAGCAATCATAATTGGTATTTAACAATTCGAAGTTCCGTATTTGACTATTACAAGTTCAGATCTTCAAATTATTATTTACAATCTTAGTTTGAAATTCACAATTCGAAGTTCTGTATTTACTTATTACAAGTTCAGATCTTCAAGTTATAATTTGTAATTATAATTTATATTTGACAAATCTAAGTTTTGTAATTAACTATTACAAGTTCAGATCTTCAAGTTATAATTTGCAATCATAATTTGAAGTTATCTATTCTAAGTTCTGTATTTGACAATTACAAGTTCAGATGTTCAAGTTATAATTAGCAATCATAATTTGAATTTTACAATTATTAGTTCTGTATTTGACTATTACAAGTTCAGATCTTCAGGTTATAATTTGCAATCATAATTAGAAGTTATCAATTCTAAGTTCTGTATTTGACAGTTACAAGTTCAGATCATTAAGTTATAATTTGAAATAATAATTAGTATTTAACAAATTTAAGTTCTGTAATTCACTATTACAAGTTCAGATCTTCAAGTTATAATTTGCAATAATAATTAGAAGCTATCAATTTTAAGTTCTGTATTTGACAATTACAAGTTCATGTCATCAAATTATAATTTGAACTAATAATTTGTATTTAACAATTCGAAGTTCTGTATTTGACTATTACAAGTTGAGATCTTCAAATTATTATTTAAAATCTTAGTTGGAAATTAACAAATCTAAGTTCTGTAATTAACTATTACAAGGTGAGATCTTCAAGTTATAATTTACAATCATAATTTGAAGTTATCTATTCTAAGATCTGTATTTGACAATTACAAGTTCAGATGTTCAAGTTATAATTAGCAATCATAATTTGAATTTTACAATTCTTAGTTCTGTATTTGACTATTACAAGTTCAGATCTTCAGGTTATAATTTGCACACATAATTAGAAGTTATCAATTCTAAGTTCTGTATTTGACAGTTACAAGTTCAGATCATTAAGTTATAATTTGAAATAATAATTATAATTTAACAAATTTAAGTTCTGTAATTCACTATTACAAGTTCAGATCTTCAAGTTATAATTTGCAATAATAATTAGAAGCTATCAATTTTAAGTTCTGTATTTGACAATTACAAGTTCAGATCTTCAAGATATAATTAGCAATCATAATTTGAATTTTACAATTCTAAGTTCTGTATTTGACTATTACAAGTTCAGATCTTCAAGTTATAATTTGCAATCATAATTAGAAGTTATCAATTCTAAGTTCTGTATTTGACAGTTACAAGTTCAGATCATTAAGTTATAATTTGAAATAATAATTAGTTTTTAACAAATTTAAGTTCTGTAATTAACTATTACAAGTTCAGATCTTCAAGTTATAATTTGCAATAATAATTAGAACTATCAATTTTAAGTTCTGTATCTGACAATTACAAGTTCAGATCTTCAAGGTATAATTAGCAATCATAATTTGAATTTTACAATTCTAAATTCAGTATTTGACTATTACAAGTTCAGATCTTCAAGTTATAATTTGCAATCATAATTTGAAGTTATCAATTCTAAGTTCTGTATTTGACAATTACAAGTTCAGATCTTCAAGTTATAATTTGAACTAATAATTTGTATTTAACAATTCGAAGTTCTGTATTTGACTATTACAAGTTCAGATCTTCAAATTATTATTTAAAATCTTAGTTGGAAATTAACAAATCTAAGTTGTGTAATTAACTATTACAAGTTCAGATCTTCAAGTTATAATTTGCAATCATAATTTGAATTTTACAATTCTAAGTTCTGTATTTGACTATTACAAGTTCAGATCTTCAAGTTATAATTTGCAATCATAATTTGAAGTTATCAATGCTAAGTTCTGTATTTGACAATTACAAGTTCAGATCTTCAAGTTATAATTTGAACTAATAATTTGTATTTAACTATTCGAAGTTCTGTATTTGACTATTACAAGTTCAGATCTTCAAATGATAATTAGCAATCATAATTTGTATTTAACAATTCGAAGTTCTGTATTTGACTATTACAAGTTCAGATCTTCAAATTATTATTTAAAATCTTAGTTGGAAATTAACAAATCTAAGTTGTGTAATTAACTATTACAAGTTCAGATCTTCAAGTTATAATTTGCAATCATAATTTGGAGTTATCAATTCTAAGTTCTGTATTTGACAATTACAAGTTCAGATGTTCAAGTTATAATTAGCAATCATAATTTGAATTTTACAATTCTAAGTTCTGTATTTGACTATTACAAGTTCAGATCTTCAAGTTATAATTTGCAATCATAATTTGAAGTTATCAATGCTAAGTTCTGTATTTGACAATTACAAGTTCAGATCTTCAGGTTATAATTTGAACTAATAATTTGTATTTAACTATTCGAAGTTCTGTATTTGACTATTACAAGTTCAGATCTTCAAATGATAATTTGCAATCATAATTTGAAGTTATCAATTCTAAGTTCTGTATTTGACAATTACAAGTTCAGATCTTCAAGTTATAATTAGCAATCATAATTTGTATTTAACAATTCGAAGTTCTGTATTTGTCTATTACAAGTTCAGATCTTCAAATTATTATTTACAATCTTAGTTTGAAATTAACAATTCGAAGTTCTGTATTTACTTATTACAAGTTCAGATCTTCAAGTTATAATTTGAAATTATAATTTATATTTAACAAATCTAAGTTCTGTAATTAACTATTACAAGTTCAGATCTTCAAGTTATAATTTGCAATCATAATTTGAAGTTATCAATTGTAAGTTCTGTATTTGACAATTACAAGTTCAGATGTTCAAGTTATAATTAGCAATCATAATTTGAATTTTACAATACTAAGTTCTGTATTAGACTATTACAAGTACAGATCTTCAAGTTATAATTTGCTATCATAATTAACAGTTATCAATTCTAAATCTGTATTTGACAGTTACAAGTTCAGATCATTAAGTTATAATTTGAAATAATAATTAGTATTTAAAAATTTAAGTTCTGTAATTCACTATTACAAGTTCAGATCTTCAAGTTATAATTTGCAATAATAATTAGAACTATCAATTTTAAGTTCTCTATTTGACAATTACAAGTTCAGATCTTCAAGGTATAATTAGCAATAATAATTTGAATTTTACAATTCTAAGTTCAGTATTTGACTATTACAGGTTCAGATCTTCAAGTTATAATTTGCAATCATAATTTGAAGTTATCAATTCTAAGTTCTGTATTTGACAATTACAAGTTCAGATCTTCTAGTTATAATTTGAACTAATAATTTGTATTTAACAATTCGAAGTTCTGTATTTGACAATTACAAGTTCAGATGTTCAAGTTATAATTAGCAATCATAATTTGAATTTTACAATTCTTAGTTCTGTATTTGACTATTACAAGTTCAGATCTTCAGGTTATAATTTGCACACATAATTAGAAGTTATCAATTCTAAGTTCTGTATTTGACAGTTACAAGTTCAGATCATTAAGTTATAATTTGAAATAATAATTATAATTTAACAAATTTAAGTTCTGTAATTCACTATTACAAGTTCAGATCTTCAAGTTATAATTTGCAATAATAATTAGAAGCTATCAATTTTAAGTTCTGTATTTGACAATTACAAGTTCAGATCTTCAAGATATAATTAGCAATCATAATTTGAATTTTACAATTCTAAGTTCTGTATTTGACTATTACAAGTTCAGATCTTCAAGTTATAATTTGCAATCATAATTAGAAGTTATCAATTCTAAGTTCTGTATTTGACAGTTACAAGTTCAGATCATTAAGTTATAATTTGAAATAATAATTAGTTTTTAACAAATTTAAGTTCTGTAATTCACTATTACAAGTTCAGATCTTCAAGTTATAATTTGCAATAATAATTAGAACTATCAATTTTAAGTTCTGTATCTGACAATTACAAGTTCAGATCTTCAAGGTATAATTAGCAATCATAATTTGAATTTTACAATTCTAAATTCAGTATTTGACTATTACAAGTTCAGATCTTCAAGTTATAATTTGCAATCATAATTTGAAGTTATCAATTCTAAGTTCTGTATTTGACAATTACAAGTTCAGATCTTCAAGTTATAATTTGAACTAATAATTTGTATTTAACAATTCGAAGTTCTGTATTTGACTATTACAAGTTCAGATCTTCAAATTATTATTTAAAATCTTAGTTGGAAATTAACAAATCTAAGTTGAGTAATTAACTATTACAAGTTCAGATCTTCAAGTTATAATTTGCATTCATAATTTGAATTTTACAATTCTAAGTTCTGTATTTGACTATTACAAGTTCAGATCTTCAAGTTATAATTTGCAATCATAATTTGAAGTTATCAATGCTAAGTTCTGTATTTGACAATTACAAGTTCAGATCTTCAAGTTATAATTTGAACTAATAATTTGTATATAACTATTCGAAGTTCTGTATTTGACTATTACAAGTTCAGATCTTCAAATGATAATTAGCAATCATAATTTGTATTTAACAATTCGAAGTTCTGTATTTGACTATTACAAGTTCAGATCTTCAAATTATTATTTAAAATCTTAGTTGGAAATTAACAAATCTAAGTTGTGTAATTAACTATTACAAGTTCAGATCTTCAAGTTATAATTTGCAATCATAATTTGGAGTTATCAATTCTAAGTTCTGTATTTGACAATTACAAGTTCAGATGTTCAAGTTATAATTAGCAATCATAATTTGAATTTTACAATTCTAAGTTCTGTATTTGACTATTACAAGTTCAGATCTTCAAGTTATAATTTGCAATCATAATTTGAAGTTATCAATGCTAAGTTCTGTATTTGACAATTACAAGTTCAGATCTTCAGGTTATAATTTGAACTAATAATTTGTATTTAACTATTCGAAGTTCTGTATTTGACTATTACAAGTTCAGATCTTCAAATGATAATTTGCAATCATAATTTGAAGTTATCAATTCTAAGTTCTGTATTTGACAATTACAAGTTCAGATCTTCAAGTTATAATTAGCAATCATAATTTGTATTTAACAATTCGAAGTTCTGTATTTGTCTATTACAAGTTCAGATCTTCAAATTATTATTTACAATCTTAGTTTAAAATTAACAATTCGAAGTTCTGTATTTACTTATTACAAGTTCAGATCTTCAAGTTATAATTTGAAATTATAATTTATATTTAACAAATCTAAGTTCTGTAATTAACTATTACAAGTTCAGATCTTCAAGTTATAATTTGCAATCATAATTTGAAGTTATCAATTGTAAGTTCTGTATTTGACAATTACAAGTTCAGATGTTCAAGTTATAATTAGCAATCATAATTTGAATTTTACAATACTAAGTTCTGTATTAGACTATTACAAGTACAGATCTTCAAGTTATAATTTGCTATCATAATTAACAGTTATCAATTCTAAGTTCTGTATTTGACAGTTACAAGTTCAGATCATTAAGTTATAATTTGAAATAATAATTAGTATTTAAAAATTTAAGTTCTGTAATTCACTATTACAAGTTCAGATCTTCAAGTTATAATTTGCAATAATAATTAGAACTATCAATTTTAAGTTCTCTATTTGACAATTACAAGTTCAGATCTTCAAGGTATAATTAGCAATAATAATTTGAATTTTACAATTCTAAGTTCAGTATTTGACTATTACAGGTTCAGATCTTCAAGTTATAATTTGCAATCATAATTTGAAGTTATCAATTCTAAGTTCTGTATTTGACAATTACAAGTTCAGATCTTCTAGTTATAATTTGAACTAATAATTTGTATTTAACAATTCGAAGTTCTGTAATTGACTATTACAAGTTCAGATCTTCAAATTATTATTTAAAATCTTAGTTGGAAATTAACAATTCGAAGTTCTGTATTTACTTATTACAAGTTCAGATCTTCAAGTTATAATTTGCAATCATAATTTGAAGTTATCAATTCTAAGATCTGTATTTGACAATTACAAGTTGAGATGTTCAAGTTATAATTAGCAATCATAATTTGAATTTTACAATTCTAAGTACTGTATTTGACTATTACAAGTTCAGATCTTCAAGTTATAAATTGCAATCATAATTAGAAGTTATCAATTCTAAGTTCTGTATTTGACAGTTACAAGTTCAGATCATTAAGTTATAAATTGAAATAATAATTAGTATTTAACAAATTTAAGTTCTGTAATTCACTATTACAAGTTCAGATCTTCAAGTTATAATTTGCAATAATAATTAGAAGCTATCAATTTTAAGTTCTGTATTTGGCAATCACAAGTTCAGATCTTCAAGATATAATTAGCAATCATAATTTGAATTTTACAATTCTAAGATCAGTATTTGACTATTACAAGTTCAGATCTTCAAGTTATAATTTGCAATCATAATTTAAAGTTATCAATTCTAAGTTCTCTATTTGACAATTACAAGTTCAGATCTTCAAGTTATAATTTGAACTAATAATTTGTATTTAACAATTCGAAGTTCTGTATTTAACTATTACAAGTTCAGATCTTCAAGTTATAATTTGCAATCATAATTTGAAGTTATCAATGCTAAGTTCTGTATTTGACAATTACAAGTTCAGATCTTCAAGTTATATTTGGAACTAATAATTTGTATTTAACTATTCGAAGTTTTGTATTTGACTATTACAAGTTCAGATCTTCAAATTATAATTTGCAATCATAATTTGAAGTTATCAATTCTTAGTTCTGTATTTGACAATTACAAGTTCAGATCTTCAAGTTATAATTAGCAATCATAATTTGTATTTAACAATTCGAAGTTCTGTATTTGACTATTACAAGTTCAGATCTTCAAATTATTATTTACAATCTTAGTTGGAATTAACAATTCGAAGTTCTGTATTTACTTATTACAAGTTCAGATCTTCAAGTTATAATTTGCAATCATAATTAGAAGTTATCAATTCTAAGTTCTGTATTTGACAGTTACAAGTTCAGATAATTAAGTTATAATTTGAAATAATTATTAGTATTTAACAAATTTAAGTTCTGTAATTCACTATTACAAGTTCAGATCTTCAAGTTATAATTTGCAATAATAATTAGAACTATCAATTTTAAGTTCTGTATTTGACAATTACAAGTTCAGATCTTCGAGGTATAATTAGCAATCATAATTTGAATTTTACAATTCTAAGTTTTGTATTTGACTATTACAAGTTCAGATCTTCAAGTTATAATTTGCAATCATAATTAGAAGTTATCAATTCTAAGTTCTGTATTTGACAGTTACAAGTTCAGATCATTAAGTTATAATTTGAAATAATAATTAGTTTTTAACAAATTTAAGTTCTGTAATTAACTATTACAAGTTCAGATCTTCAAGTTATAATTTGCAATAATAATTAGAACTATCAATTTTAAGTTCTGTATCTGACAATTACAAGTTCAGATCTTCAAGGTATAATTAGCAATCATAATTTGAATTTTACAATTCTAAATTCAGTATTTGACTATTACAAGTTCAGATCTTCAAGTTATAATTTGCAATCATAATTTGAAGTTATCAATTCTAAGTTCTGTATTTGACAATTACAAGTTCAGATCTTCAAGTTATAATTTGAACTAATAATTTGTATTTAACAATTCGAAGTTCTGTATTTGACTATTACAAGTTCAGATCTTCAAATTATTATTTAAAATCTTAGTTGGAAATTAACAAATCTAAGTTGTGTAATTAACTATTACAAGTTCAGATCTTCAAGTTATAATTTGCAATCATAATTTGAATTTTACAATTCTAAGTTCTGTATTTGACTATTACAAGTTCAGATCTTCAAGTTATAATTTGCAATCATAATTTGAAGTTATCAATGCTAAGTTCTGTATTTGACAATTACAAGTTCAGATCTTCAAGTTATAATTTGAACTAATAATTTGTATTTAACTATTCGAAGTTCTGTATTTGACTATTACAAGTTCAGATCTTCAAATGATAATTAGCAATCATAATTTGTATTTAACAATTCGAAGTTCTGTATTTGACTATTACAAGTTCAGATCTTCAAATTATTATTTAAAATCTTAGTTGGAAATTAACAAATCTAAGTTGTGTAATTAACTATTACAAGTTCAGATCTTCAAGTTATAATTTGCAATCATAATTTGGAGTTATCAATTCTAAGTTCTGTATTTGACAATTACAAGTTCAGATGTTCAAGTTATAATTAGCAATCATAATTTGAATTTTACAATTCTAAGTTCTGTATTTGACTATTACAAGTTCAGATCTTCAAGTTATAATTTGCAATCATAATTTGAAGTTATCAATGCTAAGTTCTGTATTTGACAATTACAAGTTCAGATCTTCAGGTTATAATTTGAACTAATAATTTGTATTTTACTATTCGAAGTTCTGTATTTGACTATTACAAGTTCAGATCTTCAAATGATAATTTGCAATCATAATTTGAAGTTATCAATTCTAAGTTCTGTATTTGACAATTACAAGTTCAGATCTTCAAGTTATAATTAGCAATCATAATTTGTATTTAACAATTCGAAGTTCTGTATTTGTCTATTACAAGTTCAGATCTTCAAATTATTATTTACAATCTTAGTTTGAAATTAACAATTCGAAGTTCTGTATTTACTTATTACAAGTTCAGATCTTCAAGTTATAATTTGAAATTATAATTTATATTTAACAAATCTAAGTTCTGTAATTAACTATTACAAGTTCAGATCTTCAAGTTATAATTTGCAATCATAATTTGAAGTTATCAATTGTAAGTTCTGTATTTGACAATTACAAGTTCAGATGTTCAAGTTATAATTAGCAATCATAATTTGAATTTTACAATACTAAGTTCTGTATTAGACTATTACAAGTACAGATCTTCAAGTTATAATTTGCTATCATAATTAACAGTTATCAATTCTAAATCTGTATTTGACAGTTACAAGTTCAGATCATTAAGTTATAATTTGAAATAATAATTAGTATTTAAAAATTTAAGTTCTGTAATTCACTATTACAAGTTCAGATCTTCAAGTTATAATTTGCAATAATAATTAGAACTATCAATTTTAAGTTCTCTATTTGACAATTACAAGTTCAGATCTTCAAGGTATAATTAGCAATAATAATTTGAATTTTACAATTCTAAGTTCAGTATTTGACTATTACAGGTTCAGATCTTCAAGTTATAATTTGCAATCATAATTTGAAGTTATCAATTCTAAGTTCTGTATTTGACAATTACAAGTTCAGATCTTCTAGTTATAATTTGAACTAATAATTTGTATTTAACAATTCGAAGTTCTGTATTTGACAATTACAAGTTCAGATGTTCAAGTTATAATTAGCAATCATAATTTGAATTTTACAATTCTTAGTTCTGTATTTGACTATTACAAGTTCAGATCTTCAGGTTATAATTTGCACACATAATTAGAAGTTATCAATTCTAAGTTCTGTATTTGACAGTTACAAGTTCAGATCATTAAGTTATAATTTGAAATAATAATTATAATTTAACAAATTTAAGTTCTGTAATTCACTATTACAAGTTCAGATCTTCAAGTTATAATTTGCAATAATAATTAGAAGCTATCAATTTTAAGTTCTGTATTTGACAATTACAAGTTCAGATCTTCAAGATATAATTAGCAATCATAATTTGAATTTTACAATTCTAAGTTCTGTATTTGACTATTACAAGTTCAGATCTTCAAGTTATAATTTGCAATCATAATTAGAAGTTATCAATTCTAAGTTCTGTATTTGACAGTTACAAGTTCAGATCATTAAGTTATAATTTGAAATAATAATTAGTTTTTAACAAATTTAAGTTCTGTAATTCACTATTACAAGTTCAGATCTTCAAGTTATAATTTGCAATAATAATTAGAACTATCAATTTTAAGTTCTGTATCTGACAATTACAAGTTCAGATCTTCAAGGTATAATTAGCAATCATAATTTGAATTTTACAATTCTAAATTCAGTATTTGACTATTACAAGTTCAGATCTTCAAGTTATAATTTGCAATCATAATTTGAAGTTATCAATTCTAAGTTCTGTATTTGACAATTACAAGTTCAGATCTTCAAGTTATAATTTGAACTAATAATTTGTATTTAACAATTCGAAGTTCTGTATTTGACTATTACAAGTTCAGATCTTCAAATTATTATTTAAAATCTTAGTTGGAAATTAACAAATCTAAGTTGAGTAATTAACTATTACAAGTTCAGATCTTCAAGTTATAATTTGCATTCATAATTTGAATTTTACAATTCTAAGTTCTGTATTTGACTATTACAAGTTCAGATCTTCAAGTTATAATTTGCAATCATAATTTGAAGTTATCAATGCTAAGTTCTGTATTTGACAATTACAAGTTCAGATCTTCAAGTTATAATTTGAACTAATAATTTGTATATAACTATTCGAAGTTCTGTATTTGACTATTACAAGTTCAGATCTTCAAATGATAATTAGCAATCATAATTTGTATTTAACAATTCGAAGTTCTGTATTTGACTATTACAAGTTCAGATCTTCAAATTATTATTTAAAATCTTAGTTGGAAATTAACAAATCTAAGTTGTGTAATTAACTATTACAAGTTCAGATCTTCAAGTTATAATTTGCAATCATAATTTGGAGTTATCAATTCTAAGTTCTGTATTTGACAATTACAAGTTCAGATGTTCAAGTTATAATTAGCAATCATAATTTGAATTTTACAATTCTAAGTTCTGTATTTGACTATTACAAGTTCAGATCTTCAAGTTATAATTTGCAATCATAATTTGAAGTTATCAATGCTAAGTTCTGTATTTGACAATTACAAGTTCAGATCTTCAGGTTATAATTTGAACTAATAATTTGTATTTAACTATTCGAAGTTCTGTATTTGACTATTACAAGTTCAGATCTTCAAATGATAATTTGCAATCATAATTTGAAGTTATCAATTCTAAGTTCTGTATTTGACAATTACAAGTTCAGATCTTCAAGTTATAATTAGCAATCATAATTTGTATTTAACAATTCGAAGTTCTGTATTTGTCTATTACAAGTTCAGATCTTCAAATTATTATTTACAATCTTAGTTTAAAATTAACAATTCGAAGTTCTGTATTTACTTATTACAAGT
This sequence comes from Cantharis lateralis, assembly GCA_963170105.1. Classification (NCBI taxonomy): domain Eukaryota; kingdom Metazoa; phylum Arthropoda; class Insecta; order Coleoptera; family Cantharidae; genus Cantharis; species Cantharis lateralis. The sequence goes on along the minus strand of CAUJGK010000001.1, from coordinate 594,314 downwards.
TCAGATCTTCAAGTTATAATTTGAAATTATAATTTATATTTAACAAATCTAAGTTCTGTAATTAACTATTACAAGTTCAGATCTTCAAGTTATAATTTGCAATCATAATTTGAAGTTATCAATTGTAAGTTCTGTATTTGACAATTACAAGTTCAGATGTTCAAGTTATAATTAGCAATCATAATTTGAATTTTACAATACTAAGTTCTGTATTAGACTATTACAAGTACAGATCTTCAAGTTATAATTTGCTATCATAATTAACAGTTATCAATTCTAAGTTCTGTATTTGACAGTTACAAGTTCAGATCATTAAGTTATAATTTGAAATAATAATTAGTATTTAAAAATTTAAGTTCTGTAATTCACTATTACAAGTTCAGATCTTCAAGTTATAATTTGCAATAATAATTAGAACTATCAATTTTAAGTTCTCTATTTGACAATTACAAGTTCAGATCTTCAAGGTATAATTAGCAATAATAATTTGAATTTTACAATTCTAAGTTCAGTATTTGACTATTACAGGTTCAGATCCTCAAGTTATAATTTGCAATCATAATTTGAAGTTATCAATTCTAAGTTCTGTATTTGACAATTACAAGTTCAGATCTTCTAGTTATAATTTGAACTAATAATTTGTATTTAACAATTCGAAGTTCTGTAATTGACTATTACAAGTTCAGATCTTCAAATTATTATTTAAAATCTTAGTTGGAAATTAACAATTCGAAGTTCTGTATTTACTTATTACAAGTTCAGATCTTCAAGTTATAATTTGCAATCATAATTTGAAGTTATCAATTCTAAGATCTGTATTTGACAATTACAAGTTGAGATGTTCAAGTTATAATTAGCAATCATAATTTGAATTTTACAATTCTAAGTACTGTATTTGACTATTACAAGTTCAGATCTTCAAGTTATAATTTGCAATCATAATTGGAAGTTATCAATTCTAAGTTCTGTATTTGACAGTTACAAGTTCAGATCATTAAGTTATAAATTGAAATAATAATTAGTATTTAACAAATTTAAGTTCTGTAATTCACTATTACAAGTTCAGATCTTCAAGTTATAATTTGCAATAATAATTAGAAGCTATCAATTTTAAGTTCTGTATTTGGCAATCACAAGTTCAGATCTTCAAGATATAATTAGCAATCATAATTTGAATTTTACAATTCTAAGATCAGTATTTGACTATTACAAGTTCAGATCTTCAAGTTATAATTTGCAATCATAATTTAAAGTTATCAATTCTAAGTTCTCTATTTGACAATTACAAGTTCAGATCTTCAAGTTATAATTTGAACTAATAATTTGTATTTAACAATTCGAAGTTCTGTATTTAACTATTACAAGTTCAGATCTTCAAGTTATAATTTGCAATCATAATTTGAAGTTATCAATGCTAAGTTCTGTATTTGACAATTACAAGTTCAGATCTTCAAGTTATATTTGGAACTAATAATTTGTATTTAACTATTCGAAGTTTTGTATTTGACTATTACAAGTTCAGATCTTCAAATTATAATTTGCAATCATAATTTGAAGTTATCAATTCTTAGTTCTGTATTTGACAATTACAAGTTCAGATCTTCAAGTTATAATTAGCAATCATAATTTGTATTTAACAATTCGAAGTTCTGTATTTGACTATTACAAGTTCAGATCTTCAAATTATTATTTACAATCTTAGTTGGAATTAACAATTCGAAGTTCTGTATTTACTTATTACAAGTTCAGATCTTCAAGTTATAATTTGCAATCATAATTAGAAGTTATCAATTCTAAGTTCTGTATTTGACAGTTACAAGTTCAGATAATTAAGTTATAATTTGAAATAATTATTAGTATTTAACAAATTTAAGTTCTGTAATTCACTATTACAAGTTCAGATCTTCAAGTTATAATTTGCAATAATAATTAGAACTATCAATTTTAAGTTCTGTATTTGACAATTACAAGTTCAGATCTTCGAGGTATAATTAGCAATCATAATTTGAATTTTACAATTCTAAGTTCAGTATTTGACTATAACAAGTTCAGATCTTCAAGTTATAATTTGCAATAATAATTAGAACTATAAATTTTAAGTTCTGTATTTGATAATTACAAGTTCAGATCTTCAAGTTATAATTAGCAATCATAAATTGTATTTAACAATTCGAAGTTCTGTATTTGACTATAACAAGTTCAGATCTTCAAATTATTATTTACAATCTTAGTTTGAAATTAACAATTCGAAGTTCTGTATTTACTTATTACAAGTTCAGATCTTCAAGTTATAATTTGAAATTATAATTTATATTTAACAAATCTAAGTTCTGTAATTAACTATTACAAGTTCAAATCTTCAAGTTATAATTAGCAATCATAATTTGAATTTTACAATTCTAAGTTCTGTATTTGACTATTACAAGTTCAGATCTTCAAGTTATAATTTGCAATCATAATTTGAAGTTATCAATGCTAAGCTCTGTATTTGACAATTACAAGTTCAGATCTTCAAGTTATAATTAGCAATCATAATTTGTATTTAACAATTCGAAGTTCTGTATTTGACTATTACAAGTTCAGATCTTCAAATTATTATTTACAATCTTAGTTTGAAATTAACAATTCGAAGTTCTGTATTTACTTATTACAAGTTCAGATCTTCAAGTTATAATTTGTAATTATAATTTATATTTAACAAATCTAAGTTCTGTAATTAACTATTACAAGTTCAGATCTTCAAGTTATAATTTGCAATCATAATTTGAAGTTATCAATTCTAAGTTCTGTATTTGACAATTACAAGTTCAGATGTTCAAGTTATAATTAGCAATCATAATTTGAATTTTACAATTCTGAGTTCTGTATTTGACTATTACAAGTTCAGATCTACAAGTTATAATTTGCAATAATAATTTAAATTTTACAATTCTTAGTTCAGTATTTTATGATTACAAGTTCAGATCTTCAAGTTATAATTAGCAATCATAATTGCAATTTTACAATTCTAAGTTCTGTACTTGACTATTACAAGTTCAGATCTTCAAGTTATAATTTGCAATCATAATTTGGAGTTATCAATTCTAAGTTCTGTATTTGACAATTACAAGTTCAGATCTTCAAGTTATAATTTGAACTAATAATTTGTATTTTACTATTCGAAGTTCTGTATTTGACTATTACAAGTTCAGATCTTCAAATTATAATTTGCAATCATAATTTGAAGTTATCAATTCTAAGTTCTGTATTTGACAATTACAAGTTCAGATCTTCAAGTTATAATTAGCAATCATAATTTGTATTTAACAATTCGAAGTTCTGTATTTGACTATTACAAGTTCAGATCTTCAAATTATTATTTACAATCTTAATTTGAAATTAACAATTCGAAGTTCTGTATTTACTTATTACAAGTTCAGATCTTCAAGTTATAATTTGCAATCATAATTTGAAGTTATCAATTCTAAGTTCTGTATTTGACAATTACAAGTTCAGATCTTCAAGTTATAATTTGCAATCATAATTTGAAGTTATCAATTCTAAGTTCTGTATTTGACAATTACAAGTTCAGATCTTCTAATTATTATTTACAATCTTAGTTTGAAATTAACAATTCGAAGTTCTGTATTTACTTATTACAAGTTCAGATCTTCAAAATATAATTAGCAATCATAATTTGAATTTTACAATTCTAAGTTCAGTATTTGATGATTACAAGTTCAGATCTTCAAATTATTATTTACAATCTTAGTTTGAAATTAACAATTCGAAGTTCTGTATTTACTTATTACACGTTCAGATCTTCAAGTGATAATTTGAAATTATAATTTATATTTAACAAATCTAAGTTCTGTAATTAACTATTACAAGTTCAGATCTTCAAGTTATAATTTGCAATCATAATTTGAAGTTATCAATTCTAAGTTCTGTATTTGACAATTACAAGTTGAGATGTTCAAGTTATAATTAGCAATCATAATTTGAATTTTACAATTCTAAGTACTGTATTTGACTATTACAAGTTCAGATCTTCAAGTTATAATTTGCAATCATAATTAGAAGTTATCAATTCTAAGTTCTGTATTTGACAGTTACAAGTTCAGATCATTAAGTTATAAATTGAAATAATAATTAGTATTTAACAAATTTAAGTTCTGTAATTCACTATTACAAGTTCAGATCTTCAAGTTATAATTTGCAATAATAATTAGAAGCTATCAATTTTAAGTTCTGTATTTGACAATCACAAGTTCAGATCTTCAAGATATAATTAGCAATCATAATTTGAATTTTACAATTCTAAGATCAGTATTTGACTATTACAAGTTCAGATCTTCAAGTTATAATTTGCAATCATAATTTAAAGTTATCAATTCTAAGTTCTGTATTTGACAATTACAAGTTCAGATCTTCAAGTTATAATTTGAACTAATAATTTGTATTTAACAATTCGAAGTTCTGTATTTAACTATTACAAGTTCAGATCTTCAAGTTATAATTTGCAATCATAATTTGAAGTTATCAATGCTAAGTTCTGTATTTGACAATTACAAGTTCAGATCTTCAAGTTATAATTGGAACTAATAATTTGTATTTAACTATTCGAAGTTTTGTATTTGACTATTACAAGTTCAGATCTTCAAATTATAATTTGCGATCATAATTTGAAGTTATCAATTCTTAGTTCTGTATTTGACAATTACAAGTTCAGATCTTCAAGTTATAATTAGCAATCATAATTTGTATTTAACAATTCGAAGTTCTGTATTTGACTATTACAAGTTCAGATCTTCAAATTATTATTTACAATCTTAGTTGGAATTAACAATTCGAAGTTCTGTATTTACTTATTACAAGTTCAGATCTTCAAGTTATAATTTGCAATCATAATTTGAAGTTATCAATTCTAAGCTCTGTATTTGACAATTACAAGTTCAGATCTTCAAGTTATAATTTGCAATCATAATTTGAAGTTATCAATTCTAAGTTCTGTATTTGACAATTACAAGTTCAGATCTTATAATTATTATTTACAATCTTAGTTTGAAATTAACAATTCGAAGTTCTGTATTTACTTATTACAAGTTCAGATCTTCAAAATATAATTAGCAATCATAATTTGAATTTTACAATTCTAAGTTCAGTATTTGACTATTACAAGTTCAGATTTTCAAGTTATAATTTGCAATCATAATTAGAAGTTATCAATTCTAAGTTCTGTATTTGACAGTTACAAGTTCAGATCATTAAGTTATAGTCGACGGGATGTGGAGGGGCGCCGACTGCATTATATAATAGCGTTAAGAAGTGTATTAGTATTAGTCGCATTCATTAGTCGTATTAGAAATGTAGATTTTTGTACGTTTTAAAAAATAATTAAATAAAATTATGTTCTTTTATTTTCAACTTAGTTATTTTTATTAAATTCAATTAAGACGTAGTAGTGAGAGCGAGTCCTACTACAGTTTCAGAAGTGGGATATACCGTATGTGATATACCGCAAAACCTTTATGATATAAAAAATTTATGTTAGTGAATGATAAATTTATGTGTTATTAAAAAACTGCCCAATTATGGAAAATTTAGGACAGATTGATTTTGTGAAACAGAACATCAAGACCGCGTCAGTGAAAGTAATTAGGGCTTTTCACAAATTAATTTATGGGAACGACGGCGACCGGAAAAATCGCCAACGGTTACGCGAGTTTAGTGGCTTCGAATTTGAGGAAGGTACACAGGAATTTAATGAGAAGGTCGACGAAGTTTCTGCAATGTTACTCGGCGATTTAACTTCGATTTGCAACATTTTAAATATTGATTATGTCGGAACCATAATACAAATTAGTGTAAGACTTTGCAAAGCGTTAAGTGACATACAATCACTTCAACAACCCGAAGATGAATTAGAACAAGATGATTCGGAATTAGAAGACAACGTTAGTGTTAACGATGATGAGGCCACATCGAATGCATCAACAAGATTAGTGGTACCTAAATTTACAATATCCTTTAAGGACGTGGAAGAAACTATCCGTCCTTTCAATGGGGAAGATAACTACCCTATTGAAAAATGGTTAACGGACTTCGAAGAAAATGCAATTCTTTATGGTTGGAGCGAACTGCAAAAACTTATTTTCGCTAAAAAATCCTTAAAAGGGATTGCAACATTATTTGTTAGGAGCGAAGAAGGAGCAACTTCGTGGAAAAAATTAAAGGAAGTATTATTAGATGAATTTGCAAAAAAGATAAATGGAGCGGAACTCCATCAAATGTTATCTAAGCGAAAGAAAAGAAAAGAAGAGTCTCCACAAGAATATTTCCTAATTATGAAAGAAATTTCCAACAGAGGGAAAATTGACGACGAAGCTTTAATGCAATACGTCATCGACGGATTGCCTGAAGATTCAACAAATTGCAAAACAATGTTATATGGAGCGAAAAATTTAAGGGAATTTAGAGAGAAACTTATTGTTTACAAGAAAATTTATTCGAAAATCATACAGCCACAGTATTCAAGGAACGGCTTTGTGAAAAGTGAACCGGGACAGTCCAGTGCCGAGTCGAGTAGTGCGAAAAGTTCTAAAAAATTAGTGAAAAGTGAAGTGCAGGAAACATTAAGGTGCTTTAATTGCAACAATTTGGGTCATTATGCGTCAGTATGCAAACAACCGAAACGAGAGAGAGGCTCTTGTTATGTCTGCGGAAGCAAGGATCATATAAAAACCGATTGTCCGAAGATTAAAACGGAATCAACAGCTTTAGTGGTAGAGCAACGTAAGCATTCTTTAATACCATGTTATGAAATTTTAGCAAAATTAAGTAAATGTGACTCTTATGTAAACGCTGTTATCGATACAGGGAGTCCAGTTTCATTATTAGTAGAAAAAGTAATTCCAGCGAATGTTGTTATTGAACCTTATGTAAATCAACTACAATTTCAGGGAATTAACAAAAGTAAAATTAATATTATTGGTCAATTGAAACAAACAGTTGAAGCAGAAAATTGTAACGTCGAAATAAATTTTTATGTTGTGTCACCAGACACCATGAGTTTTGAATGTTTACTAGGAAGAGATTTTGTTGCCGATAAGAGTATCGATATAATTTTTGAAAATCCTGTAAAAATTAAAAGTAGGGTGTCTGTAAACAATTTAGAAATTCAGGAAATCTTAAGTATAAATGTAGATCAATCTGATTTAATTGATTCTTTAGATGTTAACGAGAACATCGATTGGAAATATCAAAATGACGTTAGGGAAATTATTGATCAGTATTATGTAAAGGCTGAGAGGCCTAGGGAACCAGTTACAAATTTAGAAATGAAATTAATTGTTAAAGCGAATCATCAACCATTTTATCGTAATCCTAGACGACTTTCTTACAACGAAAAAGAAGCGGTTAGCGTTATTATTGACGATCTACAGGAGCGTGGTATAATTAGACCAAGCGATTCACAGTACAGTAGTCCCATTGTATTGGTAAAAAAGAAGTCGGGTGACCTTCGAATGGCAGTTGATTTCCGCGAGCTTAATAAAATTACGTTACGTGATAATTTTCCGATTCCTAGAATCGACGACCAAGTCGACAGTTTGCGTGGCAAAGTTTATTTTACAAGGCTTGACATGAAAGATGCATTTCATCATATTCAGTTACATAAAGATTCAATTCAGTACACCTCATTTAGCACTTTTATGGGTCAATTTGAATATACAAAACTTCCTTTTGGACTTACAAACGGTCCATCTTTTTTTATGCGTTTTATTAATTCAGCATTTAGGGAATTATTAGCTGCAAACAGTATTAAGATTTACTTAGATGATATACTTATAGCCACCCAGACAATAACAGAAAATTTAAATATTTTAATAGATGTGTTAAACGTTTTAGTTTCAAATAGATTAGAATTGAAGTTGGCAAAATGTACGTTTTTACAAACGGAAATAAATTATTTGGGTTATTTAATTAATGAAAATGGAATACGTCCAACTACTGAAAATATTAGCGCCGTGGTGGAATATCCGATTCCAACTAATTTTAAGCAACTACACAGTTTCTTAGGACTTATATCATATTTTAGAAAGTTCATTCACAATTTCGCAAATATTGCTAAACCCTTGTATGACCTATTAAAAACCAAAGTAGAATTCAAATGGAGTAATCAGGAATTATTAAGTTTTGAGAATTTAAAGCAAATGTTAGCATCTGAACCTTTATTAGCTATTTATTCTCCTAAAGCAGAAACCGAATTGCACTGTGATGCAAGTTCTTCTGGATTTGGTTCAATTTTGATGCAAAAACAACCAAACGGGAAATTTCACCCAATTAGTTATTTTAGTAAGCGCACTTCTGAGGCGGAATCAAAATATCATAGTTTTGAATTAGAAGCACTCGCTATAATTTATTCGTTAGAACGATTTAGGGTGTATATACAGGGAATTCCGTTTAAGATCATAACCGATTGTAACAGTTTAAAACAAACGTTAGAGAAAAAAGAGGTTAATCCAAGAATCTTGAGATGGTCACTAATTTTATTAAATTACGATTACACGTTAGAGCATAGGTCAAGTGAAAGAATGCGACATGCAGACGCTTTAAGTCGTCAAAATAGCATTTTTATTATCTCAGAAAATAGTTTAGAAAGAAATTTGTCAATTTTGCAAGGTGTTGATAAGAAAATTCAAGAACTTAAAATTAAATTACAAAAACAAAACGACAAGTATTTTGAAATGAGTAACGGATTAGTTTACAGGAAACATAAAGAACGGTTGTTATTCTATGTCCCTGAAAGTATGGAAAATTCTATAATTAGCAATAGTCACGAAGCAATAGGTCATCAAGCTGTAGACAAAACATTAGAATACATATTACGAACGTATTGGTTTCCGGCGACTAGGCAGAAAGTTTATTTATTTATTCAAAATTGTTTAAAGTGCATAACTTTTTCTGGTAATCAGAATAAAGTTGAGGGGAAATTACATGTGATTGATAAGGGAAAGATTCCATTTCAATGCATACATATAGACCATTATGGGCCCCTTGAAAGATCTAGGTATAACAAAAAATATGTCTTTGAAATAATTGACGCATTTACGAAATTCGTTAAATTTTATGTTACTAAAAGTACAGATACCGATGAGGTCATAAAACATTTAAAAAGTTATTTTACGACTTACAGTAAACCATTACGAATTATATCCGACCGTGGTAGTGCATTTACGTCAAAGAAATTTGAGGAATTTATGCAGCAGGAAGGAATTAAGCATGTATTAATTGCAACCGGAACGCCACATGCTAACGGTCAGATTGAAAGAATTAATAGATCTTTAACTCCTATTTTAGCAAAATTATGTAAGTCACCAAAAGAATGGGATCGCGCGATTACGGATGTGGAATTCGCAATTAACAATTCGGTAAATCGAGCAACGGGAGAAACCCCATCCCGATTATTATTTGGGATCAATCAGTTAGGTTCGATAAGTGACAACTTACGAATTGAATTAGAATCATTCGATACGATTGAAAGAGATCTTGTAAACCTTAGGGAAGGTGCAGTTAAACAGATTGAGTCGGCAAATAAGTATAATGAATTGTACTACAATCACAAGCACAAAACCCCGACTAATTATAACCTAGGCGATTATGTTGTTATTAGAAATGTGGATGTAACTCCTGGTATTAATAAAAAATTATTGCCACGTTATAGAGGTCCGTATGTTATCAAAAAAATTTTGGATCATGATCGTTATGTAATATCTGACCCCGAAGGTCAACAGTTAACTCAACTGCCATATGAAGGTGTTTGCTCACCCGAAAATATGAAACCTTGGTTACCCGAAGTAACTAAAACTTAATTTCTTAATTATTGTAATTATTATTCATGTATTTTATTTTTAGTTTTAAAAAATTGTATTTGTTAGTTTTAAGAAAAATAATAATCTTTGTAATCCTAGAATTAAGCATTTCATTAATATTAATTATTGATTGGGGACAATCAAAGTCAGGATTGCCGAATTATAGTCGACGGGATGTGGAGGGGCGCCGACTGCATTATATAATAGCGTTAAGAAGTGTATTAGTATTAGTCGCATTCATTAGTCGTATTAGAAATGTAGATTTTTGTACGTTTTAAAAAATAATTAAATAAAATTATGTTCTTTTATTTTCAACTTAGTTATTTTTATTAAATTCAATTAAGACGTAGTAGTGAGAGCGAGTCCTACTACAAAGTTATAATTTGAAATAATAATTAGTTTTTAACAAATTTAAGTTCTGTAATTCACTATTACAAGTTCAGATCTTCAAGTTATAATTTGCAATCATAATTTGAAGTTATCAATTCTAAGTTCTGTATTTGACAATTACAAGTTGAGATGTTCAAGTTATAATTAGCAATCATAATTTGAATTTTACAATTCTAAGTACTGTATTTGACTATTACAAGTTCAGATCTTCAAGTTATAATTTGCAATCATAATTAGAAGTTATCAATTCTAAGTTCTGTATTTGACAGTTACAAGTTCAGATCTTCAAGTTATAATTTGAACTAATAATTTGTATTTAACTATTCGAAGTTCTGTATTTGACTATTACAAGTTTAGATCTTCTAATTATAATTTGCAATCATAATTTGAAGTTATCAATTCTAAGTTCTGTATTTGACAATTACAAGTTCAGATCTTCAAGTTATAATTAGCAATCATAATTTGTATTTAACAATTCGAAGTTCTGTATTTGACTATTACAAGTTCAGATCTTCAAATTATTATTTACAATCTTAGTTTGAAATTAACAATTCGAAGTTCTGTATTTACTTATTACAAGTTCAGATCTTCAAGTTATAATTTGTAATTATAATTTATATTTAACAAATCTAAGTTCTGTAATTAACTATTACAAGTTCAGATCTTCAAGTTATAATTTGCAATCATAATTTGAAGTTATCAATTCTAAGTTCTGTATTTGACAATTACAAGTTCAGATGTTCAAGTTATAATTAGCAATCATAATTTGAATTTTACAATTCTGAGTTCTGTATTTGACTATTACAAGTTCAGATCTACAAGTTATAATTTGCAATAATAATTTAAATTTTACAATTCTTAGTTCAGTATTTTATGATTACAAGTTCAGATCTTCAAGTTATAATTAGCAATCATAATTGCAATTTTACAATTCTAAGTTCTGTACTTGACTATTACAAGTTCAGATCTTCAAGTTATAATTTGCAATCATAATTTGAAGTTATCAATGCTAAGTTCTGTATTTGACAATTACAAGTTCAGATCTTCAAGTTATAATTTGAACTAATAATTTGTATTTTACTATTCGAAGTTCTGTATTTGACTATTACAAGTTCAGATCTTCAAATTATAATTTGCAATCATAATTTGAAGTTATCAATTCTAAGTTCTGTATTTGACAATTACAAGTTCAGATCTTCAAGTTATAATTAGCAATCATAATTTGTATTTAACAATTCGAAGTTCTGTATTTGACTATTACAAGTTCAGATCTTCAAATTATTATTTACAATCTTAATTTGAAATTAACAATTCGAAGTTCTGTATTTACTTATTACAAGTTCAGATCTTCAAGTTATAATTTGCAATCATAATTTGAAGTTATCAATTCTAAGTTCTGTATTTGACAATTACAAGTTCAGATCTTCAAGTTATAATTTGCAATCATAATTTGAAGTTATCAATTCTAAGTTCTGTATTTGACAATTACAAGTTCAGATCTTCTAATTATTATTTACAATCTTAGTTTGAAATTAACAATTCGAAGTTCTGTATTTACTTATTACAAGTTCAGATCTTCAAAATATAATTAGCAATCATAATTTGAATTTTACAATTCTTAGTTCAGTATTTGATGATTACAAGTTCAGATCTTCAAATTATTATTTACAATCTTAGTTTGAAATTAACAATTCGAAGTTCTGTATTTACTTATTACACGTTCAGATCTTCAAGTGATAATTTGAAATTATAATTTATATTTAACAAATCTAAGTTCTGTAATTAACTATTACAAGTTCAGATCTTCAAGTTATAATTTGCAATCATAATTTGAAGTTATCAATTCTAAGTTCTGTATTTGACAATTACAAGTTGAGATGTTCAAGTTATAATTAGCAATCATAATTTGAATTTTACAATTCTAAGTACTGTATTTGACTATTACAAGTTCAGATCTTCAAGTTATAATTTGCAATCATAATTAGAAGTTATCAATTCTAAGTTCTGTATTTGACAGTTACAAGTTCAGATCATTAAGTTATAAATTGAAATAATAATTAGTATTTAACAAATTTAAGTTCTGTAATTCACTATTACAAGTTCAGATCTTCAAGTTATAATTTGCAATAATAATTTGAAACTGTCAATTTTAAGTTCTGTATTTGACAATCACAAGTTCAGATCTTCAAGATATAATTAGCAATCATAATTTGAATTTTACAATTCTAAGATCAGTATTTGACTATTACAAGTTCAGATCTTCAAGTTATAATTTGCAATCATAATTTAAAGTTATCAATTCTAAGTTCTGTATTTGACAATTACAAGTTCAGATCTTCAAGTTATAATTTGAACTAATAATTTGTATTTAACAATTCGAAGTTCTGTATTTAACTATTACAAGTTCAGATCTTCAAGTTATAATTTGCAATCATAATTTGAAGTTATCAATGCTAAGTTCTGTATTTGACAATTACAAGTTCAGATCTTCAAGTTATAATTGGAACTAATAATTTGTATTTAACTATTCGAAGTTTTGTATTTGACTATTACAAGTTCAGATCTTCAAATTATAATTTGCGATCATAATTTGAAGTTATCAATTCTTAGTTCTGTATATGACAATTACAAGTTCAGATCTTCAAGTTATAATTAGCAATCATAATTTGTATTTAACAATTCGAAGTTCTGTATTTGACTAAGTATTACAAGTTCAGATTTTCAAATTATTATTTACAATCTTAGTTGGAATTAACAATTCGAAGTTCTGTATTTACTTATTACAAGTTCAGATCTTCAAGTTATAATTTGCAATCATAATTTGAAGTTATCAATTCTAAGCTCTGTATTTGACAATTACAAGTTCAGATCTTCAAGTTATAATTTGCAATCATAATTTGAAGTTATCAATTCTAAGTTCTGTATTTGACAATTACAAGTTCAGATCTTATAATTATTATTTACAATCTTAGTTTGAAATTAACAATTCGAAGTTCTGTATTTACTTATTACAAGTTCAGATCTTCAAAATATAATTAGCAATCATAATTTGAATTTTACAATTCTAAGTTCAGTATTTGACTATTACAAGTTCAGATTTTCAAGTTATAATTTGCAATCATAATTAGAAGTTATCAATTCTAAGTTCTGTATTTGACAGTTACAAGTTCAGATCATTAAGTTATAATTTGAAATAATAATTAGTTTTTAACAAATTTAAGTTCTGTAATTCACTATTACAAGTTCAGATCTTCAAGTTATAATTTGCAATCATAATTTGAAGTTATCAATTCTAAGTTCTGTATTTGACAATTACAAGTTCAGATCTTCAAGTTATAATTTGAGCTAATAATTTGTATTTAACAATTCGAAGTTCGGTATTTGACAATTACAAGTTCATATCTTCAAGTTATAATTAGCAATCATAATTAGTATTTAACAATTCGAAGTTCTGTATTTGATTATTACAAGTTCAGATCTTCAAATTATTATTTACAATCTTAGTTTGAAATTAACAATTTGAAGTTCTGTATTTACTTATTACAAGTTCAGATCTTCAAGTTATAATTTGCAATCATAATTTGAAGTTATCAATTCTAAGTTCTGTATTTGACAATTACAAGTTCAGATCTTCTAATTATTATTTACAATCTTAGTTTTAAATTAACAAATCGAAGTTCTGTATTTACTTATTACAAGTTCAGATCTTCAAAATATAATTAGCAATCATAATTTGAAGTTATCAATTCTAAGTTCTGTATTTGACAATTACAAGTTCAGATCTTCTAATTATTATTTACAATCTTAGTTTTAAATTAACAATTCGAAGTTCTGAATTTACTTATTACAAGTTCAGATCTTCAAAATATAATTAGCAATCATAATTTGAATTTTACAATTCTAAGTTCAGTATTTGACTATTACAAGTTCAGATTTTCAAGTTATAATTTGCAATCATAATTAGAAGTTATCAATTCTAAGTTCTGTATTTGACAGTTACAAGTTCAGATCATTAAGTTATAATTTGAAATAATAATTAGTTTTTAACAAATTTAAGTTCTGTAATTCACTATTACAAGTTCAGATCTTCAAGTTATAATTTGCAATAATAATTAGAACTATCAATTTTTAGTTCTGTATCTGACAATTACAAGTTCAGATCTTCAAGGTATAATTTGTAATCATAATTTGAAGTTATCAATGCTAAGTTCTGTATTTGACAATTACAAGTTCAGATCTTCAAGTTATAATTTGAACTAATAATATGTATTTAACTATTCGAAGTTCTGTATTTACTATTACAAGTTCAGATCTTCAAGTTATAATTTGCAATCATAATTTGAAGTTATCAATTCTAAGTTCTGTATTTGACAATTACAAGTTCAGATCTTCAAGTTATAATTTGAACTAATAATTTGTATTTAACAATTCGAAGTTCTGTATTTGACTATTACAAGTTCAGATCTTCAAGTTATAATTTGCAATCATAATTTGAAGTTATCAATGCTAAGTTCTGTATTTGACAATTACAAGTTCAGATCTTCAAGTTATAATTTGAACTAATAATTTGTATGTAACTATTCGAAGTTCTGTATTTGACAATTACAAGTTCAGATCTTCAAGTTATAATTTGAACTAATAATTTGTATTTAACTATTCGAAGTTCTGTATTTGACTATTACAAGTTCAGATCTTCAAGTTATAATTTGCCATCATAATTTGAAGTTATCAATTCTAAGTTCTGTATTTGACAATTACAAGTTCAGATCTTCAAGTTATAATTTGAACTAATAATTTGTATTTAACAATTCGAAGTTCTGTATTTGACTATTACAAGTTCAGATCTTCAAGTTATAATTTGCAATCATAATTTGAAGTTATCAATGCTAAGTTCTGTATTTGACAATTACAAGTTCAGATCTTCAAGTTATAATTTGAACTAATAATTTGTATGTAACTATTCGAAGTTCTGTATTTGACTATTACAAGTTCAGATCTTCAAATTATAATTTGCAATCATAATTTGAAATTATCAATTCTAAGTTCTGTATTTGACAATTACAAGTTCAGATCTTCAAGTTATAATTAGCAATCATAATTAGTATTTAACAATTCGAAGTTCTGTATTTGACTATTACAAGTTCAGATCTTCAAATTATTATTTACAATCTTAGTTTGAAATTAACAATTCGAAGTTCTGTATTTACTTATTACAAGTTCAGATCTTCAAGTTATAATTTGCAATCATAATTTGAAGCTATCAATTCTAAGCTCTGTATTTGACAATTACAAGTTCAGATCTTCAAGTTATAATTTGCAATCATAATTTGAAATTATCAATTCTAAGTTCTGTATTTGACAATTACAAGTTCAGATCTTCAAGTTATAATTTGCAATCATAATTTGAAGTTATCAATTCTAAGTTCTGTATTTGACAATTACAAGTTCAGATCTACAAGTTATAATTTGAACTAATAATTTGTATTTAACAATTCGAAGTTCTGTATTTGACTATTACAAGTTCAGATCTTCAAATTATTATTTAAAATCTTAGTTGGAAATTAACAAATCTAAGTTGTGTAATTAACTATTACAAGTTCAGATCTTCAAGTTATAATTTGCAATCATATTTTGGAGTTATCAATTCTAAGTTCTGTATTTGACAATTACAAGTTCAGATGTTCAAGTTATAATTAGCAATCATAATTTGAATTTTACAATTCTAAGTTCTGTATTTGACTATTACAAGTTCAGATCTACAAGTTATAATTTGCAATCATAATTTGAAGTTATCAATGCTAAGTTCTGTATTTGACAATTACAAGTTCAGATCTTCAAGTTATAATTTGAACTAATAATTTGTATTTAACTATTCGAAGTTCTGTATTTGACTATTACAAGTTCAGATCTTCAAATGATAATTTGCAATCATAATTTGAAGTTATCAATTCTAAGTTCTGTATTTGACAATTACAAGTTCAGATCTTCAAGTTA
Organism: Cantharis lateralis; assembly: GCA_963170105.1. Taxonomy (NCBI): domain Eukaryota; kingdom Metazoa; phylum Arthropoda; class Insecta; order Coleoptera; family Cantharidae; genus Cantharis; species Cantharis lateralis. Next base: position 578,079 of record CAUJGK010000001.1, on the reverse strand, counting down.
TAATTTGAAATTATAATTTATATTTAACAAATCTAAGTTCTGTAATTAACTATTACAAGTTCAGATCTTCAAGTTATAATTTGCAATCATAATTTGAAGTTATCAATTCTAAGTTCTGTATTTGACAATTACAAGTTCAGATGTTCAAGTTATAATTAGCAATCATAATTTGAATTTTACAATACTAAGTTCTGTATTTGACTATTACAAGTACAGATCTTCAAGTTATAATTTGCTATCATAATTAACAGTTATCAATTCTAAGTTCTGTATTTGACAGTTACAAGTTCAGATCATTAAGTTATAATTTGAAATAATAATTAGTATTTAAAAATTTAAGTTCTGTAATTCACTATTACAAATTCAGATCTTCAAGTTATAATTTGCAATAATAATTAGAACTATCAATTTTAAGTTCTCTATTTGACAATTACAAGTTCAGATCTTCAAGGTATAATTAGCAATAATAATTTGAATTTTACAATTTTAAGTTCAGTATTTGACTATTACAGGTTCAGATCTTCAAGTTATAATTTGCAATCATAATTTGAAGTTATCAATTCTAAGTTCTGTATTTGACAATTACAAGTTCAGATCTTCTAGTTATAATTTGAACTAATAATTTGTATTTAACAATTCGAAGTTCTGTAATTGACTATTACAAGTTCAGATCTTCAAATTATTATTTAAAATCTTAGTTGGAAATTAACAATTCGAAGTTCTGTATTTACTTATTACAAGTTCAGACCTTCAAGTTATAATTTGCAATCATAATTTGAAGTTATCAATTCTAAGTTCTGTATTTGACAATTACAAGTTCAGATCTTCAAGTTATAATTTGCAATCATAATTAGAAGTTATCAATTCTAAGTTCTGTATTTGACAGTTACAAGTTCAGATAATTAAGTTATAATTTGAAATAATTATTAGTATTTAACAAATTTAAGTTCTGTAATTCACTATTACAAGTTCAGATCTTCAAGTTATAATTTGCAATAATAATTAGAACTATCAATTTTAAGTTCTGTATTTGACAATTACAAGTTCAGATCTTCGAGGTATAATTAGCAATCATAATTTGAATTTTACAATTCTAAGTTCAGTATTTGACTATAACAAGTTCAGAACTTCAAGTTATAATTTGCAATCATAATTTGAAGTTATCAATTCTAAGTTCTGTATTTGACAATTACAAGTTCAGATTTTCAAGTTATAATTTCAACTAATAATTTGTATTTAACAAGTCGAAGTTCTGTATTTGACTATTACAAGTTCAGATCTTCAAATTATTATTTAAAATCTTAGTTGGAAATTAACAATTCGAAGTTCTGTATTTACTTATTACAAGTTCAGATCTTCAAGTTATAATTAGCAATCATAATTTGTATTTAACAATTCGAAGTTCTGTATTTGTCTATTACAAGTTCAGATCTTCAAATTATTATTTACAATCTTAGTTTGAAATTAACAATTAGAAGTTCTGTATTTACTTATTACAAGTTCAGTTCTTCAAGTTATAATTTGAAATTATAATTTATATTTAACAAATATAAGTTCTGTAATTAACTATTACAAGTTCAGATCTTCTAGTTATAATTTGCAATCATAATTTGAAGTTATCAATTCTAAGTTCTGTATTTGACAATTACAAGTTCAGATGTTCAAGTTATAATTAGCAAACATAATTTGAATTTTACAATACTAAGTTCTGTATTTGACTATTACAAGTACAGATCTTCAAGTTATAATTTGCAATCATAATTAGAAGTTATCAATTCTAAGTTCTGTATTTGACAGTTACAAGTTCAGATCATTAAGTTATAATTTGAAATAATTATTAGTATTTAACAAATTTAAGTTCTGTAATTCACTATTACTAGTTCAGATCTTCAAGTTATAATTTGCAATAATAATTAGAACTATAAATTTTAAGTTCTGTATTTGATAATTACAAGTTCAGATCTTCAAGTTATAATTAGCAATCATAAATTGTATTTAACAATTCGAAGTTCTGTATTTGACTATAACAAGTTCAGATCTTCAAATTATTATTTACAATCTTAGTTTGAAATTAACAATTCGAAGTTCTGTATTTACTTATTACAAGTTCAGATCTTCAAGTTATAATTTGAAATTATAATTTATATTTAACAAATCTAAGTTCTGTAATTAACTATTACAAGTTCAGATCTTCAAGTTATAATTAGCAGTCATAATTTGAATTTTACAATTCTAAGTTCTGTATTTGACTATTACAAGTTCAGATCTTCAAGTTATAATTTGCAATCATAATTTGAAGTTATCAATGCTAAGCTCTGTATTTGACAATTACAAGTTCAGATCTTCAAGTTATAATTTGAACTAATAATTTGTATTTAACTATTCGAAGTTCTGTATTTGACTATTACAAGTTTAGATCTTCTAATTATAAATTGCAATCATAATTTGAAGTTATCAATTCTAAGTTCTGTATTTGACAATTACAAGTTCAGATCTTCAAGTTATAATTAGCAATCATAATTTGTATTTAACAATTCGAAGTTCTGTATTTGACTATTACAAGTTCAGATCTTCAAATTATTATTTACAATCTTAGTTTGAAATTAACAATTCGAAGTTCTGTATTTACTTATTACAAGTTCAGATCTTCAAGTTATAATTTGCAACCATAATTTGAGGTTATCAATTCTAAGTTCTGTATTTGACAATTACAAGTTCAGATGTTCAAGTTATAATTAGCAATCATAATTTGAATTTTACAATTCTGAGTTCTGTATTTGACTATTACAAGTTCAGATCTACAAGTTATAATTTGCAATAATAATTTAAATTTTACAATTCTTAGTTCAGTATTTTATGATTACAAGTTCAGATCTTCAAGTTATAATTAGCAATCATAATTGCAATTTTACAATTCTAAGTTCTGTACTTGACTATTACAAGTTCAGATCTTCAAGTTATAATTTGCAAACATAATTTGAAGTTATCAATGCTAAGTTCTGTATTTGACAATTACAAGTTCAGATCTTCAAGTTATAATTTGAACTAATAATTTGTATTTAACTATTCGAAGTTCTGTATTTGACTATTACAAGTTCAGATCTTCAAATTATAATTTGCAATCATAATTTGAAGTTTTCAATTCTAAGTTCTGTATTTGACAATTACAAGTTCAGATCTTCAAGTTATAATTTGAACTAATAATTTGTATTTAACAATTCGAAGTTCTGTATTTGACTATTACAAGTTCAGATCTTCAAATTATTATTTACAATCTTAATTTGAAATTAACAATTCGAAGTTCTGTATTTACTTATTTCAAGTTCAGATCTTCAAGTTATAATTTGCAATCATAATTTGAAGTTATCAATTCTAAGTTCTGTATTTGACAATTACAAGTTCAGATCTTCAAGTTATAATTTGCAATCATAATTTGAAGTTATCAATTCTAAGTTCTGTATTTGACAATTACAAGTTCAGATCTTCAAGTTATAATTAGCAATAATAATTAGTATTTAACAATTCGAAGTTCTGTATTTGACTATTACAAGTTCAGATCCTCAAATTATTATTTACAATCTTAGTGTGAATTTTACAATTCTAAGATCAGTATTTGACTATTACAAGTTCAGATCTTCAAATTATAATTTGCGATCATAATTTGAAGTTATCAATTCTTAGTTCTGTATTTGACAATTACAAGTTCAGATCTTCAAGTTATAATTAGCAACCATAATTTGTATTTAACAATTCGAAGTTCTGTATTTGACTATTACAAGTTCAGATCTTCAAATTATTATTTACAATCTTAGTTGGAATTAACAATTCGAAGTTCTGTATTTACTTATTACAAGTTCAGATCTTCAAGTTATAATTTGCAATCATAATTTGAAGTTATCAATTCTAAGCTCTGTATTTGACAATTACAAGTTCAGATCTTCAAGTTATAATTTGCAATCATAATTTGAAGTTATCAATTCTAAGTTCTGTATTTGACAATTACAAGTTCAGATCTTATAATTATTATTTACAATCTTAGTTTGAAATTAACAATTCGAAGTTCTGTATTTACTTATTACAAGTTCAGATCTTCAAAATATAATTAGCAATCATAATTTGAATTTTACAATTCTAAGTTCAGTATTTGACTATTACAAGTTCAGATTTTCAAGTTATAATTTGCAATCATAATTAGAAGTTATCAATTCTAAGTTCTGTATTTGAAGTTACAAGTTCAGATCATTAAGTTATAATTTAAAATAATAATTAGTTTTTAACAAATTTAAGTTCTGTAATTCACTATTACAAGTTCAGATCTTCAAGTTATAATTTGCAATAATAATTAGAACTATCAATTTTAAGTTCTGTATCTGACAATTACAAGTTCAGATCTTCAAGGTATAATTTGCAATCATAATTTGAAGTTATCAATGCTAAGTTCTGTATTTGACAATTACAAGTTCAGATCTTCAAGTTATAATTTGAACTAATAATTTGTATTTAACTATTCGAAGTTCTGTATTTGACTATTACAAGTTCAGATCTTCAAGTTATAATTTGCAATCATAATTTGAAGTTATCAATTCTAAGTTCTGTATTTGACAATTACAAGTTCAGATCTTCAAGTTATAATTTGAACTAATAATTTGTATTTAACAATTCGAAGTTCTGTATTTGACTATTACAAGTTCAGATCTTCAAGTTATAATTTGCAATCATAATTTGAAGTTATCAATGCTAAGTTCTGTATTTGACAATTACATGTTCAGATCTTCAAGTTATAATTTGAACTAATAATTTGTATGTAACTATTCGAAGTTCTGTATTTGACTATTACAAGTTCAGATCTTCAAATTATAATTTGCAATCATAATTTGAAATTATCAATTCTAAGTTCTGTATTTGACAATTACAAGTTCAGATCTTCAAGTTATAATTAGCAATCATAATTAGTATTTAACAATTCGAAGTTCTGTATTTGACTATTACAAGTTCAGATCTTCAAATTATTATTTACAATCTTAGTTTGAAATTAACAATTCGAAGTTCTGTATTTACTTATTACAAGTTCAGATCTTCAAGTTATAATTTGCAATCATAATTTGAAGCTATCAATTCTAAGCTCTGTATTTGACAATTACAAGTTCAGATCTTCAAGTTATAATTTGCAATCATAATTTGAAATTATCAATTCTAAGTTCTGTATTTGACAATTACAAGTTCAGATCTTCAAGTTATAATTTGCAATCATAATTTGAAGTTATCAATTCTAAGTTCTGTATTTGACAATTACAAGTTCAGATCTACAAGTTATAATTTGAACTAATAATTTGTATTTAACAATTCGAAGTTCTGTATTTGACTATTACAAGTTCAGATCTTCAAATTATTATTTAAAATCTTAGTTGGAAATTAACAAATCTAAGTTGTGTAATTAACTATTACAAGTTCAGATCTTCAAGTTATAATTAGCAATCATAATTTGAATTTTACAATTCTGAGTTCTGTATTTGACTATTACAAGTTCAGATCTACAAGTTATAATTTGCAATAATAATTTAAATTTTACAATTCTTAGTTCAGTATTTTATGATTACAAGTTCAGATCTTCAAGTTATAATTAGCAATCATAATTGCAATTTTACAATTCTAAGTTCTGTACTTGACTATTACAAGTTCAGATCTTCAAGTTATAATTTGCAAACATAATTTGAAGTTATCAATGCTAAGTTCTGTATTTGACAATTACAAGTTCAGATCTTCAAGTTATAATTTGAACTAATAATTTGTATTTAACTATTCGAAGTTCTGTATTTGACTATTACAAGTTCAGATCTTCAAATTATAATTTGCAATCATAATTTGAAGTTATCAATTCTAAGTTCTGTATTTGACAATTACAAGTTCAGATCTTCAAGTTATAATTTGAACTAATAATTTGTATTTAACAATTCGAAGTTCTGTATTTGACTATTACAAGTTCAGATCTTCAAATTATTATTTACAATCTTAATTTGAAATTAACAATTCGAAGTTCTGTATTTACTTATTTCAAGTTCAGATCTTCAAGTTATAATTTGCAATCATAATTTGAAGTTATCAATTCTAAGTTCTGTATTTGACAATTACAAGTTCAGATCTTCAAGTTATAATTTGCAATCATAATTTGAAGTTATCAATTCTAAGTTCTGTATTTGACAATTACAAGTTCAGATCTTCAAGTTATAATTAGCAATAATAATTAGTATTTAACAATTCGAAGTTCTGTATTTGACTATTACAAGTTCAGATCTTCAAATTATAATTTGCAATCATAATTTGAAGTTATCAATTCTAAGTTCTGTATTTGACAATTACAAGTTCAGATCTTCAAGTTATAATTTGAACTAATAATTTGTATTTAACAATTCGAAGTTCTGTATTTGACTATTACCGAGTTCCGGAGCCGGACATTTGAACGCGGCCGTTTGAACGCCGCCGTTTGAACGCGGCCGTTTGAACGCAGAGACGTTTGAACGCAGGGACGTTTGAACGCAGAGACGTTTGAACGCAGGGACGATTGAACGCAGGGACGTTTGAACGCAGGGACGGTTGAACGCGAGGACGTTTGAACGCAGGGGCGTTTGAACGCAGGGACGTTTGAACGCAGGAATTTATTTATTGTTATTATTAATAATAAATAAATAATAAAGTTACTTTTCTTTAACATTGCAAAGAATCTAAATCTGCAATCGGACGTTTGAACTTACATATCTTGCCACTTTGAATTTGTTGCAATAAATGCTTTTAGAGAAGGTTTTCCTAATGCGGAAATACAGGGATGTATATTTCATTTGACGAAAAATTTTAAGAAGCACATCGGAACTCTCCACCTTTTGAGACGTTATAGCGAAGAACCTGATTTTGGGTTATCAGCTCGGATGATAACATCTCTGGCCTTTGTTCCGATTGAGGATTTAGATGAAGCGGTAGAGCAGTTATCTAACGCATTGCCAATAGAATTAGGACCCCCCTACAGTGGTTTGAATATAGGAAGAGCCAACCGCCGAGGAAATGGTAGACGTCCTCCAATGTTTATGCCTCAACTTTGGTCTGTATATCACCGCGTAATAAATGATTTAGACAGAACTAATAATAATAACGCCAAGGCAGCACATAGACGGCTACAAACAGAATTGGGGATGGATAATCCAGTAATTTGGAAATTTATTAACGTTCAGAAAAATACAACATGGTAGGGATGTTGATTTTGAGCAATTGATTGCCGGGCACGAACCTCCCCGGAAACGAAAAAAGTACGTTGATGCTGTTTATAGAATCAAGAAACTTGTGATGGATTACAATAATCGGTACAATGTTGATTTTTTGAGAGGTATTTCGTATAATTATGAAATGAATGGTTAGGTTTTTAATTTTTTTAAATAATTAATTAAATAATTAAATTTTTTAAATAATCTTTATTTAAATTTTTCTCTGCCAACTTCTTACCAAATTGAAAATTACAGATTATGTTTTTGTAGCGACGAATATATTTGGTGGATTAATAATAAAAAATAAATTAAATATAATATTTAAACATAATAAGGGGGGGGGGGTCAACTGCATCTAATTTCTCGCGCTCAAACGTTCCTGCGTTCAAACGTCCCTGCGTTCAAACGGCCCTGCGTTCAAACGTCCTCGCGTTCAAATGTCCCTGCGTTCAAACGTCTCTGCGTTCAAACGTCCCTGCGATCAAACGTCCCTGCGTTCAAACGTCCTCGCGTTCAAACGTCTCTGCGTTCAAACGGCCGCGTTCAAACGGCCGCGTTCAAACAGCCGCGTTCAAATGTCCTAGACCGTACATGTTCAGATCTTCAAATTATTATTTACAATCTTAATTTGAAATTAACAATTCGAAGTTCTGTATTTACTTATTTCAAGTTCAGATCTTCAAGTTATAATTTGCAATCATAATTTGAAGTTATCAATTCTAAGTTCTGTATTTGACAATTACAAGTTCAGATCTTCAAGTTATAATTTGCAATCATAATTTGAAGTTATCAATTCTAAGTTCTGTATTTGACAATTACAAGTTCAGATCTTCAAGTTATAATTAGCAATAATAATTAGTATTTAACAATTCGAAGTTCTGTATTTGACTATTACAAGTTCAGATCCTCAAATTATTATTTACAATCTTAGTGTGAATTTTACAATTCTAAGATCAGTATTTGACTATTACAAGTTCAGATCTTCAAATTATAATTTGCGATCATAATTTGAAGTTATCAATTCTTAGTTCTGTATTTGACAATTACAAGTTCAGATCTTCAAGTTATAATTAGCAACCATAATTTGTATTTAACAATTCGAAGTTCTGTATTTGACTATTACAAGTTCAGATCTTCAAATTATTATTTACAATCTTAGTTGGAATTAACAATTCGAAGTTCTGTATTTACTTATTACAAGTTCAGATCTTCAAGTTATAATTTGCAATCATAATTTGAAGTTATCAATTCTAAGCTCTGTATTTGACAATTACAAGTTCAGATCTTCAAGTTATAATTTGCAATCATAATTTGAAGTTATCAATTCTAAGTTCTGTATTTGACAATTACAAGTTCAGATCTTATAATTATTATTTACAATCTTAGTTTGAAATTAACAATTCGAAGTTCTGTATTTACTTATTACAAGTTCAGATCTTCAAAATATAATTAGCAATCATAATTTGAATTTTACAATTCTAAGTTCAGTATTTGACTATTACAAGTTCAGATTTTCAAGTTATAATTTGCAATCATAATTAGAAGTTATCAATTCTAAGTTCTGTATTTGAAGTTACAAGTTCAGATCATTAAGTTATAATTTAAAATAATAATTAGTTTTTAACAAATTTAAGTTCTGTAATTCACTATTACAAGTTCAGATCTTCAAGTTATAATTTGCAATAATAATTAGAACTATCAATTTTAAGTTCTGTATCTGACAATTACATGTTCAGATCTTCAAGGTATAATTTGCAATCATAATTTGAAGTTATCAATGCTAAGTTCTGTATTTGACAATTACAAGTTCAGATCTTCAAGTTATAATTTGAACTAATAATTTGTATTTAACTATTCGAAGTTCTGTATTTGACTATTACAAGTTCAGATCTTCAAGTTATAATTTGCAATCATAATTTGAAGTTATCAATTCTAAGTTCTGTATTTGACAATTACAAGTTCAGATCTTCAAGTTATAATTTGAACTAATAATTTGTATTTAACAATTCGAAGTTCTGTATTTGACTATTACAAGTTCAGATCTTCAAGTTATAATTTGCAATCATAATTTGAAGTTATCAATGCTAAGTTCTGTATTTGACAATTACATGTTCAGATCTTCAAGTTATAATTTGAACTAATAATTTGTATGTAACTATTCGAAGTTCTGTATTTGACTATTACAAGTTCAGATCTTCAAATTATAATTTGCAATCATAATTTGAAATTATCAATTCTAAGTTCTGTATTTGACAATTACAAGTTCAGATCTTCAAGTTATAATTAGCAATCATAATTAGTATTTAACAATTCGAAGTTCTGTATTTGACTATTACAAGTTCAGATCTTCAAATTATTATTTACAATCTTAGTTTGAAATTAACAATTCGAAGTTCTGTATTTACTTATTACAAGTTCAGATCTTCAAGTTATAATTTGCAATCATAATTTGAAGCTATCAATTCTAAGCTCTGTATTTGACAATTACAAGTTCAGATCTTCAAGTTATAATTTGCAATCATAATTTGAAATTATCAATTCTAAGTTCTGTATTTGACAATTACAAGTTCAGATCTTCAAGTTATAATTTGCAATCATAATTTGAAGTTATCAATTCTAAGTTCTGTATTTGACAATTACAAGTTCAGATCTACAAGTTATAATTTGAACTAATAATTTGTATTTAACAATTCGAAGTTCTGTATTTGACTATTACAAGTTCAGATCTTCAAATTATTATTTAAAATCTTAGTTGGAAATTAACAAATCTAAGTTGTGTAATTAACTATTACAAGTTCAGATCTTCAAGTTATAATTAGCAATCATAATTTGAATTTTACAATTCTGAGTTCTGTATTTGACTATTACAAGTTCAGATCTACAAGTTATAATTTGCAATAATAATTTAAATTTTACAATTCTTAGTTCAGTATTTTATGATTACAAGTTCAGATCTTCAAGTTATAATTAGCAATCATAATTGCAATTTTACAATTCTAAGTTCTGTACTTGACTATTACAAGTTCAGATCTTCAAGTTATAATTTGCAAACATAATTTGAAGTTATCAATGCTAAGTTCTGTATTTGACAATTACAAGTTCAGATCTTCAAGTTATAATTTGAACTAATAATTTGTATTTAACTATTCGAAGTTCTGTATTTGACTATTACAAGTTCAGATCTTCAAATTATAATTTGCAATCATAATTTGAAGTTATCAATTCTAAGTTCTGTATTTGACAATTACAAGTTCAGATCTTCAAGTTATAATTTGAACTAATAATTTGTATTTAACAATTCGAAGTTCTGTATTTGACTATTACAAGTTCAGATCTTCAAATTATTATTTACAATCTTAATTTGAAATTAACAATTCGAAGTTCTGTATTTACTTATTTCAAGTTCAGATCTTCAAGTTATAATTTGCAATCATAATTTGAAGTTATCAATTCTAAGTTCTGTATTTGACAATTACAAGTTCAGATCTTCAAGTTATAATTTGCAATCATAATTTGAAGTTATCAATTCTAAGTTCTGTATTTGACAATTACAAGTTCAGATCTTCAAGTTATAATTAGCAATAATAATTAGTATTTAACAATTCGAAGTTCTGTATTTGACAATTACAAGTTCAGATCTTCAAGTTATAATTAGCAACCATAATTTGTATTTAACAATTCGAAGTTCTGTATTTGACTATTACAAGTTCAGATCTTCAAATTATTATTTACAATCTTAGTTGGAATTAACAATTCGAAGTTCTGTATTTACTTATTACAAGTTCAGATCTTCAAGTTATAATTTGCAATCATAATTTGAAGTTATCAATTCTAAGCTCTGTATTTGACAATTACAAGTTCAGATCTTCAAGTTATAATTTGCAATCATAATTTGAAGTTATCAATTCTAAGTTCTGTATTTGACAATTACAAGTTCAGATCTTATAATTATTATTTACAATCTTAGTTTGAAATTAACAATTCGAAGTTCTGTATTTACTTATTACAAGTTCAGATCTTCAAAATATAATTAGCAATCATAATTTGAATTTTACAATTCTAAGTTCAGTATTTGACTATTACAAGTTCAGATTTTCAAGTTATAATTTGCAATCATAATTAGAAGTTATCAATTCTAAGTTCTGTATTTGAAGTTACAAGTTCAGATCATTAAGTTATAATTTAAAATAATAATTAGTTTTTAACAAATTTAAGTTCTGTAATTCACTATTACAAGTTCAGATCTTCAAGTTATAATTTGCAATAATAATTAGAACTATCAATTTTAAGTTCTGTATCTGACAATTACAAGTTCAGATCTTCAAGGTATAATTTGCAATCATAATTTGAAGTTATCAATGCTAAGTTCTGTATTTGACAATTACAAGTTCAGATCTTCAAGTTATAATTTGAACTAATAATTTGTATTTAACTATTCGAAGTTCTGTATTTGACTATTACAAGTTCAGATCTTCAAGTTATAATTTGCAATCATAATTTGAAGTTATCAATTCTAAGTTCTGTATTTGACAATTACAAGTTCAGATCTTCAAGTTATAATTTGAACTAATAATTTGTATTTAACAATTCGAAGTTCTGTATTTGACTATTACAAGTTCAGATCTTCAAGTTATAATTTGCAATCATAATTTGAAGTTATCAATGCTAAGTTCTGTATTTGACAATTACATGTTCAGATCTTCAAGTTATAATTTGAACTAATAATTTGTATGTAACTATTCGAAGTTCTGTATTTGACTATTACAAGTTCAGATCTTCAAATTATAATTTGCAATCATAATTTGAAATTATCAATTCTAAGTTCTGTATTTGACAATTACAAGTTCAGATCTTCAAGTTATAATTAGCAATCATAATTAGTATTTAACAATTCGAAGTTCTGTATTTGACTATTACAAGTTCAGATCTTCAAATTATTATTTACAATCTTAGTTTGAAATTAACAATTCGAAGTTCTGTATTTACTTATTACAAGTTCAGATCTTCAAGTTATAATTTGCAATCATAATTTGAAGCTATCAATTCTAAGCTCTGTATTTGACAATTACAAGTTCAGATCTTCAAGTTATAATTTGCAATCATAATTTGAAATTATCAATTCTAAGTTCTGTATTTGACAATTACAAGTTCAGATCTTCAAGTTATAATTTGCAATCATAATTTGAAGTTATCAATTCTAAGTTCTGTATTTGACAATTACAAGTTCAGATCTACAAGTTATAATTTGAACTAATAATTTGTATTTAACAATTCGAAGTTCTGTATTTGACTATTACAAGTTCAGATCTTCAAATTATTATTTAAAATCTTAGTTGGAAATTAACAAATCTAAGTTGTGTAATTAACTATTACAAGTTCAGATCTTCAAGTTATAATTTGCAATCATATTTTGGAGTTATCAATTCTAAGTTCTGTATTTGACAATTACAAGTTCAGATGTTCAAGTTATAATTAGCAATCATAATTTGAATTTTACAATTCTAAGTTCTGTATTTGACTATTACAAGTTCAGATCTACAAGTTATAATTTGCAATCATAATTTGAAGTTATCAATGCTAAGTTCTGTATTTGACAATTACAAGTTCAGATCTTCAAGTTATAATTTGAACTAATAATTTGTATTTAACTATTCGAAGTTCTGTATTTGACTATTACAAGTTCAGATCTTCAAATGATAATTTGCAATCATAATTTGAAGTTATCAATTCTAAGTTCTGTATTTGACAATTACAAGTTCAGATCTTCAAGTTATAATTTGAAATTATAATTTATATTTAACAAATCTAAGTTCTGTAATTAACTATTACAAGTTCAGATCTTCAAGTTATAATTTGCAATCATAATTTGAAGTTATCAATTCTAAGTTCTGTATTTGACAATTACAAGTTCAGATCTTCAAGTTATAATTTGCCCTCTTAGTTTGAAATTAACAATTTGAAGTTCTGTATTTACTTATTACAAGTTCAGATCTTCAAAATATAATTAGCAATCATAATTTGTATTTAACAATTCGAAGTTCTGTATTTGTCTATTACAAGTTCAGATCTTCAAATTATTATTTACAATCTTAGTTTGAAATTAACAATTCGAAGTTCTGTATTTACTTATTACAAGTTCAGATCTTCAAGTTATAATTTGAAATTATAATTATTATTTAACAAATCTAAGTTCTGTAATTAACTATTACAAGTTCAGATCTTCAAGTTATAATTTGCGAACATAATTTGAAGTTATCAATTCTAAGTTCTGTATTTGACAATTACAAGTTCAGATGTTCAAGTTATAATTAGCAATCATAATTTGAATTTTACAATACTAAGTTCTGTATTTGACAATTACAAGTTCAGATCTTCAAGTTATAATTTGAACTAATAATTTGTATTTAACTATTCGAAGTTCTGTATTTGACTATTACAAGTGCAGATCTTCAAATTATAATTTGCAATCATAATTTGAAGTTATCAATTCTAAGTTCTGTATTTGACAATTACAAGTTCAGATCTTCAAGTTATAATTAGCAATCATAATTTGTATTTAACAATTCGAAGTTCTGTATTTGACTATTACAAGTTCAGATCTACAAATTATTATTTACAATTTTAGTTGGAATTAACAATTCGAAGTTCTGTATTTACTTATTACAAGTTCAGATCTTCAAGTTATAATTTGCAATCATAATCTGAAGTTATCAATTCTAAGCTCTGTATTTGACAATTACAAGTTCAGATCTTCAAGTTATAATTTGCAATCATAATTTGAAGTTATAAATTCTAAGTTCTGTATTTGACAATTACAAGTTCAGATCTTATAATTATTATTTACAATCTTAGTTTGAAATTAACAATTCGAAGTTCTGTATTTACTTATTACAAGTTCAGATCTTCAAAATATAATTTGCAATCATAATTAGAAGTTATCAATTCTAAGTTCTGTATTTGACAGTTACAAGTTCAGATCATTAAGTTATAATTTGAAATAATAATTAGTTTTTAACAAATATAAGTTCTGTAATTCACTATTACAAGTTCAGATCTTCAAGTTATAATTTGCAATAATAATTAGAACTATCAATTTTAAGTTCTGTATCTGACAATTACAAGTTCAGATCTTCAAGGTATAATTTGCAATCATAATTTGAAGTTATCAATGCTAAGTTCTGTATTTGACAATTACAAGTTCAGATCTTCAAGTTATAATTTGAACTAATAATTTTTATTTAACTATTCGAAGTTCTGTATTTGACTATTACAAGTTCAGATCTTCAAGTTATAATTTGCAATCATAATTTGAAGTTATCAATTCTAAGTTCTGTATTTGACTATTACAAGTTCAGATCTTCAAGTTATAATTTGCAATCATAATTTGAAGTTATCAATGCTAAGTTCTGTATTTGACAATTACATGTTCAGATCTTCAAGTTATAATTTGAACTAATAATTTGTATGTAACTATTCGAAGTTCTGTATTTGACTATTACAAGTTCAGATCTTCAAATTATAATTTGCAATCATAATTTGAAATTATCAATTCTAAGTTCTGTATTTGACAATTACAAGTTCAGATCTTCAAGTTATAATTAGCAATCATAATTAGTATTTAACAATTCGAAGTTCTGTATTTGACTATTACAAGTTCAGATCTTCAAATTATTATTTACAATCTTAGTTTGAAATTAACAATTCGAAGTTCTGTATTTACTTATTACAAGTTCAGATCTTCAAGTTATAATTTGCAATCATAATTTGAAGCTATCAATTCTAAGCTCTGTATTTGACAATTACAAGTTCAGATCTTCAAGTTATAATTTGCAATCATAATTTGAAATTATCAATTCTAAGTTCTGTATTTGACAATTACAAGTTCAGATCTTCAAGTTATAATTTGCAATCATAATTTGAAGTTATCAATTCTAAGTTCTGTATTTGACAATTACAAGTTCAGATCTACAAGTTATAATTTGAACTAATAATTTGTATTTAACAATTCGAAGTTCTGTATTTGACTATTACAAGTTCAGATCTTCAAATTATTATTTAAAATCTTAGTTGGAAATTAACAAATCTAAGTTGTGTAATTAACTATTACAAGTTCAGATCTTCAAGTTATAATTTGCAATCATATTTTGGAGTTATCAATTCTAAGTTCTGTATTTGACAATTACAAGTTCAGATGTTCAAGTTATAATTAGCAATCATAATTTGAATTTTACAATTCTAAGTTCTGTATTTGACTATTACAAGTTCAGATCTACAAGTTATAATTTGCAATCATAATTTGAAGTTATCAATGCTAAGTTCTGTATTTGACAATTACAAGTTCAGATCTTCAAGTTATAATTTGAACTAATAATTTGTATTTAACTATTCGAAGTTCTGTATTTGACTATTACAAGTTCAGATCTTCAAATGATAATTTGCAATCATAATTTGAAGTTATCAATTCTAAGTTCTGTATTTGACAATTACAAGTTCAGATCTTCAAGTTATAATTTGAAATTATAATTTATATTTAACAAATCTAAGTTCTGTAATTAACTATTACAAGTTCAGATCTTCAAGTTATAATTTGCAATCATAATTTGAAGTTATCAATTCTAAGTTCTGTATTTGACAATTACAAGTTCAGATGTTCAAGTTATAATTAGCAATCATAATTTGAATTTTACAATACTAAGTTCTGTATTTGACTATTACAAGTACAGATCTTCAAGTTATAATTTGCTATCATAATTAACAGTTATCAATTCTAAGTTCTGTATTTGACAGTTACAAGTTCAGATCATTAAGTTATAATTTGAAATAATAATTAGTATTTAAAAATTTAAGTTCTGTAATTCACTATTACAAGTTCAGATCTTCAAGTTATAATTTGCAATAATAATTAGAACTATCAATTTTAAGTTCTCTATTTGACAATTACAAGTTCAGATCTTCAAGGTATAATTAGCAATAATAATTTGAATTTTACAATTTTAAGTTCAGTATTTGACTATTACAGGTTCAGATCTTCAAATTATAATTTGCAATCATAATTTGAAGTTATCAATTCTAAGTTCTGTATTTGACAATTACAAGTTCAGATCTTCTAGTTATAATTTGAACTAATAATTTGTATTTAACAATTCGAAGTTCTGTAATTGACTATTACAAGTTCAGATCTTCAAATTATTATTTAAAATCTTAGTTGGAAATTAACAATTCGAAGTTCTGTATTTACTTATTACAAGTTCAGACCTTCAAGTTATAATTTGCAATCATAATTTGAAGTTATCAATTCTAAGTTCTGTATTTGACAATTACAAGTTCAGATCTTCAAGTTATAATTTGCAATCATAATTAGAAGTTATCAATTCAAAGTTCTGTATTTGACAGTTACAAGTTCAGATAATTAAGTTATAATTTGAAATAATTATTAGTATTTAACAAATTTAAGTTCTGTAATTCACTATTACAAGTTCAGATCTTCAAGTTATAATTTGCAATAATAATTAGAACTATCAATTTTAAGTTCTGTATTTGACAATTACAAGTTCAGATCTTCGAGGTATAATTAGCAATCATAATTTGAATTTTACAATTCTAAGTTCAGTATTTGACTATAACAAGTTCAGAACTTCAAGTTATAATTTGCAATCATAATTTGAAGTTATCAATTCTAAGTTCTGTATTTGACAATTACAAGTTCAGATTTTCAAGTTATAATTTCAACTAATAATTTGTATTTAACAAGTCGAAGTTCTGTATTTGACTATTACAAGTTCAGATCTTCAAATTATTATTTAAAATCTTAGTTGGAAATTAACAATTCGAAGTTCTGTATTTACTTATTACAAGTTCAGATCTTCAAGTTATAATTAGCAATCATAATTTGTATTTAACAATTCGAAGTTCTGTATTTGTCTATTACAAGTTCAGATCTTCAAATTATTATTTACAATCTTAGTTTGAAATTAACAATTAGAAGTTCTGTATTTACTTATTACAAGTTCAGTTCTTCAAGTTATAATTTGAAATTATAATTTATATTTAACAAATATAAGTTCTGTAATTAACTATTACAAGTTCAGATCTTCTAGTTATAATTTGCAATCATAATTTGAAGTTATCAATTCTAAGTTCTGTATTTGACAATTACAAGTTCAGATGTTCAAGTTATAATTAGCAAACATAATTTGAATTTTACAATATTAAGTTCTGTATTTGACTATTACAAGTACAGATCTTCAAGTTATAATTTGCAATCATAATTAGAAGTTATCAATTCTAAGTTCTGTATTTGACAGTTACAAGTTCAGATCATTAAGTTATAATTTGAAATAATTATTAGTATTTAACAAATTTAAGTTCTGTAATTCACTATTACAAGTTCAGATCTTCAAGTTATAATTTGCAATAATAATTAGAACTATAAATTTTAAGTTCTGTATTTGATAATTACAAGTTCAGATCTTCAAGTTATAATTAGCAATCATAAATTGTATTTAACAATTCGAAGTTCTGTATTTGACTATAACAAGTTCAGATCTTCAAATTATTATTTACAATCTTAGTTTGAAATTAACAATTCGAAGTTCTGTATTTACTTATTACAAGTTCAGATCTTCAAGTTATAATTTGAAATTATAATTTATATTTAACAAATCTAAGTTCTGTAATTAACTATTACAAGTTCAGATCTTCAAGTTATAATTAGCAGTCATAATTTGAATTTTACAATTCTAAGTTCTGTATTTGACTATTACAAGTTCAGATCTTCAAGTTATAATTTGCAATCATAATTTGAAGTTATCAATGCTAAGCTCTGTATTTGACAATTACAAGTTCAGATCTTCAAGTTATAATTTGAACTAATAATTTGTATTTAACTATTCGAAGTTCTGTATTTGACTATTACAAGTTTAGATCTTCTAATTATAATTTGCAATCATAATTTGAAGTTATCAATTCTAAGTTCTGTATTTGACAATTACAAGTTCAGATCTTCAAGTTATAATTAGCAATCATAATTTGTATTTAACAATTCGAAGTTCTGTATTTGACTATTACAAGTTCAGATCTTCAAATTATTATTTACAATCTTAGTTTGAAATTAACAATTCGAAGTTCTGTATTTACGTATTACAAGTTCAGATCTTCAAGTTATAATTTGTAATTATAATTTATATTTAACAAATCTAAGTTCTGTAATTAACTATTACAAGTTCAGATCTTCAAGTTATAATTTGCAACCATAATTTGAGGTTATCAATTCTAAGTTCTGTATTTGACAATTACAAGTTCAGATGTTCAAGTTATAATTAGCAATCATAATTTGAATTTTACAATTCTGAGTTCTGTATTTGACTATTACAAGTTCAGATCTACAAGTTATAATTTGCAATAATAATTTAAATTTTACAATTCTTAGTTCAGTATTTTATGATTACAAGTTCAGATCTTCAAGTTATAATTAGCAATCATAATTGCAATTTTACAATTCTAAGTTCTGTACTTGACTATTACAAGTTCAGATCTTCAAGTTATAATTTGCAATCATAATTTGAAGTTATCAATGCTAAGTTCTGTATTTGACAATTACAAGTTCAGATCTTCAAGTTATAATTTGAACTAATAATTTGTATTTAACAATTCGAAGTTCTGTATTTGACTATTACAAGTTCAGATCTTCAAGTTATAATT
Organism: Cantharis lateralis; assembly: GCA_963170105.1. Classification (NCBI taxonomy): domain Eukaryota; kingdom Metazoa; phylum Arthropoda; class Insecta; order Coleoptera; family Cantharidae; genus Cantharis; species Cantharis lateralis. The sequence continues at coordinate 559,129 of CAUJGK010000001.1, read as the reverse complement.
TGCAATCATAATTTAAAGTTATCAATTCTAAGTTCTGTTTTGACAATTACAAGTTCAGATCTTCAAGTTATAATTTGAACTAATAATTTGTATTTAACAATTCGAAGTTCTGTATTTGACTATTACAAGTTCAGATCTTCAAGTTATAATTTGCAATCATAATTTGAAGTTATCAATGCTAAGTTCTGTATTTGACAATTACAAGTTCAGATCTTCAAGTTATAATTTGAACTAATAATTTGTATTTAACTATTCGAAGTTCTGTATTTGACTATTACAAGTTCAGATCTTCAAATTATAATTTGCAGTCATAATTTGAAGTTATCAATTCTAAGTTCGGTATTTGACAATTACAAGTTCATATCTTCAAGTTATAATTAGCAATCATAATTAGTATTTAACAATTCGAAGTTCTGTATTTGATTATTACTTATTACAGATCTTCAAAATATAATTAGCAATCATAATTTGAAGTTATCAATTCTAAGTTCTGTATTTGACAATTACAAGTTCAGATCTTCTAATTATTATTTACAATCTTAGTTTTAAATTAACAATTCGAAGTTCTGAATTTACTTATTACAAGTTCAGATCTTCAAAATATAATTAGCAATCATAATTTGAATTTTACAATTCTAAGTTCAGTATTTGACTATTACAAGTTCAGATTTTCAAGTTATAATTTGCAATCATAATTAGAAGTTATCAATTCTAAGTTCTGTATTTGACAGTTACAAGTTCAGATCATTAAGTTATAATTTGAAATAATAATTAGTTTTTAACAAATTTAAGTTCTGTAATTCACTATTACAAGTTCAGATCTTCAAGTTATAATTTGCAATAATAATTAGAACTATCAATTTTAAGTTCTGTATCTGACAATTACAAGTTCAGATCTTCAAGGTATAATTTGTAATCATAATTTGAAGTTATCAATGCTATGTTCTGTATTTGACAATTACAAGTTCAGATCTTCAAGTTATAATTTGAACTAATAATTTGTATTTAACTATTCGAAGTTCTGTATTTGACTATTACAAGTTCAGATCTTCAAGTTATAATTTGCAATCATAATTTGAAGTTATCAATTCTAAGTTCTGTATTTGACAATTACAAGTTCAGATCTTCAAGTTATAATTTGAACTAATAATTTGTATTTAACAATTCGAAGTTCTGTATTTGACTATTACAAGTTCAGATCTTCAAGTTATAATTTGCAATCATAATTTGAAGTTATCAATGCTAAGTTGTGTATTTGACAATTACAAGTTCAGATCTTCAAGTTATAATTTGAACTAATAATTTGTATGTAACTATTCGAAGTTCTGTATTTGACAATTACAAGTTCAGATCTTCAAGTTATAATTTGAACTAATAATTTGTATTTAACTATTCGAAGTTCTGTATTTGACTATTACAAGTTCAGATCTTCAAGTTATAATTTGCAATCATAATTTGAAGTTATCAATTCTAAGTTCTGTATTTGACAATTACAAGTTCAGATCTTCAAGTTATAATTTGAACTAATAATTTGTATTTAACAATTCGAAGTTCTGTATTTGACTATTACAAGTTCAGATCTTCAAGTTATAATTTGCAATCATAATTTGTAGTTATCAATGCTAAGTTCTGTATTTGACAATTACAAGTTCAGATCTTCAAGTTATAATTTGAACTAATAATTTGTATGTAACTATTCGAAGTTCTGTATTTGACAATTACAAGTTCAGATCTTCAAATTAATATTTAAAATCTTAGTTGGAAATTAACAATTCGCTGTTCTGTATTTACTTATTACAAGTTCAGATCTTCAAATTATAATTAGCAATCATAATTTGTATTTAACAATTCGAAGTTCTGTATTTGACTATTACAAGTTCAGATCTTCAAATTATTATTTACAATCTTAGTTTGAAATTAACAATTCGAAGTTCTGTATTTACTTATTACAAGTTCAGATCTTCATGTTATAATTTGCAATCATAATTTGAAGTTATCAATTCTAAGTTCTGTATTTGACAATTACAAGTTCAGATCTTCAAGTTATAATTTGCCCTCTTAGTTTGAAATTAACAATTTGAAGTTCTGTATTTACTTATTACAAGTTCAGATCTTCAAAATATAATTAGCAATCATAATTTGAATTTTACAATTCTAAGTTCAGTATTTGACTATTACAAGTTCAGATTTTCAAGTTATAATTTGCAATCATAATTAGAAGTTATCAATTCTAAGTTCTGTATTTGACAGTTACAAGTTCAGATCATTAAGTTATAATTTGAAATAATAATTAGTTTTTAACAAATTTAAGTTCTGTAATTCACTATTACAAGTTCAGATCTTCAAGTTATAATTTGCAATAATAATTAGAACTATCAATTTTAAGTTCTGTAATTAACAATTACAAGTTCAGATCTTCATGTTATAATTTGCAATCATAATTTGAAGTTATCAATTCTAAGTTCTGTATTTGACAATTACAAGTTCAGATCTTCAAGTTATAATTTGCCCTCTTAGTTTGAAATTAACAATTTGAAGTTCTGTATTTACTTATTACAAGTTCAGATCTTCAAAATATAATTAGCAATCATAATTTGAATTTTACAATTCTAAGTTCTGTATTTGACTATTACAAGTTCAGATCTTCAAGTTATAATTTGCAATCATAATTTGAAGTTATCAATGCTTAGTTCTGTATTTGACAATTACAAGTTCAGATCTTCAAGTTATAATTTGAACTAATAATTTGTATTTAACTATTCGAAGTTCTGTATTTGACTATTACAAGTTCAGATCTTCAAATGATATTTTGCAATCATAATTTGAAGTTATCAATTCTAAGTTCTGTATTTGACAATTACAAGTTCAGATCTTCAAGTTATAATTAGCAATCATAATTTGTATTTAACAATTCGAAGTTCTGTATTTGTCTATTACAAGTTCAGATCTTCAAATTATTATTTACAATCTTAGTTTGAAATTAACAATTCGAAGTTCTGTATTTACTTATTACAAGTTCAGATCTTCAAGTTATAATTTGAAATTATAATTATTATTTAACAAATCTAAGTTCTGTAATTAACTATTACAAGTTCAGATCTTCAAGTTATAATTTGCGAACATAATTTGAAGTTATCAATTCTAAGTTCTGTATTTGACAATTACAAGTTCAGATGTTCAAGTTATAATTAGCAATCATAATTTGAATTTTACAATACTAAGTTCTGTATTTGACAATTACAAGTTCAGATGTTCAAGTTATAATTAGCAAACATAATTTGAATTTTACAATATTAAGTTCTGTATTTGACAATTACAAGTTCAGATCTTCAAGTTATAATTTGAACTAATAATTTGTATTTAACAATTCGAAGTTCTGTATTTGACTATTACAAGTTCAGATCTTCAAGTTATAATTTGCAATCATAATTTGTAGTTATCAATGCTAAGTTCTGTATTTGACAATTACAAGTTCAGATCTTCAAGTTATAATTTGAACTAATAATTTGTATGTAACTATTCGAAGTTCTGTATTTGACAATTACAAGTTCAGATCTTCAAATTAATATTTAAAATCTTAGTTGGAAATTAACAATTCGCTGTTCTGTATTTACTTATTACAAGTTCAGATCTTCAAATTATAATTAGCAATCATAATTTGTATTTAACAATTCGAAGTTCTGTATTTGACTATTACAAGTTCAGATCTTCAAATTATTATTTACAATCTTAGTTTGAAATTAACAATTCGAAGTTCTGTATTTACTTATTACAAGTTCAGATCTTCATGTTATAATTTGCAATCATAATTTGAAGTTATCAATTCTAAGTTCTGTATTTGACAATTACAAGTTCAGATCTTCAAGTTATAATTTGCCCTCTTAGTTTGAAATTAACAATTTGAAGTTCTGTATTTACTTATTACAAGTTCAGATCTTCAAAATATAATTAGCAATCATAATTTGAATTTTACAATTCTAAGTTCAGTATTTGACTATTACAAGTTCAGATTTTCAAGTTATAATTTGCAATCATAATTAGAAGTTATCAATTCTAAGTTCTGTATTTGACAGTTACAAGTTCAGATCATTAAGTTATAATTTGAAATAATAATTAGTTTTTAACAAATTTAAGTTCTGTAATTCACTATTACAAGTTCAGATCTTCAAGTTATAATTTGCAATAATAATTAGAACTATCAATTTTAAGTTCTGTAATTAACAATTACAAGTTCAGATCTTCATGTTATAATTTGCAATCATAATTTGAAGTTATCAATTCTAAGTTCTGTATTTGACAATTACAAGTTCAGATCTTCAAGTTATAATTTGCCCTCTTAGTTTGAAATTAACAATTTGAAGTTCTGTATTTACTTATTACAAGTTCAGATCTTCAAAATATAATTAGCAATCATAATTTGAATTTTACAATTCTAAGTTCTGTATTTGACTATTACAAGTTCAGATCTTCAAGTTATAATTTGCAATCATAATTTGAAGTTATCAATGCTTAGTTCTGTATTTGACAATTACAAGTTCAGATCTTCAAGTTATAATTTGAACTAATAATTTGTATTTAACTATTCGAAGTTCTGTATTTGACTATTACAAGTTCAGATCTTCAAATGATATTTTGCAATCATAATTTGAAGTTATCAATTCTAAGTTCTGTATTTGACAATTACAAGTTCAGATCTTCAAGTTATAATTAGCAATCATAATTTGTATTTAACAATTCGAAGTTCTGTATTTGTCTATTACAAGTTCAGATCTTCAAATTATTATTTACAATCTTAGTTTGAAATTAACAATTCGAAGTTCTGTATTTACTTATTACAAGTTCAGATCTTCAAGTTATAATTTGAAATTATAATTATTATTTAACAAATCTAAGTTCTGTAATTAACTATTACAAGTTCAGATCTTCAAGTTATAATTTGCGAACATAATTTGAAGTTATCAATTCTAAGTTCTGTATTTGACAATTACAAGTTCAGATGTTCAAGTTATAATTAGCAATCATAATTTGAATTTTACAATACTAAGTTCTGTATTTGACAATTACAAGTTCAGATGTTCAAGTTATAATTAGCAAACATAATTTGAATTTTACAATATTAAGTTCTGTATTTGACTATTACAAGTACAGATCTTCAAGTTATAATTTGCAATCATAATTAGAAGTTATCAATTCTAAGTTCTGTATTTGACAGTTACAAGTTCAGATCATTAAGTTATAATTTGAAATAATTATTAGTATTTAACAAATTTAAGTTCTGTAATTCACTATTACAAGTTCAGATCTTCAAGTTATAATTTGCAATAATAATTAGAACTATAAATTTTAAGTTCTGTATTTGATAATTACAAGTTCAGATCTTCAAGTTATAATTAGCAATCATAAATTGTATTTAACAATTCGAAGTTCTGTATTTGACTATAACAAGTTCAGATCTTCAAATTATTATTTACAATCTTAGTTTGAAATTAACAATTCGAAGTTCTGTATTTACTTATTACAAGTTCAGATCTTCAAGTTATAATTTGAAATTATAATTTATATTTAACAAATCTAAGTTCTGTAATTAACTATTACAAGTTCAGATCTTCAAGTTATAATTAGCAGTCATAATTTGAATTTTACAATTCTAAGTTCTGTATTTGACTATTACAAGTTCAGATCTTCAAGTTATAATTTGCAATCATAATTTGAAGTTATCAATGCTAAGCTCTGTATTTGACAATTACAAGTTCAGATCTTCAAGTTATAATTTGAACTAATAATTTGTATTTAACTATTCGAAGTTCTGTATTTGACTATTACAAGTTTAGATCTTCTAATTATAATTTGCAATCATAATTTGAAGTTATCAATTCTAAGTTCTGTATTTGACAATTACAAGTTCAGATCTTCAAGTTATAATTAGCAATCATAATTTGTATTTAACAATTCGAAGTTCTGTATTTGACTATTACAAGTTCAGATCTTCAAATTATTATTTACAATCTTAGTTTGAAATTAACAATTCGAAGTTCTGTATTTACGTATTACAAGTTCAGATCTTCAAGTTATAATTTGTAATTATAATTTATATTTAACAAATCTAAGTTCTGTAATTAACTATTACAAGTTCAGATCTTCAAGTTATAATTTGCAACCATAATTTGAGGTTATCAATTCTAAGTTCTGTATTTGACAATTACAAGTTCAGATGTTCAAGTTATAATTAGCAATCATAATTTGAATTTTACAATTCTGAGTTCTGTATTTGACTATTACAAGTTCAGATCTACAAGTTATAATTTGCAATAATAATTTAAATTTTACAATTCTTAGTTCAGTATTTTATGATTACAAGTTCAGATCTTCAAGTTATAATTAGCAATCATAATTGCAATTTTACAATTCTAAGTTCTGTACTTGACTATTACAAGTTCAGATCTTCAAGTTATAATTTGCAATCATAATTTGAAGTTATCAATGCTAAGTTCTGTATTTGACAATTACAAGTTCAGATCTTCAAGTTATAATTTGAACTAATAATTTGTATTTAACAATTCGAAGTTCTGTATTTGACTATTACAAGTTCAGATCTTCAAGTTATAATTTGCAATCATAATTTAAAGTTATCAATTCTAAGTTCTGTTTTGACAATTACAAGTTCAGATCTTCAAGTTATAATTTGAACTAATAATTTGTATTTAACAATTCGAAGTTCTGTATTTGACTATTACAAGTTCAGATCTTCAAGTTATAATTTGCAATCATAATTTGAAGTTATCAATGCTAAGTTCTGTATTTGACAATTACAAGTTCAGATCTTCAAGTTATAATTTGAACTAATAATTTGTATTTAACTATTCGAAGTTCTGTATTTGACTATTACAAGTTCAGATCTTCAAATTATAATTTGCAGTCATAATTTGAAGTTATCAATTCTAAGTTCGGTATTTGACAATTACAAGTTCATATCTTCAAGTTATAATTAGCAATCATAATTAGTATTTAACAATTCGAAGTTCTGTATTTGATTATTACTTATTACAGATCTTCAAAATATAATTAGCAATCATAATTTGAAGTTATCAATTCTAAGTTCTGTATTTGACAATTACAAGTTCAGATCTTCTAATTATTATTTACAATCTTAGTTTTAAATTAACAATTCGAAGTTCTGAATTTACTTATTACAAGTTCAGATCTTCAAAATATAATTAGCAATCATAATTTGAATTTTACAATTCTAAGTTCAGTATTTGACTATTACAAGTTCAGATTTTCAAGTTATAATTTGCAATCATAATTAGAAGTTATCAATTCTAAGTTCTGTATTTGACAGTTACAAGTTCAGATCATTAAGTTATAATTTGAAATAATAATTAGTTTTTAACAAATTTAAGTTCTGTAATTCACTATTACAAGTTCAGATCTTCAAGTTATAATTTGCAATAATAATTAGAACTATCAATTTTAAGTTCTGTATCTGACAATTACAAGTTCAGATCTTCAAGGTATAATTTGTAATCATAATTTGAAGTTATCAATGCTATGTTCTGTATTTGACAATTACAAGTTCAGATCTTCAAGTTATAATTTGAACTAATAATTTGTATTTAACTATTCGAAGTTCTGTATTTGACTATTACAAGTTCAGATCTTCAAGTTATAATTTGCAATCATAATTTGAAGTTATCAATTCTAAGTTCTGTATTTGACAATTACAAGTTCAGATCTTCAAGTTATAATTTGAACTAATAATTTGTATTTAACAATTCGAAGTTCTGTATTTGACTATTACAAGTTCAGATCTTCAAGTTATAATTTGCAATCATAATTTGAAGTTATCAATGCTAAGTTGTGTATTTGACAATTACAAGTTCAGATCTTCAAGTTATAATTTGCCCTCTTAGTTTGAAATTAACAATTTGAAGTTCTGTATTTACTTATTACAAGTTCAGATCTTCAAAATATAATTAGCAATCATAATTTGAATTTTACAATTCTAAGTTCAGTATTTGACTATTACAAGTTCAGATTTTCAAGTTATAATTTGCAATCATAATTAGAAGTTATCAATTCTAAGTTCTGTATTTGACAGTTACAAGTTCAGATCATTAAGTTATAATTTGAAATAATAATTAGTTTTTAACAAATTTAAGTTCTGTAATTCACTATTACAAGTTCAGATCTTCAAGTTATAATTTGCAATAATAATTAGAACTATCAATTTTAAGTTCTGTAATTAACAATTACAAGTTCAGATCTTCATGTTATAATTTGCAATCATAATTTGAAGTTATCAATTCTAAGTTCTGTATTTGACAATTACAAGTTCAGATCTTCAAGTTATAATTTGCCCTCTTAGTTTGAAATTAACAATTTGAAGTTCTGTATTTACTTATTACAAGTTCAGATCTTCAAAATATAATTAGCAATCATAATTTGAATTTTACAATTCTAAGTTCTGTATTTGACTATTACAAGTTCAGATCTTCAAGTTATAATTTGCAATCATAATTTGAAGTTATCAATGCTTAGTTCTGTATTTGACAATTACAAGTTCAGATCTTCAAGTTATAATTTGAACTAATAATTTGTATTTAACTATTCGAAGTTCTGTATTTGACTATTACAAGTTCAGATCTTCAAATGATATTTTGCAATCATAATTTGAAGTTATCAATTCTAAGTTCTGTATTTGACAATTACAAGTTCAGATCTTCAAGTTATAATTAGCAATCATAATTTGTATTTAACAATTCGAAGTTCTGTATTTGTCTATTACAAGTTCAGATCTTCAAATTATTATTTACAATCTTAGTTTGAAATTAACAATTCGAAGTTCTGTATTTACTTATTACAAGTTCAGATCTTCAAGTTATAATTTGAAATTATAATTATTATTTAACAAATCTAAGTTCTGTAATTAACTATTACAAGTTCAGATCTTCAAGTTATAATTTGCGAACATAATTTGAAGTTATCAATTCTAAGTTCTGTATTTGACAATTACAAGTTCAGATGTTCAAGTTATAATTAGCAATCATAATTTGAATTTTACAATACTAAGTTCTGTATTTGACAATTACAAGTTCAGATCTTCAAGTTATAATTTGAACTAATAATTTGTATTTAACTATTCGAAGTTCTGTATTTGACTATTACAAGTTTAGATCTTCTAATTATAATTTGCAATCATAATTTGAAGTTATCAATTCTAAGTTCTGTATTTGACAATTACAAGTTCAGATCTTCAAGTTATAATTAGCAATCATAATTTGTATTTAACAATTCGAAGTTCTGTATTTGACTATTACAAGTTCAGATCTTCAAATTATTATTTACAATCTTAGTTTGAAATTAACAATTCGAAGTTCTGTATTTACGTATTACAAGTTCAGATCTTCAAGTTATAATTTGTAATTATAATTTATATTTAACAAATCTAAGTTCTGTAATTAACTATTACAAGTTCAGATCTTCAAGTTATAATTTGCAACCATAATTTGAGGTTATCAATTCTAAGTTCTGTATTTGACAATTACAAGTTCAGATGTTCAAGTTATAATTAGCAATCATAATTTGAATTTTACAATTCTGAGTTCTGTATTTGACTATTACAAGTTCAGATCTACAAGTTATAATTTGCAATAATAATTTAAATTTTACAATTCTTAGTTCAGTATTTTATGATTACAAGTTCAGATCTTCAAGTTATAATTAGCAATCATAATTGCAATTTTACAATTCTAAGTTCTGTACTTGACTATTACAAGTTCAGATCTTCAAGTTATAATTTGCAATCATAATTTGAAGTTATCAATGCTAAGTTCTGTATTTGACAATTACAAGTTCAGATCTTCAAGTTATAATTTGAACTAATAATTTGTATTTAACAATTCGAAGTTCTGTATTTGACTATTACAAGTTCAGATCTTCAAGTTATAATTTGCAATCATAATTTAAAGTTATCAATTCTAAGTTCTGTTTTGACAATTACAAGTTCAGATCTTCAAGTTATAATTTGAACTAATAATTTGTATTTAACAATTCGAAGTTCTGTATTTGACTATTACAAGTTCAGATCTTCAAGTTATAATTTGCAATCATAATTTGAAGTTATCAATGCTAAGTTCTGTATTTGACAATTACAAGTTCAGATCTTCAAGTTATAATTTGAACTAATAATTTGTATTTAACTATTCGAAGTTCTGTATTTGACTATTACAAGTTCAGATCTTCAAATTATAATTTGCAGTCATAATTTGAAGTTATCAATTCTAAGTTCGGTATTTGACAATTACAAGTTCATATCTTCAAGTTATAATTAGCAATCATAATTAGTATTTAACAATTCGAAGTTCTGTATTTGATTATTACTTATTACAGATCTTCAAAATATAATTAGCAATCATAATTTGAAGTTATCAATTCTAAGTTCTGTATTTGACAATTACAAGTTCAGATCTTCTAATTATTATTTACAATCTTAGTTTTAAATTAACAATTCGAAGTTCTGAATTTACTTATTACAAGTTCAGATCTTCAAAATATAATTAGCAATCATAATTTGAATTTTACAATTCTAAGTTCAGTATTTGACTATTACAAGTTCAGATTTTCAAGTTATAATTTGCAATCATAATTAGAAGTTATCAATTCTAAGTTCTGTATTTGACAGTTACAAGTTCAGATCATTAAGTTATAATTTGAAATAATAATTAGTTTTTAACAAATTTAAGTTCTGTAATTCACTATTACAAGTTCAGATCTTCAAGTTATAATTTGCAATAATAATTAGAACTATCAATTTTAAGTTCTGTATCTGACAATTACAAGTTCAGATCTTCAAGGTATAATTTGTAATCATAATTTGAAGTTATCAATGCTATGTTCTGTATTTGACAATTACAAGTTCAGATCTTCAAGTTATAATTTGAACTAATAATTTGTATTTAACTATTCGAAGTTCTGTATTTGACTATTACAAGTTCAGATCTTCAAGTTATAATTTGCAATCATAATTTGAAGTTATCAATTCTAAGTTCTGTATTTGACAATTACAAGTTCAGATCTTCAAGTTATAATTTGAACTAATAATTTGTATTTAACAATTCGAAGTTCTGTATTTGACTATTACAAGTTCAGATCTTCAAGTTATAATTTGCAATCATAATTTGAAGTTATCAATGCTAAGTTGTGTATTTGACAATTACAAGTTCAGATCTTCAAGTTATAATTTGAACTAATAATTTGTATGTAACTATTCGAAGTTCTGTATTTGACAATTACAAGTTCAGATCTTCAAGTTATAATTTGAACTAATAATTTGTATTTAACTATTCGAAGTTCTGTATTTGACTATTACAAGTTCAGATCTTCAAGTTATAATTTGCAATCATAATTTGAAGTTATCAATTCTAAGTTCTGTATTTGACAATTACAAGTTCAGATCTTCAAGTTATAATTTGAACTAATAATTTGTATTTAACAATTCGAAGTTCTGTATTTGACTATTACAAGTTCAGATCTTCAAGTTATAATTTGCAATCATAATTTGTAGTTATCAATGCTAAGTTCTGTATTTGACAATTACAAGTTCAGATCTTCAAGTTATAATTTGAACTAATAATTTGTATGTAACTATTCGAAGTTCTGTATTTGACAATTACAAGTTCAGATCTTCAAATTAATATTTAAAATCTTAGTTGGAAATTAACAATTCGCTGTTCTGTATTTACTTATTACAAGTTCAGATCTTCAAATTATAATTAGCAATCATAATTTGTATTTAACAATTCGAAGTTCTGTATTTGACTATTACAAGTTCAGATCTTCAAATTATTATTTACAATCTTAGTTTGAAATTAACAATTCGAAGTTCTGTATTTACTTATTACAAGTTCAGATCTTCATGTTATAATTTGCAATCATAATTTGAAGTTATCAATTCTAAGTTCTGTATTTGACAATTACAAGTTCAGATCTTCAAGTTATAATTTGCCCTCTTAGTTTGAAATTAACAATTTGAAGTTCTGTATTTACTTATTACAAGTTCAGATCTTCAAAATATAATTAGCAATCATAATTTGAATTTTACAATTCTAAGTTCAGTATTTGACTATTACAAGTTCAGATTTTCAAGTTATAATTTGCAATCATAATTAGAAGTTATCAATTCTAAGTTCTGTATTTGACAGTTACAAGTTCAGATCATTAAGTTATAATTTGAAATAATAATTAGTTTTTAACAAATTTAAGTTCTGTAATTCACTATTACAAGTTCAGATCTTCAAGTTATAATTTGCAATAATAATTAGAACTATCAATTTTAAGTTCTGTAATTAACAATTACAAGTTCAGATCTTCATGTTATAATTTGCAATCATAATTTGAAGTTATCAATTCTAAGTTCTGTATTTGACAATTACAAGTTCAGATCTTCAAGTTATAATTTGCCCTCTTAGTTTGAAATTAACAATTTGAAGTTCTGTATTTACTTATTACAAGTTCAGATCTTCAAAATATAATTAGCAATCATAATTTGAATTTTACAATTCTAAGTTCTGTATTTGACTATTACAAGTTCAGATCTTCAAGTTATAATTTGCAATCATAATTTGAAGTTATCAATGCTTAGTTCTGTATTTGACAATTACAAGTTCAGATCTTCAAGTTATAATTTGAACTAATAATTTGTATTTAACTATTCGAAGTTCTGTATTTGACTATTACAAGTTCAGATCTTCAAATGATATTTTGCAATCATAATTTGAAGTTATCAATTCTAAGTTCTGTATTTGACAATTACAAGTTCAGATCTTCAAGTTATAATTAGCAATCATAATTTGTATTTAACAATTCGAAGTTCTGTATTTGTCTATTACAAGTTCAGATCTTCAAATTATTATTTACAATCTTAGTTTGAAATTAACAATTCGAAGTTCTGTATTTACTTATTACAAGTTCAGATCTTCAAGTTATAATTTGAAATTATAATTATTATTTAACAAATCTAAGTTCTGTAATTAACTATTACAAGTTCAGATCTTCAAGTTATAATTTGCGAACATAATTTGAAGTTATCAATTCTAAGTTCTGTATTTGACAATTACAAGTTCAGATGTTCAAGTTATAATTAGCAATCATAATTTGAATTTTACAATACTAAGTTCTGTATTTGACAATTACAAGTTCAGATCTTCAAGTTATAATTTGAACTAATAATTTGTATTTAACTATTCGAAGTTCTGTATTTGACTATTACAAGTGCAGATCTTCAAATTATAATTTGCAATCATAATTTGAAGTTATCAATTCTAAGTTCTGTATTTGACAATTACAAGTTCAGATCTTCAAGTTATAATTAGCAATCATAATTTGTATTTAACAATTCGAAGTTCTGTATTTGACTATTACAAGTTCAGATCTACAAATTATTATTTACAATTTTAGTTGGAATTAACAATTCGAAGTTCTGTATTTACTTATTACAAGTTCAGATCTTCAAGTTATAATTTGCAATCATAATCTGAAGTTATCAATTCTAAGCTCTGTATTTGACAATTACAAGTTCAGATCTTCAAGTTATAATTTGCAATCATAATTTGAAGTTATAAATTCTAAGTTCTGTATTTGACAATTACAAGTTCAGATCTTATAATTATTATTTACAATCTTAGTTTGAAATTAACAATTCGAAGTTCTGTATTTACTTATTACAAGTTCAGATCTTCAAAATATAATTTGCAATCATAATTAGAAGTTATCAATTCTAAGTTCTGTATTTGACAGTTACAAGTTCAGATCATTAAGTTATAATTTGAAATAATAATTAGTTTTTAACAAATATAAGTTCTGTAATTCACTATTACAAGTTCAGATCTTCAAGTTATAATTTGCAATAATAATTAGAACTATCAATTTTAAGTTCTGTATCTGACAATTACAAGTTCAGATCTTCAAGGTATAATTTGCAATCATAATTTGAAGTTATCAATGCTAAGTTCTGTATTTGACAATTACAAGTTCAGATCTTCAAGTTATAATTTGAACTAATAATTTTTATTTAACTATTCGAAGTTCTGTATTTGACTATTACAAGTTCAGATCTTCAAGTTATAATTTGCAATCATAATTTGAAGTTATCAATTCTAAGTTCTGTATTTGACAATTACAAGTTCAGATCATTAAGTTATAAATTGAAATAATAATTAGTATTAAACAAATTTAAGTTCTGTAATTCACTATTACAAGTTCAGATCTTCAAGTTATAATTTGCAATAATAATTAGAAGCTATCAATTTTAAGTTCTGTATTTGACAATCACAAGTTCAGATCTTCAAGATATAATTAGCAATCATAATTTGAATTTTACAGTTCTAAGATCAGTATTTGACTATTACAAGTTCAGATCTTCAAGTTATAATTTGCAATCATAATTAAAAGTTATCAATTCTAAGTTCTGTATTTGACAATTACAAGTTCAGATCTTCAAGTTATAATTTGAACTAATAATTTGTATTTAAGAATTCGAAGTTCTGTATTTGACTATTACAAGTTCAGATCTTCAAGTTATAATTTGCAATCATAATTTGAAGTTATCAATGCTAAGTTCTGTATTTGACAATTACAAGTTCAGATCTTCAAGTTATAATTGGAACTAATAATTTGTATTTAACTATTCGAAGTTCTGTATTTGACTATTACAAGTTCAGATCTTCAAATTATAATTTGCGATCATAATTTGAAGTTATCAATTCTTAGTTCTGTATTTGACAATTACTAGTTCAGATCTTTAAGTTATAATTAGCAATCATAATTTGTATTTAACAATTCGAAGTTCTGTATTTGACTATTACAAGTTCAGATCTACAAATTATTATTTACAATCTTAGTTGGAATTAACAATTCGAAGTTCTGTATTTACTTATTACAAGTTCAGATCTTCAAAATATAATTAGCAATCATAATTTGAAGTTATCAATTCTAAGCTCTGTATTAGACAATTACAAGTTCAGATCTTCAAGTTATAATTTGCAATCATAATTTGAAGTTATCAATTCTAAGTTCTGTATTTGACAATTTCAAGTTCAGATCTTCTAATTATTATTTACAATCATAATTTGAAGTTATCAATTCTAAGTTCTGTATTTGACAATTACAAGTTCAGATGTTCAAGTTATAATTAGCAAACATAATTTGAATTTTACAATACTAAGTTCTGTATTTGACTATTACAAGTACAGATCTTCAAGTTATAATTTGCAATCATAATTAGAAGTTATCAATTCTAAGTTCTGTATTTGACAGTAACAAGTTCAGATCATTAAGTTATAATTTGAAATAATTATTAGTATTTAACAAATTTAAGTTCTGTAATTCACTATTACAAGTTCAGATCTTCAAGTTATAATTTGCAATAATAATTAGAACTATAAATTTTAAGTTCTGTATTTGATAATTACAAGTTCAGATCTTCAAGTTATAATTAGCAATCATAAATTGTATTTAACAATTCGAAGTTCTGTATTTGACTATAACAAGTTCAGATCTTCAAATTATTATTTACAATCTTAGTTTGAAATTAACAATTCGAAGTTCTGTATTTACTTATTACAAGTTCAGATCTTCAAGTTATAATTTGAAATTATAATTTATATTTAACAAATCTAAGTTCTGTAATTAACTATTACAAGTTCAGATCTTCAAGTTATAATTAGCAATCATAATTTGAATTTTACAATTCTAAGTTCTGTATTTGACTATTACAAGTTCAGATCTTCAAGTTATAATTTGCAATCATAATTTGAAGTTATCAATGCTAAGCTCTGTATTTGACAATTACAAGTTCAGATCTTCAAGTTATAATTTGAACTAATAATTTGTATTTAACTATTCGAAGTTCTGTATTTGACTATTACAAGTTTAGATCTTCTAATTATAATTTGCAACATAATTTGAAGTTATCAATTCTAAGTTCTGTTTTTGACAATTACAAGTTCAGATCTTCAAGTTATAATTAGCAATCATAATTTGTATTTAACAATTCGAAGTTCTGTATTTGACTATTACAAGTTCAGATCTTCAAATTATTATTTACAATCTTAGTTTGAAATTAACAATTCGAAGTTCTGTATTTACTTATTACAAGTTCAGATCTTCAAGTTATAATTTGTAATTATAATTTATATTTAACAAATCTAAGTTCTGTAATTAACTATTACAAGTTCAGATCTTCAAGTTATAATTTGCAATCATAATTTGAAGTTATCAATTCTAAGTTCTGTATTTGACAATTACAAGTTCAGATGTTCAAGTTATAATTAGCAATCATAATTTGAATTTTACAATTCTGAGTTCTGTATTTGACTATTACAAGTTCAGATCTACAAGTTATAATTTGCAATAATAATTTAAATTTTACAATTCTTAGTTCAGTATTTTATGATTACAAGTTCAGATCTTCAAGTTATAATTAGCAATCATAATTGCAATTTTACAATTCTAAGTTCTGTACTTGACTATTACAAGTTCAGATCTTCAAGTTATAATTTGCAGTCATAATTTGAAGTTATCAATGCTAAGTTCTGTATTTGACAATTACAAGTTCAGATCTTCAAGTTATAATTTGAACTAATAATTTGTATTTAACTATTTGAAGTTCTGTATTTGACTATTACAAGTTCAGATCTTCAAATTATAATTTGCAATCATAATTTGAAGTTATCAATTCTAAGTTCTGTATTTGTCAATTACAAGTTCAGATCTTCAAGTTATAATTAGCAATCATAATTTGTATTTAACAATTCGAAGTTCTGTATTTGACTATTACAAGTTCAGATCTTCAAATTATTATTTACAATCTTAATTTGAAATTAACAATTCGAAGTTCTGTATTTACTTATTACAAGTTCAGATCTTCAAGTTATAATTTGCAATCATAATTTGAAGTTATCAATTCTAAGTTCTGTATTTGACAATTACAAGTTCAGATCTTCAAGTTATAATTTGCAATCATAATTTGAAGTTATCAATTCTAAGTTCTGTATTTGACAATTACAAGTTCAGATCTTCTAATTATTATTTACAATCTTAGTTTGAAATTAACAATTCGAAGTTCTGTATTTACTTATTACAAGTTCAGATCTTCAAAATATAATTAGCAATCATAATTTGAATTTTACAATTCTAAGTTCAGTATTTGATGATTACAAGTTCAGATCTTCAAATTATTATTTACAATCTTAGTTTGAAATTAACAATTCGAAGTTCTGTATTTACTTATTACACGTTCAGATCTTCAAGTGATAATTTGCAATTATAATTTATATTTAACAAATCTAAGTTCTGTAATTAACTATTACAAGTTCAGATCTTCAAGTTATAATTTGCAATCATAATTTGAAGTTATCAATTCTAAGTTCTATATTTGACAATTACAAGTTGAGATGTTCAAGTTATAATTAGCAATCATAATTTGAATTTTACAATTCTAAGTACTGTATTTGACTATTACAAGTTCAGATCTTCAAGTTATAATTTGCAATCATAATTAGAAGTTATCAATTCTAAGTTCTGTATTTGACAGTTACAAGTTCAGATCATTAAGTTATAAATTGAAATAATAATTAGTATTTAACAAATTTAAGTTCTGTAATTCACTATTACAAGTTCAGATCTTCAAGTTATAATTTGCAATAATAATTAGAAGCTATCAATTTTAAGTTCTGTATTTGACAATCACAAGTTCAGATCTTCAAGATATAATTAGCAATCATAATTTGAATTTTACAATTCTAAGATCAGTATTTGACTATTAAAAGTTCAGATCTTCAAGTTATAATTTGCAATCATAATTTAAAGTTATCAATTCTAAGTTCTGTATTTGACAATTACAAGTTCAGATCTTCAAGTTATAATTTGAACTAATAATTTGTATTTAACAATTCGAAGTTCTGTATTTAACTATTACAAGTTCAGATCTTCAAGTTATAATTTGCAATCATAATTTGAAGTTATCAATGCTAAGTTCTGTATTTGACAATTACAAGTTCAGATCTTCAAGTTATAATTGGAACTAATAATTTGTATTTAACTATTCGAAGTTCTGTATTTGACTATTACAAGTTCAGATCTTCAAATTATAATTTGCGATCATAATTTGAAGTTATCAATTCTTAGTTCTGTATTTGACAATTACAAGTTCAGATCTTCAAGTTATAATTAGCAATCATAATTTGTATTTAACAATTCGAAGTTCTGTATTTGACTATTACAAGTTCAGATCTTCAAATTATTATTTACAATCTTAGTTGGAATTAACAATTCGAAGTTCTGTATTTACTTATTACAAGTTCAGATCTTCAAGTTATAATTTGCAATCATAATTTGAAGTTATCAATTCTAAGCTCTGTATTTGACAATTACAAGTTCAGATCATCAAGTTATAATTTGCAATCATAATTTGAAGTTATCAATTCTAAGTTCTGTATTTGACAATTACAAGTTCAGATCTTATAATTATTATTTACAATCTTAGTTTGAAATTAACAATTCGAAGTTCTGTATTTACTTATTACACGTTCAGATCTTCAAGTGATAATTTGCAATTATAATTTATATTTAACAAATCTAAGTTCTGTAATTAACTATTACAAGTTCAGATCTTCAAGTTATAATTTGCAATCATAATTTGAAGTTATCAATTCTAAGTTCTATATTTGACAATTACAAGTTGAGATGTTCAAGTTATAATTAGCAATCATAATTTGAATTTTACAATTCTAAGTACTGTATTTGACTATTACAAGTTCAGATCTTCAAGTTATAATTTGCAATCATAATTAGAAGTTCTCAATTCTAAGTTCTGTATTTGACAGTTACAAGTTCAGATCATTAAGTTATAAATTGAAATAATAATTAGTATTTAACAAATTTAAGTTCTGTAATTCACTATTACAAGTTCAGATCTTCAAGTTATAATTTGCAATAATAATTAGAAGCTATCAATTTTAAGTTCTGTATTTGACAATCACAAGTTCAGATCTTCAAGATATAATTAGCAATCATAATTTGAATTTTACAATTCTAAGATCAGTATTTGACTATTACAAGTTCAGATCTTCAAGTTATAATTTGCAATCATAATTTAAAGTTATCAATTCTAAGTTCTGTATTTGACAATTACAAGTTCAGATCTTCAAGTTATAATTTGAACTAATAATTTGTATTTAACAATTCGAAGTTCTGTATTTAACTATTACAAGTTCAGATCTTCAAGTTATAATTTGCAATCATAATTTGAAGTTATCAATGCTAAGTTCTGTATTTGACAATTACAAGTTCAGATCTTCAAGTTATAATTGGAACTAATAATTTGTATTTAACTATTCGAAGTTCTGTATTTGACTATTACAAGTTCAGATCTTCAAATTATAATTTGCGATCATAATTTGAAGTTATCAATTCTTAGTTCTGTATTTGACAATTACAAGTTCAGATCTTCAAGTTATAATTAGCAATCATAATTTGTATTTAACAATTCGAAGTTCTGTATTTGACTATTACAAGTTCAGATCTTCAAATTATTATTTACAATCTTAGTTGGAATTAACAATTCGAAGTTCTGTATTTACTTATTACAAGTTCAGATCTTCAAGTTATAATTTGCAATCATAATTTGAAGTTATCAATTCTAAGCTCTGTATTTGACAATTACAAGTTCAGATCATCAAGTTATAATTTGCAATCATAATTTGAAGTTATCAATTCTAAGTTCTGTATTTGACAATTACAAGTTCAGATCTTATAATTATTATTTACAATCTTAGTTTGAAATTAACAATTCGAAGTTCTGTATTTACTTATTACAAGTTCAGATCTTCAAAATATAATTAGCAATCATAATTTGAATTTTACAATTCTAAGTTCAGTATTTGACTATTACAAGTTCAGATTTTCAAGTTATAATTTGCAATCATAATTAGAAGTTATCAATTCTAAGTTCTGTATTTGACAGTTACAAGTTCAGATCATTAAGTTATAATTTGAAATAATAATTAGTTTTTAACAATTTTAAGTTCTGTAATTCACTATTACAAGTTCAGATCTTCAAGTTATAATTTGCAATAATAATTAGAACTATCAATTTTAAGTTCTGTATCTGACAATTACAAGTTCAGATCTTCAAGGTATAATTTGCAATCATAATTTGAAGTTATCAATGCTAAGTTCTGTATTTGACAATTACAAGTTCAGATCTTCAAGTTATAATTTGAACTAATAATTTGTATTTAACTATTCGAAGTTCTGTATTTGACTATTACAAGTTCAGATCTTCAAGTTATAATTTGCAATCATAATTTAAAGTTATCAATTCTAAGTTCTGTATTTGACAATTACAAGTTCAGATCTTCAAGTTATAATTTGAACTAATAATTTGTATTTAACAATTCGAAGTTCTGTATTTGACTATTACAAGTTCAGATCTTCAAGTTATAATTTGCAATCATAATTTGAAGTTATCAATGCTAAGTTCTGTATTTGACAATTACAAGTTCAGATCTTCAAGTTATAATTTGAACTAATAATTTGTATTTAACTATTCGAAGTTCTGTATTTGACTATTACAAGTTCAGATCTTCAAATTATAATTTGCAATCATAATTTGAAGTTATCAATTCTAAGTTCGGTATTTGACAATTACAAGTTCATATCTTCAAGTTATAATTAGCAATCATAATTAGTATTTAACAATTCGAAGTTCTGTATTTGATTATTACAAGTTCAGATCTTCAAATTATTATTTACAATCTTAGTTTGAAATTAACAATTCGAAGTTCTGTATTTACTTATTACAAGTTCAGATCTTCAAGTTATAATTTGCAATCATAATTTGAAGTTATCAATTCTAAGTTCTGTATTTGACAATTACAAGTTCAGATCTTCTAATTATTATTTACAATCTTAGTTTTAAATTAACAATTCGAAGTTCTGAATTTACTTATTACAAGTTCAGATCTTCAAAATATAATTAGCAATCATAATTTGAATTTTACAATTCTAAGTTCAGTATTTGACTATTACAAGTTCAGATTTTCAAGTTATAATTTGCAATCATAATTAGAAGTTATCAATTCTAAGTTCTGTATTTGACAATTACAAGTTCAGATCTTCAAGTTATAATTTGAACTAATAATTTGTATTTAACAATTCGAAGTTCTGTATTTGACTATTACAAGTTCAGATCTTCAAGTTATAATTTGCAATCATAATTTGAAGTTATCAATGCTAAGTTCTGTATTTGACAATTACAAGTTCAGATCTTCAAGTTATAATTTGAACTAATAATTTGTATGTAACTATTCGAAGTTCTGTATTTGACAATTACAAGTTCAGATCTTCTAATTATTATTTACAATCTTAGTTTTAAATTAACAATTCGAAGTTCTGAATTTACTTATTACAAGTTCAGATCTTCAAAATATAATTAGCAATCATAATTTGAATTTTACAATTCTAAGTTCAGTATTTGACTATTACAAGTTCAGATTTTCAAGTTATAATTTGCAATCATAATTAGAAGTTATCAATTCTAAGTTCTGTATTTGACAGTTACAAGTTCAGATCATTAAGTTATAATTTGAAATAATAATTAGTTTTTAACAAATTTAAGTTCTGTAATTCACTATTACAAGTTCAGATCTTCAAGTTAAAATTTGCAATAATAATTAGAACTATCAATTTTAAGTTCTGTATCTGACAATTACAAGTTCAGATCTTCAAGGTATAATTTGTAATCATAATTTGAAGTTATCAATGCTAAGTTCTGTATTTGACAATTACAAGTTCAGATCTTCAAGTTATAATTTGAACTAATAATTTGTATTTAACTATTCGAAGTTCTGTATTTGACTATTACAAGTTCAGATCTTCAAGTTATAATTTGCAATCATAATTTGAAGTTATCAATTCTAAGTTCTGTATTTGACAATTACAAGTTCAGATCTTCAAGTTATAATTTGAACTAATAATTTGTATTTAACAATTCGAAGTTCTGTATTTGACTATTACAAGTTCAGATCTTCAAGTTATAATTTGCAATCATAATTTGAAGTTATCAATGCTAAGTTCTGTATTTGACAATTACAAGTTCAGATCTTCAAGTTATAATTTGAACTAATAATTTGTATGTAACTATTCGAAGTTCTGTATTTGACAATTACAAGTTCAGATCTTCAAGTTATAATTTGAACTAATAATTTGTATTTAACTATTCGAAGTTCTGTATTTGACTATTACAAGTTCAGATCTTCAAGTTATAATTTGCAATCATAATTTGAAGTTATCAATGCTAAGTTCTGTATTTGACAATTACAAGTTCAGATCTTCAAGTTATAATTTGAACTAATAATTTGTATGTAACTATTCGAAGTTCTGTATTTGACTATTACAAGTTCAGATCTTCAAATTATAATTTGCAATCATAATTTGAAGTTATCAATTCTAAGTTCTGTATTTGACAATTACAAGTTCAGATCTTCAAGTTATAATTAGCAATCATAATTAGTATTTAACAATTCGAAGTTCTGTATTTGACTATTACAAGTTCAGATCTTCAAATTATTATTTACAATCTTAGTTTGAAATTAACAATTCGAAGTTCTGTATTTACTTATTACAAGTTCAGATCATCAAGTTATAATTTGCAATCATAATTTGAAGTTATTAATTCTAAGCTCTGTATTTGACAATTACAAGTTCAGATCGTCAAGTTATAATTTGCAATCATAATTTGAAGTTATCAATTCTAAGTTCTGTATTTGACAATTACAAGTTCAGATCTTCTAATTATTATTTACAATCTTAGTTTTAAATTAACAATTCGAAGTTCTGTATTTACTTATTACAAGTTCAGATCTTCAAAATATAATTAGCAATCATAATATGAATTTTACAATTCTAAGTTCAGTATTTGACTATTACAAGTTCAGATTTTCAAGTTATAATTTGCAATCATAATTAGAAGTTATCAATTCTAAGTTCTGTATTTGACAGTTACTAGTTCAGATCATTAAGTTATAATTTGAAATAATAATTAGTTTTTAACAAATTTAAGTTCTGTAATTCACTATTACAAGTTCAGATCTTCAAGTTATAATTTGCAATAATAATTAGAACTATCAATTTTAAGTTCTGTATCTGACAATTACAAGTTCAGATCTTCAAGGTATAATTAGCAATCATAATTTGAATTTTACAATTCTAAGTTCAGTATTTGACTATTACAAGTTCAGATCTTCAAGTTATAATTTGCAATCATAATTTGAAGTTATCAATTCTAAGTTCAGTATTTGACAATTACAAGTTCAGATCTTCAAATTATTATTTAAAATCTTAGTTGGAAATTAACAATTCGCAGTTCTGTATTTACTTATTACAAGTTCAGATCTTCAAGTTATAATTAGCAATCATAATTTGTATTTAACAATTCGAAGTTCTGTATTTGACTATTACAAGTTCAGATCTTCAAAATATTATTTACAATCTTAGTTTGAAATTAACAATTCGAAGTTCTGTATTTACTTATTACAAGTTCAGATCTTCATGTTATAATTTGCAATCATAATTTGAAGTTATCAATTCTAAGTTCTGTATTTGACAATTACAAGTTCAGATCTTCAAGTTATAATTTGCAATCTTAGTTTGAAATTAACAATTTGAAGTTCTGTATTTACTTATTACAAGTTCAGATCTTCAAAATATAATTAGCAATCATAATTTGAATTTTACAATTCTAAGTTCATTATTTGACTATTACAAGTTCAGATTTTCAAGTTATAATTTGCAATCATAATTAGAAGATATCAATTCTAAGTTCTGTATTTGACAGTTACAAGTTCAGATCATTAAGTTATAATTTGAAATAATAATTAGTTTTTAACAAATTTAAGTTCTGTAATTCACTATTACAAGTTCAGATCTTCAAGTTATAATTTGCAATAATAATTAGAACTATCAATTTTAAGTTCTGTATCTGACAATTACAAGTTCAGATCTTCAAGGTATAATTAGCAATCATAATTTGAATTTTACAATTCTAAGATCAGTATTTGACTATTACAAGTTCAGATCTTCAAGTTATAATTTGCAATCATAATTTGAAGTTATCAATTCTAAGTTCTGTATTTTACAATTACAAGTTCAGATGTTCAAGTTATAATTAGCAATCATAATTTGAATTTTACAATTCTAAGTTCTGTATTTGACTATTACAAGTTCAGATCTTCAAGTTATAATTTGCAATCATAATTTGAAGTTATCAATTCTAAGTTCTGTATTTGACAGTTACAAGTTCAGATCATTAAGTTATAATTTGAAATAATAATTAGTTTTTAACAAATTTAAGTTCTGTCATTCACTATTATAAGTTCAGATCTTCAAGTTAAAATTTGCAATAATAATTAGAACTATCAATTTTAAGTTCTGTATCTGACAATTACAAGTTCAGATCTTCAAGGTATAATTTGTAATCATAATTTGAAGTTATCAATGCTAAGTTCTGTATTTGACAATTACAAGTTCAGATCTTCAAGTTATAATTTGAACTAATAATTTGTATTTAACTATTCGAAGTTCTGTATTTGACTATTACAAGTTCAGATCTTCAAGTTATAATTTGCAATCATAATTTGAAGTTATCAATTCTAAGTTCTGTATTTGACAATTACAAGTTCAGATCTTCAAGTTATAATTTGAACTAATAATTTGTATTTAACAATTCGAAGTTCTGTATTTGACTATTACAAGTTCAGATCTTCAAGTTATAATTTGCAATCATAATTTGAAGTTATCAATGCTAAGTTCTGTATTTGACAATTACAAGTTCAGATCTTCAAGTTATAATTTGAACTAATAATTTGTATGTAACTATTCGAAGTTCTGTATTTGACAATTACAAGTTCAGATCTTCAAGTTATAATTTGAACTAATAATTTGTATTTAACTATTCGAAGTTCTGTATTTGACTATTACAAGTTCAGATCTTCAAGTTATAATTTGCAATCATAATTTGAAGTTATCAATGCTAAGTTCTGTATTTGACAATTACAAGTTCAGATCTTCAAGTTATAATTTGAACTAATAATTTGTATGTAACTATTCGAAGTTCTGTATTTGACTATTACAAGTTCAGATCTTCAAATTATAATTTGCAATCATAATTTGAAGTTATCAATTCTAAGTTCTGTATTTGACAATTACAAGTTCAGATCTTCAAGTTATAATTAGCAATCATAATTAGTATTTAACAATTCGAAGTTCTGTATTTGACTATTACAAGTTCAGATCTTCAAATTATTATTTACAATCTTAGTTTGAAATTAACAATTCGAAGTTCTGTATTTACTTATTACAAGTTCAGATCATCAAGTTATAATTTGCAATCATAATTTGAAGTTATTAATTCTAAGCTCTGTATTTGACAATTACAAGTTCAGATCGTCAAGTTATAATTTGCAATCATAATTTGAAGTTATCAATTCTAAGTTCTGTATTTGACAATTACAAGTTCAGATCTTCTAATTATTATTTACAATCTTAGTTTTAAATTAACAATTCGAAGTTCTGTATTTACTTATTACAAGTTCAGATCTTCAAAATATAATTAGCAATCATAATATGAATTTTACAATTCTAAGTTCAGTATTTGACTATTACAAGTTCAGATTTTCAAGTTATAATTTGCAATCATAATTAGAAGTTATCAATTCTAAGTTCTGTATTTGACAGTTACTAGTTCAGATCATTAAGTTATAATTTGAAATAATAATTAGTTTTTAACAAATTTAAGTTCTGTAATTCACTATTACAAGTTCAGATCTTCAAGTTATAATTTGCAATAATAATTAGAACTATCAATTTTAAGTTCTGTATCTGACAATTACAAGTTCAGATCTTCAAGGTATAATTAGCAATCATAATTTGAATTTTACAATTCTAAGTTCAGTATTTGACTATTACAAGTTCAGATCTTCAAGTTATAATTTGCAATCATAATTTGAAGTTATCAATTCTAAGTTCAGTATTTGACAATTACAAGTTCAGATCTTCAAATTATTATTTAAAATCTTAGTTGGAAATTAACAATTCGCAGTTCTGTATTTACTTATTACAAGTTCAGATCTTCAAGTTATAATTAGCAATCATAATTTGTATTTAACAATTCGAAGTTCTGTATTTGACTATTACAAGTTCAGATCTTCAAAATATTATTTACAATCTTAGTTTGAAATTAACAATTCGAAGTTCTGTATTTACTTATTACAAGTTCAGATCTTCATGTTATAATTTGCAATCATAATTTGAAGTTATCAATTCTAAGTTCTGTATTTGACAATTACAAGTTCAGATCTTCAAGTTATAATTTGCAATCTTAGTTTGAAATTAACAATTTGAAGTTCTGTATTTACTTATTACAAGTTCAGATCTTCAAAATATAATTAGCAATCATAATTTGAATTTTACAATTCTAAGTTCATTATTTGACTATTACAAGTTCAGATTTTCAAGTTATAATTTGCAATCATAATTAGAAGATATCAATTCTAAGTTCTGTATTTGACAGTTACAAGTTCAGATCATTAAGTTATAATTTGAAATAATAATTAGTTTTTAACAAATTTAAGTTCTGTAATTCACTATTACAAGTTCAGATCTTCAAGTTATAATTTGCAATAATAATTAGAACTATCAATTTTAAGTTCTGTATCTGACAATTACAAGTTCAGATCTTCAAGGTATAATTAGCAATCATAATTTGAATTTTACAATTCTAAGATCAGTATTTGACTATTACAAGTTCAGATCTTCAAGTTATAATTTGCAATCATAATTTGAAGTTATCAATTCTAAGTTCTGTATTTTACAATTACAAGTTCAGATGTTCAAGTTATAATTAGCAATCATAATTTGAATTTTACAATTCTAAGTTCTGTATTTGACTATTACAAGTTCAGATCTTCAAGTTATAATTTGCAATCATAATTTGAAGTTATCAATTCTAAGTTCTGTATTTGACAGTTACAAGTTCAGATCATTAAGTTATAATTTGAAATAATAATTAGTTTTTAACAAATTTAAGTTCTGTAATTCACTATTACAAGTTCAGATCTTCAAGTTAAAATTTGCAATAATAATTAGAACTATCAATTTTAAGTTCTGTATCTGACAATTACAAGTTCAGATCTTCAAGGTATAATTTGTAATCATAATTTGAAGTTATCAATGCTAAGTTCTGTATTTGACAATTACAAGTTCAGATCTTCAAGTTATAATTTGAACTAATAATTTGTATTTAACTATTCGAAGTTCTGTATTTGACTATTACAAGTTCAGATCTTCAAGTTATAATTTGCAATCATAATTTGAAGTTATCAATTCTAAGTTCTGTATTTGACAATTACAAGTTCAGATCTTCAAGTTATAATTTGAACTAATAATTTGTATTTAACAATTCGAAGTTCTGTATTTGACTATTACAAGTTCAGATCTTCAAGTTATAATTTGCAATCATAATTTGAAGTTATCAATGCTAAGTTCTGTATTTGACAATTACAAGTTCAGATCTTCAAGTTATAATTTGAACTAATAATTTGTATGTAACTATTCGAAGTTCTGTATTTGACAATTACAAGTTCAGATCTTCAAGTTATAATTTGAACTAATAATTTGTATTTAACTATTCGAAGTTCTGTATTTGACTATTACAAGTTCAGATCTTCAAGTTATAATTTGCAATCATAATTTGAAGTTATCAATGCTAAGTTCTGTATTTGACAATTACAAGTTCAGATCTTCAAGTTATAATTTGAACTAATAATTTGTATGTAACTATTCGAAGTTCTGTATTTGACTATTACAAGTTCAGATCTTCAAATTATAATTTGCAATCATAATTTGAAGTTATCAATTCTAAGTTCTGTATTTGACAATTACAAGTTCAGATCTTCAAGTTATAATTAGCAATCATAATTAGTATTTAACAATTCGAAGTTCTGTATTTGACTATTACAAGTTCAGATCTTCAAATTATTATTTACAATCTTAGTTTGAAATTAACAATTCGAAGTTCTGTATTTACTTATTACAAGTTCAGATCATCAAGTTATAATTTGCAATCATAATTTGAAGTTATTAATTCTAAGCTCTGTATTTGACAATTACAAGTTCAGATCGTCAAGTTATAATTTGCAATCATAATTTGAAGTTATCAATTCTAAGTTCTGTATTTGACAATTACAAGTTCAGATCTTCTAATTATTATTTACAATCTTAGTTTTAAATTAACAATTCGAAGTTCTGTATTTACTTATTACAAGTTCAGATCTTCAAAATATAATTAGCAATCATAATATGAATTTTACAATTCTAAGTTCAGTATTTGACTATTACAAGTTCAGATTTTCAAGTTATAATTTGCAATCATAATTAGAAGTTATCAATTCTAAGTTCTGTATTTGACAGTTACTAGTTCAGATCATTAAGTTATAATTTGAAATAATAATTAGTTTTTAACAAATTTAAGTTCTGTAATTCACTATTACAAGTTCAGATCTTCAAGTTATAATTTGCAATAATAATTAGAACTATCAATTTTAAGTTCTGTATCTGACAATTACAAGTTCAGATCTTCAAGGTATAATTAGCAATCATAATTTGAATTTAAAATTCTAAGTTCAGTATTTGACTATTACAAGTTCAGATCTTCAAGTTATAATTTGCAATCATAATTTGAAGTTATCAATTCTAAGTTCAGTATTTGACAATTACAAGTTCAGATCTTCAAATTATTATTTAAAATCTTAGTTGGAAATTAACAATTCGCAGTTCTGTATTTACTTATTACAAGTTCAGATCTTCAAGTTATAATTAGCAATCATAATTTGTATTTAACAATTCGAAGTTCTGTATTTGACTATTACAAGTTCAGATCTTCAAAATATTATTTACAATCTTAGTTTGAAATTAACAATTCGAAGTTCTGTATTTACTTATTACAAGTTCAGATCTTCATGTTATAATTTGCAATCATAATTTGAAGTTATCAATTCTAAGTTCTGTATTTGACAATTACAAGTTCAGATCTTCAAGTTATAATTTGCAATCTTAGTTTGAAATTAACAATTTGAAGTTCTGTATTTACTTATTACAAGTTCAGATCTTCAAAATATAATTAGCAATCATAATTTGAATTTTACAATTCTAAGTTCATTATTTGACTATTACAAGTTCAGATTTTCAAGTTATAATTTGCAATCATAATTAGAAGATATCAATTCTAAGTTCTGTATTTGACAGT
This sequence comes from Cantharis lateralis, assembly GCA_963170105.1. NCBI lineage: Eukaryota > Metazoa > Arthropoda > Insecta > Coleoptera > Cantharidae > Cantharis > Cantharis lateralis. The sequence goes on along the minus strand of CAUJGK010000001.1, from coordinate 529,770 downwards.
TACAAGTTCAGATCATTAAGTTATAATTTGAAATAATAATTAGTTTTTAACAAATTTAAGTTCTGTAATTCACTATTACAAGTTCAGATCTTCAAGTTATAATTTGCAATAATAATTAGAACTATCAATTTTAAGTTCTGTATCTGACAATTACAAGTTCAGATCTTCAAGGTATAATTAGCAATCATAATTTGAATTTTACAATTCTAAGATCAGTATTTGACTATTACAAGTTCAGATCTTCAAGTTATAATTTGCAATCATAATTTGAAGTTATCAATTCTAAGTTCTGTATTTTACAATTACAAGTTCAGATGTTCAAGTTATAATTAGCAATCATAATTTGAATTTTACAATTCTAAGTTCTGTATTTGACTATTACAAGTTCAGATCTTCAAGTTATAATTTGCAATCATAATTTGAAGTTATCAATTCTAAGTTCTGTATTTGACAGTTACAAGTTCAGATCATTAAGTTATAATTTGAAATAATAATTAGTTTTTAACAAATTTAAGTTCTGTCATTCACTATTATAAGTTCAGATCTTCAAGTTAAAATTTGCAATAATAATTAGAACTATCAATTTTAAGTTCTGTATCTGACAATTACAAGTTCAGATCTTCAAGGTATAATTTGTAATCATAATTTGAAGTTATCAATGCTAAGTTCTGTATTTGACAATTACAAGTTCAGATCTTCAAGTTATAATTTGAACTAATAATTTGTATTTAACTATTCGAAGTTCTGTATTTGACTATTACAAGTTCAGATCTTCAAGTTATAATTTGCAATCATAATTTGAAGTTATCAATTCTAAGTTCTGTATTTGACAATTACAAGTTCAGATCTTCAAGTTATAATTTGAACTAATAATTTGTATTTAACAATTCGAAGTTCTGTATTTGACTATTACAAGTTCAGATCTTCAAGTTATAATTTGCAATCATAATTTGAAGTTATCAATGCTAAGTTCTGTATTTGACAATTACAAGTTCAGATCTTCAAGTTATAATTTGAACTAATAATTTGTATGTAACTATTCGAAGTTCTGTATTTGACAATTACAAGTTCAGATCTTCAAGTTATAATTTGAACTAATAATTTGTATTTAACTATTCGAAGTTCTGTATTTGACTATTACAAGTTCAGATCTTCAAGTTATAATTTGCAATCATAATTTGAAGTTATCAATGCTAAGTTCTGTATTTGACAATTACAAGTTCAGATCTTCAAGTTATAATTTGAACTAATAATTTGTATGTAACTATTCGAAGTTCTGTATTTGACTATTACAAGTTCAGATCTTCAAATTATAATTTGCAATCATAATTTGAAGTTATCAATTCTAAGTTCTGTATTTGACAATTACAAGTTCAGATCTTCAAGTTATAATTAGCAATCATAATTAGTATTTAACAATTCGAAGTTCTGTATTTGACTATTACAAGTTCAGATCTTCAAATTATTATTTACAATCTTAGTTTGAAATTAACAATTCGAAGTTCTGTATTTACTTATTACAAGTTCAGATCATCAAGTTATAATTTGCAATCATAATTTGAAGTTATTAATTCTAAGCTCTGTATTTGACAATTACAAGTTCAGATCGTCAAGTTATAATTTGCAATCATAATTTGAAGTTATCAATTCTAAGTTCTGTATTTGACAATTACAAGTTCAGATCTTCTAATTATTATTTACAATCTTAGTTTTAAATTAACAATTCGAAGTTCTGTATTTACTTATTACAAGTTCAGATCTTCAAAATATAATTAGCAATCATAATATGAATTTTACAATTCTAAGTTCAGTATTTGACTATTACAAGTTCAGATTTTCAAGTTATAATTTGCAATCATAATTAGAAGTTATCAATTCTAAGTTCTGTATTTGACAGTTACTAGTTCAGATCATTAAGTTATAATTTGAAATAATAATTAGTTTTTAACAAATTTAAGTTCTGTAATTCACTATTACAAGTTCAGATCTTCAAGTTATAATTTGCAATAATAATTAGAACTATCAATTTTAAGTTCTGTATCTGACAATTACAAGTTCAGATCTTCAAGGTATAATTAGCAATCATAATTTGAATTTTACAATTCTAAGTTCAGTATTTGACTATTACAAGTTCAGATCTTCAAGTTATAATTTGCAATCATAATTTGAAGTTATCAATTCTAAGTTCAGTATTTGACAATTACAAGTTCAGATCTTCAAATTATTATTTAAAATCTTAGTTGGAAATTAACAATTCGCAGTTCTGTATTTACTTATTACAAGTTCAGATCTTCAAGTTATAATTAGCAATCATAATTTGTATTTAACAATTCGAAGTTCTGTATTTGACTATTACAAGTTCAGATCTTCAAAATATTATTTACAATCTTAGTTTGAAATTAACAATTCGAAGTTCTGTATTTACTTATTACAAGTTCAGATCTTCATGTTATAATTTGCAATCATAATTTGAAGTTATCAATTCTAAGTTCTGTATTTGACAATTACAAGTTCAGATCTTCAAGTTATAATTTGCAATCTTAGTTTGAAATTAACAATTTGAAGTTCTGTATTTACTTATTACAAGTTCAGATCTTCAAAATATAATTAGCAATCATAATTTGAATTTTACAATTCTAAGTTCATTATTTGACTATTACAAGTTCAGATTTTCAAGTTATAATTTGCAATCATAATTAGAAGATATCAATTCTAAGTTCTGTATTTGACAGTTACAAGTTCAGATCATTAAGTTATAATTTGAAATAATAATTAGTTTTTAACAAATTTAAGTTCTGTAATTCACTATTACAAGTTCAGATCTTCAAGTTATAATTTGCAATAATAATTAGAACTATCAATTTTAAGTTCTGTATCTGACAATTACAAGTTCAGATCTTCAAGGTATAATTAGCAATCATAATTTGAATTTTACAATTCTAAGATCAGTATTTGACTATTACAAGTTCAGATCTTCAAGTTATAATTTGCAATCATAATTTGAAGTTATCAATTCTAAGTTCTGTATTTTACAATTACAAGTTCAGATGTTCAAGTTATAATTAGCAATCATAATTTGAATTTTACAATTCTAAGTTCTGTATTTGACTATTACAAGTTCAGATCTTCAAGTTATAATTTGCAATCATAATTTGAAGTTATCAATTCTAAGTTCTGTATTTGACAGTTACAAGTTCAGATCATTAAGTTATAATTTGAAATAATAATTAGTTTTTAACAAATTTAAGTTCTGTCATTCACTATTATAAGTTCAGATCTTCAAGTTAAAATTTGCAATAATAATTAGAACTATCAATTTTAAGTTCTGTATCTGACAATTACAAGTTCAGATCTTCAAGGTATAATTTGTAATCATAATTTGAAGTTATCAATGCTAAGTTCTGTATTTGACAATTACAAGTTCAGATCTTCAAGTTATAATTTGAACTAATAATTTGTATTTAACTATTCGAAGTTCTGTATTTGACTATTACAAGTTCAGATCTTCAAGTTATAATTTGCAATCATAATTTGAAGTTATCAATTCTAAGTTCTGTATTTGACAATTACAAGTTCAGATCTTCAAGTTATAATTTGAACTAATAATTTGTATTTAACAATTCGAAGTTCTGTATTTGACTATTACAAGTTCAGATCTTCAAGTTATAATTTGCAATCATAATTTGAAGTTATCAATGCTAAGTTCTGTATTTGACAATTACAAGTTCAGATCTTCAAGTTATAATTTGAACTAATAATTTGTATGTAACTATTCGAAGTTCTGTATTTGACAATTACAAGTTCAGATCTTCAAGTTATAATTTGAACTAATAATTTGTATTTAACTATTCGAAGTTCTGTATTTGACTATTACAAGTTCAGATCTTCAAGTTATAATTTGCAATCATAATTTGAAGTTATCAATGCTAAGTTCTGTATTTGACAATTACAAGTTCAGATCTTCAAGTTATAATTTGAACTAATAATTTGTATGTAACTATTCGAAGTTCTGTATTTGACTATTACAAGTTCAGATCTTCAAATTATAATTTGCAATCATAATTTGAAGTTATCAATTCTAAGTTCTGTATTTGACAATTACAAGTTCAGATCTTCAAGTTATAATTAGCAATCATAATTAGTATTTAACAATTCGAAGTTCTGTATTTGACTATTACAAGTTCAGATCTTCAAATTATTATTTACAATCTTAGTTTGAAATTAACAATTCGAAGTTCTGTATTTACTTATTACAAGTTCAGATCATCAAGTTATAATTTGCAATCATAATTTGAAGTTATTAATTCTAAGCTCTGTATTTGACAATTACAAGTTCAGATCGTCAAGTTATAATTTGCAATCATAATTTGAAGTTATCAATTCTAAGTTCTGTATTTGACAATTACAAGTTCAGATCTTCTAATTATTATTTACAATCTTAGTTTTAAATTAACAATTCGAAGTTCTGTATTTACTTATTACAAGTTCAGATCTTCAAAATATAATTAGCAATCATAATATGAATTTTACAATTCTAAGTTCAGTATTTGACTATTACAAGTTCAGATTTTCAAGTTATAATTTGCAATCATAATTAGAAGTTATCAATTCTAAGTTCTGTATTTGACAGTTACTAGTTCAGATCATTAAGTTATAATTTGAAATAATAATTAGTTTTTAACAAATTTAAGTTCTGTAATTCACTATTACAAGTTCAGATCTTCAAGTTATAATTTGCAATAATAATTAGAACTATCAATTTTAAGTTCTGTATCTGACAATTACAAGTTCAGATCTTCAAGGTATAATTAGCAATCATAATTTGAATTTTACAATTCTAAGTTCAGTATTTGACTATTACAAGTTCAGATCTTCAAGTTATAATTTGCAATCATAATTTGAAGTTATCAATTCTAAGTTCAGTATTTGACAATTACAAGTTCAGATCTTCAAATTATTATTTAAAATCTTAGTTGGAAATTAACAATTCGCAGTTCTGTATTTACTTATTACAAGTTCAGATCTTCAAGTTATAATTAGCAATCATAATTTGTATTTAACAATTCGAAGTTCTGTATTTGACTATTACAAGTTCAGATCTTCAAAATATTATTTACAATCTTAGTTTGAAATTAACAATTCGAAGTTCTGTATTTACTTATTACAAGTTCAGATCTTCATGTTATAATTTGCAATCATAATTTGAAGTTATCAATTCTAAGTTCTGTATTTGACAATTACAAGTTCAGATCTTCAAGTTATAATTTGCAATCTTAGTTTGAAATTAACAATTTGAAGTTCTGTATTTACTTATTACAAGTTCAGATCTTCAAAATATAATTAGCAATCATAATTTGAATTTTACAATTCTAAGTTCATTATTTGACTATTACAAGTTCAGATTTTCAAGTTATAATTTGCAATCATAATTAGAAGATATCAATTCTAAGTTCTGTATTTGACAGTTACAAGTTCAGATCATTAAGTTATAATTTGAAATAATAATTAGTTTTTAACAAATTTAAGTTCTGTAATTCACTATTACAAGTTCAGATCTTCAAGTTATAATTTGCAATAATAATTAGAACTATCAATTTTAAGTTCTGTATCTGACAATTACAAGTTCAGATCTTCAAGGTATAATTAGCAATCATAATTTGAATTTTACAATTCTAAGATCAGTATTTGACTATTACAAGTTCAGATCTTCAAGTTATAATTTGCAATCATAATTTGAAGTTATCAATTCTAAGTTCTGTATTTTACAATTACAAGTTCAGATGTTCAAGTTATAATTAGCAATCATAATTTGAATTTTACAATTCTAAGTTCTGTATTTGACTATTACAAGTTCAGATCTTCAAGTTATAATTTGCAATCATAATTTGAAGTTATCAATTCTAAGCTCTGTATTTGACAATTACAAGTTCAGATCATCAAGTTATAATTTGCAATCATAATTTGAAGTTATCAATTCTAAGTTCTGTATTTGACAATTACAAGTTCAGATCTTATAATTATTATTTACAATCTTAGTTTGAAATTAACAATTCGAAGTTCTGTATTTACTTATTACAAGTTCAGATCTTCAAAATATAATTAGCAATCATAATTTGAATTTTACAATTCTAAGTTCAGTATTTGACTATTACAAGTTCAGATTTTCAAGTTATAATTTGCAATCATAATTAGAAGTTATCAATTCTAAGTTCTGTATTTGACAGTTACAAGTTCAGATCATTAAGTTATAATTTGAAATAATAATTAGTTTTTAACAATTTTAAGTTCTGTAATTCACTATTACAAGTTCAGATCTTCAAGTTATAATTTGCAATAATAATTAGAACTATCAATTTTAAGTTCTGTATCTGACAATTACAAGTTCAGATCTTCAAGGTATAATTTGCAATCATAATTTGAAGTTATCAATGCTAAGTTCTGTATTTGACAATTACAAGTTCAGATCTTCAAGTTATAATTTGAACTAATAATTTGTATTTAACTATTCGAAGTTCTGTATTTGACTATTACAAGTTCAGATCTTCAAGTTATAATTTGCAATCATAATTTAAAGTTATCAATTCTAAGTTCTGTATTTGACAATTACAAGTTCAGATCTTCAAGTTATAATTTGAACTAATAATTTGTATTTAACAATTCGAAGTTCTGTATTTGACTATTACAAGTTCAGATCTTCAAGTTATAATTTGCAATCATAATTTGAAGTTATCAATGCTAAGTTCTGTATTTGACAATTACAAGTTCAGATCTTCAAGTTATAATTTGAACTAATAATTTGTATTTAACTATTCGAAGTTCTGTATTTGACTATTACAAGTTCAGATCTTCAAATTATAATTTGCAATCATAATTTGAAGTTATCAATTCTAAGTTCGGTATTTGACAATTACAAGTTCATATCTTCAAGTTATAATTAGCAATCATAATTAGTATTTAACAATTCGAAGTTCTGTATTTGATTATTACAAGTTCAGATCTTCAAATTATTATTTACAATCTTAGTTTGAAATTAACAATTCGAAGTTCTGTATTTACTTATTACAAGTTCAGATCTTCAAGTTATAATTTGCAATCATAATTTGAAGTTATCAATTCTAAGTTCTGTATTTGACAATTACAAGTTCAGATCTTCTAATTATTATTTACAATCTTAGTTTTAAATTAACAATTCGAAGTTCTGAATTTACTTATTACAAGTTCAGATCTTCAAAATATAATTAGCAATCATAATTTGAATTTTACAATTCTAAGTTCAGTATTTGACTATTACAAGTTCAGATTTTCAAGTTATAATTTGCAATCATAATTAGAAGTTATCAATTCTAAGTTCTGTATTTGACAATTACAAGTTCAGATCTTCAAGTTATAATTTGAACTAATAATTTGTATTTAACAATTCGAAGTTCTGTATTTGACTATTACAAGTTCAGATCTTCAAGTTATAATTTGCAATCATAATTTGAAGTTATCAATGCTAAGTTCTGTATTTGACAATTACAAGTTCAGATCTTCAAGTTATAATTTGAACTAATAATTTGTATGTAACTATTCGAAGTTCTGTATTTGACAATTACAAGTTCAGATCTTCTAATTATTATTTACAATCTTAGTTTTAAATTAACAATTCGAAGTTCTGAATTTACTTATTACAAGTTCAGATCTTCAAAATATAATTAGCAATCATAATTTGAATTTTACAATTCTAAGTTCAGTATTTGACTATTACAAGTTCAGATTTTCAAGTTATAATTTGCAATCATAATTAGAAGTTATCAATTCTAAGTTCTGTATTTGACAGTTACAAGTTCAGATCATTAAGTTATAATTTGAAATAATAATTAGTTTTTAACAAATTTAAGTTCTGTAATTCACTATTACAAGTTCAGATCTTCAAGTTAAAATTTGCAATAATAATTAGAACTATCAATTTTAAGTTCTGTATCTGACAATTACAAGTTCAGATCTTCAAGGTATAATTTGTAATCATAATTTGAAGTTATCAATGCTAAGTTCTGTATTTGACAATTACAAGTTCAGATCTTCAAGTTATAATTTGAACTAATAATTTGTATTTAACTATTCGAAGTTCTGTATTTGACTATTACAAGTTCAGATCTTCAAGTTATAATTTGCAATCATAATTTGAAGTTATCAATTCTAAGTTCTGTATTTGACAATTACAAGTTCAGATCTTCAAGTTATAATTTGAACTAATAATTTGTATTTAACAATTCGAAGTTCTGTATTTGACTATTACAAGTTCAGATCTTCAAGTTATAATTTGCAATCATAATTTGAAGTTATCAATGCTAAGTTCTGTATTTGACAATTACAAGTTCAGATCTTCAAGTTATAATTTGAACTAATAATTTGTATGTAACTATTCGAAGTTCTGTATTTGACAATTACAAGTTCAGATCTTCAAGTTATAATTTGAACTAATAATTTGTATTTAACTATTCGAAGTTCTGTATTTGACTATTACAAGTTCAGATCTTCAAGTTATAATTTGCAATCATAATTTGAAGTTATCAATGCTAAGTTCTGTATTTGACAATTACAAGTTCAGATCTTCAAGTTATAATTTGAACTAATAATTTGTATGTAACTATTCGAAGTTCTGTATTTGACTATTACAAGTTCAGATCTTCAAATTATAATTTGCAATCATAATTTGAAGTTATCAATTCTAAGTTCTGTATTTGACAATTACAAGTTCAGATCTTCAAGTTATAATTAGCAATCATAATTAGTATTTAACAATTCGAAGTTCTGTATTTGACTATTACAAGTTCAGATCTTCAAATTATTATTTACAATCTTAGTTTGAAATTAACAATTCGAAGTTCTGTATTTACTTATTACAAGTTCAGATCATCAAGTTATAATTTGCAATCATAATTTGAAGTTATTAATTCTAAGCTCTGTATTTGACAATTACAAGTTCAGATCGTCAAGTTATAATTTGCAATCATAATTTGAAGTTATCAATTCTAAGTTCTGTATTTGACAATTACAAGTTCAGATCTTCTAATTATTATTTACAATCTTAGTTTTAAATTAACAATTCGAAGTTCTGTATTTACTTATTACAAGTTCAGATCTTCAAAATATAATTAGCAATCATAATATGAATTTTACAATTCTAAGTTCAGTATTTGACTATTACAAGTTCAGATTTTCAAGTTATAATTTGCAATCATAATTAGAAGTTATCAATTCTAAGTTCTGTATTTGACAGTTACTAGTTCAGATCATTAAGTTATAATTTGAAATAATAATTAGTTTTTAACAAATTTAAGTTCTGTAATTCACTATTACAAGTTCAGATCTTCAAGTTATAATTTGCAATAATAATTAGAACTATCAATTTTAAGTTCTGTATCTGACAATTACAAGTTCAGATCTTCAAGGTATAATTAGCAATCATAATTTGAATTTTACAATTCTAAGTTCAGTATTTGACTATTACAAGTTCAGATCTTCAAGTTATAATTTGCAATCATAATTTGAAGTTATCAATTCTAAGTTCAGTATTTGACAATTACAAGTTCAGATCTTCAAATTATTATTTAAAATCTTAGTTGGAAATTAACAATTCGCAGTTCTGTATTTACTTATTACAAGTTCAGATCTTCAAGTTATAATTAGCAATCATAATTTGTATTTAACAATTCGAAGTTCTGTATTTGACTATTACAAGTTCAGATCTTCAAAATATTATTTACAATCTTAGTTTGAAATTAACAATTCGAAGTTCTGTATTTACTTATTACAAGTTCAGATCTTCATGTTATAATTTGCAATCATAATTTGAAGTTATCAATTCTAAGTTCTGTATTTGACAATTACAAGTTCAGATCTTCAAGTTATAATTTGCAATCTTAGTTTGAAATTAACAATTTGAAGTTCTGTATTTACTTATTACAAGTTCAGATCTTCAAAATATAATTAGCAATCATAATTTGAATTTTACAATTCTAAGTTCATTATTTGACTATTACAAGTTCAGATTTTCAAGTTATAATTTGCAATCATAATTAGAAGATATCAATTCTAAGTTCTGTATTTGACAGTTACAAGTTCAGATCATTAAGTTATAATTTGAAATAATAATTAGTTTTTAACAAATTTAAGTTCTGTAATTCACTATTACAAGTTCAGATCTTCAAGTTATAATTTGCAATAATAATTAGAACTATCAATTTTAAGTTCTGTATCTGACAATTACAAGTTCAGATCTTCAAGGTATAATTAGCAATCATAATTTGAATTTTACAATTCTAAGATCAGTATTTGACTATTACAAGTTCAGATCTTCAAGTTATAATTTGCAATCATAATTTGAAGTTATCAATTCTAAGTTCTGTATTTTACAATTACAAGTTCAGATGTTCAAGTTATAATTAGCAATCATAATTTGAATTTTACAATTCTAAGTTCTGTATTTGACTATTACAAGTTCAGATCTTCAAGTTATAATTTGCAATCATAATTTGAAGTTATCAATTCTAAGTTCTGTATTTGACAGTTACAAGTTCAGATCATTAAGTTATAATTTGAAATAATAATTAGTTTTTAACAAATTTAAGTTCTGTCATTCACTATTATAAGTTCAGATCTTCAAGTTAAAATTTGCAATAATAATTAGAACTATCAATTTTAAGTTCTGTATCTGACAATTACAAGTTCAGATCTTCAAGGTATAATTTGTAATCATAATTTGAAGTTATCAATGCTAAGTTCTGTATTTGACAATTACAAGTTCAGATCTTCAAGTTATAATTTGAACTAATAATTTGTATTTAACTATTCGAAGTTCTGTATTTGACTATTACAAGTTCAGATCTTCAAGTTATAATTTGCAATCATAATTTGAAGTTATCAATTCTAAGTTCTGTATTTGACAATTACAAGTTCAGATCTTCAAGTTATAATTTGAACTAATAATTTGTATTTAACAATTCGAAGTTCTGTATTTGACTATTACAAGTTCAGATCTTCAAGTTATAATTTGCAATCATAATTTGAAGTTATCAATGCTAAGTTCTGTATTTGACAATTACAAGTTCAGATCTTCAAGTTATAATTTGAACTAATAATTTGTATGTAACTATTCGAAGTTCTGTATTTGACAATTACAAGTTCAGATCTTCAAGTTATAATTTGAACTAATAATTTGTATTTAACTATTCGAAGTTCTGTATTTGACTATTACAAGTTCAGATCTTCAAGTTATAATTTGCAATCATAATTTGAAGTTATCAATGCTAAGTTCTGTATTTGACAATTACAAGTTCAGATCTTCAAGTTATAATTTGAACTAATAATTTGTATGTAACTATTCGAAGTTCTGTATTTGACTATTACAAGTTCAGATCTTCAAATTATAATTTGCAATCATAATTTGAAGTTATCAATTCTAAGTTCTGTATTTGACAATTACAAGTTCAGATCTTCAAGTTATAATTAGCAATCATAATTAGTATTTAACAATTCGAAGTTCTGTATTTGACTATTACAAGTTCAGATCTTCAAATTATTATTTACAATCTTAGTTTGAAATTAACAATTCGAAGTTCTGTATTTACTTATTACAAGTTCAGATCATCAAGTTATAATTTGCAATCATAATTTGAAGTTATTAATTCTAAGCTCTGTATTTGACAATTACAAGTTCAGATCGTCAAGTTATAATTTGCAATCATAATTTGAAGTTATCAATTCTAAGTTCTGTATTTGACAATTACAAGTTCAGATCTTCTAATTATTATTTACAATCTTAGTTTTAAATTAACAATTCGAAGTTCTGTATTTACTTATTACAAGTTCAGATCTTCAAAATATAATTAGCAATCATAATATGAATTTTACAATTCTAAGTTCAGTATTTGACTATTACAAGTTCAGATTTTCAAGTTATAATTTGCAATCATAATTAGAAGTTATCAATTCTAAGTTCTGTATTTGACAGTTACTAGTTCAGATCATTAAGTTATAATTTGAAATAATAATTAGTTTTTAACAAATTTAAGTTCTGTAATTCACTATTACAAGTTCAGATCTTCAAGTTATAATTTGCAATAATAATTAGAACTATCAATTTTAAGTTCTGTATCTGACAATTACAAGTTCAGATCTTCAAGGTATAATTAGCACTCATAATTTGAATTTTACAATTCTAAGTTCAGTATTTGACTATTACAAGTTCAGATCTTCAAGTTATAATTTGCAATCATAATTTGAAGTTATCAATTCTAAGTTCAGTATTTGACAATTACAAGTTCAGATCTTCAAATTATTATTTAAAATCTTAGTTGGAAATTAACAATTCGCAGTTCTGTATTTACTTATTACAAGTTCAGATCTTCAAGTTATAATTAGCAATCATAATTTGTATTTAACAATTCGAAGTTCTGTATTTGACTATTACAAGTTCAGATCTTCAAAATATTATTTACAATCTTAGTTTGAAATTAACAATTCGAAGTTCTGTATTTACTTATTACAAGTTCAGATCTTCATGTTATAATTTGCAATCATAATTTGAAGTTATCAATTCTAAGTTCTGTATTTGACAATTACAAGTTCAGATCTTCAAGTTATAATTTGCAATCTTAGTTTGAAATTAACAATTTGAAGTTCTGTATTTACTTATTACAAGTTCAGATCTTCAAAATATAATTAGCAATCATAATTTGAATTTTACAATTCTAAGTTCATTATTTGACTATTACAAGTTCAGATTTTCAAGTTATAATTTGCAATCATAATTAGAAGATATCAATTCTAAGTTCTGTATTTGACAGTTACAAGTTCAGATCATTAAGTTATAATTTGAAATAATAATTAGTTTTTAACAAATTTAAGTTCTGTAATTCACTATTACAAGTTCAGATCTTCAAGTTATAATTTGCAATAATAATTAGAACTATCAATTTTAAGTTCTGTATCTGACAATTACAAGTTCAGATCTTCAAGGTATAATTAGCAATCATAATTTGAATTTTACAATTCTAAGATCAGTATTTGACTATTACAAGTTCAGATCTTCAAGTTATAATTTGCAATCATAATTTGAAGTTATCAATTCTAAGTTCTGTATTTTACAATTACAAGTTCAGATGTTCAAGTTATAATTAGCAATCATAATTTGAATTTTACAATTCTAAGTTCTGTATTTGACTATTACAAGTTCAGATCTTCAAGTTATAATTTGCAATCATAATTTGAAGTTATCAATTCTAAGTTCTGTATTTGACAGTTACAAGTTCAGATCATTAAGTTATAATTTGAAATAATAATTAGTTTTTAACAAATTTAAGTTCTGTCATTCACTATTATAAGTTCAGATCTTCAAGTTAAAATTTGCAATAATAATTAGAACTATCAATTTTAAGTTCTGTATCTGACAATTACAAGTTCAGATCTTCAAGGTATAATTTGTAATCATAATTTGAAGTTATCAATGCTAAGTTCTGTATTTGACAATTACAAGTTCAGATCTTCAAGTTATAATTTGAACTAATAATTTGTATTTAACTATTCGAAGTTCTGTATTTGACTATTACAAGTTCAGATCTTCAAGTTATAATTTGCAATCATAATTTGAAGTTATCAATTCTAAGTTCTGTATTTGACAATTACAAGTTCAGATCTTCAAGTTATAATTTGAACTAATAATTTGTATTTAACAATTCGAAGTTCTGTATTTGACTATTACAAGTTCAGATCTTCAAGTTATAATTTGCAATCATAATTTGAAGTTATCAATGCTAAGTTCTGTATTTGACAATTACAAGTTCAGATCTTCAAGTTATAATTTGAACTAATAATTTGTATGTAACTATTCGAAGTTCTGTATTTGACAATTACAAGTTCAGATCTTCAAGTTATAATTTGAACTAATAATTTGTATTTAACTATTCGAAGTTCTGTATTTGACTATTACAAGTTCAGATCTTCAAGTTATAATTTGCAATCATAATTTGAAGTTATCAATGCTAAGTTCTGTATTTGACAATTACAAGTTCAGATCTTCAAGTTATAATTTGAACTAATAATTTGTATGTAACTATTCGAAGTTCTGTATTTGACTATTACAAGTTCAGATCTTCAAATTATAATTTGCAATCATAATTTGAAGTTATCAATTCTAAGTTCTGTATTTGACAATTACAAGTTCAGATCTTCAAGTTATAATTAGCAATCATAATTAGTATTTAACAATTCGAAGTTCTGTATTTGACTATTACAAGTTCAGATCTTCAAATTATTATTTACAATCTTAGTTTGAAATTAACAATTCGAAGTTCTGTATTTACTTATTACAAGTTCAGATCATCAAGTTATAATTTGCAATCATAATTTGAAGTTATTAATTCTAAGCTCTGTATTTGACAATTACAAGTTCAGATCGTCAAGTTATAATTTGCAATCATAATTTGAAGTTATCAATTCTAAGTTCTGTATTTGACAATTACAAGTTCAGATCTTCTAATTATTATTTACAATCTTAGTTTTAAATTAACAATTCGAAGTTCTGTATTTACTTATTACAAGTTCAGATCTTCAAAATATAATTAGCAATCATAATATGAATTTTACAATTCTAAGTTCAGTATTTGACTATTACAAGTTCAGATTTTCAAGTTATAATTTGCAATCATAATTAGAAGTTATCAATTCTAAGTTCTGTATTTGACAGTTACTAGTTCAGATCATTAAGTTATAATTTGAAATAATAATTAGTTTTTAACAAATTTAAGTTCTGTAATTCACTATTACAAGTTCAGATCTTCAAGTTATAATTTGCAATAATAATTAGAACTATCAATTTTAAGTTCTGTATCTGACAATTACAAGTTCAGATCTTCAAGGTATAATTAGCAATCATAATTTGAATTTTACAATTCTAAGTTCAGTATTTGACTATTACAAGTTCAGATCTTCAAGTTATAATTTGCAATCATAATTTGAAGTTATCAATTCTAAGTTCAGTATTTGACAATTACAAGTTCAGATCTTCAAATTATTATTTAAAATCTTAGTTGGAAATTAACAATTCGCAGTTCTGTATTTACTTATTACAAGTTCAGATCTTCAAGTTATAATTAGCAATCATAATTTGTATTTAACAATTCGAAGTTCTGTATTTGACTATTACAAGTTCAGATCTTCAAAATATTATTTACAATCTTAGTTTGAAATTAACAATTCGAAGTTCTGTATTTACTTATTACAAGTTCAGATCTTCATGTTATAATTTGCAATCATAATTTGAAGTTATCAATTCTAAGTTCTGTATTTGACAATTACAAGTTCAGATCTTCAAGTTATAATTTGCAATCTTAGTTTGAAATTAACAATTTGAAGTTCTGTATTTACTTATTACAAGTTCAGATCTTCAAAATATAATTAGCAATCATAATTTGAATTTTACAATTCTAAGTTCATTATTTGACTATTACAAGTTCAGATTTTCAAGTTATAATTTGCAATCATAATTAGAAGATATCAATTCTAAGTTCTGTATTTGACAGTTACAAGTTCAGATCATTAAGTTATAATTTGAAATAATAATTAGTTTTTAACAAATTTAAGTTCTGTAATTCACTATTACAAGTTCAGATCTTCAAGTTATAATTTGCAATAATAATTAGAACTATCAATTTTAAGTTCTGTATCTGACAATTACAAGTTCAGATCTTCAAGGTATAATTAGCAATCATAATTTGAATTTTACAATTCTAAGATCAGTATTTGACTATTACAAGTTCAGATCTTCAAGTTATAATTTGCAATCATAATTTGAAGTTATCAATTCTAAGTTCTGTATTTTACAATTACAAGTTCAGATGTTCAAGTTATAATTAGCAATCATAATTTGAATTTTACAATTCTAAGTTCTGTATTTGACTATTACAAGTTCAGATCTTCAAGTTATAATTTGCAATCATAATTTGAAGTTATCAATTCTAAGTTCTGTATTTGACAGTTACAAGTTCAGATCATTAAGTTATAATTTGAAATAATAATTAGTTTTTAACAAATTTAAGTTCTGTAATTCACTATTACAAGTTCAGATCTTCAAGTTAAAATTTGCAATAATAATTAGAACTATCAATTTTAAGTTCTGTATCTGACAATTACAAGTTCAGATCTTCAAGGTATAATTTGTAATCATAATTTGAAGTTATCAATGCTAAGTTCTGTATTTGACAATTACAAGTTCAGATCTTCAAGTTATAATTTGAACTAATAATTTGTATTTAACTATTCGAAGTTCTGTATTTGACTATTACAAGTTCAGATCTTCAAGTTATAATTTGCAATCATAATTTGAAGTTATCAATTCTAAGTTCTGTATTTGACAATTACAAGTTCAGATCTTCAAGTTATAATTTGAACTAATAATTTGTATTTAACAATTCGAAGTTCTGTATTTGACTATTACAAGTTCAGATCTTCAAGTTATAATTTGCAATCATAATTTGAAGTTATCAATGCTAAGTTCTGTATTTGACAATTACAAGTTCAGATCTTCAAGTTATAATTTGAACTAATAATTTGTATGTAACTATTCGAAGTTCTGTATTTGACAATTACAAGTTCAGATCTTCAAGTTATAATTTGAACTAATAATTTGTATTTAACTATTCGAAGTTCTGTATTTGACTATTACAAGTTCAGATCTTCAAGTTATAATTTGCAATCATAATTTGAAGTTATCAATGCTAAGTTCTGTATTTGACAATTACAAGTTCAGATCTTCAAGTTATAATTTGAACTAATAATTTGTATGTAACTATTCGAAGTTCTGTATTTGACTATTACAAGTTCAGATCTTCAAATTATAATTTGCAATCATAATTTGAAGTTATCAATTCTAAGTTCTGTATTTGACAATTACAAGTTCAGATCTTCAAGTTATAATTAGCAATCATAATTAGTATTTAACAATTCGAAGTTCTGTATTTGACTATTACAAGTTCAGATCTTCAAATTATTATTTACAATCTTAGTTTGAAATTAACAATTCGAAGTTCTGTATTTACTTATTACAAGTTCAGATCATCAAGTTATAATTTGCAATCATAATTTGAAGTTATTAATTCTAAGCTCTGTATTTGACAATTACAAGTTCAGATCGTCAAGTTATAATTTGCAATCATAATTTGAAGTTATCAATTCTAAGTTCTGTATTTGACAATTACAAGTTCAGATCTTCTAATTATTATTTACAATCTTAGTTTTAAATTAACAATTCGAAGTTCTGTATTTACTTATTACAAGTTCAGATCTTCAAAATATAATTAGCAATCATAATATGAATTTTACAATTCTAAGTTCAGTATTTGACTATTACAAGTTCAGATTTTCAAGTTATAATTTGCAATCATAATTAGAAGTTATCAATTCTAAGTTCTGTATTTGACAGTTACTAGTTCAGATCATTAAGTTATAATTTGAAATAATAATTAGTTTTTAACAAATTTAAGTTCTGTAATTCACTATTACAAGTTCAGATCTTCAAGTTATAATTTGCAATAATAATTAGAACTATCAATTTTAAGTTCTGTATCTGACAATTACAAGTTCAGATCTTCAAGGTATAATTAGCAATCATAATTTGAATTTTACAATTCTAAGTTCAGTATTTGACTATTACAAGTTCAGATCTTCAAGTTATAATTTGCAATCATAATTTGAAGTTATCAATTCTAAGTTCAGTATTTGACAATTACAAGTTCAGATCTTCAAATTATTATTTAAAATCTTAGTTGGAAATTAACAATTCGCAGTTCTGTATTTACTTATTACAAGTTCAGATCTTCAAGTTATAATTAGCAATCATAATTTGTATTTAACAATTCGAAGTTCTGTATTTGACTATTACAAGTTCAGATCTTCAAAATATTATTTACAATCTTAGTTTGAAATTAACAATTCGAAGTTCTGTATTTACTTATTACAAGTTCAGATCTTCATGTTATAATTTGCAATCATAATTTGAAGTTATCAATTCTAAGTTCTGTATTTGACAATTACAAGTTCAGATCTTCAAGTTATAATTTGCAATCTTAGTTTGAAATTAACAATTTGAAGTTCTGTATTTACTTATTACAAGTTCAGATCTTCAAAATATAATTAGCAATCATAATTTGAATTTTACAATTCTAAGTTCATTATTTGACTATTACAAGTTCAGATTTTCAAGTTATAATTTGCAATCATAATTAGAAGATATCAATTCTAAGTTCTGTATTTGACAGTTACAAGTTCAGATCATTAAGTTATAATTTGAAATAATAATTAGTTTTTAACAAATTTAAGTTCTGTAATTCACTATTACAAGTTCAGATCTTCAAGTTATAATTTGCAATAATAATTAGAACTATCAATTTTAAGTTCTGTATCTGACAATTACAAGTTCAGATCTTCAAGGTATAATTAGCAATCATAATTTGAATTTTACAATTCTAAGATCAGTATTTGACTATTACAAGTTCAGATCTTCAAGTTATAATTTGCAATCATAATTTGAAGTTATCAATTCTAAGTTCTGTATTTTACAATTACAAGTTCAGATGTTCAAGTTATAATTAGCAATCATAATTTGAATTTTACAATTCTAAGTTCTGTATTTGACTATTACAAGTTCAGATCTTCAAGTTATAATTTGCAATCATAATTTGAAGTTATCAATGCTTAGTTCTGTATTTGACAATTACAAGTTCAGATCTTCAAGTTATAATTTGAACTAATAATTTGTATTTAACTATTCGAAGTTCTGTATTTGACTATTACAAGTTCAGATCTTCAAATGATATTTTGCAATCATAATTTGAAGTTATCAATTCTAAGTTCTGTATTTGACAATTACAAGTTCAGATCTTCAAGTTATAATTAGCAATCATAATTTGTATTTAACAATTCGAAGTTCTGTATTTGTCTATTACAAGTTCAGATCTTCAAATTATTATTTACAATCTTAGTTTGAAATTAACAATTCGAAGTTCTGTATTTACTTATTACAAGTTCAGATCTTCAAGTTATAATTTGAAATTATAATTATTATTTAACAAATCTAAGTTCTGTAATTAACTATTACAAGTTCAGATCTTCAAGTTATAATTTGCAAACATAATTTGAAGTTATCAATTCTAAGTTCTGTATTTGACAATTACAAGTTCAGATGTTCAAGTTATAATTAGCAATCATAATTTGAATTTTACAATACTAAGTTCTGTATTTGACAATTACAAGTTCAGATCTTCTAATTATTATTTACAATCTTAGTTTTAAATTAACAATTCGAAGTTCTGAATTTACTTATTACAAGTTCAGATCTTCAAAATATAATTAGCAATCATAATTTGAATTTTACAATTCTAAGTTCAGTATTTGACTATTACAAGTTCAGATTTTCAAGTTATAATTTGCAATCATAATTAGAAGTTATCAATTCTAAGTTCTGTATTTGACAGTTACAAGTTCAGATCATTAAGTTATAATTTGAAATAATAATTAGTTTTTAACAAATTTAAGTTCTGTAATTCACTATTACAAGTTCAGATCTTCAAGTTATAATTTGCAATAATAATTAGAACTATCAATTTTAAGTTCTGTATCTGACAATTACAAGTTCAGATCTTCAAGGTATAATTTGTAATCATAATTTGAAGTTATCAATGCTTAGTTCTGTATTTGACAATTACAAGTTCAGATCTTCAAGTTATAATTTGAACTAATAATTTGTATTTAACTATTCGAAGTTCTGTATTTGACTATTACAAGTTCAGATCTTCAAGTTATAATTTGCAATCATAATTAGAAGTTATCAATTCTAAGTTCTGTATTTGACAATTACAAGTTCAGATCTTCAAGTTATAATTTGAACTAATAATTTGTATTTAACAATTCGAAGTTCTGTATTTGACTATTACAAGTTCAGATCTTCAAGTTATAATTTGCAATCATAATTTGAAGTTATCAATGCTAAGTTCTGTATTTGACAATTACAAGTTCAGATCTTCAAGTTATAATTTGAACTAATAATTTGTATGTAACTATTCGAAGTTCTGTATTTGACAATTACAAGTTCAGATCTTCTAATTATTATTTACAATCTTAGTTTTAAATTAACAATTCGAAGTTCTGAATTTACTTATTACAAGTTCAGATCTTCAAAATATAATTAGCAATCATAATTTGAATTTTACAATTCTAAGTTCAGTATTTGACTATTACAAGTTCAGATTTTCAAGTTATAATTTGCAATCATAATTAGAAGTTATCAATTCTAAGTTCTGTATTTGACAGTTACAAGTTCAGATCATTAAGTTATAATTTGAAATAATAATTAGTTTTTAACAAATTTAAGTTCTGTAATTCACTATTACAAGTTCAGATCTTCAAGTTAAAATTTGCAATAATAATTAGAACTATCAATTTTAAGTTCTGTATCTGACAATTACAAGTTCAGATCTTCAAGGTATAATTTGTAATCATAATTTGAAGTTATCAATGCTAAGTTCTGTATTTGACAATTACAAGTTCAGATCTTCAAGTTATAATTTGAACTAATAATTTGTATTTAACTATTCGAAGTTCTGTATTTGACTATTACAAGTTCAGATCTTCAAGTTATAATTTGCAATCATAATTTGAAGTTATCAATTCTAAGTTCTGTATTTGACAATTACAAGTTCAGATCTTCAAGTTATAATTTGAACTAATAATTTGTATTTAACAATTCGAAGTTCTGTATTTGACTATTACAAGTTCAGATCTTCAAGTTATAATTTGCAATCATAATTTGAAGTTATCAATGCTAAGTTCTGTATTTGACAATTACAAGTTCAGATCTTCAAGTTATAATTTGAACTAATAATTTGTATGTAACTATTCGAAGTTCTGTATTTGACAATTACAAGTTCAGATCTTCAAGTTATAATTTGAACTAATAATTTGTATTTAACTATTCGAAGTTCTGTATTTGACTATTACAAGTTCAGATCTTCAAGTTATAATTTGCAATCATAATTTGAAGTTATCAATGCTAAGTTCTGTATTTGACAATTACAAGTTCAGATCTTCAAGTTATAATTTGAACTAATAATTTGTATGTAACTATTCGAAGTTCTGTATTTGACTATTACAAGTTCAGATCTTCAAATTATAATTTGCAATCATAATTTGAAGTTATCAATTCTAAGTTCTGTATTTGACAATTACAAGTTCAGATCTTCAAGTTATAATTAGCAATCATAATTAGTATTTAACAATTCGAAGTTCTGTATTTGACTATTACAAGTTCAGATCTTCAAATTATTATTTACAATCTTAGTTTGAAATTAACAATTCGAAGTTCTGTATTTACTTATTACAAGTTCAGATCATCAAGTTATAATTTGCAATCATAATTTGAAGTTATTAATTCTAAGCTCTGTATTTGACAATTACAAGTTCAGATCGTCAAGTTATAATTTGCAATCATAATTTGAAGTTATCAATTCTAAGTTCTGTATTTGACAATTACAAGTTCAGATCTTCTAATTATTATTTACAATCTTAGTTTTAAATTAACAATTCGAAGTTCTGTATTTACTTATTACAAGTTCAGATCTTCAAAATATAATTAGCAATCATAATATGAATTTTACAATTCTAAGTTCAGTATTTGACTATTACAAGTTCAGATTTTCAAGTTATAATTTGCAATCATAATTAGAAGTTATCAATTCTAAGTTCTGTATTTGACAGTTACTAGTTCAGATCATTAAGTTATAATTTGAAATAATAATTAGTTTTTAACAAATTTAAGTTCTGTAAATCACTATTACAAGTTCAGATCTTCAAGTTATAATTTGCAATAATAATTAGAACTATCAATTTTAAGTTCTGTATCTGACAATTACAAGTTCAGATCTTCAAGGTATAATTAGCAATCATAATTTGAATTTTACAATTCTAAGTTCAGTATTTGACTATTACAAGTTCAGATCTTCAAGTTATAATTTGCAATCATAATTTGAAGTTATCAATTCTAAGTTCAGTATTTGACAATTACAAGTTCAGATCTTCAAATTATTATTTAAAATCTTAGTTGGAAATTAACAATTCGCAGTTCTGTATTTACTTATTACAAGTTCAGATCTTCAAGTTATAATTAGCAATCATAATTTGTATTTAACAATTCGAAGTTCTGTATTTGACTATTACAAGTTCAGATCTTCAAAATATTATTTACAATCTTAGTTTGAAATTAACAATTCGAAGTTCTGTATTTACTTATTACAAGTTCAGATCTTCATGTTATAATTTGCAATCATAATTTGAAGTTATCAATTCTAAGTTCTGTATTTGACAATTACAAGTTCAGATCTTCAAGTTATAATTTGCAATCTTAGTTTGAAATTAACAATTTGAAGTTCTGTATTTACTTATTACAAGTTAAGATCTTCAAAATATAATTAGCAATCATAATTTGAATTTTACAATTCTAAGTTCATTATTTGACTATTACAAGTTCAGATTTTCAAGTTATAATTTGCAATCATAATTAGAAGATATCAATTCTAAGTTCTGTATTTGACAGTTACAAGTTCAGATCATTAAGTTATAATTTGAAATAATAATTAGTTTTTAACAAATTTAAGTTCTGTAATTCACTATTACAAGTTCAGATCTTCAAGTTATAATTTGCAATAATAATTAGAACTATCAATTTTAAGTTCTGTATCTGACAATTACAAGTTCAGATCTTCAAGGTATAATTAGCAATCATAATTTGAATTTTACAATTCTAAGATCAGTATTTGACTATTACAAGTTCAGATCTTCAAGTTATAATTTGCAATCATAATTTGAAGTTATCAATTCGAAGTTCTGAATTTACTTATTACAAGTTCAGATCTTCAAAATATAATTAGCAATCATAATTTGAATTTTACAATTCTAAGTTCAGTATTTGACTATTACAAGTTCAGATTTTCAAGTTATAATTTGCAATCATAATTAGAAGTTATCAATTCTAAGTTCTGTATTTGACAGTTACAAGTTCAGATCATTAAGTTATAATTTGAAATAATAATTAGTTTTTAACAAATTTAAGTTCTGTAATTCACTATTACAAGTTCAGATCTTCAAGTTAAAATTTGCAATAATAATTAGAACTATCAATTTTAAGTTCTGTATCTGACAATTACAAGTTCAGATCTTCAAGGTATAATTTGTAATCATAATTTGAAGTTATCAATGCTAAGTTCTGTATTTGACAATTACAAGTTCAGATCTTCAAGTTATAATTTGAACTAATAATTTGTATTTAACTATTCGAAGTTCTGTATTTGACTATTACAAGTTCAGATCTTCAAGTTATAATTTGCAATCATAATTTGAAGTTATCAATTCTAAGTTCTGTATTTGACAATTACAAGTTCAGATCTTCAAGTTATAATTTGAACTAATAATTTGTATTTAACAATTCGAAGTTCTGTATTTGACTATTACAAGTTCAGATCTTCAAGTTATAATTTGCAATCATAATTTGAAGTTATCAATGCTAAGTTCTGTATTTGACAATTACAAGTTCAGATCTTCAAGTTATAATTTGAACTAATAATTTGTATGTAACTATTCGAAGTTCTGTATTTGACAATTACAAGTTCAGATCTTCAAGTTATAATTTGAACTAATAATTTGTATTTAACTATTCGAAGTTCTGTATTTGACTATTACAAGTTCAGATCTTCAAGTTATAATTTGCAATCATAATTTGAAGTTATCAATGCTAAGTTCTGTATTTGACAATTACAAGTTCAGATCTTCAAGTTATAATTTGAACTAATAATTTGTATGTAACTATTCGAAGTTCTGTATTTGACTATTACAAGTTCAGATCTTCAAATTATAATTTGCAATCATAATTTGAAGTTATCAATTCTAAGTTCTGTATTTGACAATTACAAGTTCAGATCTTCAAGTTATAATTAGCAATCATAATTAGTATTTAACAATTCGAAGTTCTGTATTTGACTATTACAAGTTCAGATCTTCAAATTATTATTTACAATCTTAGTTTGAAATTAACAATTCGAAGTTCTGTATTTACTTATTACAAGTTCAGATCATCAAGTTATAATTTGCAATCATAATTTGAAGTTATTAATTCTAAGCTCTGTATTTGACAATTACAAGTTCAGATCGTCAAGTTATAATTTGCAATCATAATTTGAAGTTATCAATTCTAAGTTCTGTATTTGACAATTACAAGTTCAGATCTTCTAATTATTATTTACAATCTTAGTTTTAAATTAACAATTCGAAGTTCTGTATTTACTTATTACAAGTTCAGATCTTCAAAATATAATTAGCAATCATAATATGAATTTTACAATTCTAAGTTCAGTATTTGACTATTACAAGTTCAGATTTTCAAGTTATAATTTGCAATCATAATTAGAAGTTATCAATTCTAAGTTCTGTATTTGACAGTTACTAGTTCAGATCATTAAGTTATAATTTGAAATAATAATTAGTTTTTAACAAATTTAAGTTCTGTAAATCACTATTACAAGTTCAGATCTTCAAGTTATAATTTGCAATAATAATTAGAACTATCAATTTTAAGTTCTGTATCTGACAATTACAAGTTCAGATCTTCAAGGTATAATTAGCAATCATAATTTGAATTTTACAATTCTAAGTTCAGTATTTGACTATTACAAGTTCAGATCTTCAAGTTATAATTTGCAATCATAATTTGAAGTTATCAATTCTAAGTTCAGTATTTGACAATTACAAGTTCAGATCTTCAAATTATTATTTAAAATCTTAGTTGGAAATTAACAATTCGCAGTTCTGTATTTACTTATTACAAGTTCAGATCTTCAAGTTATAATTAGCAATCATAATTAGTATTTAACAATTCGAAGTTCTGTATTTGACTATTACAAGTTCAGATCTTCAAGTTATAATTTGAACTAATAATTTGTATGTAACTATTCGAAGTTCTGTATTTGACTATTACAAGTTCAGATCTTCAAATTATAATTTGCAATCATAATTTGAAGTTATCAATTCTAAGTTCTGTATTTGACAATTACAAGTTCAGATCTTCAAGTTATAATTAGCAATCATAATTAGTATTTAACAATTCGAAGTTCTGTATTTGACTATTACAAGTTCAGATCTTCAAATTATTATTTACAATCTTAGTTTGAAATTAACAATTCGAAGTTCTGTATTTACTTATTACAAGTTCAGATCATCAAGTTATAATTTGCAATCATAATTTGAAGTTATTAATTCTAAGCTCTGTATTTGACAATTACAAGTTCAGATCGTCAAGTTATAATTTGCAATCATAATTTGAAGTTATCAATTCTAAGTTCTGTATTTGACAATTACAAGTTCAGATCTTCTAATTATTATTTACAATCTTAGTTTTAAATTAACAATTCGAAGTTCTGTATTTACTTATTACAAGTTCAGATCTTCAAAATATAATTAGCAATCATAATATGAATTTTACAATTCTAAGTTCAGTATTTGACTATTACAAGTTCAGATTTTCAAGTTATAATTTGCAATCATAATTAGAAGTTATCAATTCTAAGTTCTGTATTTGACAGTTACTAGTTCAGATCATTAAGTTATAATTTGAAATAATAATTAGTTTTTAACAAATTTAAGTTCTGTAAATCACTATTACAAGTTCAGATCTTCAAGTTATAATTTGCAATAATAATTAGAACTATCAATTTTAAGTTCTGTATCTGACAATTACAAGTTCAGATCTTCAAGGTATAATTAGCAATCATAATTTGAATTTTACAATTCTAAGTTCAGTATTTGACTATTACAAGTTCAGATCTTCAAGTTATAATTTGCAATCATAATTTGAAGTTATCAATTCTAAGTTCAGTATTTGACAATTACAAGTTCAGATCTTCAAATTATTATTTAAAATCTTAGTTGGAAATTAACAATTCGCAGTTCTGTATTTACTTATTACAAGTTCAGATCTTCAAGTTATAATTAGCAATCATAATTTGTATTTAACAATTCGAAGTTCTGTATTTGACTATTACAAGTTCAGATCTTCAAAATATTATTTACAATCTTAGTTTGAAATTAACAATTCGAAGTTCTGTATTTACTTATTACAAGTTCAGATCTTCATGTTATAATTTGCAATCATAATTTGAAGTTATCAATTCTAAGTTCTGTATTTGACAATTACAAGTTCAGATCTTCAAGTTATAATTTGCAATCTTAGTTTGAAATTAACAATTTGAAGTTCTGTATTTACTTATTACAAGTTAAGATCTTCAAAATATAATTAGCAATCATAATTTGAATTTTACAATTCTAAGTTCATTATTTGACTATTACAAGTTCAGATTTTCAAGTTATAATTTGCAATCATAATTAGAAGATATCAATTCTAAGTTCTGTATTTGACAGTTACAAGTTCAGATCATTAAGTTATAATTTGAAATAATAATTAGTTTTTAACAAATTTAAGTTCTGTAATTCACTATTACAAGTTCAGATCTTCAAGTTATAATTTGCAATAATAATTAGAACTATCAATTTTAAGTTCTGTATCTGACAATTACAAGTTCAGATCTTCAAGGTATAATTAGCAATCATAATTTGAATTTTACAATTCTAAGATCAGTATTTGACTATTACAAGTTCAGATCTTCAAGTTATAATTTGCAATCATAATTTGAAGTTATCAATTCTAAGTTCTGTATTTTACAATTACAAGTTCAGATGTTCAAGTTATAATTAGCAATCATAATTTGAATTTTACAATTCTAAGTTCTGTATTTGACTATTACAAGTTCAGATCTTCAAGTTATAATTTGCAATCATAATTTGAAGTTATCAATTCTAAGTTCTGTATTTGACAGTTACAAGTTCAGATCATTAAGTTATAATTTGAAATAATAATTAGTTTTTAACAAATTTAAGTTCTGTAATTCACTATTACAAGTTCAGATCTTCAAGTTAAAATTTGCAATAATAATTAGAACTATCAATTTTAAGTTCTGTATCTGACAATTACAAGTTCAGATCTTCAAGGTATAATTTGTAATCATAATTTGAAGTTATCAATGCTAAGTTCTGTATTTGACAATTACAAGTTCAGATCTTCAAGTTATAATTTGAACTAATAATTTGTATTTAACTATTCGAAGTTCTGTATTTGACTATTACAAGTTCAGATCTTCAAGTTATAATTTGCAATCATAATTTGAAGTTATCAATTCTAAGTTCTGTATTTGACAATTACAAGTTCAGATCTTCAAGTTATAATTTGAACTAATAATTTGTATTTAACAATTCGAAGTTCTGTATTTGACTATTACAAGTTCAGATCTTCAAGTTATAATTTGCAATCATAATTTGAAGTTATCAATGCTAAGTTCTGTATTTGACAATTACAAGTTCAGATCTTCAAGTTATAATTTGAACTAATAATTTGTATGTAACTATTCGAAGTTCTGTATTTGACAATTACAAGTTCAGATCTTCAAGTTATAATTTGAACTAATAATTTGTATTTAACTATTCGAAGTTCTGTATTTGACTATTACAAGTTCAGATCTTCAAGTTATAATTTGCAATCATAATTTGAAGTTATCAATGCTAAGTTCTGTATTTGACAATTACAAGTTCAGATCTTCAAGTTATAATTTGAACTAATAATTTGTATGTAACTATTCGAAGTTCTGTATTTGACTATTACAAGTTCAGATCTTCAAATTATAATTTGCAATCATAATTTGAAGTTATCAATTCTAAGTTCTGTATTTGACAATTACAAGTTCAGATCTTCAAGTTATAATTAGCAATCATAATTAGTATTTAACAATTCGAAGTTCTGTATTTGACTATTACAAGTTCAGATCTTCAAATTATTATTTACAATCTTAGTTTGAAATTAACAATTCGAAGTTCTGTATTTACTTATTACAAGTTCAGATCATCAAGTTATAATTTGCAATCATAATTTGAAGTTATTAATTCTAAGCTCTGTATTTGACAATTACAAGTTCAGATCGTCAAGTTATAATTTGCAATCATAATTTGAAGTTATCAATTCTAAGTTCTGTATTTGACAATTACAAGTTCAGATCTTCTAATTATTATTTACAATCTTAGTTTTAAATTAACAATTCGAAGTTCTGTATTTACTTATTACAAGTTCAGATCTTCAAAATATAATTAGCAATCATAATATGAATTTTACAATTCTAAGTTCAGTATTTGACTATTACAAGTTCAGATTTTCAAGTTATAATTTGCAATCATAATTAGAAGTTATCAATTCTAAGTTCTGTATTTGACAGTTACTAGTTCAGATCATTAAGTTATAATTTGAAATAATAATTAGTTTTTAACAAATTTAAGTTCTGTAATTCACTATTACAAGTTCAGATCTTCAAGTTATAATTTGCAATAATAATTAGAACTATCAATTTTAAGTTCTGTATCTGACAATTACAAGTTCAGATCTTCAAGGTATAATTAGCAATCATAATTTGAATTTTACAATTCTAAGTTCAGTGTTTGACTATTACAAGTTCAGATCTTCAAGTTATAATTTGCAATCATAATTTGAAGTTATCAATTCTAAGTTCAGTATTTGACAATTACAAGTTCAGATCTTCAAATTATTATTTAAAATCTTAGTTGGAAATTAACAATTCGCAGTTCTGTATTTACTTATTACAAGTTCAGATCTTCAAGTTATAATTAGCAATCATAATTTGTATTTAACAATTCGAAGTTCTGTATTTGACTATTACAAGTTCAGATCTCCAAATATTATTTACAATCTTAGTTTGAAATTAACAATTCGAAGTTCTGTATTTACTTATTACAAGTTCAGATCTTCATGTTATAATTTGCAATCATAATTTGAAGTTATCAATTCTAAGTTCTGTATTTGACAATTACAAGTTCAGATCTTCAAGTTATAATTTGCAATCTTAGTTTGAAATTAACAATTTGAAGTTCTGTATTTACTTATTACAAGTTCAGATCTTCAAAATATAATTAGCAATCATAATTTGAATTTCACAATTCTAAGTTCATTATTTGACTATTACAAGTTCAGATTTTCAAGTTATAATTTGCAATCATAATTAGAAGATATCAATTCTAAGTTCTGTATTTGACAGTTACAAGTTCAGATCATTAAGTTATAATTTGAAATAATAATTAGTTTTTAACAAATTTAAGTTCTGTAATTCACTATTACAAGTTCAGATCTTCAAGTTATAATTTGCAATAATAATTAGAACTATCAATTTTAAGTTCTGTATCTGACAATTACAAGTTCAGATCTTCAAGGTATAATTAGCAATCATAATTTGAATTTTACAATTCTAAGATCAGTATTTGACTATTACAAGTTCAGATCTTCAAGTTATAATTTGCAATCATAATTTGAAGTTATCAATGCTAAGTTCTGTATTTGACAATTACAAGTTCAGATCTTCAAGTTATAATTGGAACTAATAATTTGTATTTAACTATTCGAAGTTCTGTATTTGACTATTACAAGTTCAGATCTTCAAGTTATAATTTGCAATCATAATTTAAAGTTATCAATTCTAAGTTCTGTATTTGACAATTACAAGTTCAGATCTTCAAGTTATAATTTAACTAATAATTTGTATTTAACAATTCGAAGTTCTGTATTTGACTATTACAAGTTCAGATCTTCAAGTTATAATTTGCAATCATAATTTGAAGTTATCAATGCTAAGTTCTGTATTTGACAATTACAAGTTCAGATCTTCAAGTTATAATTTGAACTAATAATTTGTATTTAACTATTCGAAGTTCTGTATTTGACTATTACAAGTTCAGATCTTCAAATTATAATTTGCAATCATAATTTGAAGTTATCAATTCTAAGTTCGGTATTTGACAATTACAAGTTCATATCTTCAAGTTATAATTAGCAATCATAATTAGTATTTAACAATTCGAAGTTCTGTATTTGATTATTACAAGTTCAGATCTTCAAATTATTATTTACAATCTTAGTTTGAAATTAACAATTCGAAGTTCTGTATTTACTTATTACAAGTTCAGATCTTCAAGTTATAATTTGCAATCATAATTTGAAGTTATCAATTCTAAGTTCTGTATTTGACAATTACAAGTTCAGATCTTCTAATTATTATTTACAATCTTAGTTTTAAATTAACAAATCGAAGTTCTGTATTTACTTATTACAAGTTCAGATCTTCAAAATATAATTAGCAATCATAATTTGAAGTTATCAATTCTAAGTTCTGTATTTGACAATTACAAGTTCAGATCTTCTAATTATTATTTACAATCTTAGTTTTAAATTAACAATTCGAAGTTCTGAATTTACTTATTACAAGTTCAGATCTTCAAAATATAATTAGCAATCATAATTTGAATTTTACAATTCTAAGTTCAGTATTTGACTATTACAAGTTCAGATTTTCAAGTTATAATTTGCAATCATAATTAGAAGTTATCAATGCTAAGTTCTGTATTTGACAGTTACAAGTTCAGATCATTAAGTTATAATTTGAAATAATAATTAGTTTTTAACAAATTTAAGTTCTGTAAATCACTATTACAAGTTCAGATCTTCAAGTTATAATTTGCAATAATAATTAGAACTATCAATTTTAAGTTCTGTATCTGACATTTACAAGTTCAGATCTTCAAGGTATAATTTGTAATCATAATTTGAAGTTATCAATGCTAAGTTCTGTATTTGACAATTACAAGTTCAGATCTTCAAGTTATAATTTGAACTAATAATTTGTATTTAACTATTCGAAGTTCTGTATTTGACTATTACAAGTTCAGATCTTCAAGTTATAATTTGCAATCATAATTTGAAGTTATCAATTCTAAGTTCTGTATTTGACAATTACAAGTTCAGATCTTCAAGTTATAATTTGAACTAATAATTTGTATTTAACAATTCGAAGTTCTGTATTTGACTATTACAAGTTCAGATCTTCAAATTATTATTTACAATCTTAGTTTGAAATTAACAATTCGAAGTTCTGTATTTACTTATTACAAGTTCAGATCATCAAGTTATAATTTGCAATCATAATTTGAAGTTATTAATTCTAAGCTCTGTATTTGACAATTACAAGTTCAGATCGTCAAGTTATAATTTGCAATCATAATTTGAAGTTATCAATTCTAAGTTCTGTATTTGACAATTACAAGTTCAGAACTTCTAATTATTATTTACAATCTTAGTTTTAAATTAACAATTCGAAGTTCTGTATTTACTTATTACAAGTTCAGATCTTCAAAATATAATTAGCAATCATAATATGAATTTTACAATTCTAAGTTCAGTATTTGACTATTACAAGTTCAGATTTTCAAGTTATAATTTGCAATCATAATTAGAAGTTATCAATTCTAAGTTCTGTATTTGACAGTTACTAGTTCAGATCATTAAGTTATAATTTGAAATAATAATTAGTTTTTAACAAATTTAAGTTCTGTAATTCACTATTACAAGTTCAGATCTTCAAGTTATAATTTGCAATAATAATTAGAACTATCAATTTTAAGTTCTGTATCTGACAATTACAAGTTCAGATCTTCAAGGTATAATTAGCAATCATAATTTGAATTTTACAATTCTAAGTTCAGTGTTTGACTATTACAAGTTCAGATCTTCAAGTTATAATTTGCAATCATAATTTGAAGTTATCAATTCTAAGTTCAGTATTTGACAATTACAAGTTCAGATCTTCAAATTATTATTTAAAATCTTAGTTGGAAATTAACAATTCGCAGTTCTGTATTTACTTATTACAAGTTCAGATCTTCAAGTTATAATTAGCAATCATAATTTGTATTTAACAATTCGAAGTTCTGTATTTGACTATTACAAGTTCAGATCTTCAAAATATTATTTACAATCTTAGTTTGAAATTAACAATTCGAAGTTCTGTATTTACTTATTACAAGTTCAGATCTTCATGTTATAATTTGCAATCATAATTTGAAGTTATCAATTCTAAGTTCTGTATTTGACAATTACAAGTTCAGATCTTCAAGTTATAATTTGCAATCTTAGTTTGAAATTAACAATTTGAAGTTCTGTATTTACTTATTACAAGTTCAGATCTTCAAAATATAATTAGCAATCATAATTTGAATTTCACAATTCTAAGTTCATTATTTGACTATTACAAGTTCAGATTTTCAAGTTATAATTTGCAATCATAATTAGAAGATATCAATTCTAAGTTCTGTATTTGACAGTTACAAGTTCAGATCATTAAGTTATAATTTGAAATAATAATTAGTTTTTAACAAATTTAAGTTCTGTAATTCACTATTACAAGTTCAGATCTTCAAGTTATAATTTGCAATAATAATTAGAACTATCAAT
Source organism: Cantharis lateralis (assembly GCA_963170105.1). NCBI lineage: Eukaryota > Metazoa > Arthropoda > Insecta > Coleoptera > Cantharidae > Cantharis > Cantharis lateralis. The sequence goes on along the minus strand of CAUJGK010000001.1, from coordinate 497,300 downwards.
TTTAAGTTCTGTATCTGACAATTACAAGTTCAGATCTTCAAGGTATAATTAGCAATCATAATTTGAATTTTACAATTCTAAGATCAGTATTTGACTATTACAAGTTCAGATCTTCAAGTTATAATTTGCAATCATAATTTGAAGTTATCAATGCTAAGTTCTGTATTTGACAATTACAAGTTCAGATCTTCAAGTTATAATTGGAACTAATAATTTGTATTTAACTATTCGAAGTTCTGTATTTGACTATTACAAGTTCAGATCTTCAAGTTATAATTTGCAATCATAATTTAAAGTTATCAATTCTAAGTTCTGTATTTGACAATTACAAGTTCAGATCTTCAAGTTATAATTTAACTAATAATTTGTATTTAACAATTCGAAGTTCTGTATTTGACTATTACAAGTTCAGATCTTCAAGTTATAATTTGCAATCATAATTTGAAGTTATCAATGCTAAGTTCTGTATTTGACAATTACAAGTTCAGATCTTCAAGTTATAATTTGAACTAATAATTTGTATTTAACTATTCGAAGTTCTGTATTTGACTATTACAAGTTCAGATCTTCAAATTATAATTTGCAATCATAATTTGAAGTTATCAATTCTAAGTTCGGTATTTGACAATTACAAGTTCATATCTTCAAGTTATAATTAGCAATCATAATTAGTATTTAACAATTCGAAGTTCTGTATTTGATTATTACAAGTTCAGATCTTCAAATTATTATTTACAATCTTAGTTTGAAATTAACAATTCGAAGTTCTGTATTTACTTATTACAAGTTCAGATCTTCAAGTTATAATTTGCAATCATAATTTGAAGTTATCAATTCTAAGTTCTGTATTTGACAATTACAAGTTCAGATCTTCTAATTATTATTTACAATCTTAGTTTTAAATTAACAAATCGAAGTTCTGTATTTACTTATTACAAGTTCAGATCTTCAAAATATAATTAGCAATCATAATTTGAAGTTATCAATTCTAAGTTCTGTATTTGACAATTACAAGTTCAGATCTTCTAATTATTATTTACAATCTTAGTTTTAAATTAACAATTCGAAGTTCTGAATTTACTTATTACAAGTTCAGATCTTCAAAATATAATTAGCAATCATAATTTGAATTTTACAATTCTAAGTTCAGTATTTGACTATTACAAGTTCAGATTTTCAAGTTATAATTTGCAATCATAATTAGAAGTTATCAATTCTAAGTTCTGTATTTGACAGTTACAAGTTCAGATCATTAAGTTATAATTTGAAATAATAATTAGTTTTTAACAAATTTAAGTTCTGTAAATCACTATTACAAGTTCAGATCTTCAAGTTATAATTTGCAATAATAATTAGAACTATCAATTTTAAGTTCTGTATCTGACATTTACAAGTTCAGATCTTCCAGGTATAATTTGTAATCATAATTTGAAGTTATCAATGCTAAGTTCTGTATTTGACAATTACAAGTTCAGCTCTTCAAGTTATAATTTGAACTAATAATTTGTATTTAACTATTCGAAGTTCTGTATTTGACTATTACAAGTTCAGATCTTCAAGTTATAATTTGCAATCATAATTTGAAGTTATCAATTCTAAGTTCTGTATTTGACAATTACAAGTTCAGATCTTCAAGTTATAATTTGAACTAATAATTTGTATTTAACAATTCGAAGTTCTGTATTTGACTATTACAAGTTCAGATCTTCAAGTTATAATTTGCAATTATAATTTGAAGTTATCAATGCTAAGTTCTGTATTTGACAATTACAAGTTCAGATCTTCAAGTTATAATTTGAACTAATAATTTGTATGTAACTATTCGAAGTTCTGTATTTGACAATTACAAGTTCAGATCTTCAAGTTATAATTTGAACTAATAATTTGTATTTAACTATTCGAAGTTCTGTATTTGACTATTACAAGTTCAGATCTTCAAGTTATAATTTGCAATCATAATTTGAAGTTATCAATTCTAAGTTCTGTATTTGACAATTACAAGTTCAGATCTTCAAGTTATAATTAGCAATCATAATTAGTATTTAACAATTCGAAGTTCTGTATTTGACTATTACAAGTTCAGATCTTCAAATTATTATTTACAATCTTAGTTTGAAATTAACAATTCGAAGTTCTGTATTTACTTATTACAAGTTCAGATCATCAAGTTATAATTTGCAATCATAATTTGAAGTTATCAATTCTAAGCTCTGTATTTGACAATTACAAGTTCAGATCTTCAAGTTATAATTTGCAATCATAATTTGAAGTTATCAATTCTAAGTTCTGTATTTGACAATTACAAGTTCAGATCTTCTAATTATTATTTACAATCTTAGTTTTAAATTAACAATTCGAAGTTCTGTATTTACTTATTACAAGTTCAGATCTTCAAAATATAATTAGCAATCATAATTTGAATTTTACAATGCTAAGTTCTGTATTTGACAATTACAAGTTCAGATCTTCAAGTTATAATTTGAACTAATAATTTGTATTTAACTATTCGAAGTTCTGTATTTGACTATTACAAGTTCAGATCTTCAAGTTATAATTTGCAATCATAATTTGAAGTTATCAATTCTAAGTTCTGTATTTGACAATTACAAGTTCAGATCTTCAAGTTATAATTTGAACTAATAATTTGTATTTAACAATTCGAAGTTCTGTATTTGACTATTACAAGTTCAGATCTTCAAGTTATAATTTGCAATTATAATTTGAAGTTATCAATGCTAAGTTCTGTATTTGACAATTACAAGTTCAGATCTTCAAGTTATAATTTGAACTAATAATTTGTATGTAACTATTCGAAGTTCTGTATTTGACAATTACAAGTTCAGATCTTCAAGTTATAATTTGAACTAATAATTTGTATTTAACTATTCGAAGTTCTGTATTTGACTATTACAAGTTCAGATCTTCAAGTTATAATTTGCAATCATAATTTGAAGTTATCAATTCTAAGTTCTGTATTTGACAATTACAAGTTCAGATCTTCAAGTTATAATTAGCAATCATAATTAGTATTTAACAATTCGAAGTTCTGTATTTGACTATTACAAGTTCAGATCTTCAAATTATTATTTACAATCTTAGTTTGAAATTAACAATTCGAAGTTCTGTATTTACTTATTACAAGTTCAGATCATCAAGTTATAATTTGCAATCATAATTTGAAGTTATCAATTCTAAGCTCTGTATTTGACAATTACAAGTTCAGATCTTCAAGTTATAATTTGCAATCATAATTTGAAGTTATCAATTCTAAGTTCTGTATTTGACAATTACAAGTTCAGATCTTCTAATTATTATTTACAATCTTAGTTTTAAATTAACAATTCGAAGTTCTGTATTTACTTATTACAAGTTCAGATCTTCAAAATATAATTAGCAATCATAATTTGAATTTTACAATTCTAAGTTCAGTATTTGACTATTACAAGTTCAGATTTTCAAGTTATAATTTGCAATCATAATTAGAAGTTATCAATTCTAAGTTCTGTATTTGACAGTTACAAGTTCAGATCATTAAGTTATAATTTGAAATAATAATTAGTTTTTAACAAATTTATGTTCTGTAATTCACTATTACAAGTTCAGATCTTCAAGTTATAATTTGCAATAATAATTAGAACTATCAATTTTAAGTTCTGTATCTGACAATTACAAGTTCAGATCTTCAAGGTATAATTAGCAATCATAATTTGAATTTTACAATTCTAAGTTCAGTATTTGACTATTACAAGTTCAGATCTTCAAGTTATAATTTGCAATCATAATTTGAAGTTATCAATTCTAAGTTCTGTATTTGACAATTACAAGTTCAGATCTTCAAATTATTATTTAAAATCTTAGTTGGAAATTAACAATTCGCAGTTCTGTATTTACTTATTACAAGTTCAGATCTTCAAGTTATAATTAGCAATCATAATTTGAATTTTACAATTCTAAGTTCAGTATTTGACTATTACAAGTTCAGATCTTCAAGTTATAATTTGCAATCATAATTTGAAGTTATCAATTCTAAGTTCTGTATCTGACAATTACAAGTTCAGATCTTCAAGGTATAATTAGCAATCATAATTTGAATTTTACAATTCTAAGTTCAGTATTTGACTATTACAAGTTCAGATCTTCAAGTTATAATTTGCGATCATAATTTGAAGTTATCAATTCTTAGTTCTGTATTTGACAATTACAAGTTCAGATCTTCAAGTTATAATTAGCAATCATAATTTGTATTTAACAATTCGAAGTTCTGTATTTGACTATTACAAGTTCAGATCTTCAAATTATTATTTACAATCTTAGTTGGAATTAACAATTCGCAGTTCTGTATTTACTTATTACAAGTTCAGATCTTCAAGTTATAATTTGCAATCATAATTTGAAGTTATCAATTCTAAGCTCTGTATTTGACAATTACAAGTTCAGATCTTCAAGTTATAATTTGCAATCATAATTTGAAGTTATCAATTCTAAGTTCTGTATTTGACAATTACAAGTTCAGATCTTATAATTATTATTTACAATCTTAGTTTGAAATTAACAATTCGAAGTTCTGTATTTACTTATTACAAGTTCAGATCTTCAAAATATAATTAGCAATCATAATTTGAATTTTACAATTCTAAGTTCAGTATTTGACTATTACAAGTTCAGATTTTCAAGTTATAATTTGCAATCATAATTAGAAGTTATCAATTCTAAGTTCTGTATTTGACAGTTACAAGTTCAGATCATTAAGTTATAATTTGAAATAATAATTAGTTTTTAACAAATTTAAGTTCTGTATTTGACTATTACAAGTTCAGATCTTCAAGTTATAATTTGCAATCATAATTTGAAGTTATCAATTCTAAGTTCTGTATTTGACAATTACAAGTTCAGATCTTCAAGTTATAATTTGAACTAATAATTTGTATTTAACAATTCGAAGTTCTGTATTTGACTATTACAAGTTCAGATCTTCAAGTTATAATTTGCAATCATAATTTGAAGTTATCAATGCTAAGTTCTGTATTTGACAATTACAAGTTCAGATCTTCAAGTTATAATTTGAACTAATAATTTGTATTTAACTATTCGAAGTTCTGTATTTGACTATTACAAGTTCAGATCTTCAAATTATAATTTGCAATCATAATTTGAAGTTATCAATTCTAAGTTCGGTATTTGACAATTACAAGTTCATATCTTCAAGTTATAATTAGCAATCATAATTAGTATTTAACAATTCGAAGTTCTGTATTTGACTATTACAAGTTCAGATCTTCAAATTATTATTTACAATCTTAGTTTGAAATTAACAATTAGAAGTTCTGTATTTACTTATTACAAGTTCAGATCTTCAAGTTATAATTTGCAATCATAATTTGAAGTTATCAATTCTAAGCTCTGTATTTGACAATTACAAGTTCAGATCTTCAAGTTATAATTTGCAATCATAATTTGAAGTTATCAATTCTAAGTTCTGTATTTGACAATTTCAAGTTCAGATCTTCTAATTATTATTTACAATCTTAGTTTTAAATTAACAAATCGAAGTTCTGTATTTACTTATTACAAGTTCAGATCTTCAAAATATAATTAGCAATCATAATTTGAAGTTATCAATTCTAAGTTCTGTATTTGACAATTACAAGTTCAGATCTTCTAATTATTATTTACAATCTTAGTTTTAAATTAACAATTCGAAGTTCTGTATTTACTTATTACAAGTTCAGATCTTCAAAATATAATTAGCAATCATAATTTGAAGTTATCAATTCTAAGTTCTGTATTTGACAATTACAAGTTCAGATGTTCAAGTTATAATTAGCAATCATAATTTGAATTTTACAATACTAAGTTCTGTATTTGACAATTACAAGTTCAGATCTTCAAGTTATAATTTGAACTAATAATTTGTATTTAACTATTCGAAGTTCTGTATTTGACTATTACAAGTGCAGATCTTCAAATTATAATTTGCAATCATAATTTGAAGTTATCAATTCTAAGTTCTGTATTTGACAATTACAAGTTCAGATCTTCAAGTTATAATTAGCAATCATAATTTGTATTTAACAATTCGAAGTTCTGTATTTGACTATTACAAGTTCAGATCTTCAAATTATTATTTACAATCTTAGTTGGAATTAACAATTCGAAGTTCTGTATTTACTTATTACAAGTTCAGAACTTCAAGTTATAATTTGCAATCACAATCTGAAGTTATCAATTCTAAGCTCTGTATTTGACAATTACAAGTTCAGATCTTCAAGTTATAATTTGCAATCATAATTTGAAGTTATCAATTCTAAGCTCTGTATTTGACAATTACAAGTTCAGATCTTCAAGTTATAATTTGCAATCATAATTTGAAGTTATCAATTCTAAGTTCTGTATTTGACTATTACAAGTTCAGATCTTCAAATTATTATTTACAATCTTAGTTGGAATTAACAATTCGAAGTTCTGTATTTACTTATTACCAGTTCAGATCTTCAAAATATAATTAGCAATCATAATTTGAAGTTATCAATTCTAAGTTCTGTATTTGACAATTACAAGTTCAGATGTTCAAGTTATAATTAGCAATCATAATTTGAATTTTACAATACTAAGTTCTGTATTTGACAATTACAAGTTCAGATCTTCAAGTTATAATTTGAACTAATAATTTGTATTTAACTATTCGAAGTTCTGTATTTGACTATTACAAGTGCAGATCTTCAAATTATAATTTGCAATCATAATTTGAAGTTATCAATTCTAAGTTCTGTATTTGACAGTTACAAGTTCAGATCATTAAGTTATAATTTGAAATAATAATTAGTTTTTAACAAATTTAAGTTCTGTAATTCACTATTACAAGTTCAGATATTTAAGTTATAATTAGAACTATCAATTTTAAGTTCTGTATCTGACAATTACAAGTTCAGATCTTCAAGGTATAATTTGCAATCATAATTTGAAGTTATCAATGCTAAGTTCTGTATTTGACAATTACAAGTTCAGATCTTCAAGTTATAATTTGCAATCATAATTTGAAGTTATCAATTCTAAGTTCTGTATTTGACAATTACAAGTTCAGATCATTAAGTTATAAATTTAAATAATAATTAGTATTTAACAAATTTAAGTTCTGTAATTCACTATTACAAGTTCAGATCTTCAAGTTATAATTTGCAATAATAATTAGAAGCTATCAATTTTAAGTTCTGTATATGACAATCACAAGTTCAGATCTTCAAGATATAATTAGCAATCATAATTTGAATTTTACAATTCTAAGATCAGTATTTGACTATTACAAGTTCAGATCTTCAAGTTATAATTTGCAATCATAATTTAAAGTTATCAATTCTAAGTTCTTGTTTTTGACAATTACAAGTTCAGATCTTCAAGTTATAATTTGAACTAATAATTTGTATTTAACAATTCGAAGTTCTGTATTTGACTATTACAAGTTCAGATCTTCAAGTTATAATTTGCAATCATAATTAAAGTTATCAATGCTAAGTTCTGTATTTGACAATTACAAGTTCAGATCTTCAAGTTATAATTGGAACTAATAATTTGTATTTAACTATTCGAAGCTCTGTATTTGACTATTACAAGTTCAGATCTTCAAATTATAATTTGCGATCATAATTTGAAGTTATCAATTCTTAGTTCTGTATTTGACAATTACAAGTTCAGATCTTCAAGTTATAATTAGCAATCATAATTTGTATTTAACAATTCGAAGTTCTGTATTTGACTATTACAAGTTCAGATCTTCAAATTATTATTTACAATCTTAGTTGGAATTAACAATTCGAAGTTCTGTATTTACTTATTACAAGTTCAGATCTTCAAGTTATAATTTGCAATCATAATTTGAAGTTATCAATTCTAAGCTCTGTATTTGACAATTACAAGTTCAGATCTTCAAGTTATAATTTGCAATCATAATTTGAAGTTATCAATTCTAAGTTCTGTATTTGACAATTACAAGTTCAGATCTTATAATTATTATTTACAATCTTAGTTTGAAATTAACAATTCGAAGTTCTGTATTTACTTATTACAAGTTCAGATCTTCAAAATATAATTAGCAATCATAATTTGAATTTTACAATTCTAAGTTCAGTATTTGACTATTACAAGTTCAGATTTTCAAGTTATAATTTGCAATCATAATTAGAAGTTATCAATTCTAAGTTCTGTATTTGACAGTTACAAGTTCAGATCATTAAGTTATAATTTGAAATAATAATTAGTTTTTAACAAATTTAAGTTCTGTAATTCACTATTACAAGTTCAGATCTTCAAGTTATAATTTGCAATAATACTTAGAACTATCAATTTTAAGTTCTGTATCTGACAATTACAAGTTCAGATCTTCAAGGTATAATTTGCAATCATAATTTGAAGTTATCAATGCTAAGTTCTGTATTTGACAATTACAAGTTCAGATCTTCAAGTTATAATTTGAACTAATAATTTGTATTTAACTATTCGAAGTTCTGTATTTGACTATTACAAGTTCAGATCTTCTAGTTATAATTTGCAATCATAATTTTAAGTTATCAATTCTAAGTTCTGTATTTGACAATTATAAGTTCAGATCTTCAAGTTATAATTTGAACTAATAATTTGTATTTAAAAATTCGCAGTTCTGTATTTGACTATTACAAGTTCAGATCTTCAAGTTATAATTTGTACTAATAATTTGTATTTAACTATTCGAAGTTCTGTATTTGACTATTACAAGTTCAGATCTGCAAATTATAATTTGCAATCATAATTTGAAGTTATCAATTCTAAGTTCGGTATTTGACAATTACAAGTTCATATCTTCAAGTTATAATTAGCAATCATAATTAGTATTTAACATTTCGAAGTTCTTTATTTGACTATTACAAGTTCAGATCTTCAAATTATTATTTACAATCTTAGTTTGAAATTAACAATTCGAAGTTCTGTATTTACTTATTACAAGTTCAGATCTTCAAGTTATAATTTGCAATCATAATTTGAAGTTATGAATTCTAAGCTCTGTATTTGACAATTACAAGTTCAGATCTTCAAGTTATAATTTGCAATCATAATTAGAAGTTATCAATTCTATGTTCTGTATTTGACAATTTCAAGTTCAGATCTTCTAATTATTATTTACAATCTTAGTTTTAAATTAACAAATCGAAGTTCTGTATTTACTTATTACAAGTTCAGATCTTCTAAATATAATTAGCAATCATAATTTGAAGTTATCAATTCTAAGTTCTGTATTTGACAATTACAAGTTCAGATCTTCTAATTATTATTTACAATCTTAGTTTTAAATTAACAATTCGAAGTTCTGTATTTACTTATTACAAGTTCAGATCTTCAAAATATAATTAGCAATCATAATTTGAATTTTACAATTCTAAGTTCAGTATTTGACTATTACAAGTTCAGATTTTCAAGTTATAATTTGCAATCATAATTAGAAGTTATCAATTCTAAGTTCTGTATTTGACAGTTACAAGTTCAGATCATTAAGTTATAATTTGAAATAATAATTAGTTTTTAACAAATTTAAGTTCTGTAATTCACTATTACAAGTTCAGATCTTCAAGTTATAATTTGCAATAATAATTAGAACTATCAATTTTAAGTTCTGTATCTGACAATTACAAGTTCAGATCTTCAAGGTATAATTTGTAATCATAATTTGAAGTTATCAATGCTAAGTTCTGTATTTGACAATTACAAGTTCAGATCTTCAAGTTATAATTTGAACTGATAATTTGTATTTAACTATTCGAAGTTCTGTATTTGACTATTACAAGTTCAGATCTTCAAGTTATAATTTGCAATCATAATTTGAAGTTATCAATTCTAAGTTCTGTATTTGACAATTACAAGTTCAGATCTACAAGTTATAATTTGAACTAATAATTTGTATTTAACAATTCGAAGTTCTGTACTTGACTATTACAAGTTCAGCTCTTCAAGTTATAATTTGCAATCATAATTTGAAGTTATCAATGCTAAGTTCTGTATTTGACAATTACAAGTTCAGATCTTCAAGTTATAATTTGTACTAATAATTTGTATGTAACTATTCGAAGTTCTGTATTTGACAATTACAAGTTCAGATCTTCAAGTTATAATTTGAACTAATAATTTGTATTTAACTATTCGAAGTTCTGTATTTGACTATTACAAGTTCAGATCTTCAAGTTATAATTTGCAATCATAATTTGAAGTTATCAATTCTAAGTTCTGTATTTGACAATTACAAGTTCAGATCTTCAAGTTATAATTTGAACTAATAATTTGTATTTAACAATTCGAAGTTCTGTATTTGACTATTACAAGTTCAGATCTTCAAGTTATAATTTGCAATCATAATTTGAAGTTATCAATGCTAAGTTCTGTATTTGACAATTACAAGTTCAGATCTTCAAGTTATAATTTGAACTAATAATTTGTATGTAACTATTCGAAGTTCTGTATTTGACTATTACAAGTTCAGATCTTCAAATTATAATTTGCAATCATAATTTGAAGTTATCAATTCTAAGTTCTGTATTTGACAATTACAAGTTCAGATCTTCAAGTTATAATTAGCAATCATAATTAGTATTTAACAATTCGAAGTTCTGTATTTGACTATTACAAGTTCAGATCTTCAAATTATTATTTACAATCTTAGTTTGAAATTAACAATTCGAAGTTCTGTATTTACTTATTACAAGTTCAGATCTTCAAGTTATAATTTGCAATCATTATTTGAAGTTATCAATTCTAAGCTCTGTATTTGACAATTACAAGTTCAGATCTTCAAGTTATAATTTGCAATCATAATTTGAAGATATCAATTCTAAGTTCTGTATTTGACAATTACAAGTTCAGATCTTCTAATTATTATTTACAATCTTAGTTTTAAATTAACAATTCGAAGTTCTGTATTTACTTATTACAAGTTCAGATCTTCAAAATATAATTAGAAATCATAATTTGAATTTTACAATTCTAAGTTCAGTATTTGACTATTACAAGTTCAGATTTTCAAGTTATAATTTGCAATCATAATTAGAAGTTATCAATTCTAAGTTCTGTATTTGACAGTTACAAGTTCAGATCATTAAGTTATAATTTGAAATAATAATTAGTTTTTAACAAATTTAAGTTCTGTAATTCACTATTACAAGTTCAGATCTTCAAGTTATAATTTGCAATAATAATTAGAACTATCAATTTTAAGTTCTGTATCAGACAATTACAAGTTCAGATCTTCAAGGTATAATTAGCAATCATAATTTGAATTTTACAATTCTAAGTTCAGTATTTGACTATTACAAGTTCAGATCTTCAAGTTATAATTTGCAATCATAATTTGAAGTTATCAATTCTAAGTTCTGTATTTGACAATTACAAGTTCAGATGTTCAAGTTATAATTAGCAATCATAATTTGAATTTTACAATTCTAAGTTCTGTATTTGACTATTACAAGTTCAGATCTTCAAGTTATAATTTGCAATCATAATTTGAAGTTATCAATGCTTAGTTCTGTATTTGACAATTACAAGTTCAGATCTTCAAGTTATAATTTGAACTAATAATTTGTATTTAACTATTCGAAGTTCTGTATTTGACTATTACAAGTTCAGATCTTCAAATGATATTTTGCAATCATAATTTGAAGTTATCAATTCTAAGTTCTGTATTTGACAATTACAAGTTCAGATTTTCAAGTTATAATTAGCAATCATAATTTGTATTTAACAATTCGAAGTTCTGTATTTGTCTATTTCAAGTTCAGATCTTCAAATTATTATTTACAATCTTAGTTTGAAATTAACAATTCGAAGTTCTGTATTTACTTATTACAAGTTCAGATCTTCAAGTTATAATTTGAAATTATAATTATTATTTAACAAATCTAAGTTCTGTAATTAACTATTACAAGTTCAGATCTTCAAGTTATAATTTGCAATCATAATTTGAAGTTATCAATTCTAAGTTCTGTATTTGACAATTACAAGTTCAGATGTTCAAGTTATAATTAGCAATCATAATTTTAATTTTACAATACTAAGTTCTGTATTTGACAATTACAAGTTCACATCTTCAAGTTATAATTTGAACTAATAATTTGAAGTTATCAATTCTAAGTTCTGTATTTGACAATTACAAGTTCAGATCTTCAAGTTATAATTAGCAATCATAATTTGTATTTAACAATTCGAAGTTCTGTATTTGACTATTACAAGTTCAGATCTTCAAATTATTATTTACAATCTTAGTTGGAATTAACAATTCGAAGTTCTGTATTTACTTATTACAAGTTCAGATCTTCAAGTTATAATTTTCAATCATAATTTGAAGTTATCAATTCTAAGCTCTGTATTTGACAATTACAAGTTCAGATCTTCAAGTTATAATTTGCAATCATAATTTGAAGTTATCAATTCTAAGTTCTGTATTTGACAATTACAAGTTCAGATCTTATAATTATTATTTACAATCTTAGTTTGAAATTAACAATTCGAAGTTCTGTATTTACTTATTACAAGTTCAGATCTTCAAAATATAATTAGCAATCATAATTTGAATTTTACAATTCTAATTTCAGTATTTTACTATTACAAGTTCAGATTTTCAAGTTATAATTTGCAATCATAATTAGAAGTTATCAATTCTAAGTTCTGTATTTGACAGTTACAAGTTCAGATCATTAAGTTATAATTTGAAATAATAATTAGTTTTTAACAAATTTAAGTTCTGTAATTCACTATTACAAGTTCAGATCTTCAAGTTATAATTTGCAATAATAATTAGAACTGTCAATTTTAAGTTCTGTATCTGACAATTACAAGTTCAGATCTTCAAGGTATAATTTGCAATCATAATTTGAAGTTATCAATGCTAAGTTCTGTATTTGACAATTACAAGTTCAGATCTTCAAGTTATAATTTGAACTAATAATTTGTATTTAACTATTCGAAGTTCTGTAGTTGACTATTACAAGTTCAGATCTTCAAGTTATAATTTGCAATCATAATTTGTAGTTATCAATTCTAAGTTCTGTATTTGACAATTACAAGTTCAGATCTTCAAGTTTCAATTTGAACTAATAATTTGTATTTAACAATTCGAAGTTCTGTATTTGACTATTACAAGTTCAGATCTTCAAGTTATAATTTGCAATCATAATTTGAAGTTATCAATGCTAAGTTCTGTATTTGACAATTACAAGTTCAGATCTTCAAGTTATAATTTGAACTAATAATTTGTATTTAACTATTCGAAGTTCTGTATTTGACTATTACAAGTTCAGATCTTTAAATTATAATTTGCAATCATAATTTGAAGTTATCAATTCTAAGTTCTGTATTTGACAATTACAAGTTCATATCTTCAAGTTATAATTAGCAATCATAATTAGTATTTAACAATTCGAAGTTCTGTATTTGACTATTACAAGTTCAGATCTTCCAATTATTATTTACAATCTTAGTTTGAAATTAACAATTCGAAGTTCTGTATTTACTTATTACAAGTTCAGATCTTCAAGTTATAATTTGCAATCATAACTTGAAGTTATCAATTCTAAGCTCTGTATTTGACAATTACAAGTTCAGATCTTCAAGTTATAATTTGCAATCATAATTTGAAGTTATCAATTCTAAGTTCTGTATTTGACAATTACAAGTTCAGATCTTCTAATTATTACTTACAATTTTAGTTATAAATTAACAATTCGAAGTTCTGTATTTACTTATTACAAGTTCAGATCTTCAAAATATAATTAGCAATCATAATTTGAAGTTATCAATTCTAAGTTCTGTATTTGACAATTACAAGTTCAGATCTTCAAGGTATAATTTGTAATCATAATTTGAAGTTATCAATGCTAAGTTCTGTATTTGACAATTACAAGTTCAGATCTTCAAGTTATAATTTGAACTAATAATTTGTATTTAACTATTTGAAGTTCTGTATTTGACTATTACAAGTTCAGATCTTCAAGTTATAATTTGCAATCATAATTTGTGGTTATCAATTCTAAGTTCTGTATTTGACAATTACAAGTTCAGATCTTCAAGTTATAATTTGAACTAATAATTTGTATTTAACAATTCGAAGTTCTGAATTTACTTATTACAAGTTCAGATCTTCAAAATATAATTAGCAATCATAATTTGAATTTTACAATTCTAAGTTCAGTATTTGACTATTACAAGTTCAGATTTTCAAGTTATAATTTGCAATCATAATTAGAAGTTATCAATTCTAAGTTCTGTATTTGACAGTTACAAGTTCAGATCATTAAGTTATAATTTGAAATAATAATTAGTTTTTAACAAATTTAAGTTCTGTAAATCACTATTACAAGTTCAGATCTTCAAGTTATAATTTGCAATAATAATTAGAACTATCAATTTTAAGTTCTGTATCTGACATTTACAAGTTCAGATCTTCAAGGTATAATTTGTAATCATAATTTGAAGTTATCAATGCTAAGTTCTGTATTTGACAATTACAAGTTCAGATCTTCAAGTTATAATTTGAACTAATAATTTGTATTTAACTATTCGAAGTTCTGTATTTGACTATTACAAGTTCAGATCTTCAAGTTATAATTTGCAATCATAATTTGAAGTTATCAATTCTAAGTTCTGTATTTGACAATTACAAGTTCAGATCTTCAAGTTATAATTTGAACTAATAATTTGTATTTAACAATTCGAAGTTCTGTATTTGACTATTACAAGTTCAGATCTTCAAGTTATAATTTGCAATTATAATTTGAAGTTATCAATGCTAAGTTCTGTATTTGACAATTACAAGTTCAGATCTTCAAGTTATAATTTGAACTAATAATTTGTATGTAACTATTCGAAGTTCTGTATTTGACAATTACAAGTTCAGATCTTCAAGTTATAATTTGAACTAATAATTTGTATTTAACTATTCGAAGTTCTGTATTTGACTATTACAAGTTCAGATCTTCAAGTTATAATTTGCAATCATAATTTGAAGTTATCAATTCTAAGTTCTGTATTTGACAATTACAAGTTCAGATCTTCAAGTTAAAATTAGCAATCATAATTAGTATTTAACAATTCGAAGTTCTGTATTTGACTATTACAAGTTCAGATCTTCAAATTATTATTTACAATCTTAGTTTGAAATTAACAATTCGAAGTTCTGTATTTACTTATTACAAGTTCAGATCATCAAGTTATAATTTGCAATCATAATTTGAAGTTATCAATTCTAAGCTCTGTATTTGACAATTACAAGTTCAGATCTTCAAGTTATAATTTGCAATCATAATTTGAAGTTATCAATTCTAAGTTCTGTATTTGACAATTACAAGTTCAGATCTTCTAATTATTATTTACAATCTTAGTTTTAAATTAACAATTCGAAGTTCTGTATTTACTTATTACAAGTTCAGATCTTCAAAATATAATTAGCAATCATAATTTGAATTTTACAATTCTAAGTTCAGTATTTGACTATTACAAGTTCAGATTTTCAAGTTATAATTTGCAATCATAATTAGAAGTTATCAATTCTAAGTTCTGTATTTGACAGTTACAAGTTCAGATCATTAAGTTATAATTTGAAATAATAATTAGTTTTTAACAAATTTATGTTCTGTAATTCACTATTACAAGTTCAGATCTTCAAGTTATAATTTGCAATAATAATTAGAACTATCAATTTTAAGTTCTGTATCTGACAATTACAAGTTCAGATCTTCAAGGTATAATTAGCAATCATAATTTGAATTTTACAATTCTAAGTTCAGTATTTGACTATTACAAGTTCAGATCTTCAAGTTATAATTTGCAATCATAATTTGAAGTTATCAATTCTAAGTTCTGTATTTGACAATTACAAGTTCAGATCTTCAAATTATTATTTAAAATCTTAGTTGGAAATTAACAATTCGCAGTTCTGTATTTACTTATTACAAGTTCAGATCTTCAAGTTATAATTAGCAATCATAATTTGAATTTTACAATTCTAAGTTCAGTATTTGACTATTACAAGTTCAGATCTTCAAGTTATAATTTGCAATCATAATTTGAAGTTATCAATTCTAAGTTCTGTATCTGACAATTACAAGTTCAGATCTTCAAGGTATAATTAGCAATCATAATTTGAATTTTACAATTCTAAGTTCAGTATTTGACTATTACAAGTTCAGATCTTCAAGTTATAATTTGCGATCATAATTTGAAGTTATCAATTCTTAGTTCTGTATTTGACAATTACAAGTTCAGATCTTCAAGTTATAATTAGCAATCATAATTTGTATTTAACAATTCGAAGTTCTGTATTTGACTATTACAAGTTCAGATCTTCAAATTATTATTTACAATCTTAGTTGGAATTAACAATTCGCAGTTCTGTATTTACTTATTACAAGTTCAGATCTTCAAGTTATAATTTGCAATCATAATTTGAAGTTATCAATTCTAAGCTCTGTATTTGACAATTACAAGTTCAGATCTTCAAGTTATAATTTGCAATCATAATTTGAAGTTATCAATTCTAAGTTCTGTATTTGACAATTACAAGTTCAGATCTTATAATTATTATTTACAATCTTAGTTTGAAATTAACAATTCGAAGTTCTGTATTTACTTATTACAAGTTCAGATCTTCAAAATATAATTAGCAATCATAATTTGAATTTTACAATTCTAAGTTCAGTATTTGACTATTACAAGTTCAGATTTTCAAGTTATAATTTGCAATCATAATTAGAAGTTATCAATTCTAAGTTCTGTATTTGACAGTTACAAGTTCAGATCATTAAGTTATAATTTGAAATAATAATTAGTTTTTAACAAATTTAAGTTCTGTATTTGACTATTACAAGTTCAGATCTTCAAGTTATAATTTGCAATCATAATTTGAAGTTATCAATTCTAAGTTCTGTATTTGACAATTACAAGTTCAGATCTTCAAGTTATAATTTGAACTAATAATTTGTATTTAACAATTCGAAGTTCTGTATTTGACTATTACAAGTTCAGATCTTCAAGTTATAATTTGCAATCATAATTTGAAGTTATCAATGCTAAGTTCTGTATTTGACAATTACAAGTTCAGATCTTCAAGTTATAATTTGAACTAATAATTTGTATTTAACTATTCGAAGTTCTGTATTTGACTATTACAAGTTCAGATCTTCAAATTATAATTTGCAATCATAATTTGAAGTTATCAATTCTAAGTTCGGTATTTGACAATTACAAGTTCATATCTTCAAGTTATAATTAGCAATCATAATTAGTATTTAACAATTCGAAGTTCTGTATTTGACTATTACAAGTTCAGATCTTCAAATTATTATTTACAATCTTAGTTTGAAATTAACAATTAGAAGTTCTGTATTTACTTATTACAAGTTCAGATCTTCAAGTTATAATTTGCAATCATAATTTGAAGTTATCAATTCTAAGCTCTGTATTTGACAATTACAAGTTCAGATCTTCAAGTTATAATTTGCAATCATAATTTGAAGTTATCAATTCTAAGTTCTGTATTTGACAATTTCAAGTTCAGATCTTCTAATTATTATTTACAATCTTAGTTTTAAATTAACAAATCGAAGTTCTGTATTTACTTATTACAAGTTCAGATCTTCAAAATATAATTAGCAATCATAATTTGAAGTTATCAATTCTAAGTTCTGTATTTGACAATTACAAGTTCAGATCTTCTAATTATTATTTACAATCTTAGTTTTAAATTAACAATTCGAAGTTCTGTATTTACTTATTACAAGTTCAGATCTTCAAAATATAATTAGCAATCATAATTTGAAGTTATCAATTCTAAGTTCTGTATTTGACAATTACAAGTTCAGATGTTCAAGTTATAATTAGCAATCATAATTTGAATTTTACAATACTAAGTTCTGTATTTGACAATTACAAGTTCAGATCTTCAAGTTATAATTTGAACTAATAATTTGTATTTAACTATTCGAAGTTCTGTATTTGACTATTACAAGTGCAGATCTTCAAATTATAATTTGCAATCATAATTTGAAGTTATCAATTCTAAGTTCTGTATTTGACAATTACAAGTTCAGATCTTCAAGTTATAATTAGCAATCATAATTTGTATTTAACAATTCGAAGTTCTGTATTTGACTATTACAAGTTCAGATCTTCAAATTATTATTTACAATCTTAGTTGGAATTAACAATTCGAAGTTCTGTATTTACTTATTACAAGTTCAGAACTTCAAGTTATAATTTGCAATCACAATCTGAAGTTATCAATTCTAAGCTCTGTATTTGACAATTACAAGTTCAGATCTTCAAGTTATAATTTGCAATCATAATTTGAAGTTATCAATTCTAAGCTCTGTATTTGACAATTACAAGTTCAGATCTTCAAGTTATAATTTGCAATCATAATTTGAAGTTATCAATTCTAAGTTCTGTATTTGACTATTACAAGTTCAGATCTTCAAATTATTATTTACAATCTTAGTTGGAATTAACAATTCGAAGTTCTGTATTTACTTATTACCAGTTCAGATCTTCAAAATATAATTAGCAATCATAATTTGAAGTTATCAATTCTAAGTTCTGTATTTGACAATTACAAGTTCAGATGTTCAAGTTATAATTAGCAATCATAATTTGAATTTTACAATACTAAGTTCTGTATTTGACAATTACAAGTTCAGATCTTCAAGTTATAATTTGAACTAATAATTTGTATTTAACTATTCGAAGTTCTGTATTTGACTATTACAAGTGCAGATCTTCAAATTATAATTTGCAATCATAATTTGAAGTTATCAATTCTAAGTTCTGTATTTGACAGTTACAAGTTCAGATCATTAAGTTATAATTTGAAATAATAATTAGTTTTTAACAAATTTAAGTTCTGTAATTCACTATTACAAGTTCAGATATTTAAGTTATAATTAGAACTATCAATTTTAAGTTCTGTATCTGACAATTACAAGTTCAGATCTTCAAGGTATAATTTGCAATCATAATTTGAAGTTATCAATGCTAAGTTCTGTATTTGACAATTACAAGTTCAGATCTTCAAGTTATAATTTGCAATCATAATTTGAAGTTATCAATTCTAAGTTCTGTATTTGACAATTACAAGTTCAGATCATTAAGTTATAAATTTAAATAATAATTAGTATTTAACAAATTTAAGTTCTGTAATTCACTATTACAAGTTCAGATCTTCAAGTTATAATTTGCAATAATAATTAGAAGCTATCAATTTTAAGTTCTGTATATGACAATCACAAGTTCAGATCTTCAAGATATAATTAGCAATCATAATTTGAATTTTACAATTCTAAGATCAGTATTTGACTATTACAAGTTCAGATCTTCAAGTTATAATTTGCAATCATAATTTAAAGTTATCAATTCTAAGTTCTTGTTTTTGACAATTACAAGTTCAGATCTTCAAGTTATAATTTGAACTAATAATTTGTATTTAACAATTCGAAGTTCTGTATTTGACTATTACAAGTTCAGATCTTCAAGTTATAATTTGCAATCATAATTAAAGTTATCAATGCTAAGTTCTGTATTTGACAATTACAAGTTCAGATCTTCAAGTTATAATTGGAACTAATAATTTGTATTTAACTATTCGAAGCTCTGTATTTGACTATTACAAGTTCAGATCTTCAAATTATAATTTGCGATCATAATTTGAAGTTATCAATTCTTAGTTCTGTATTTGACAATTACAAGTTCAGATCTTCAAGTTATAATTAGCAATCATAATTTGTATTTAACAATTCGAAGTTCTGTATTTGACTATTACAAGTTCAGATCTTCAAATTATTATTTACAATCTTAGTTGGAATTAACAATTCGAAGTTCTGTATTTACTTATTACAAGTTCAGATCTTCAAGTTATAATTTGCAATCATAATTTGAAGTTATCAATTCTAAGCTCTGTATTTGACAATTACAAGTTCAGATCTTCAAGTTATAATTTGCAATCATAATTTGAAGTTATCAATTCTAAGTTCTGTATTTGACAATTACAAGTTCAGATCTTATAATTATTATTTACAATCTTAGTTTGAAATTAACAATTCGAAGTTCTGTATTTACTTATTACAAGTTCAGATCTTCAAAATATAATTAGCAATCATAATTTGAATTTTACAATTCTAAGTTCAGTATTTGACTATTACAAGTTCAGATTTTCAAGTTATAATTTGCAATCATAATTAGAAGTTATCAATTCTAAGTTCTGTATTTGACAGTTACAAGTTCAGATCATTAAGTTATAATTTGAAATAATAATTAGTTTTTAACAAATTTAAGTTCTGTAATTCACTATTACAAGTTCAGATCTTCAAGTTATAATTTGCAATAATACTTAGAACTATCAATTTTAAGTTCTGTATCTGACAATTACAAGTTCAGATCTTCAAGGTATAATTTGCAATCATAATTTGAAGTTATCAATGCTAAGTTCTGTATTTGACAATTACAAGTTCAGATCTTCAAGTTATAATTTGAACTAATAATTTGTATTTAACTATTCGAAGTTCTGTATTTGACTATTACAAGTTCAGATCTTCTAGTTATAATTTGCAATCATAATTTTAAGTTATCAATTCTAAGTTCTGTATTTGACAATTACAAGTTCAGATCTTCAAGTTATAATTTGAACTAATAATTTGTATTTAAAAATTCGCAGTTCTGTATTTGACTATTACAAGTTCAGATCTTCAAGTTATAATTTGTACTAATAATTTGTATTTAACTATTCGAAGTTCTGTATTTGACTATTACAAGTTCAGATCTGCAAATTATAATTTGCAATCATAATTTGAAGTTATCAATTCTAAGTTCGGTATTTGACAATTACAAGTTCATATCTTCAAGTTATAATTAGCAATCATAATTAGTATTTAACAATTCGAAGTTCTTTATTTGACTATTACAAGTTCAGATCTTCAAATTATTATTTACAATCTTAGTTTGAAATTAACAATTCGAAGTTCTGTATTTACTTATTACAAGTTCAGATCTTCAAGTTATAATTTGCAATCATAATTTGAAGTTATGAATTCTAAGCTCTGTATTTGACAATTACAAGTTCAGATCTTCAAGTTATAATTTGCAATCATAATTAGAAGTTATCAATTCTATGTTCTGTATTTGACAATTTCAAGTTCAGATCTTCTAATTATTATTTACAATCTTAGTTTTAAATTAACAAATCGAAGTTCTGTATTTACTTATTACAAGTTCAGATCTTCTAAATATAATTAGCAATCATAATTTGAAGTTATCAATTCTAAGTTCTGTATTTGACAATTACAAGTTCAGATCTTCTAATTATTATTTACAATCTTAGTTTTAAATTAACAATTCGAAGTTCTGTATTTACTTATTACAAGTTCAGATCTTCAAAATATAATTAGCAATCATAATTTGAATTTTACAATTCTAAGTTCAGTATTTGACTATTACAAGTTCAGATTTTCAAGTTATAATTTGCAATCATAATTAGAAGTTATCAATTCTAAGTTCTGTATTTGACAGTTACAAGTTCAGATCATTAAGTTATAATTTGAAATAATAATTAGTTTTTAACAAATTTAAGTTCTGTAATTCACTATTACAAGTTCAGATCTTCAAGTTATAATTTGCAATAATAATTAGAACTATCAATTTTAAGTTCTGTATCTGACAATTACAAGTTCAGATCTTCAAGGTATAATTTGTAATCATAATTTGAAGTTATCAATGCTAAGTTCTGTATTTGACAATTACAAGTTCAGATCTTCAAGTTATAATTTGAACTAATAATTTGTATTTAACTATTCGAAGTTCTGTATTTGACTATTACAAGTTCAGATCTTCAAGTTATAATTTGCAATCATAATTTGAAGTTATCAATTCTAAGTTCTGTATTTGACAATTACAAGTTCAGATCTACAAGTTATAATTTGAACTAATAATTTGTATTTAACAATTCGAAGTTCTGTACTTGACTATTACAAGTTCAGCTCTTCAAGTTATAATTTGCAATCATAATTTGAAGTTATCAATGCTAAGTTCTGTATTTGACAATTACAAGTTCAGATCTTCAAGTTATAATTTGTACTAATAATTTGTATGTAACTATTCGAAGTTCTGTATTTGACAATTACAAGTTCAGATCTTCAAGTTATAATTTGAACTAATAATTTGTATTTAACTATTCGAAGTTCTGTATTTGACTATTACAAGTTCAGATCTTCAAGTTATAATTTGCAATCATAATTTGAAGTTATCAATTCTAAGTTCTGTATTTGACAATTACAAGTTCAGATCTTCAAGTTATAATTTGAACTAATAATTTGTATTTAACAATTCGAAGTTCTGTATTTGACTATTACAAGTTCAGATCTTCAAGTTATAATTTGCAATCATAATTTGAAGTTATCAATGCTAAGTTCTGTATTTGACAATTACAAGTTCAGATCTTCAAGTTATAATTTGAACTAATAATTTGTATGTAACTATTCGAAGTTCTGTATTTGACTATTACAAGTTCAGATCTTCAAATTATAATTTGCAATCATAATTTGAAGTTATCAATTCTAAGTTCTGTATTTGACAATTACAAGTTCAGATCTTCAAGTTATAATTAGCAATCATAATTAGTATTTAACAATTCGAAGTTCTGTATTTGACTATTACAAGTTCAGATCTTCAAATTATTATTTACAATCTTAGTTTGAAATTAACAATTCGAAGTTCTGTATTTACTTATTACAAGTTCAGATCTTCAAGTTATAATTTGCAATCATTATTTGAAGTTATCAATTCTAAGCTCTGTATTTGACAATTACAAGTTCAGATCTTCAAGTTATAATTTGCAATCATAATTTGAAGTTATCAATTCTAAGTTCTGTATTTGACAATTACAAGTTCAGATCTTCTAATTATTATTTACAATCTTAGTTTTAAATTAACAATTCGAAGTTCTGTATTTACTTATTACAAGTTCAGATCTTCAAAATATAATTAGAAATCATAATTTGAATTTTACAATTCTAAGTTCAGTATTTGACTATTACAAGTTCAGATTTTCAAGTTATAATTTGCAATCATAATTAGAAGTTATCAATTCTAAGTTCTGTATTTGACAGTTACAAGTTCAGATCATTAAGTTATAATTTGAAATAATAATTAGTTTTTAACAAATTTAAGTTCTGTAATTCACTATTACAAGTTCAGATCTTCAAGTTATAATTTGCAATAATAATTAGAACTATCAATTTTAAGTTCTGTATCAGACAATTACAAGTTCAGATCTTCAAGGTATAATTAGCAATCATAATTTGAATTTTACAATTCTAAGTTCAGTATTTGACTATTACAAGTTCAGATCTTCAAGTTATAATTTGCAATCATAATTTGAAGTTATCAATTCTAAGTTCTGTATTTGACAATTACAAGTTCAGATGTTCAAGTTATAATTAGCAATCATAATTTGAATTTTACAATTCTAAGTTCTGTATTTGACTATTACAAGTTCAGATCTTCAAGTTATAATTTGCAATCATAATTTGAAGTTATCAATGCTTAGTTCTGTATTTGACAATTACAAGTTCAGATCTTCAAGTTATAATTTGAACTAATAATTTGTATTTAACTATTCGAAGTTCTGTATTTGACTATTACAAGTTCAGATCTTCAAATGATATTTTGCAATCATAATTTGAAGTTATCAATTCTAAGTTCTGTATTTGACAATTACAAGTTCAGATTTTCAAGTTATAATTAGCAATCATAATTTGTATTTAACAATTCGAAGTTCTGTATTTGTCTATTTCAAGTTCAGATCTTCAAATTATTATTTACAATCTTAGTTTGAAATTAACAATTCGAAGTTCTGTATTTACTTATTACAAGTTCAGATCTTCAAGTTATAATTTGAAATTATAATTATTATTTAACAAATCTAAGTTCTGTAATTAACTATTACAAGTTCAGATCTTCAAGTTATAATTTGCAATCATAATTTGAAGTTATCAATTCTAAGTTCTGTATTTGACAATTACAAGTTCAGATGTTCAAGTTATAATTAGCAATCATAATTTTAATTTTACAATACTAAGTTCTGTATTTGACAATTACAAGTTCACATCTTCAAGTTATAATTTGAACTAATAATTTGAAGTTATCAATTCTAAGTTCTGTATTTGACAATTACAAGTTCAGATCTTCAAGTTATAATTAGCAATCATAATTTGTATTTAACAATTCGAAGTTCTGTATTTGACTATTACAAGTTCAGATCTTCAAATTATTATTTACAATCTTAGTTGGAATTAACAATTCGAAGTTCTGTATTTACTTATTACAAGTTCAGATCTTCAAGTTATAATTTTCAATCATAATTTGAAGTTATCAATTCTAAGCTCTGTATTTGACAATTACAAGTTCAGATCTTCAAGTTATAATTTGCAATCATAATTTGAAGTTATCAATTCTAAGTTCTGTATTTGACAATTACAAGTTCAGATCTTATAATTATTATTTACAATCTTAGTTTGAAATTAACAATTCGAAGTTCTGTATTTACTTATTACAAGTTCAGATCTTCAAAATATAATTAGCAATCATAATTTGAATTTTACAATTCTAATTTCAGTATTTTACTATTACAAGTTCAGATTTTCAAGTTATAATTTGCAATCATAATTAGAAGTTATCAATTCTAAGTTCTGTATTTGACAGTTACAAGTTCAGATCATTAAGTTATAATTTGAAATAATAATTAGTTTTTAACAAATTTAAGTTCTGTAATTCACTATTACAAGTTCAGATCTTCAAGTTATAATTTGCAATAATAATTAGAACTGTCAATTTTAAGTTCTGTATCTGACAATTACAAGTTCAGATCTTCAAGGTATAATTTGCAATCATAATTTGAAGTTATCAATGCTAAGTTCTGTATTTGACAATTACAAGTTCAGATCTTCAAGTTATAATTTGAACTAATAATTTGTATTTAACTATTCGAAGTTCTGTAGTTGACTATTACAAGTTCAGATCTTCAAGTTATAATTTGCAATCATAATTTGAAGTTATCAATTCTAAGTTCTGTATTTGACAATTACAAGTTCAGATCTTCAAGTTTCAATTTGAACTAATAATTTGTATTTAACTATTCGAAGTTCTGTATTTGACTATTACAAGTTCAGATCTTTAAATTATAATTTGCAATCATAATTTGAAGTTATCAATTCTAAGTTCTGTATTTGACAATTACAAGTTCATATCTTCAAGTTATAATTAGCAATCATAATTAGTATTTAACAATTCGAAGTTCTGTATTTGACTATTACAAGTTCAGATCTTCCAATTATTATTTACAATCTTAGTTTGAAATTAACAATTCGAAGTTCTGTATTTACTTATTACAAGTTCAGATCTTCAAGTTATAATTTGCAATCATAACTTGAAGTTATCAATTCTAAGCTCTGTATTTGACAATTACAAGTTCAGATCTTCAAGTTATAATTTGCAATCATAATTTGAAGTTATCAATTCTAAGTTCTGTATTTGACAATTACAAGTTCAGATCTTCTAATTATTACTTACAATTTTAGTTATAAATTAACAATTCGAAGTTCTGTATTTACTTATTACAAGTTCAGATCTTCAAAATATAATTAGCAATCATAATTTGAAGTTATCAATTCTAAGTTCTGTATTTGACAATTACAAGTTCAGATCTTCAAGTTATAATTTGAACTAATAATTTGTATTTAACTATTTGAAGTTCTGTATTTGACTATTACAAGTTCAGATCTTCAAGTTATAATTTGCAATCATAATTTGTGGTTATCAATTCTAAGTTCTGTATTTGACAATTACAAGTTCAGATCTTCAAGTTATAATTTGAACTAATAATTTGTATTTAACAATTCGAAGTTCTGTATTTGACTATTACAAGTTCAGATCTTCAAGTTATAATTTGCAATCATAATTTGAAGTTATCAATGCTAAGTTCTGTATTTGACAATTACAAGTTCAGATCTTCAAGTTATAATTTGAACTAATAATTTGTATGTAACTATTCGAAGTTCTGTATTTGACTATTACAAGTTCAGATCTTCAAGTTATAATTTGCAATCATAATTTGAAGTTATCAATTCTAAGTTCTGTATTTGACAATTACAAGTTCAGATCTTCAAGTTATAATTTGAACTAATAATTTGTATTTAACAATTCGAAGTTCTGTATTTGACTATTACAAGTTCAGATCTTCAAGTTATAATTTGCAATCATAATTTGAAGTTATCAATGCTAAGTTCTGTATTTGACAATTACAAGTTCACATCTTCAAGTTATAATTTGAACTAATAATTTGTATGTAACTATTCGAAGTTCTGTATTTGACTATTACAAGTTCAGATCTTCAAATTATAATTTGCAATCATAATTTGAAGTTATCAATTCTAAGTTCTGTATTTGACAATTACAAGTTCAGATCTTCAAGTTATAATTAGTAATCATAATTAGTATTTAACAATTCGAAGTTCTGTATTTGACTATTACAAGTTCAGATCTTCAAATTATTATTTACAATCTTAGTTTGAAATTAACAATTCGAAGTTCTGTATTTACTTATTACAAGTTCAGATCTTCAAGTTATAATTTGCAATCATAATTAAAAGTTATCAATTCTAAGCTCTGTATTTGACAATTACAAGTTCAGATCTTCAAGTTATAATTTGCAATCATAATTTGAAGTTATCAATTCTAAGTTCTGTATTTGACAATTACAAGTTCAGATCTTCTAATTATTATTTAAAATCTTAGTTTTAAATTAACAATTCGAAGTTCTGTATTTACGTATTACAAGTTCAGATCTTCAAAATATAATTAGCAATCATAATTTGAATTTTACAATTCTAAGTTCAGTATTTGACTATTACAAGTTCAGATTTTCAAGTTATAATTTGCAATCATAATTAGAAGTTATCAATTCTAAGTTCTGTATTTGACAGTTACAAGTTCAGATCATTAAGTTATAATTTGAAATAATAATTAGTTTTTAACAAATTTAAGTTCTGTAATTCACTATTACAAGTTCAGATCTTCAAGTTATAATTTGCAATAATAATTATAACTATCAATTTTAAGTTCTGTATCTGACAATTACAAGTTCAGATCTTCAAGGTATAATTAGCAATCATAATTTGAATTTTACAATTCTAAGTTCAGTATTTGACTATTACAAGTTCAGATCTTCATGTTATAATTTGCAATCATAATTTGAAATTATCAATTCTAAGTTCTGTATTTGACAATTACAAGTTCAGATCTTCAAATTATTATTTAAAATCTTAGTTGGAAATTAACAATTCGCAGTTCTGTATTTACTTATTACAAGTTCAGATCTTCAAGTTGTAATTAGCAATCATAATTTGTATTTAACAATTCGAAGTTCTGTATTTGACTATTACAAGTTCAGATCTTCAAATTATTATTTACAATCTTAGTTTGAAATTAACAATTCGAAGTTCTGTATTTACTTATTACAAGTTCAGATCTTCATGTTATAATTTGCAATCATAATTTGAAGTTATCAATTCTAAGTTCTGTATTTGACAATTACAAGTTCAGATCTTCAAGTTATAATTTGCAATCTTAGTTTGAAATTAACAATTCGAAGTTCTGTATTTACTTATTACTAGTTCAGATCTTCAAAATATAATTAGCAATCATAATTAGAATTTTACAATTCTAAGTTCAGTATTTGACTATTACAAGTTCAGATTTTCAAGTTATAATTTGCAATCATAATTAGAAGTTATCAATTCTAAGTTCTGTATTTGACAGTTACAAGTTCAGTTCATTAAGTTATAATTTGAAATAATAATTAGTTTTTAACAAATTTAAGTTCTGTAATTCACTATTACAAATTCAGATCTTCAAGTTATAATTTGCAATAATAATTAGAACTATCAATTTTAAGTTCTGTATCTGACAATGACAAGTTCAGATCTTCAAGGTATAATTAGCAATCATAATTTGAATTTTACAATTCTAAGTTCAGTATTTGACTATTACAAGTTCAGATCTTCAAGTTATAATTTGCAATCATAATTTGAAGTTATCAATTCTAAGTTCTGTATTTGACAATTACAAGTTCAGATGTTCAAGTTATAATTAGCAATCATAATTTGAATTTTACAATTCTAAGTTCTGTATTTGACTATTACAAGTTCAGATCTTCAAGTTATAATTTGCAATCATAATTTGAAGTTATCAATGCTTAGTTCTGTATTTGACAATTACAAGTTCAGATCTTCAAGTTATAATTTGAACTAATAATTTGTATTTAACTATTTGAAGTTCTGTATTTGAGTATTACAAGTTCAGATCTTCAAGTTATAATTTGCAATCATAATTTGAAGTTATCAATTCTAAGTTCTGTATTTGACAATTACAAGTTCAGATCTTCAAGGTATAATTTGTAATCATAATTTGAAGTTATCAATGCTAAGTTCTGTATTTGACAATTACAAGTTCAGATCTTCAAGTTATAATTTGAACTAATAATTTGTATTTAACTATTTGAAGTTCTGTATTTGACTATTACAAGTTCAGATCTTCAAGTTATAATTTGCAATCATAATTTGTGGTTATCAATTCTAAGTTCTGTATTTGACAATTACAAGTTCAGATCTTCAAGTTATAATTTGAACTAATAATTTGTATTTAACAATTCGAAGTTCTGTATTTGACTATTACAAGTTCAGATCTTCAAGTTATAATTTGCAATCATAATTTGAAGTTATCAATGCTAAGTTCTGTATTTGACAATTACAAGTTCAGATCTTCAAGTTATAATTTGAACTAATAATTTGTATGTAACTATTCGAAGTTCTGTATTTGACTATTACAAGTTCAGATCTTCAAGTTATAATTTGCAATCATAATTTGAAGTTATCAATTCTAAGTTCTGTATTTGACAATTACAAGTTCAGATCTTCAAGTTATAATTTGAACTAATAATTTGTATTTAACAATTCGAAGTTCTGTATTTGACTATTACAAGTTCAGATCTTCAAGTTATAATTTGCAATCATAATTTGAAGTTATCAATGCTAAGTTCTGTATTTGACAATTACAAGTTCACATCTTCAAGTTATAATTTGAACTAATAATTTGTATGTAACTATTCGAAGTTCTGTATTTGACTATTACAAGTTCAGATCTTCAAATTATAATTTGCAATCATAATTTGAAGTTATCAATTCTAAGTTCTGTATTTGACAATTACAAGTTCAGATCTTCAAGTTATAATTAGCAATCATAATTAGTATTTAACAATTCGAAGTTCTGTATTTGACTATTACAAGTTCAGATCTTCAAATTATTATTTACAATCTTAGTTTGAAATTAACAATTCGAAGTTCTGTATTTACTTATTACAAGTTCAGATCTTCAAGTTATAATTTGCAATCATAATTAAAAGTTATCAATTCTAAGCTCTGTATTTGACAATTACAAGTTCAGATCTTCAAGTTATAATTTGCAATCATAATTTGAAGTTATCAATTCTAAGTTCTGTATTTGACAATTACAAGTTCAGATCTTCTAATTATTATTTAAAATCTTAGTTTTAAATTAACAATTCGAAGTTCTGTATTTACGTATTACAAGTTCAGATCTTCAAAATATAATTAGCAATCATAATTTGAATTTTACAATTCTAAGTTCAGTATTTGACTATTACAAGTTCAGATTTTCAAGTTATAATTTGCAATCATAATTAGAAGTTATCAATTCTAAGTTCTGTATTTGACAGTTACAAGTTCAGATCATTAAGTTATAATTTGAAATAATAATTAGTTTTTAACAAATTTAAGTTCTGTAATTCACTATTACAAGTTCAGATCTTCAAGTTATAATTTGCAATAATAATTATAACTATCAATTTTAAGTTCTGTATCTGACAATTACAAGTTCAGATCTTCAAGGTATAATTAGCAATCATAATTTGAATTTTACAATTCTAAGTTCAGTATTTGACTATTACAAGTTCAGATCTTCATGTTATAATTTGCAATCATAATTTGAAATTATCAATTCTAAGTTCTGTATTTGACAATTACAAGTTCAGATCTTCAAATTATTATTTAAAATCTTAGTTGGAAATTAACAATTCGCAGTTCTGTATTTACTTATTACAAGTTCAGATCTTCAAGTTGTAATTAGCAATCATAATTTGTATTTAACAATTCGAAGTTCTGTATTTGACTATTACAAGTTCAGATCTTCAAATTATTATTTACAATCTTAGTTTGAAATTAACAATTCGAAGTTCTGTATTTACTTATTACAAGTTCAGATCTTCATGTTATAATTTGCAATCATAATTTGAAGTTATCAATTCTAAGTTCTGTATTTGACAATTACAAGTTCAGATCTTCAAGTTATAATTTGCAATCTTAGTTTGAAATTAACAATTCGAAGTTCTGTATTTACTTATTACTAGTTCAGATCTTCAAAATATAATTAGCAATCATAATTTGAATTTTACAATTCTAAGTTCAGTATTTGACTATTACAAGTTCAGATTTTCAAGTTATAATTTGCAATCATAATTAGAAGTTATCAATTCTAAGTTCTGTATTTGACAGTTACAAGTTCAGATCATTAAGTTATAATTTGAAATAATAATTAGTTTTTAACAAATTTAAGTTCTGTAATTCACTATTACAAATTCAGATCTTCAAGTTATAATTTGCAATAATAATTAGAACTATCAATTTTAAGTTCTGTATCTGACAATGACAAGTTCAGATCTTCAAGGTATAATTAGCAATCATAATTTGAATTTTACAATTCTAAGTTCAGTATTTGACTATTACAAGTTCAGATCTTCAAGTTATAATTTGCAATCATAATTTGAAGTTATCAATTCTAAGTTCTGTATTTGACAATTACAAGTTCAGATGTTCAAGTTATAATTAGCAATCATAATTTGAATTTTACAATTCTAAGTTCTGTATTTGACTATTACAAGTTCAGATCTTCAAGTTATAATTTGCAATCATAATTTGAAGTTATCAATGCTTAGTTCTGTATTTGACAATTACAAGTTCAGATCTTCAAATTATTATTTAAAATCTTAGTTGGAAATTAACAATTCGAAGTTCTGTATTTACTTATTACAAGTTCAGATCTTCAAGTTATAATTTGCAATCATAATTTGAAGTTATCAATAAGTTCTGTATTTGACAGTTACATGTTCAGATCATTAAGTTATAAATTGAAATAATAATTAGTATTTAACAAATTTAAGTTCTGTAATTCACTATTACAAGTTCAGATCTTCAAGTTATAATTTGCAATAATAATTGGAAGCTATCAATTTTAAGTTCTGTATTTGACAATCACAAGTTCAGATCTTCAAGATATAATTAGCAATCATAATTTGAATTTTACAATTCTAAGATCAGTATTTGACTATTACAAGTTCAGATCTTCAAGTTATAATTTGCAATCATAATTTGATGTTATAAATTCTAAGTTCTGTATTTGACTATTACAAGTTCAGTTCTTCAAATTATTATTTAAAATCTTAGTTTGAAATTAACAATTTGAAGTTCTGTATTTACTTATTACAAGTTCAGATCTTCAAGTTATAATTTGCAATCATAATTTGAAGTTATCAATTCTAAGTTCTGTATTTGACAATTACAAGTTCAGATCTTCAAATTATTATTTACAATCTTAGTTTGAAATTAACAATTCGAAGTTCTGTATTTACTTATTACAAGTTCAGATCTTCAAAATATAATTAGCAATCATAATTTGAATTTTACAATTCTAAGTTCAGTATTTGATGATTACAAGTTCAGATCTTCAAATTATTATTTACAATCTTAGTTTGAAATTTACAATTCGAAGTTCTGTATTTACTTATTACAAGTTCAGATCTTCAAGTTATAATTTGAAATTATAATTTATATTTAACATATCTAAGTTCTGTAATTAACTATTACATGTTCAGATCTTCAAGTTATAATTTGCAATCATAATTAGAAGTTATCAATTCTAAGTTCTGTATTTGACAGTTACAAGTTCAGATCATTAAGTTATAATTTGAAATAATCATTAGTTTTTAACAAATTTAAGTTCTGTAATTCACTATTACAAGTTAAGATCTTCAAGTTATAATTTGCAATAATAATTAGAACTATCAATTTTAAGTTCTGTATCTGACAATTACAAGTTCAGATCTTCAAGGTATAATTTGTAATCATGATTTGAAGTTATCAATGCTAAGTTCTGTATTTGACAATTACAAGTTCAGATCTTCAAGTTATAATTTGAACTAATAATTTGTATTTAACTATTCGAAGTTCTGTATTTGACTATTACAAGTTCAGATCTTCAAGTTATAATTTGCAATCATAATTTGAGGTTATCAATTCTAAGTTCTGTATTTGACAATTACAAGTTCAGATCTTCAAGTTATAATTTGAACTAATAATTTGTATTTAACAATTCGAAGTTCTGTATTTGACTATTACAAGTTCAGATCTTCAAGTTATAATTTGCAATCATAATTTGAAGTTATCAATGCTAAGTTCTGTATTTGACAATTACAAGTTCAGATCTTCAAGTTAAAATTTGAACTAATAATTTGTATGTAACTATTCGAAGTTCTGTATTTGACAATTACAAGTTCAGATCTTCAAGTTATAATTTGAACTAATAATTTGTATTTAACTATTCGAAGTTCTGTATTTGACTATTACAAGTTCAGATCTTCAAGTTATAATTTGCAATCATAATTTGAAGTTATCAATTTTAAGTTCTGTATTTGACAATTACAAGTTCAGATCTTCAAGTTATAATTTGAACTAATAATTTGTATTTAACAATTCGAAGTTCTGTATTTGACTATTACAAGTTCAGATCTTCAAGTTATAATTTGCAATCATAATTAGAAGTTATCAATGCTAAGTTCTGTATTTGACAATTACAAGTTCAGATCTTCAAGTTATAATTTGAACTAATAATTTGTATGTAACTATTCGAAGTTCTGTATTTGACTATTACAAGTTCAGATCTTCAAATTATAATTTGCAATCATAATTTGAAGTTATCAATTCTAAGTTCTGTATTTGACAATTACAAGTTCAGATCTTCAAGTTATAATTAGCAATCATAATTAGTATTTAACAATTCGAAGTTCTGTATTTGACTATTACAAGTTCAGATCTTCAAATTATTATTTACAATCTTAGTTTGAAATTAACAATTCGAAGTTCTGTATTTACTTATTACAAGTTCAGATCTTCAAGTTATAATTTGAAATCATAATTTGAAGTTATCAATTCTAAGCTCTGTATTTGACAATTACAAGTTCAGATCTTCAAGTTATAATTTGCAATCATAATTTGAAGTTATCAATTCTAAGTTCTGTATTTGACAATTACAAGTTCAGATCTTCTAATTATTATTTACAATCTTAGTTTTAAATTAACAATTCGAAGTTCTGTATTTACTTATTACAAGTTCAGATCTTCAAAATATAATTAGCAATCATAATTTGAATTTTACAATTGTAAGTTCAGTATTTGACTATTACAAGTTCAGATTTTCAAGTTATAATTTGCAATCATAATTAGAAGTTATCAATTCTAAGTTCTGTATTTGACAGTTACAAGTTCAGATCATTAAGTTATAATTTGAAATAATAATTAGTTTTTAACAAATTTAAGTTCTGTAATTCACTATTACAAGTTCAGATCTTCAAGTTATAATTTGCAATAATAATTAGAACTATCAATTTTAAGTTCTGTATCTGACAATTACAAGTTCAGATCTTCAAGGTATAATTAGCAATCATAATTTGAATTTTACAATTCTAAGTTCAGTATTTGACTATTACAAGTTCAGATCTTCAAGTTATAATTTGCAAACATAATTTGAAATTATCAATTCTAAGTTCTGTATTTGACAATTACAAGTTCAGATCTTCAAATTATTATTTAAAATCTTAGTTGGAAATTAACAATTCGCAGTTCTATATTTACTTATTACAAGTTCAGATCTTCAAGTTGTAATTAGCAATCATAATTTGAATTTTACAATTCTAAGATCAGTATTTGACTATTACAAGTTCAGATCTTCAAGTTATAATTTGCAATCATAATTTGATGTTATAAATTCTAAGTTCTGTATTTGACTATTACAAGTTCAGATCTTCAAATTATTATTTAAAATCTTAGTTTGAAATTAACAATTTGAAGTTCTGTATTTACTTATTACAAGTTCAGATCTTCAAGTTATAATTTGCAATCATAATTTGAAGTTATCAATTCTAAGTTCTGTATTTGACAATTACAAGTTCAGATCTTCAAATTATTATTTACAATCTTAGTTTGAAATTAACAATTCGAAGTTCTGTATTTACTTATTACAAGTTCAGATCTTCAAAATATAATTAGCAATCATAATTTGAATTTTACAATTCTAAGTTCAGTATTTGATGATTACAAGTTCAGATCTTCAAATTATTATTTACAATCTTAGTTTGAAATTTACAATTCGAAGTTCTGTATTTACTTATTACAAGTTCAGATCTTCAAGTTATAATTTGAAATTATAATTTATATTTAACATATCTAAGTTCTGTAATTAACTATTACATGTTCAGATCTTCAAGTTATAATTTGCAATCATAATTAGAAGTTATCAATTCTAAGTTCTGTATTTGACAGTTACAAGTTCAGATCATTAAGTTATAATTTGAAATAATCATTAGTTTTTAACAAATTTAAGTTCTGTAATTCACTATTACAAGTTAAGATCTTCAAGTTATAATTTGCAATAATAATTAGAACTATCAATTTTAAGTTCTGTATCTGACAATTACAAGTTCAGATCTTCAAGGTATAATTTGTAATCATGATTTGAAGTTATCAATGCTAAGTTCTGTATTTGACAATTACAAGTTCAGATCTTCAAGTTATAATTTGAACTAATAATTTGTATTTAACTATTCGAAGTTCTGTATTTGACTATTACAAGTTCAGATCTTCAAGTTATAATTTGCAATCATAATTTGAGGTTATCAATTCTAAGTTCTGTATTTGACAATTACAAGTTCAGATCTTCAAGTTATAATTTGAACTAATAATTTGTATTTAACAATTCGAAGTTCTGTATTTGACTATTACAAGTTCAGATCTTCAAGTTATAATTTGCAATCATAATTTGAAGTTATCAATGCTAAGTTCTGTATTTGACAATTACAAGTTCAGATCTTCAAGTTAAAATTTGAACTAATAATTTGTATGTAACTATTCGAAGTTCTGTATTTGACAATTACAAGTTCAGATCTTCAAGTTATAATTTGAACTAATAATTTGTATTTAACTATTCGAAGTTCTGTATTTGACTATTACAAGTTCAGATCTTCAAGTTATAATTTGCAATCATAATTTGAAGTTATCAATTTTAAGTTCTGTATTTGACAATTACAAGTTCAGATCTTCAAGTTATAATTTGAACTAATAATTTGTATTTAACAATTCGAAGTTCTGTATTTGACTATTACAAGTTCAGATCTTCAAGTTATAATTTGCAATCATAATTAGAAGTTATCAATGCTAAGTTCTGTATTTGACAATTACAAGTTCAGATCTTCAAGTTATAATTTGAACTAATAATTTGTATGTAACTATTCGAAGTTCTGTATTTGACTATTACAAGTTCAGATCTTCAAATTATAATTTGCAATCATAATTTGAAGTTATCAATTCTAAGTTCTGTATTTGACAATTACAAGTTCAGATCTTCAAGTTATAATTAGCAATCATAATTAGTATTTAACAATTCGAAGTTCTGTATTTGACTATTACAAGTTCAGATCTTCAAATTATTATTTACAATCTTAGTTTGAAATTAACAATTCGAAGTTCTGTATTTACTTATTACAAGTTCAGATCTTCAAGTTATAATTTGAAATCATAATTTGAAGTTATCAATTCTAAGCTCTGTATTTGACAATTACAAGTTCAGATCTTCAAGTTATAATTTGCAATCATAATTTGAAGTTATCAATTCTAAGTTCTGTATTTGACAATTACAAGTTCAGATCTTCTAATTATTATTTACAATCTTAGTTTTAAATTAACAATTCGAAGTTCTGTATTTACTTATTACAAGTTCAGCTCTTCAAAATATAATTAGCAATCATAATTTGAATTTTACAATTGTAAGTTCAGTATTTGACTATTACAAGTTCAGATTTTCAAGTTATAATTTGCAATCATAATTAGAAGTTATCAATTCTAAGTTCTGTATTTGACAGTTACAAGTTCAGATCATTAAGTTATAATTTGAAATAATAATTAGTTTTTAACAAATTTAAGTTCTGTAATTCACTATTACAAGTTCAGATCTTCAAGTTATAATTTGCAATAATAATTAGAACTATCAATTTTAAGTTCTGTATCTGACAATTACAAGTTCAGATCTTCAAGGTATAATTAGCAATCATAATTTGAATTTTACAATTCTAAGTTCAGTATTTGACTATTACAAGTTCAGATCTTCAAGTTATAATTTGCAAACATAATTTGAAATTATCAATTCTAAGTTCTGTATTTGACAATTACAAGTTCAGATCTTCAAATTATTATTTAAAATCTTAGTTGGAAATTAACAATTCGCAGTTCTGTATTTACTTATTACAAGTTCAGATCTTCAAGTTGTAATTAGCAATCATAATTTGAATTTTACAATTCTAAGTTCAGTATTTGATGATTACAAGTTCAGATCTTCAAATTATTATTTACAATCTTAGTTTGAAATTTACAATTCGAAGTTCTGTATTTACTTATTACAAGTTCAGATCTTCAAGTTATAATTTGAAATTATAATTTATATTTAACATATCTAAGTTCTGTAATTAACTATTACATGTTCAGATCTTCAAGTTATAATTTGCAATCATAATTAGAAGTTATCAATTCCAAGTTCTGTATTTGACAGTTACAAGTTCAGATCATTAAGTTATAATTTGAAATAATCATTAGTTTTTAACAAATTTAAGTTCTGTAATTCACTATTACAAGTTAAGATCTTCAAGTTATAATTTGCAATAATAATTAGAACTATCAATTTTAAGTTCTGTATCTGACAATTACAAGTTCAGATCTTCAAGGTATAATTTGTAATCATGATTTGAAGTTATCAATGCTAAGTTCTGTATTTGACAATTACAAGTTCAGATCTTCAAGTTATAATTTGAACTAATAATTTGTATTTAACTATTCGAAGTTCTGTATTTGACTATTACAAGTTCAGATCTTCAAGTTATAATTTGCAATCATAATTTGAGGTTATCAATTCTAAGTTCTGTATTTGACAATTACAAGTGCAGATCTTCAAGTTATAATTTGAACTAATAATTTGTATTTAACAATTCGAAGTTCTGTATTTGACTATTACAAGTTCAGATCTTCAAGTTATAATTTGCAATCATAATTTGAAGTTATCAATGCTAAGTTCTGTATTTGACAATTACAAGTTCAGATCTTCAAGTTATAATTTGAACTAATAATTTGTATGTAACTATTCGAAGTTCTGTATTTGACAATTACAAGTTCAGATCTTCAAGTTATAATTTGAACTAATAATTTGTATTTAACTATTCGAAGTTCTGTATTTGACTATTACAAGTTCAGATCTTCAAGTTATAATTTGCAATCATAATTTGAAGTTATCAATTTTAAGTTCTGTATTTGACAATTACAAGTTCAGATCTTCAAGTTATAATTTGAACTAATAATTTGTATTTAACAATTCGAAGTTCTGTATTTGACTATTACAAGTTCAGATCTTCAAGTTATAATTTGCAATCATAATTTGAAGTTATCAATGCTAAGTTCTGTATTTGACAATTACAAGTTCAGATCTTCAAGTTATAATTTGAACTAATAATTTGTATGTAACTATTCGAAGTTCTGTATTTGACTATTACAAGTTCAGATCTTCAAATTATAATTTGCAATCATAATTTGAAGTTATCAATTCTAAGCTCTGTATTTGACAATTACAAGTTCAGATCTTCAAGTTATAATTTGCAATCATAATTTGAAGTTATCAATTCTAAGTTCTGTATTTGACAATTACAAGTTCAGATCTTCCAGTTATAATTAGCAATCATAATTAGTATTTAACAATTCGAAGTTCTGTATTTGACTATTACAAGTTCAGATCTTCAAATTATTATTTACAATCTTAGTTTGAAATTAACAATTCGAAGTTCTGTATTTACTTATTACAAGTTCAGATCTTCAAGTTATAATTTGAAATCATAATTTGAAGTTATCAATTCTAAGCTCTGTATTTGACAATTACAAGTTCAGATCTTCAAGTTATAATTTGCAATCATAATTTGAAGTTATCAATTCTAAGTTCTGTATTTGACAATTACAAGTTCAGATCTTCTAATTATTATTTACAATCTTAGTTTTAAATTAACAATTCGAAGTTCTGTATTTACTTATTACAAGTTCAGATCTTCAAAATATAATTAGCAATCATAATTTGAATTTTACAATTGTAAGTTCAGTATTTGACTATTACAAGTTCAGATTTTCAAGTTATAATTTGCAATCATAATTAGAAGTTATCAATTCTAAGTTCTGTATTTGACAGTTACAAGTTCAGATCATTAAGTTATAATTTGAAATAATAATTAGTTTTTAACAAATTTAAGTTCTGTAATTCACTATTACAAGTTCAGATCTTCAAGTTATAATTTGCAATAATAATTAGAACTATCAATTTTAAGTTCTGTATCTGACAATTACAAGTTCAGATCTTCAAGGTATAATTAGCAATCATAATTTGAATTTTACAATTCTAAGTTCAGTATTTGACTATTACAAGTTCAGATCTTCAAGTTATAATTTGCAAACATAATTTGAAATTATCAATTCTAAGTTCTGTATTTGACAATTACAAGTTCAGATCTTCAAATTATTATTTAAAATCTTAGTTGGAAATTAACAATTCGCAGTTCTGTATTTACTTATTACAAGTTCAGATCTTCAAGTTGTAATTAGCAATCATAATTTGTATTTAACAATTCGAAGTTCAGTATTTGACTATTACAAGTTCAGATTTTCAAGTTATAATTTGCAATCATAATTAGAAGTTATCAATTCTAAGTTCTGTATTTGACAGTTACAAGTTCAGATCATTAAGTTATAATTTGAAATAATAATTAGTTTTTAACAAATTTAAGTTCTGTAATTCACTATTACAAGTTCAGATCTTCAAGTTATAATTTGCAATAATAATTAGAACTATCAATTTTAAGTTCTGTATCTGACAATGACAAGTTCAGATCTTCAAGGTATAATTAGCAATCATAATTTGAATTTTACAATTCTAAGTTCAGTATTTGACTATTACAAGTTCAGATCTTCAAGTTATAATTTGCAATCATAATTTGAAGTTATCAATTCTAAGTTCTGTATTTGACAATTACAAGTTCAGATGTTCAAGTTATAATTAGCAATCATAATTTGAATTTTACAATTCTAAGTTCTGTATTTGACTATTACAAGTTCAGATCTTCAAGTTATAATTTGCAATCATAATTTGAAGTTATCAATGCTTAGTTCTGTATTTGACAATTACAAGTTCAGATCTTCAAATTATTATTTAAAATCTTAGTTGGAAATTAACAATTCGAAGTTCTGTATTTACTTATTACAAGTTCAGATCTTCAAGTTATAATTTGCAATCATAATTTGAAGTTATCAATTCTAAGTTCTGTATTTGACAGTTACATGTTCAGATCATTAAGTTATAAATTGAAATAATAATTAGTATTTAACAAATTTAAGTTCTGTAATTCACTATTACAAGTTCAGATCTTCAAGTTATAATTTGCAATAATAATTGGAAGCTATCAATTTTAAGTTCTGTATTTGACAATCACAAGTTCAGATCTTCAAGATATAATTAGCAATCATAATTTGAATTTTACAATTCTAAGATCAGTATTTGACTATTACAAGTTCAGATCTTCAAGTTATAATTTGCAATCATAATTTGATGTTATCAATTCTAAGTTCTGTATTTGACTATTACAAGTTCAGATCTTCAAATTATTATTTAAAATCTTAGTTTGAAATTAACAATTCGAAGTTCTGTATTTATTTATTACAAGTTCAGATCTTCAAGTTATAATTTGCAATCATAATTTGAAGTTATCAATTCTAAGTTCTGTATTTGACAATTACAAGTTCAGATCTTCAAATTATTATTTACAATCTTAGTTTGAAATTAACAATTCGAAGTTCTGTATTTACTTATTACAAGTTCAGATCTTCAAAATATAATTAGCAATCATAATTTGAATTTTACAATTCTAAGTTCAGTATTTGATGATTACATGTTCAGATCTTCAAATTATTATTTACAATCTTAGTTTGAAATTTACAATTCGAAGTTCTGTATTTACTTATTACAAGTTCAGATCTTCAAGTTATAATTTGAAATTATAATTTATATTTAACATATCTAAGTTCTGTAATTAACTATTACATGTTCAGATCTTCAAGTTATAATTTGCAATCATAATTAGAAGTTATCAATTCTAAGTTCTGTATTTGACAGTTACAAGTTCAGATCATTAAGTTATAATTTGAAATAATAATTAGTTTTTAACAAATTTAAGTTCTGTAATTCACTATTACAAGTTAAGATCTTCAAGTTATAATTTGCAATAATAATTAGAACTATCAATTTTAAGTTCTGTATCTGACAAGTTCAGATCTTCAAGGTATAATTTGTAATCATGATTTGAAGTTATCAATGCTAAGTTCTGTATTTGACAATTACAAGTTCAGATCTTCAAGTTATAATTTGAACTAATAATTTGTATTTAACTATTCGAAGTTCTGTATTTGACTATTACAAGTTCAGATCTTCAAATTATAATTTGCAATCATAATTTGAGGTTATCAATTCTAAGTTCTGTATTTGACAATTACAAGTTCAGATCTTCAAGTTATAATTTGAACTAATAATTTGTATTTAACAATTCGAAGTTCTGTATTTGACTATTACAAGTTCAGATCTTCAAGTTATAATTTGCAATCATAATTTGAAGTTATCAATGCTAAGTTCTGTATTTGACAATTACAAGTTCAGATCTTCAAGTTATAATTTGAACTAATAATTTGTATGTAACTATTCGAAGTTCTGTATTTGACAATTACAAGTTCAGATCTTCAAGTTATAATTTGAACTAATAATTTGTATTTAACTATTCGAAGTTCTGTATTTGACTATTACAAGTTCAGATCTTCAAGTTATAATTTGCAATCATAATTTGAAGTTATCAATTTTAAGTTCTGTATTTGACAATTACAAGTTCAGATCTTCAAGTTATAATTTGAACTAATAATTTGTATTTAACAATTCGAAGTTCTGTATTTGACTATTACAAGTTCAGATCTTCAAGTTATAATTTGCAATCATAATTTGAAGTTATCAATGCTAAGTTCTGTATTTGACAATTACAAGTTCAGATCTTCAAGTTATAATTTGAACTAATAATTTGTATGTATGTATTCGAAGTTCTGTATTTGACTATTACAAGTTCAGATCTTCAAATTATAATTTGCAATCATAATTTGAATTTTACAATTGTAAGTTCAGTATTTGACTATTACAAGTTCAGATTTTCAAGTTATAATTTGCAATCATAATTAGAAGTTATCAATTCTAAGTTCTGTATTTGACAGTTACAAGTTCAGATCATTAAGTTATAATTTGAAATAATAATTAGTTTTTAACAAATTTAAGTTCTGTAATTCACTATTACAAGTTCAGATCTTCAAGTTATAATTTGCAATAATAATTAGAACTATCAATTTTAAGTTCTGTATCTGACAATTACAAGTTCAGATCTTCAAGGTATAATTAGCAATCATAATTTGAATTTTACAATTCTAAGTTCAGTATTTGACTATTACAAGTTCAGATCTTCAAGTTATAATTTGCAAACATAATTTGAAATTATCAATTCTAAGTTCTGTATTTGACAATTACAAGTTCAGATCTTCAAATTATTATTTAAAATCTTAGTTGGAAATTAACAATTCGCAGTTCTATATTTACTTATTACAAGTTCAGATCTTCAAGTTGTAATTAGCAATCATAATTTGAATTTTACAATTCTAAGATCAGTATTTGACTATTACAAGTTCAGATCTTCAAGTTATAATTTGCAATCATAATTTGATGTTATAAATTCTAAGTTCTGTATTTGACTATTACAAGTTCAGATCTTCAAATTATTATTTAAAATCTTAGTTTGAAATTAACAATTTGAAGTTCTGTATTTACTTATTACAAGTTCAGATCTTCAAGTTATAATTTGCAATCATAATTTGAAGTTATCAATTCTAAGTTCTGTATTTGACAATTACAAGTTCAGATCTTCAAATTATTATTTACAATCTTAGTTTGAAATTAACAATTCGAAGTTCTGTATTTACTTATTACAAGTTCAGATCTTCAAAATATAATTAGCAATCATAATTTGAATTTTACAATTCTAAGTTCAGTATTTGATGATTACAAGTTCAGATCTTCAAATTATTATTTACAATCTTAGTTTGAAATTTACAATTCGAAGTTCTGTATTTACTTATTACAAGTTCAGATCTTCAAGTTATAATTTGAAATTATAATTTATATTTAACATATCTAAGTTCTGTAATTAACTATTACATGTTCAGATCTTCAAGTTATAATTTGCAATCATAATTAGAAGTTATCAATTCTAAGTTCTGTATTTGACAGTTACAAGTTCAGATCATTAAGTTATAATTTGAAATAATCATTAGTTTTTAACAAATTTAAGTTCTGTAATTCACTATTACAAGTTAAGATCTTCAAGTTATAATTTGCAATAATAATTAGAACTATCAATTTTAAGTTCTGTATCTGACAATTACAAGTTCAGATCTTCAAGGTATAATTTGTAATCATGATTTGAAGTTATCAATGCTAAGTTCTGTATTTGACAATTACAAGTTCAGATCTTCAAGTTATAATTTGAACTAATAATTTGTATTTAACTATTCGAAGTTCTGTATTTGACTATTACAAGTTCAGATCTTCAAGTTATAATTTGCAATCATAATTTGAGGTTATCAATTCTAAGTTCTGTATTTGACAATTACAAGTTCAGATCTTCAAGTTATAATTTGAACTAATAATTTGTATTTAACAATTCGAAGTTCTGTATTTGACTATTACAAGTTCAGATCTTCAAGTTATAATTTGCAATCATAATTTGAAGTTATCAATGCTAAGTTCTGTATTTGACAATTACAAGTTCAGATCTTCAAGTTAAAATTTGAACTAATAATTTGTATGTAACTATTCGAAGTTCTGTATTTGACAATTACAAGTTCAGATCTTCAAGTTATAATTTGAACTAATAATTTGTATTTAACTATTCGAAGTTCTGTATTTGACTATTACAAGTTCAGATCTTCAAGTTATAATTTGCAATCATAATTTGAAGTTATCAATTTTAAGTTCTGTATTTGACAATTACAAGTTCAGATCTTCAAGTTATAATTTGAACTAATAATTTGTATTTAACAATTCGAAGTTCTGTATTTGACTATTACAAGTTCAGATCTTCAAGTTATAATTTGCAATCATAATTAGAAGTTATCAATGCTAAGTTCTGTATTTGACAATTACAAGTTCAGATCTTCAAGTTATAATTTGAACTAATAATTTGTATGTAACTATTCGAAGTTCTGTATTTGACTATTACAAGTTCAGATCTTCAAATTATAATTTGCAATCATAATTTGAAGTTATCAATTCTAAGTTCTGTATTTGACAATTACAAGTTCAGATCTTCAAGTTATAATTAGCAATCATAATTAGTATTTAACAATTCGAAGTTCTGTATTTGACTATTACAAGTTCAGATCTTCAAATTATTATTTACAATCTTAGTTTGAAATTAACAATTCGAAGTTCTGTATTTACTTATTACAAGT
This sequence comes from Cantharis lateralis, assembly GCA_963170105.1. Lineage (NCBI taxonomy): Eukaryota > Metazoa > Arthropoda > Insecta > Coleoptera > Cantharidae > Cantharis > Cantharis lateralis. Next base: position 453,189 of record CAUJGK010000001.1, on the reverse strand, counting down.
TCAGATCTTCAAGTTATAATTTGAAATCATAATTTGAAGTTATCAATTCTAAGCTCTGTATTTGACAATTACAAGTTCAGATCTTCAAGTTATAATTTGCAATCATAATTTGAAGTTATCAATTCTAAGTTCTGTATTTGACAATTACAAGTTCAGATCTTCTAATTATTATTTACAATCTTAGTTTTAAATTAACAATTCGAAGTTCTGTATTTACTTATTACAAGTTCAGATCTTCAAAATATAATTAGCAATCATAATTTGAATTTTACAATTGTAAGTTCAGTATTTGACTATTACAAGTTCAGATTTTCAAGTTATAATTTGCAATCATAATTAGAAGTTATCAATTCTAAGTTCTGTATTTGACAGTTACAAGTTCAGATCATTAAGTTATAATTTGAAATAATAATTAGTTTTTAACAAATTTAAGTTCTGTAATTCACTATTACAAGTTCAGATCTTCAAGTTATAATTTGCAATAATAATTAGAACTATCAATTTTAAGTTCTGTATCTGACAATTACAAGTTCAGATCTTCAAGGTATAATTAGCAATCATAATTTGAATTTTACAATTCTAAGTTCAGTATTTGACTATTACAAGTTCAGATCTTCAAGTTATAATTTGCAAACATAATTTGAAATTATCAATTCTAAGTTCTGTATTTGACAATTACAAGTTCAGATCTTCAAATTATTATTTAAAATCTTAGTTGGAAATTAACAATTCGCAGTTCTGTATTTACTTATTACAAGTTCAGATCTTCAAGTTGTAATTAGCAATCATAATTTGAATTTTACAATTCTAAGTTCAGTATTTGATGATTACAAGTTCAGATCTTCAAATTATTATTTACAATCTTAGTTTGAAATTTACAATTCGAAGTTCTGTATTTACTTATTACAAGTTCAGATCTTCAAGTTATAATTTGAAATTATAATTTATATTTAACATATCTAAGTTCTGTAATTAACTATTACATGTTCAGATCTTCAAGTTATAATTTGCAATCATAATTAGAAGTTATCAATTCCAAGTTCTGTATTTGACAGTTACAAGTTCAGATCATTAAGTTATAATTTGAAATAATCATTAGTTTTTAACAAATTTAAGTTCTGTAATTCACTATTACAAGTTAAGATCTTCAAGTTATAATTTGCAATAATAATTAGAACTATCAATTTTAAGTTCTGTATCTGACAATTACAAGTTCAGATCTTCAAGGTATAATTTGTAATCATGATTTGAAGTTATCAATGCTAAGTTCTGTATTTGACAATTACAAGTTCAGATCTTCAAGTTATAATTTGAACTAATAATTTGTATTTAACTATTCGAAGTTCTGTATTTGACTATTACAAGTTCAGATCTTCAAGTTATAATTTGCAATCATAATTTGAGGTTATCAATTCTAAGTTCTGTATTTGACAATTACAAGTTCAGATCTTCAAGTTATAATTTGAACTAATAATTTGTATTTAACAATTCGAAGTTCTGTATTTGACTATTACAAGTTCAGATCTTCAAGTTATAATTTGCAATCATAATTTGAAGTTATCAATGCTAAGTTCTGTATTTGACAATTACAAGTTCAGATCTTCAAGTTATAATTTGAACTAATAATTTGTATGTAACTATTCGAAGTTCTGTATTTGACAATTACAAGTTCAGATCTTCAAGTTATAATTTGAACTAATAATTTGTATTTAACTATTCGAAGTTCTGTATTTGACTATTACAAGTTCAGATCTTCAAGTTATAATTTGCAATCATAATTTGAAGTTATCAATTTTAAGTTCTGTATTAGACAATTACAAGTTCAGATCTTCAAGTTATAATTTGAACTAATAATTTGTATTTAACAATTCGAAGTTCTGTATTTGACTATTACAAGTTCAGATCTTCAAGTTATAATTTGCAATCATAATTTGAAGTTATCAATGCTAAGTTCTGTATTTGACAATTACAAGTTCAGATCTTCAAGTTATAATTTGAACTAATAATTTGTATGTAACTATTCGAAGTTCTGTATTTGACTATTACAAGTTCAGATCTTCAAATTATAATTTGCAATCATAATTTGAAGTTATCAATTCTAAGTTCTGTATTTGACAATTACAAGTTCAGATCTTCCAGTTATAATTAGCAATCATAATTAGTATTTAACAATTCGAAGTTCTGTATTTGACTATTACAAGTTCAGATCTTCAAATTATTATTTACAATCTTAGTTTGAAATTAACAATTCGAAGTTCTGTATTTACTTATTACAAGTTCAGATCTTCAAGTTATAATTTGAAATCATAATTTGAAGTTATCAATTCTAAGCTCTGTATTTGACAATTACAAGTTCAGATCTTCAAGTTATAATTTGCAATCATAATTTGAAGTTATCAATTCTAAGTTCTGTATTTGACAATTACAAGTTCAGATCTTCTAATTATTATTTACAATCTTAGTTTTAAATTAACAATTCGAAGTTCTGTATTTACTTATTACAAGTTCAGATCTTCAAAATATAATTAGCAATCATAATTTGAATTTTACAATTGTAAGTTCAGTATTTGACTATTACAAGTTCAGATTTTCAAGTTATAATTTGCAATCATAATTAGAAGTTATCAATTCTAAGTTCTGTATTTGACAGTTACAAGTTCAGATCATTAAGTTATAATTTGAAATAATAATTAGTTTTTAACAAATTTAAGTTCTGTAATTCACTATTACAAGTTCAGATCTTCAAGTTATAATTTGCAATAATAATTAGAACTATCAATTTTAAGTTCTGTATCTGACAATTACAAGTTCAGATCTTCAAGGTATAATTAGCAATCATAATTTGAATTTTACAATTCTAAGTTCAGTATTTGACTATTACAAGTTCAGATCTTCAAGTTATAATTTGCAAACATAATTTGAAATTATCAATTCTAAGTTCTGTATTTGACAATTACAAGTTCAGATCTTCAAATTATTATTTAAAATCTTAGTTGGAAATTAACAATTCGCAGTTCTGTATTTACTTATTACAAGTTCAGATCTTCAAGTTGTAATTAGCAATCATAATTTGTATTTAACAATTCGAAGTTCAGTATTTGACTATTACAAGTTCAGATTTTCAAGTTATAATTTGCAATCATAATTAGAAGTTATCAATTCTAAGTTCTGTATTTGACAGTTACAAGTTCAGATCATTAAGTTATAATTTGAAATAATAATTAGTTTTTAACAAATTTAAGTTCTGTAATTCACTATTACAAGTTCAGATCTTCAAGTTATAATTTGCAATAATAATTAGAACTATCAATTTTAAGTTCTGTATCTGACAATGACAAGTTCAGATCTTCAAGGTATAATTAGCAATCATAATTTGAATTTTACAATTCTAAGTTCAGTATTTGACTATTACAAGTTCAGATCTTCAAGTTATAATTTGCAATCATAATTTGAAGTTATCAATTCTAAGTTCTGTATTTGACAATTACAAGTTCAGATGTTCAAGTTATAATTAGCAATCATAATTTGAATTTTACAATTCTAAGTTCTGTATTTGACTATTACAAGTTCAGATCTTCAAGTTATAATTTGCAATCATAATTTGAAGTTATCAATGCTTAGTTCTGTATTTGACAATTACAAGTTCAGATCTTCAAATTATTATTTAAAATCTTAGTTGGAAATTAACAATTCGAAGTTCTGTATTTACTTATTACAAGTTCAGATCTTCAAGTTATAATTTGCAATCATAATTTGAAGTTATCAATTCTAAGTTCTGTATTTGACAGTTACATGTTCAGATCATTAAGTTATAAATTGAAATAATAATTAGTATTTAACAAATTTAAGTTCTGTAATTCACTATTACAAGTTCAGATCTTCAAGTTATAATTTGCAATAATAATTGGAAGCTATCAATTTTAAGTTCTGTATTTGACAATCACAAGTTCAGATCTTCAAGATATAATTAGCAATCATAATTTGAATTTTACAATTCTAAGATCAGTATTTGACTATTACAAGTTCAGATCTTCAAGTTATAATTTGCAATCATAATTTGATGTTATCAATTCTAAGTTCTGTATTTGACTATTACAAGTTCAGATCTTCAAATTATTATTTAAAATCTTAGTTTGAAATTAACAATTCGAAGTTCTGTATTTATTTATTACAAGTTCAGATCTTCAAGTTATAATTTGCAATCATAATTTGAAGTTATCAATTCTAAGTTCTGTATTTGACAATTACAAGTTCAGATCTTCAAATTATTATTTACAATCTTAGTTTGAAATTAACAATTCGAAGTTCTGTATTTACTTATTACAAGTTCAGATCTTCAAAATATAATTAGCAATCATAATTTGAATTTTACAATTCTAAGTTCAGTATTTGATGATTACATGTTCAGATCTTCAAATTATTATTTACAATCTTAGTTTGAAATTTACAATTCGAAGTTCTGTATTTACTTATTACAAGTTCAGATCTTCAAGTTATAATTTGAAATTATAATTTATATTTAACATATCTAAGTTCTGTAATTAACTATTACATGTTCAGATCTTCAAGTTATAATTTGCAATCATAATTAGAAGTTATCAATTCTAAGTTCTGTATTTGACAGTTACAAGTTCAGATCATTAAGTTATAATTTGAAATAATAATTAGTTTTTAACAAATTTAAGTTCTGTAATTCACTATTACAAGTTAAGATCTTCAAGTTATAATTTGCAATAATAATTAGAACTATCAATTTTAAGTTCTGTATCTGACAAGTTCAGATCTTCAAGGTATAATTTGTAATCATGATTTGAAGTTATCAATGCTAAGTTCTGTATTTGACAATTACAAGTTCAGATCTTCAAGTTATAATTTGAACTAATAATTTGTATTTAACTATTCGAAGTTCTGTATTTGACTATTACAAGTTCAGATCTTCAAATTATAATTTGCAATCATAATTTGAGGTTATCAATTCTAAGTTCTGTATTTGACAATTACAAGTTCAGATCTTCAAGTTATAATTTGAACTAATAATTTGTATTTAACAATTCGAAGTTCTGTATTTGACTATTACAAGTTCAGATCTTCAAGTTATAATTTGCAATCATAATTTGAAGTTATCAATGCTAAGTTCTGTATTTGACAATTACAAGTTCAGATCTTCAAGTTATAATTTGAACTAATAATTTGTATGTAACTATTCGAAGTTCTGTATTTGACAATTACAAGTTCAGATCTTCAAGTTATAATTTGAACTAATAATTTGTATTTAACTATTCGAAGTTCTGTATTTGACTATTACAAGTTCAGATCTTCAAGTTATAATTTGCAATCATAATTTGAAGTTATCAATTTTAAGTTCTGTATTTGACAATTACAAGTTCAGATCTTCAAGTTATAATTTGAACTAATAATTTGTATTTAACAATTCGAAGTTCTGTATTTGACTATTACAAGTTCAGATCTTCAAGTTATAATTTGCAATCATAATTTGAAGTTATCAATGCTAAGTTCTGTATTTGACAATTACAAGTTCAGATCTTCAAGTTATAATTTGAACTAATAATTTGTATGTATGTATTCGAAGTTCTGTATTTGACTATTACAAGTTCAGATCTTCAAATTATAATTTGCAATCATAATTTGAAGTTATCAATTCTAAGTTCTGTATTTGACAATTACAAGTTCAGATCTTCAAGTTATAATTAGCAATCATAATTAGTATTTAACAATTCGAAGTTCTGTATTTGATTATTACAAGTTCAGATCTTCAAATTATTATTTACAATCTTAGTTTGAAATTAACAATTCGAAGTTCTGTATTTACTTATTACAAGTTCAGATCTTCAAGTTATAATTTGCAATCATAATTTGAAGTTATCAATTCTAAGTTCTGTATTTGACAATTACAAGTTCAGATCTTCTAATTATTATTTACAATCTTAGTTTTAAATTAACAATTCGAAGTTCTGTATTTACTTATTACAAGTTCAGATCTTCAAAATATAATTAGCAATCATAATTTGAATTTTACAATTGTAAGTTCAGTATTTGACTATTACAAGTTCAGATTTTCAAGTTATAATTTGCAATCATAATTAGAAGTTATCAATTCTAAGTTCTGTATTTGACAGTTACAAGTTCAGATCATTAAGTTATAATTTGAAATAATAATTAGTTTTTAACAAATTTAAGTTCTGTAATTCACTATTACAAGTTTAGATCTTCAAGTTATAATTTGCAATAATAATTAGAACTATCAATTTTAAGTTCTGTATCTGACAATTACAAGTTCAGATCTTCAAAGTATAATTAGCAATCATAATTTGAATTTTACAATTCTAAGTTCAGTATTTGACTATTACAAGTTCAGATCTTCAAGTTATAATTTGAACTAATAATTTGTATTTAACTATTCGAAGTTCTGTATTTGACTGTTACAAGTTCAGATCTTCAAGTTTTAATTTGCAATCATAATTTGAAGTTATCAATGCTAAGTTCTGTATTTGACAATTACAAGTTCAGATCTTCAAGTTATAATTTGCAATCATTATTTGAAGTTATCAATTCTAAGTTCTGTATTTGACAGTTACATGTTCAGATCATTAAGTTATAAATTGAAATAATAATTAGTATTTAACAAATTTAAGTTCTGTAATTCACTATTACAAGTTCAGATCTTCAAGTTATAACTTGCAATAATAATTAGAAGCTATCAATTTTAAGTTCTGTATTTGACAATCACAAGTTCAGATCTTCAAGATATAATTAGCAATCATAATTTGAATTTTACAATTCTAAGATCAGTATTTGACTATTACAAGTTCAGATCTTCAAGTTATAATTTGCAATCATAATTTGATGTTATCAATTCTAAGTTCTGTATTTGACAGTTACAAGTTCAGATCATTAAGTTATAATTTGAAATAATAATTAGTATTTAACAAATTTAAGTTCTGTAATTCACTATTACAAGTTCAGATCTTCAAGTTATAATTTGCAATAATAATTAGAAGCTATCAATTTTAAGTTCTGTATTTGACAATTACAAGTTCAGATCTTCAAGATATAATTAGCAATCATAATTTGCATTTTACAATTCTAAGTTCAGTATTTCACTATTACAAGTTCAGATCTACAAGTTATAATTTGCAATCATAATTGGAAGTTATCAATTCTAAGTTCTGTATTTGACAATTACAAGTTCAGATGTTCAAGTTATAATAAGCAATCATAATTTGAATTTTACAATTCTAAGTTCTGTATTTGACTATTACAAGCTCAGATCTTCAAATTAGTATTTACAATCTTAGTTTGAAATTAACAATTCGAACTTCTGTACTTACTTATTACAAGTTCAGATCTTCAAGTTATAATTTGCAATAATAATTAGAAGCTATCAATTTTAAGCTCTGTATTTGACAATTACAAGTTCAGATCTTCAAGATATAATTAGCAAACATAATTTGAATTTTACACTTCTAAGTTCAGTATTTGACTATTCCAAGTTCAGATCTTCATTTTATAATTTGCTATCATAATTTGATGTTATCAATTCTAAGTTCTGTATTTTATGATTACAAGTTCAGATCTTCAAGTTATAATTTGAATCATAATTTGAAGTTATCAATGCTAAGTTCTGTATTTGACAATTACAAGTTCAGATCTTCAAGTTATAATTTGAACTAATAATTTGTTTTTAACTATTTGAAGTTCTGTATTTGCCTATTACAAGTTCAGATCTTCAAATTATAATTTGCAATCATAATTTGAAGTTATCAATTATAAGTTCTGTATTTGACAATTACAAGTTTAAATCTTCAAGTTATAATTAGCAATCATAATTTGTATTTAACAATTCGAAGTTCTGTATTTGACTATTACAAGTTCTGATCTTCAAATTATTATTTACAATCTTAGTTTGAAATTAACAATTCTAAGTTCTGTATTTACTTATTACAAGTTTAGATCTTCAAGTTATAATTTGTAATTATAATTTATATTTAACAAATCTAAGTTCTGTAATTAACTATTACAAGTTCAGATCTTCAAGTTATAATTTGCAAACATAATTGGAAGTTATCAATTCTAAGTTCTGTATTTGACAATTATAAGTTCAGATCTTCAAGTTATAATTTGAACTAATAATTTGTATTTAACTATTCGAAGTTCTGTATTTGACTATTACAAGTTCAGATCTTCAAGTTATAATTTGCAATAATAATTAGAACTATAAATTTTAAGTTCTCTATTTGACAATTACAAGTTCAGATCTTCAAGGTATAATTAGCAATCATAATTTGAATTTTACAATTCTAAGTTCTGTATTTGACTATTACAAGTTCAGATCTTCAGGTTATAATTTGCAATCATAATTAGAAGTTATCAATTCTAAGTTCTGTATTTGACAGATACTAGTTCAGATCATTAAGTTATAATTTGAAATAATAATTAGTATTTAACAAATTTAAGTTCTGTAATTCACTATTACAAGTTCAGATCTTCAAGTTATAATTTGCAATAATAATTAGAAGCTATCAATTTTAAGTTCTGTATTTGACAATTACAAGTTCAGATCTTCTAGATATAATTAGCAATCATAATTTGAATTTTACAATTCTAAGTTCTGTATTTGACTATTACAAGTTCAGATCTTCAAGTTAAAATTTGAACTAATAATTTGTATGTAACTATTCGAAGTTCTGTATTTGACAATTACAAGTTCAGATCTTCAAGTTATAATTTGAACTAATAATTTGTATTTAACTATTCGAAGTTCTGTATTTGACTATTACAAGTTCAGATCTTCAAGTTATAATTTGCAATCATAATTTGAAGTTATCAATTTTAAGTTCTGTATTTGACAATTACAAGTTCAGATCTTCAAGTTATAATTTGAACTAATAATTTGTATTTAACAATTCGAAGTTCTGTATTTGACTATTACAAGTTCAGATCTTCAAGTTATAATTTGCAATCATAATTAGAAGTTATCAATGCTAAGTTCTGTATTTGACAATTACAAGTTCAGATCTTCAAGTTATAATTTGAACTAATAATTTGTATGTAACTATTCGAAGTTCTGTATTTGACTATTACAAGTTCAGATCTTCAAATTATAATTTGCAATCATAATTTGAAGTTATCAATTCTAAGTTCTGTATTTGACAATTACAAGTTCAGATCTTCAAGTTATAATTAGCAATCATAATTAGTATTTAACAATTCGAAGTTCTGTATTTGACTATTACAAGTTCAGATCTTCAAATTATTATTTACAATCTTAGTTTGAAATTAACAATTCGAAGTTCTGTATTTACTTATTACAAGTTCAGATCTTCAAGTTATAATTTGAAATCATAATTTGAAGTTATCAATTCTAAGCTCTGTATTTGACAATTACAAGTTCAGATCTTCAAGTTATAATTTGCAATCATAATTTGAAGTTATCAATTCTAAGTTCTGTATTTGACAATTACAAGTTCAGATCTTCTAATTATTATTTACAATCTTAGTTTTAAATTAACAATTCGAAGTTCTGTATTTACTTATTACAAGTTCAGATCTTCAAAATATAATTAGCAATCATAATTTGAATTTTACAATTGTAAGTTCAGTATTTGACTATTACAAGTTCAGATTTTCAAGTTATAATTTGCAATCATAATTAGAAGTTATCAATTCTAAGTTCTGTATTTGACAGTTACAAGTTCAGATCATTAAGTTATAATTTGAAATAATAATTAGTTTTTAACAAATTTAAGTTCTGTAATTCACTATTACAAGTTCAGATCTTCAAGTTATAATTTGCAATAATAATTAGAACTATCAATTTTAAGTTCTGTATCTGACAATTACAAGTTCAGATCTTCAAGGTATAATTAGCAATCATAATTTGAATTTTACAATTCTAAGTTCAGTATTTGACTATTACAAGTTCAGATCTTCAAGTTATAATTTGCAAACATAATTTGAAATTATCAATTCTAAGTTCTGTATTTGACAATTACAAGTTCAGATCTTCAAATTATTATTTAAAATCTTAGTTGGAAATTAACAATTCGCAGTTCTGTATTTCCTTATTACAAGTTCAGATCTTCAAGTTGTAATTAGCAATCATAATTTGAATTTTACAATTCTAAGTTCAGTATTTGATGATTACAAGTTCAGATCTTCAAATTATTATTTACAATCTTAGTTTGAAATTTACAATTCGAAGTTCTGTATTTACTTATTACAAGTTCAGATCTTCAAGTTATAATTTGAAATTATAATTTATATTTAACATATCTAAGTTCTGTAATTAACTATTACATGTTCAGATCTTCAAGTTATAATTTGCAATCATAATTAGAAGTTATCAATTCCAAGTTCTGTATTTGACAGTTACAAGTTCAGATCATTAAGTTATAATTTGAAATAATCATTAGTTTTTAACAAATTTAAGTTCTGTAATTCACTATTACAAGTTAAGATCTTCAAGTTATAATTTGCAATAATAATTAGAACTATCAATTTTAAGTTCTGTATCTGACAATTACAAGTTCAGATCTTCAAGGTATAATTTGTAATCATGATTTGAAGTTATCAATGCTAAGTTCTGTATTTGACAATTACAAGTTCAGATCTTCAAGTTATAATTTGAACTAATAATTTGTATTTAACTATTCGAAGTTCTGTATTTGACTATTACAAGTTCAGATCTTCAAGTTATAATTTGCAATCATAATTTGAGGTTATCAATTCTAAGTTCTGTATTTGACAATTACAAGTTCAGATCTTCAAGTTATAATTTGAACTAATAATTTGTATTTAACGAAGTTCTGTATTTGACTATTACAAGTTCAGATCTTCAAGTTATAATTTGCAATCATAATTTGAAGTTATCAATGCTAAGTTCTGTATTTGACAATTACAAGTTCAGATCTTCAAGTTATAATTTGAACTAATAATTTGTATGTAACTATTCGAAGTTCTGTATTTGACAATTACAAGTTCAGATCTTCAAGTTATAATTTGAACTAATAATTTGTATTTAACTATTCGAAGTTCTGTATTTGACTATTACAAGTTCAGATCTTCAAGTTATAATTTGCAATCATAATTTGAAGTTATCAATTTTAAGTTCTGTATTTGACAATTACAAGTTCAGATCTTCAAGTTATAATTTGAACTAATAATTTGTATTTAACAATTCGAAGTTCTGTATTTGACTATTACAAGTTCAGATCTTCAAGTTATAATTTGCAATCATAATTTGAAGTTATCAATGCTAAGTTCTGTATTTGACAATTACAAGTTCAGATCTGCAAGTTATAATTTGAACTAATAATTTGTATGTAACTATTCGAAGTTCTGTATTTGACTATTACAAGTTCAGATCTTCAAATTATAATTTGCAATCATAATTTGAAGTTATCAATTCTAAGTTCTGTATTTGACAATTACAAGTTCAGATCTTCCAGTTATAATTAGCAATCATAATTAGTATTTAACAATTCGAAGTTCTGTATTTGACTATTACAAGTTCAGATCTTCAAATTATTATTTACAATCTTAGTTTGAAATTAACAATTCGAAGTTCTGTATTTACTTATTACAAGTTCAGATCTTCAAGTTATAATTTGAAATCATAATTTGAAGTTATCAATTCTAAGCTCTGTATTTGACAATTACAAGTTCAGATCTTCAAGTTATAATTTGCAATCATAATTTGAAGTTATCAATTCTAAGTTCTGTATTTGACAATTACAAGTTCAGATCTTCTAATTATTATTTACAATCTTAGTTTTAAATTAACAATTCGAAGTTCTGTATTTACTTATTACAAGTTCAGATCTTCAAAATATAATTAGCAATCATAATTTGAATTTTACAATTGTAAGTTCAGTATTTGACTATTACAAGTTCAGATTTTCAAGTTATAATTTGCAATCATAATTAGAAGTTATCAATTCTAAGTTCTGTATTTGACAGTTACAAGTTCAGATCATTAAGTTATAATTTGAAATAATAATTAGTTTTTAACAAATTTAAGTTCTGTAATTCACTATTACAAGTTCAGATCTTCAAGTTATAATTTGCAATAATAATTAGAACTATCAATTTTAAGTTCTGTATCTGACAATTACAAGTTCAGATCTTCAAGGTATAATTAGCAATCATAATTTGAATTTTACAATTCTAAGTTCAGTATTTGACTATTACAAGTTCAGATCTTCAAGTTATAATTTGCAAACATAATTTGAAATTATCAATTCTAAGTTCTGTATTTGACAATTACAAGTTCAGATCTTCAAATTATTATTTAAAATCTTAGTTGGAAATTAACAATTCGCAGTTCTGTATTTACTTATTACAAGTTCAGATCTTCAAGTTGTAATTAGCAATCATAATTTGTATTTAACAATTCGAAGTTCAGTATTTGACTATTACAAGTTCAGATTTTCAAGTTATAATTTGCAATCATAATTAGAAGTTATCAATTCTAAGTTCTGTATTTGACAGTTACAAGTTCAGATCATTAAGTTATAATTTGAAATAATAATTAGTTTTTAACAAATTTAAGTTCTGTAATTCACTATTACAAGTTCAGATCTTCAAGTTATAATTTGCAATAATAATTAGAACTATCAATTTTAAGTTCTGTATCTGACAATGACAAGTTCAGATCTTCAAGGTATAATTAGCAATCATAATTTGAATTTTACAATTCTAAGTTCTGTATTTGACTATTACAAGTTCAGATCTTCAAGTTATAATTTGCAATCATAATTTGAAGTTATCAATGCTTAGTTCTGTATTTGACAATTACAAGTTCAGATCTTCAAATTATTATTTAAAATCTTAGTTGGAAATTAACAATTCGAAGTTCTGTATTTACTTATTACAAGTTCAGATCTTCAAGTTATAATTTGCAATCATAATTTGAAGTTATCAATTCTAAGTTCTGTATTTGACAGTTACATGTTCAGATCATTAAGTTATAAATTGAAATAATAATTAGTATTTAACAAATTTAAGTTCTGTAATTCACTATTACAAGTTCAGATCTTCAAGTTATAATTTGCAATAATAATTGGAAGCTATCAATTTTAAGTTCTGTATTTGACAATCACAAGTTCAGATCTTCAAGATATAATTAGCAATCATAATTTGAATTTTACAATTCTAAGATCAGTATTTGACTATTACAAGTTCAGATCTTCAAGTTATAATTTGCAATCATAATTTGATGTTATCAATTCTAAGTTCTGTATTTGACTATTACAAGTTCAGATCTTCAAATTATTATTTAAAATCTTAGTTTGAAATTAACAATTCGAAGTTCTGTATTTATTTATTACAAGTTCAGATCTTCAAGTTATAATTTGCAATCATAATTTGAAGTTATCAATTCTAAGTTCTGTATTTGACAATTACAAGTTCAGATCTTCAAATTATTATTTACAATCTTAGTTTGAAATTAACAATTCGAAGTTCTGTATTTACTTATTACAAGTTCAGATCTTCAAAATATAATTAGCAATCATAATTTGAATTTTACAATTCTAAGTTCAGTATTTGATGATTACATGTTCAGATCTTCAAATTATTATTTACAATCTTAGTTTGAAATTTACAATTCGAAGTTCTGTATTTACTTATTACAAGTTCAGATCTTCAAGTTATAATTTGAAATTATAATTTATATTTAACATATCTAAGTTCTGTAATTAACTATTACATGTTCAGATCTTCAAGTTATAATTTGCAATCATAATTAGAAGTTATCAATTCTAAGTTCTGTATTTGACAGTTACAAGTTCAGATCATTAAGTTATAATTTGAAATAATAATTAGTTTTTAACAAATTTAAGTTCTGTAATTCACTATTACAAGTTAAGATCTTCAAGTTATAATTTGCAATAATAATTAGAACTATCAATTTTAAGTTCTGTATCTGACAAGTTCAGATCTTCAAGGTATAATTTGTAATCATGATTTGAAGTTATCAATGCTAAGTTCTGTATTTGACAATTACAAGTTCAGATCTTCAAGTTATAATTTGAACTAATAATTTGTATTTAACTATTCGAAGTTCTGTATTTGACTATTACAAGTTCAGATCTTCAAATTATAATTTGCAATCATAATTTGAGGTTATCAATTCTAAGTTCTGTATTTGACAATTACAAGTTCAGATCTTCAAGTTATAATTTGAACTAATAATTTGTATTTAACAATTCGAAGTTCTGTATTTGACTATTACAAGTTCAGATCTTCAAGTTATAATTTGCAATCATAATTTGAAGTTATCAATGCTAAGTTCTGTATTTGACAATTACAAGTTCAGATCTTCAAGTTATAATTTGAACTAATAATTTGTATTTAACTATTCGAAGTTCTGTATTTGACTATTACAAGTTCAGATCTTCAAGTTATAATTTGCAATCATAATTTGAAGTTATCAATTTTAAGTTCTGTATTTGACAATTACAAGTTCAGATCTTCAAGTTATAATTTGAACTAATAATTTGTATTTAACAATTCGAAGTTCTGTATTTGACTATTACAAGTTCAGATCTTCAAGTTATAATTTGCAATCATAATTTGAAGTTATCAATGCTAAGTTCTGTATTTGACAATTACAAGTTCAGATCTTCAAGTTATAATTTGAACTAATAATTTGTATGTATGTATTCGAAGTTCTGTATTTGACTATTACAAGTTCAGATCTTCATATTATAATTTGCAATCATAATTTGAAGTTATCAATTCTAAGTTCTGTATTTGACAATTACAAGTTCAGATCTTCAAGTTATAATTAGCAATCATAATTAGTATTTAACAATTCGAAGTTCTGTATTTGATTATTACAAGTTCAGATCTTCAAATTATTATTTACAATCTTAGTTTGAAATTAACAATTCGAAGTTCTGTATTTACTTATTACAAGTTCAGATCTTCAAGTTATAATTTGCAATCATAATTTGAAGTTATCAATTCTAAGTTCTGTATTTGACAATTACAAGTTCAGATCTTCTAATTATTATTTACAATCTTAGTTTTAAATTAACAATTCGAAGTTCTGTATTTACTTATTACAAGTTCAGATCTTCAAAATATAATTAGCAATCATAATTTGAATTTTACAATTGTAAGTTCAGTATTTGACTATTACAAGTTCAGATTTTCAAGTTATAATTTGCAATCATAATTAGAAGTTATCAATTCTAAGTTCTGTATTTGACAGTTACAAGTTCAGATCATTAAGTTATAATTTGAAATAATAATTAGTTTTTAACAAATTTAAGTTCTGTAATTCACTATTACAAGTTTAGATCTTCAAGTTATAATTTGCAATAATAATTAGAACTATCAATTTTAAGTTCTGTATCTGACAATTACAAGTTCAGATCTTCAAAGTATAATTAGCAATCATAATTTGAATTTTACAATTCTAAGTTCAGTATTTGACTATTACAAGTTCAGATCTTCAAGTTATAATTTGAACTAATAATTTGTATTTAACTATTCGAAGTTCTGTATTTGACTGTTACAAGTTCAGATCTTCAAGTTTTAATTTGCAATCATAATTTGAAGTTATCAATGCTAAGTTCTGTATTTGACAATTACAAGTTCAGATCTTCAAGTTATAATTTGCAATCATTATTTGAAGTTATCAATTCTAAGTTCTGTATTTGACAGTTACATGTTCAGATCATTAAGTTATAAATTGAAATAATAATTAGTATTTAACTAATTTAAGTTCTGTAATTCACTATTACAAGTTCAGATCTTCAAGTTATAACTTGCAATAATAATTAGAAGCTATCAATTTTAAGTTCTGTATTTGACAATCACAAGTTCAGATCTTCAAGATATAATTAGCAATCATAATTTGAATTTTACAATTCTAAGATCAGTATTTGACTATTACAAGTTCAGATCTTCAAGTTATAATTTGCAATCATAATTTGATGTTATCAATTCTAAGTTCTGTATTTGACAGTTACAAGTTCAGATCATTAAGTTATAATTTGAAATAATAATTAGTATTTAACAAATTTAAGTTCTGTAATTCACTATTACAAGTTCAGATCTTCAAGTTATAATTTGCAATAATAATTAGAAGCTATCAATTTTAAGTTCTGTATTTGACAATTACAAGTTCAGATCTTCAAGATATAATTAGCAATCATAATTTGCATTTTAGAATTCTAAGTTCAGTATTTCACTATTACAAGTTCAGATCTACAAGTTATAATTTGCAATCATAATTGGAAGTTATCAATTCTAAGTTCTGTATTTGACAATTACAAGTTCAGATGTTCAAGTTATAATAAGCAATCATAATTTGAATTTTACAATTCTAAGTTCTGTATTTGACTATTACAAGCACAGATCTTCAAATTAGTATTTACAATCTTAGTTTGAAATTAACAATTCGAACTTCTGTACTTACTTATTACAAGTTCAGATCTTCAAGTTATAATTTGCAATAATAATTAGAAGCTATCAATTTTAAGCTCTGTATTTGACAATTACAAGTTCAGATCTTCAAGATATAATTAGCAAACATAATTTGAATTTTACACTTCTAAGTTCAGTATTTGACTATTCCAAGTTCAGATCTTCATTTTATAATTTGCTATCATAATTTGATGTTATCAATTCTAAGTTCTGTATTTTATGATTACAAGTTCAGATCTTCAAGTTATAATTTGAATCATAATTTGAAGTTATCAATGCTAAGTTCTGTATTTGACAATTACAAGTTCAGATCTTCAAGTTATAATTTGAACTAATAATTTGTTTTTAACTATTTGAAGTTCTGTATTTGCCTATTACAAGTTCAGATCTTCAAATTATAATTTGCAATCATAATTTGAAGTTATCAAATATAAGTTCTGTATTTGACAATTACAAGTTTAAATCTTCAAGTTATAATTAGCAATCATAATTTGTATTTAACAATTCGAAGTTCTGTATTTGACTATTACAAGTTCTGATCTTCAAATTATTATTTACAATCTTAGTTTGAAATTAACAATTCTAAGTTCTGTATTTACTTATTACAAGTTTAGATCTTCAAGTTATAATTTGTAATTATAATTTATATTTAACAAATCTAAGTTCTGTAATTAACTATTACAAGTTCAGATCTTCAAGTTATAATTTGCAAACATAATTGGAAGTTATCAATTCTAAGTTCTGTATTTGACAATTATAAGTTCAGATCTTCAAGTTATAATTTGAACTAATAATTTGTATTTAACTATTCGAAGTTCTGTATTTGACTATTACAAGTTCAGATCTTCAAGTTATAATTTGCAATAATAATTAGAACTATAAATTTTAAGTTCTCTATTTGACAATTACAAGTTCAGATCTTCAAGGTATAATTAGCAATCATAATTTGAATTTTACAATTCTAAGTTCTGTATTTGACTATTACAAGTTCAGATCTTCAGGTTATAATTTGCAATCATAATTAGAAGTTATCAATTCTAAGTTCTGTATTTGACAGATACTAGTTCAGATCATTAAGTTATAATTTGAAATAATAATTAGTATTTAACAAATTTAAGTTCTGTAATTCACTATTACAAGTTCAGATCTTCAAGTTATAATTTGCAATAATAATTAGAAGCTATCAATTTTAAGTTCTGTATTTGACAATTACAAGTTCAGATCTTCTAGATATAATTAGCAATCATAATTTGAATTTTACAATTCTAAGTTCTGTATTTGACTATTACAAGTTCAGATCTTCAAGTTATAATTTGCAATCATAATTAGAAGTTATCAATTCTAAGTTCTGTATTTGACAGTTTCAAGTTCAGATCATTAAGTTATAATTTGAAATAATAATTAGTATTTAACAAATTTAAGTTCTGTAATTCACTATTACAAGTTCAGATCTTCAAGTTATAATTTGCAATAATAATTAGAAGCTATCAATTTTAAGTTCTGTATTTGACAATTACAAGTTCAGATTTTCAAGATATAATTAGCAATCATAATTTGAATTTTACAATTCTAAGTTCAGTATTTCACTATTACAAGTTCAGATCTTCAAGTTATAATTTGCAATCATAATTGGAAGTTATCAATTGTAAGTTCTGTATTTGACAATTACCAGTTCAGATGTTCAAGTTATAATAAGCAATCATAATTTGAATTTTACAATTCTAAGTTCTGTATTTGACTATTACAAGCTCTGATCTTCAAATTAGTATTTACAATCTTAGTTTGAAATTAACAATTCGAACTTCTGTACTTACTTATTACAAGTTCAGATCTTCAAGTTATAATTTGCAATTATAATTATAAGCTATCAATTTTAAGTTCTGTTTTTTGACAATTACAAGTTCAGATCTTCAAGTTCTAATTTGCACTAATAATTTGTATTTAACAATTCTAAGTTCTGTATTTGACTATTACAAGTTCAGATCTTCAAGTTACAATTTGAATCATAATTTGAAGTTATCAATGCTAAGTTCTGTATTTGACAATTACAAGTTCAGATCTTCAAGTTATAATTAGCAATCATAATTTGAATTTTACAATACTAAGTTCTGTATTTGACAATTACAAGTACAGATCTACAAGTTATAATTTGCAATCATAATTAGAAGTTATCAATTCTAAGTTCTGTATTTGACTGTTACAAGTTCAGATCATTAAGTTATAATTTGAAATAATAATTAGTATTTAACAAATTTAAGTACTGTAATTCACTATTACAAGTTCAGATCTTCAAGTTATAATTTGCAATAATAATTAGAACTATCAATTTTAAGTTCTCTATTTGACAATTACAAGTTCAGATCTTCAAGGTATAATTAGCAATCATAATTTGAATTTTACAATTCTAAGTTCAGTATTTGACTATTACAAGTTCAGATCTTCAAGTTATAATTTGCAATCATAATTTGAAGTTATCAATTCTAAGTTCTGTATTTGACAATTACAAGTTCAGATCTTCAAATTATTATTTAAAATCTTAGTTGGAAATTAACAATTCGAAGGTCTGTATTTACTTATTACAAGTTCAGATCTTCAAGTTATAATTTGCAATCATAATTTGAAGTTATCAATTCTAAGTTCTGTATTTGACAGTTACATGTTCAGATCATTAAGTTATAAATTGAAATAATAATTAGTATTTAACAAATTTAAGTTCTGTAATTAACTATTACAAGTTCAGATCTTCAAGTTATAATTTGCAATAATAATTAGAAGCTATCAATTTTAAGTTCTGTATTTGACAATCACAAGTTCAGATCTTCAAGATATAATTAGCAATCATAATTTGAATTTTACAATTCTAAGATCAGTATTTGACTATTACAAGTTCAGATCTTCAAGTTATAATTTGCAATCATAATTTGATGTTATCAATTCTAAGTTCTGTATTTGACAATTACCAGTTCAGATCTTCAAGTTATAATTTGAACTAATAATTTGTATTTAACAATTCGAAGTTCTGTATTTGACTATTACAAGTTCAGATCTTCAAATTGTTATTTAAAATCTTAGTTTGAAATTAACAATTCGAAGTTCTGTATTTACTTATTACAAGTTCAGATCTTCAAGTTATAATTTGCAATCATAATTTGAAGTTATCAATTCTAAGTTCTGTATTTGACAATTACAAGTTCAGATCTTCAAATTATTATTTACAATCTTAGTTTGAAATTAACAATTCGAAGTTCTGTATTTACTTATTACAAGTTCAGATCTTCAAAATATAATTAGCAATCATAATTTGAATTTTACAATTCTAAGTTCAGTATTTGATGATTACAAGTTCAGATCTTCAAATTATTATTTACAATCTTAGTTTGAAATTTACAATTCGAAGTTCTGTATTTACTTATTACAAGTTCAGATCTTCAAGTTATAATTTGCAATCATAATTTGAAGTTATCAATTCTAAGTTCTGTATTTGACAGTTACATGTTCAGATCATTAAGTTATAAATTGAAATAATAATTAGTATTTAACAAATTTAAGTTCTGTAATTCACTATTACAAGTTCAAATCTTCAAGTTATAATTTGCAATAATAATTAGAAGCTATCAATTTTAAGTTCTGTATTTGACAATCACAAGTTCAGATCTTCAAGATATAATTAGCAATCATAATTTGAATTTTACAATTCTAAGATCAGTATTTGACTATTACAAGTTCAGATCTTCAAGTTATAATTTGCAATCATAATTTGATGTTATCAATTCTAAGTTCTGTATTTGACAATTACCAGTTCAGATCTTCAAGTTATAATTTGAACTAATAATTTGTATTTAACAATTCGAAGTTCTGTATTTGACTATTACAAGTTCAGATCTTCAAATTATTATTTAAAATCTTAGTTTGAAATTAACAATTCGAAGTTCTGTATTTACTTATTACAAGTTCAGATCTTCAAGTTATAATTTGCAATCATAATTTGAAGTTATCAATTCTAAGTTCTGTATTTGACAATTACAAGTTCAGATCTTCAAATTATTATTTACAATCTTAGTTTGAAATTAACAATTCGAAGTTCTGTATTTACTTATTACAAGTTCAGATCTTCAAAATATAATTAGCAATCATAATTTGAATTTTACAATTCTAAGTTCAGTATTTGATGATTACAAGTTCAGATCTTCAAATTATTATTTACAATCTTAGTTTGAAATTTACAATTCGAAGTTCTGTATTTACTTATTACAAGTTCAGATCTTCAAGTTATAATTTGCAATCATAATTTGAAGTTATAAATTCTAAGTTCTGTATTTGACAGTTACATGTTCAGATCATTAAGTTATAAATTGAAATAATAATTAGTATTTAACAAATTTAAGTTCTGTAATTCACTATTACAAGTTCAGATCTTCAAGTTATAATTTGCAATAATAATTAGAAGCTATCAATTTTAAGTTCTGTATTTGACAATCACAAGTTCAGATCTTCAAGATATAATTAGCAATCATAATTTGAATTTTACAATTCTAAGATCAGTATTTGACTATTACAAGTTCAGATCTTCAAGTTATAATTTGCAATCATAATTTGATGTTATCAATTCTAAGTTCTGTATTTGACAATTACCAGTTCAGATCTTCAAGTTATAATTTGAACTAATAATTTGTATTTAACAATTCGAAGTTCTGTATTTGACTATTACAAGTTCAGATCTTCAAATTATTATTTAAAATCTTAGTTTGAAATTAACAATTCGAAGTTCTGTATTTACTTATTACAAGTTCAGATCTTCAAGTTATAATTTGCAATCATAATTTGAAGTTATCAATTCTAAGTTCTGTATTTGACAATTACAAGTTCAGATCTTCAAATTATTATTTACAATCTTAGTTTGAAATTAACAATTCGAAGTTCTGTATTTACTTATTACAAGTTCAGATCTTCAAAATATAATTAGCAATCATAATTTGAATTTTACAATTCTAAGTTCAGTATTTGATGATTACAAGTTCAGATCTTCAAATTATTATTTACAATCTTAGTTTGAAATTTACAATTCGAAGTTCTGTATTTACTTATTACAAGTTCAGATCTTCAAGTTATAATTTGAAATTATAATTTATATTTAACATATCTAAGTTCTGTAATTAACTATTACAAGTTCAGATCTTCAAGTTATAATTAGCAATCATAATTAGAAGTTATCAATTCTAAGTTCTGTATTTGACAGTTACAAGTTCAGATCTTCAAGTTATAATTTGCAATTATAATTATAAGCTATCAATTTTAAGTTCTGTTTTTGACAATTACAAGTTCAGATCTTCAAGTTCTAATTTGCACTAATAATTTGTATTTAACAATTCTAAGTTCTGTATTTGACTATTACAAGTTCAGATCTTCAAGTTACAATTTGCAATCATAATTTGAAGTTATCAATGCTAAGTTCTGTATTTGACAATTACAAGTTCAGATCTTCAAGTTATAATTTGAACTAATAATTTGTATTTAACTATTCGAAGTTCTGTATTTGACTATTACAAGTTCAGATCTTCAAGTTATAATTTACAATCATAATTTGAAGTTATCAATTGTAAGTTCTGTATTTGACAATTACAAGTTCAGATCTTCAAGTTATAATTTGTAATTATAATTTATATTTATCAAATCTAAGTTCTGTAATTAACTATTACAAGTTCAGATCTTCAAGTTATAATTTGCAATCATAATTTGATGTTATCAATTCTAAGTTCTGTATTTGACAATTACAAGTTCAGATGTTCAAGTTATAATTAGCAATCATAATTTGAATTTTACAATTCTAAGTTCTGTATTTGACTATTACAAGTTCAGATCTTCAAGTTATAATTTGCAATAATAATTTGAATTTGACAATTCTAAGTTCAGTATTTTATGATTACAAGTTCAGATCTTCAAGTTATAATTAGCAATCATAATTGGAATTTTACAATTCTAAGTTCTGTATTTGACTATTACAAGTTCAGATCTTCAAGTTTTAATTTGCAATCATAATTTGAAGTTATCAATGCTAAGTTCTGTATTTGACAATTACAAGTTCAGATCTTCAAGTTATAATTTGCAATCATAATTTGTAGTTATCAATTCTAAGTTCTGTATTTGACAATTACAAGTTCAGATCTTCAAATTATTATTTACAATCTTAGTTTGAAATTAACAATTCGAAGTTCTGTATTTACTTATTACAAGTTCAGATCTTCAAGTTATAATTTGAAATTATAATTTATATTTAACATATCTAAGTTCTGTAATTAACTATTACAAGTTCAGATCTTCAAGTTATAATTAGCAATCATAATTAGAAGTTATCAATTCTAAGTTCTGTATTTGACAGTTACAAGTTCAGATCATTAAGTTTCAATTTGAAATAATAATTAGTATTTAACAAATTTAAGTTCTGTAATTCACTATTACAAGTTCAGATCTTCAAGTTATAATTTGCAATAATAATTAGAAGCTATCAATTTTAAGTTCTGTATTTGACAATTACAAGTTCAGATCTTCAAGATATAATTAGCAATCATAATTTGAATTTTACAATTCTAAGTTCTGTATTTGACTATTACAAGCTCAGATCTTCAAATTAGTATTTACAATCTTAGTTTGAAATTAACAATTCGAACTTCTGTACTTACTTATTACAAGTTCAGATCTTCAAGTTATAATTAGAAATTATAATTTATATTTAACAAATCTAAGTTCTGTAATTAACTATTACAAGTTCAGATCTTCAAGTTATAATTTGCAATTATAATTATAAACTATCAATTTTAAGTTCTGTTTTTGACAATTACAAGTTCAGATCTTCAAGTTCTAATTTGCACTAATAATTTGTATTTAACAATTCTAAGTTCTGTATTTGACTATTACAAGTTCAGATCTTCAAGTTACAATTTGCAATCATAATTTGAAGTTATCAATGCTAAGTTCTGTATTTGACAATTACAAGTTCAGATCTTCAAGTTATAATTTGAACTAATAATTTGTATTTAACTATTCGAAGTTCTGTATTTGACTATTACAAGTTCAGATCTTTAAGTTATAATTTGCAATCATAATTTGAAGTTATCAATTCTAAGTTCTGTATTTGACAATTACAAGTTCAGATCTTCAAGTTATAATTTGAACTAATAATTTGTATTTAACTATTCGAAGTTCTGTATTTGACTATTACAAGTTCAGATCTTTAAGTTATAATTTGCAATCATAATTTGAAGTTATCAATTCTAAGTTCTGTATTTGACAATTACAAGTTCAGATCTTCAAGTTATAATTTGAACTAATAATTTGTATTTAACTATTCGAAGTTCTGTATTTGACTATTACAAGTTCAGATCTTCAAGTTATAATTTGCAATCATAATTTGAAGTTATCAATTCTAAGTTCTGTATTTGACAGTTACATGTTCAGATCATTAAGTTATAAATTGAAATAATAATTAGTATTTACCAAATTTAAGTTCTGTAATTAACTATTACAAGTTCAGATCTTCAAGTTATAATTTGCAATAATAATTAGAAGCTATCAATTTTAAGTTCTGTATTTGACAATCACAAGTTCAGATCTTCAAGATATAATTAGCAATCATAATTTGAATTTTACAATTCTAAGATCAGTATTTGACTATTACAAGTTCAGATCTTCAAGTTATAATTTGCAATCATAATTTGATGTTATCAATTCTAAGTTCTGTATTTGACAATTACCAGTTCAGATCTTCAAGTTATAATTTGAACAAATAATTTGTATTTAACAATTCGAAGTTCTGTATTTGACTATTACAAGTTCAGATCTTCAAATTGTTATTTAAAATCTTAGTTTGAAATTAACAATTCGAAGTTCTGTATTTACTTATTACAAGTTCAGATCTTCAAGTTATAATTTGCAATCATAATTTGAAGTTATCAATTCTAAGTTCTGTATTTGACAATTTCAAGTTCAGATCTTCAAATTATTATTTACAATCTTAGTTTGAAATTAACAATTCGAAGTTCTGTATTTACTTATTACAAGTTCAGATCTTCAAAATATAATTAGCAATCATAATTTGAATTTTACAATTCTAAGTTCAGTATTTGATGATTACAAGTTCAGATCTTCAAATTATTATTTACAATCTTAGTTTGAAATTTACAATTCGAAGTTCTGTATTTACTTATTACAAGTTCAGATCTTCAAGTTATAATTTGCAATCATAATTTGAAGTTATCAATTCTAAGTTCTGTATTTGACAGTTACATGTTCAGATCATTAAGTTATAAATTGAAATAATAATTAGTATTTAACAAATTTAAGTTCTGTAATTCACTATTACAAGTTCAAATCTTCAAGTTATAATTTGCAATAATAATTAGAAGCTATCAATTTTAAGTTCTGTATTTGACAATCACAAGTTCAGATCTTCAAGATATAATTAGCAATCATAATTTGAATTTTTCAATTCTAAGTTCTGTATTTGACAATTACCAGTTCAGATCTTCAAGTTATAATTTGAACTAATAATTTGTATTTAACAATTCGAAGTTCTGTATTTGACTATTACAAGTTCAGATCTTCAAATTATTATTTAAAATCTTAGTTTGAAATTAACAATTCGAAGTTCTGTATTTACTTATTACAAGTTCAGATCTTCAAGTTATAATTTGCAATCATAATTTGAAGTTATCAATTCTAAGTTCTGTATTTGACAATTACAAGTTCAGATCTTCAAATTATTATTTACAATCTTAGTTTGAAATTAACAATTCGAAGTTCTGTATTTACTTATTACAAGTTCAGATCTTCAAAATATAATTAGCAATCATAATTTGAATTTTACAATTCTAAGTTCAGTATTTGATGATTACAAGTTCAGATCTTCAAATTATTATTTACAATCTTAGTTTGAAATTTACAATTCGAAGATCTGTATTTACTTATTACAAGTTCAGATCTTCAAGTTATAATTTGCAATCATAATTTGAAGTTATAAATTCTAAGTTCTGTATTTGACAGTTACATGTTCAGATCATTAAGTTATAAATTGAAATAATAATTAGTATTTAACAAATTTAAGTTCTGTAATTCACTATTACAAGTTCAGATCTTCAAGTTATAATTTGCAATAATAATTAGAAGCTATCAATTTTAAGTTCTGTATTTGACAATCACAAGTTCAGATCTTCAAGATATAATTAGCAATCATAATTTGAATTTTACAATTCTAAGATCAGTATTTGACTATTACAAGTTCAGATCTTCAAGTTATAATTTGCAATCATAATTTGATGTTATCAATTCTAAGTTCTGTATTTGACAATTACCAGTTCAGATCTTCAAGTTATAATTTGAACTAATAATTTGTATTTAACAATTCGAAGTTCTGTATTTGACTATTACAAGTTCAGATCTTCAAATTATTATTTAAAATCTTAGTTTGAAATTAACAATTCGAAGTTCTGTATTTACTTATTACAAGTTCAGATCTTCAAGTTATAATTTGCAATCATAATTTGAAGTTATCAATTCTAAGTTCTGTATTTGACAATTACAAGTTCAGATCTTCAAATTATTATTTACAATCTTAGTTTGAAATTAACAATTCGAAGTTCTGTATTTACTTATTACAAGTTCAGATCTTCAAAATATAATTAGCAATCATAATTTGAATTTTACAATTCTAAGTTCAGTATTTGATGATTACAAGTTCAGATCTTCAAATTATTATTTACAATCTTAGTTTGAAATTTACAATTCGAAGTTCTGTATTTACTTATTACAAGTTCAGATCTTCAAGTTATAATTTGAAATTATAATTTATATTTAACATATCTAAGTTCTGTAATTAACTATTACAAGTTCAGATCTTCAAGTTATAATTAGCAATCATAATTAGAAGTTATCAATTCTAAGTTCTGTATTTGACAGTTACAAGTTCAGATCTTCAAGTTATAATTTGCAATTATAATTATAAGCTATCAATTTTAAGTTCTGTTTTTGACAATTACAAGTTCAGATCTTCAAGTTCTAATTTGCACTAATAATTTGTATTTAACAATTCTAAGTTCTGTATTTGACTATTACAAGTTCAGATCTTCAAGTTACAATTTGCAATCATAATTTGAAGTTATCAATGCTAAGTTCTGTATTTGACAATTACAAGTTCAGATCTTCAAGTTATAATTTGAACTAATAATTTGTATTTAACTATTCGAAGTTCTGTATTTGACTATTACAAGTTCAGATCTTCAAGTTATAATTTACAATCATAATTTGAAGTTATCAATTGTAAGTTCTGTATTTGACAATTACAAGTTCAGATCTTCAAGTTATAATTTGTAATTATAATTTATATTTATCAAATCTAAGTTCTGTAATTAACTATTACAAGTTCAGATCTTCAAGTTATAATTTGCAATCATAATTTGATGTTATCAATTCTAAGTTCTGTATTTGACAATTACAAGTTCAGATGTTCAAGTTATAATTAGCAATCATAATTTGAATTTTACAATTCTAAGTTCTGTATTTGACTATTACAAGTTCAGATCTTCAAGTTATAATTTGCAATAATAATTTGAATTTGACAATTCTAAGTTCAGTATTTTATGATTACAAGTTCAGATCTTCAAGTTATAATTAGCAATCATAATTGGAATTTTACAATTCTAAGTTCTGTATTTGACTATTACAAGTTCAGATCTTCAAGTTTTAATTTGCAATCATAATTTGAAGTTATCAATGCTAAGTTCTGTATTTGACAATTACAAGTTCAGATCTTCAAGTTATAATTTGCAATCATAATTTGAAGTTATCAATTCTAAGTTCTGTATTTGACAATTACAAGTTCAGATCTTCAAATTATTATTTACAATCTTAGTTTGAAATTAACAATTCGAAGTTCTGTATTTACTTATTACAAGTTCAGATCTTCAAGTTATAATTTGAAATTATAATTTATATTTAACATATCTAAGTTCTGTAATTAACTATTACAAGTTCAGATCTTCAAGTTATAATTAGCAATCATAATTAGAAGTTATCAATTCTAAGTTCTGTATTTGACAGTTACAAGTTCAGATCATTAAGTTTCAATTTGAAATAATAATTAGTATTTAACAAATTTAAGTTCTGTAATTCACTATTACAAGTTCAGATCTTCAAGTTATAATTTGCAATAATAATTAGAAGCTATCAATTTTAAGTTCTGTATTTGACAATTACAAGTTCAGATCTTCAAGATATAATTAGCAATCATAATTTGAATTTTACAATTCTAAGTTCTGTATTTGACTATTACAAGCTCAGATCTTCAAATTAGTATTTACAATCTTAGTTTGAAATTAACAATTCGAACTTCTGTACTTACTTATTACAAGTTCAGATCTTCAAGTTATAATTAGAAATTATAATTTATATTTAACAAATCTAAGTTCTGTAATTAACTATTACAAGTTCAGATCTTCAAGTTATAATTTGCAATTATAATTATAAACTATCAATTTTAAGTTCTGTTTTTGACAATTACAAGTTCAGATCATCAAGTTCTAATTTGCACTAATAATTTGTATTTAACAATTCTAAGTTCTGTATTTGACTATTACAAGTTCAGATCTTCAAGTTACAATTTGCAATCATAATTTGAAGTTATCAATGCTAAGTTCTGTATTTGACAATTACAAGTTCAGATCTTCAAGTTATAATTTGAACTAATAATTTGTATTTAACTATTCGAAGTTCTGTATTTGACTATTACAAGTTCAGATCTTTAAGTTATAATTTGCAATCATAATTTGAAGTTATCAATTCTAAGTTCTGTATTTGACAATTACAAGTTCAGATCTTCAAGTTATAATTAGCAATCATAATTGGAATTTTACAATTCTAAGTTCTGTATTTGACTATTACAAGTTCAGATCTTCAAGTTTTAATTTGCAATCATAATTTGAAGTTATCAATGCTAAGTTCTGTATTTGACAATTACAAGTTCAGATCTTCAAGATATAATTAGCAATCATAATTTGAATTTTACAATTCTAAGTTCAGTATTTCACTATTACAAGTTCAGATCTTCAAGTTATAATTTGCAATCATAATTGGAAGTTATCAATTCTAAGTTCTGTATTTGACAATTACAAGTTCAGATGTTCAAGTTATAATAAGCAATCATAATTTGAATTTTACAATTCTAAGTTCTGTATTTGACTCTTACAAGCTCAGTTCTTCAAATTAGTATTTACAATCTTAGTTTGAAATTAACAATTCGAACTTCTGTACTTACTTATTACAAGTTCAGATCTTCAAGTTATAATTAGAAATTATAATTTATATTTAACAAATCTAAGTTCTGTAATTAACTATTACAAGTTCAGATCTTCAAGTTATAATTTGCAATTATAATTATAAGCTATCAATTTTAAGTTCTGTTTTTGACAATTACAAGTTCAGATCTTCAAGTTCTAATTTGCACTAATAATTTGTATTTAACAATTCTAAGTTCTGTATTTGACTATTACAAGTTCAGATCTTCAAGTTATAATTTGCAATCATAATTTGAAGTTATCAATTCTAAGTTCTGTATTTGACAATTACAAGTTCAGATCTTCAAGTTATAATTTGCAATCATAATTTGATGTTATCAAATCTAAGTTCTGTATTTGACAATTACAAGTTCAGATGTTCAAGTTATATTTAGCAATCATAATTTGAATTTTACAATTCTAAGTTCTGTATTTGACTATTACAAGTTCAGATCTTCAAGTTATAATTTGCAATAATAATTTGAATTTTACAATTCTAAGTTCAGTATTTTATGATTACAAGTTCAGATCTTCAAGTTATAATTAGCAATCATAATTGGAATTTTACAATTCTAAGTTCTGTATTTGACTATTACAAGTTCAGATCTTCAAGTTTTAATTTGCAATCATAATTTGAAGTTATCAATGCTAAGTTCTGTATTTGACAATTACAAGTTCAGATCTTCAAGTTATAATTTGCAATCGTAATTTGAAGTTATCAATTCTAAGTTCAGTATTTGACAGTTACAAGTTCAGATCTTCAAATTATTATTTACAATCTTAGTTTGAAATTAACAATTCGAAGTTCTGTATTTACTTATTACCAGTTCAGATCTTCAAGTTATAATTTGATATTATAATTTATATTTAACATATCTAAGTTCTGTAATTTACTATTACAAGTTCAGATCTTCAAGTTATAATTAGCAATCATAATTAGAAGTTATCAATTCTAAGTTCTGTATTTGACAGTTACAAGTTCAGATCATTAAGTTATAATTTGAAATAATAATTAGTATTTAACAAATTTAAGTTCTGTAATTCACTATTACAAGTTCAGATCTTCAAGTTATAATTTGCAATAATAATTAGAAGCTATCAATTTTAAGCTCTGTATTTGACAATTACAAGTTCAGATCTTCAAGATATAATTAGCAAACATAATTTGAATTTCACACTTCTAAGTTCAGTATTTGACTATTCCAAGTTCAGATCTTCAAGTTATAATTTGCAATCATAATTTGATGTTATCAATTCTAAGTTCTGTA
The DNA here is from genome assembly GCA_963170105.1 of Cantharis lateralis. NCBI lineage: Eukaryota > Metazoa > Arthropoda > Insecta > Coleoptera > Cantharidae > Cantharis > Cantharis lateralis. The sequence goes on along the minus strand of CAUJGK010000001.1, from coordinate 423,143 downwards.
TTTGACAATTACAAGTTCAGATGTTCAAGTTATAATTAGCAATCATAATTTGTATTTTACAATTCTAAGTTCTGTATTTGACAATTTACAAGTTCAAATCTTCAAGTTATAATTTGCAATAATAATTTGAATTTTACACTTCTAAGTTCAGTATTTTATGATTACAAGTTCAGATCTTCAAGTTATAATTTGCCATCATAATTTGAAGTTATCAATGCTAAGTTCTGTATTTGACAATTACAAGTTCAGATCTACAAGTTATAATTTGAACTAATAATTTGTATTTAACTATTTGAAGTTCTGTATTTGCCTATTACAAGTTCAGATCTTCAAATTATAATTTGCAATCATAATTTGAAGTTATCAATTATAAGTTCTGTATTTGACAATTACAAGTTTAAATCTTCAAGTTATATTTAGCAATCATAATTTGTATTTAACAATTCGAAGTTCTGTATTTGACTATTACAAGTTCTGATCTTCAAATTTTTATTTACAATCTTAGTTTGAAATTAACAATTCGAAGTTCTGTATTTACTTATTACAAGTTCAGATCTTCAAGTTATAATTTGTAATTATAATTTATATTTAACAAATCTAAGTTCTGTAATTAACTATTACAAGTTCAGATTTTCAAGTTATAATTTGCAATCATAATTAGAAGTTATCAATTCTAAGTTCTGTATTTGACAATTACAAGTTCTAATGTTCAAGTTATAATTAGCAATCATAATTTGAATTTTACAATACTAAGTTCTGTATTTGACTATTACAAGTACAGGTCTTCAAGTTATAATTTGCAATCATAATTAGAAGTTATCAATTCTAAGTTCTGTATTTGACAGTTACAAGTTCAGATCATTTAGTTATAATTTGAAATAATAATTAGTATTTAACAAATTTAAGTTCTGTAATTCACTATTACAAGTTCAGATCTTCAAGTTATAATTTGCAATAATAATTAGAACTATAAATTTTAAGTTCTCTATTTGACAATTACAAGTTCAGATCTTCAAGGTATAATTAGCAATCATAATTTGAATTTTACAATTCTAAGTTCTGTATTTGACTATTACAAGCTCAGATCTTCAAATTAGTATTTACAATCTTAGTTTGAAATTAACAATTCGAACTTCTGTATTTAGTTATTACCAGTTCAGATCTTCAAGTTATAATTTGAAATTATAATTAATATTTAACATATCTAAGTTCTGTAATTTACTATTTCAAGTTCAGATCTTCAAGTTATAATTAGCAATCATAATTAGAAGTTATCAATTCTAAGTTCTGTATTTGACAGTTTCAAGTTCAGATCATTAAGTTATAATTTGAAATAATAATTAGTATTTAACAAATTTAAGTTCTGTAATTCACTATTACAAGTTCAGATCTTCAAGTTATAATTTGCAATAATAATTAGAAGCTATCAATTTTAAGCTCTGTATTTGACAATTACAAGTTCAGATCTTCAAGATATAATTAGCAAACATAATTTGAATTTTACACTTCTAAGTTCAGTATTTGACTATTCCAAGTTCAGATCTTCAAGTTATAATTTGCAATCATAATTTGATGTTATCAATTCTAAGTTCTGTATTTGACAATTACAAGTTCAGATGTTCAAGTTATAATTAGCAATCATAATTTGTATTTTACAATTCTAAGTTCTGTATTTGACAATTACAAGTTCAAATCTTCAAGTTATAATTTGCAATCATAATTTGAAGTTTACAATACTAAGTTCTGTATTTGACTATTACAAGTACAGATCTTCAAGTTATAATTTGCAATCATAATTAGAAGTTATCAATTCTAAGTTCTGTATTTGACAGTTACAAGTTCAGATCATTAAGTTATAATTTGAAATAATAATTAGTATTTAACAAATTTAAGTTCTGTAATTCACTATTACAAGTTCAGATCTTCAAGTTATAATTTGCAATAATAATTAGAACTATAAATTTTAAGTTCTCTATTTGACAATTACAAGTTCAGATCTTCAAGGTATAATTAGCAATCATAATTTGAATTTTACAATTCTAAGTTCTGTATTTGACTATTACAAGTTCAGATCTTCAGGTTATAATTTGCAATCATAATTAGAAGTTATCAATTATAAGTTCTGTATTTGACAGATACTAGTTCAGATCATTAAGTTATAATTTGAAATAATAATTAGTATTTAACAAATTTAAGTTCTGTAATTCACTATTACAAGTTCAGATCTTCAAGTTATAATTTGCAATAATAATTAGAAGCTATCAATTTTAAGTTCTGTATTTGACAATTACAAGTTCAGATCTTCAAGATATAATTAGCAATCATAATTTGAATTTTACAATTCTAAGTTCTGTATTTGACTATTACAAGTTCAGATCTTCAAGTTATAATTTGCAATCATAATTAGAAGTTATCAATTCTAAGTTCTGTATTTGACAGTTACAAGTTCAGATCATTAAGTTATAATTTGAAATAATAATTAGTATTTAACAAATTTAAGTTCTGTAATTCACTATTACAAGTTCAGATCTTCAAGTTATAATTTGCATTAATAATTAGAAGCTATCAATTTTAAGTTCTGTATTTGACAATTACAAGTTCAGATCTTCAAGATATAATTAGCAATCATAATTTGAATTTTACAATTCTAAGTTCAGTATTTCACTATTACAAGTTCAGATCTTCAAGTTATAATTTGCAATCATAATTGGAAGTTATCAATTGTAAGTTCTGTATTTGACAATTACAAGTTCAGATGTTCAAGTTATAATAAGCAATCATAATTTGAATTTTACAATTCTAAGTTCTGTATTTGACTATTACAAGCTCAGATCTTCAAATTAATATTTACAATCTTAGTTTGAAATTAACAATTCGAAATTCTGTACTTACTTATTACAAGTTCAGATCTTCAAGTTATAATTTGCAATTATAATTATAAGCTATCAATTTTAAGTTTTGTTCTTGACAATTACTAGTTCAGATCTTCAAGTTCTACTTTGCACTAATAATTTGTATTTAACAATTCTAAGTTCTGTATTTGACTATTACAAGTTCAGATCTTCAAGTTACAATTTGCAATCATAATTTGAAGTTATCAATGCTAAGTTCTGTATTTGACAATTACAAGTTCAGATCTTCAAGTTATAATTAGCAATCATAATTTGAATTTTACAATACTAAGTTCTGTATTTGACAATTACAAGTACAGATCTACAAGTTATAATTTGCAATCATAATTAGTAGTTATCAATTCTAAGTTCTGTATTTGATTGTTACAAGTTCAGATCATTAAGTTATAATTTGAAATAATAATTAGTATTTAACAAATTTAAGTTCTGTAATTCACTATTACAAGTTCAGATCTTCAAGTTATAATTTGCAATAATAATTAGAACTATCAATATTAAGTTCTCTATTTGACAATTACAAGTTCAGATCTTCAAGGTATAATTAGCAATCATAATTTGAATTTTACAATTCTAAGTTCAGTATTTGACTATTACAAGTTCAGATCTTCAAGTTATAATTTGCAATCATAATTGGAAGTTATCTATTCTAAGTTCTGTATTTGACAATTACAAGTTCAGATGTTCAAGTTATAATAAGCAATCATAATTTGAATTTTACAATTCTAAGTTCTGTATTTGACTATTACAAGCTCAGATCTTCAAATTAGTATTTACAATCTTAGTTTGAAATTAACAATTCGAACTTCTGTACTTACTTATTACAAGTTCAGATCTTCAAGTTATAATTAGAAATTATAATTTATATTTAACAAATCTAAGTTCTGTAATTAACTATTACAAGTTCAGATCTTCAAGTTATAATTTGCAATTATAATTATAAGCTATCAATTTTAAGTTCTGTTTTTGACAATTACAAGTTCAGATCTTCAAGTTCTAATTTGCACTAATAATTTGTATTTAACAATTCTAAGTTCTGTATTTGACTATTACAAGTTCAGATCTTCAAGTTATAATTTGAACTAATAATTTGTATTTAACTATTCGAAGTTCTGTATTTGACTATTACAAGTTCAGATCTTCAAGTTTTAATTTGCAATCATAATTTGAAGTTATCAATGCTAAGTTCTGTATTTGACAATTACAAGTTCAGATCTTCAAGTTATAATTTGCAATCATAATTTGAAGTTATCAATTCTAAGTTCTGTATTTGACAATTACAAGTTTAGATCTTCAAATTATTATTTACAATATTAGTTTGAAATTAACAATTCGAAGTTCTGTATTTACTTATTACCAGTTCAGATCTTCAAGTTATAATTTGAAATTATAATTTATATTTAACATATCTAAGTTCTGTAATTTACTATTACAAGTTCAGATCTTCAAGTTATAATTAGCAATCATAATTAGAAGTTATCAATTCTAAGTTCTGTATTTGACAGTTACAAGTTCAGATCATTAAGTTATAATGTGAAATAATAATTAGTATTTAACAAATTTAAGTTCTGTAATTCACTATTACAAGTTCAGATCTTCAAGTTATAATTTGCAATAATAATTAGAAGCTATCAATTTTAAGCTCTGTATTTGACAATTACAAGTTCAGATCTTCAAGATATAATTAGCAAACATAATTTGAATTTTACACTTCTAAGTTCAGTATTTGACTATTCCAAGTTCAGATCTTCATGTTATAATTTGCTATCATAATTTGATGTTATCAATTCTAAGTTCTGTATTTGACAATTATAAGTTCAGATCTTCAAGTTATAATTTGAACTAATAATTTGTATTTAACTATTCGAAGTTCTGTATTTGACTATTACAAGTTCAGATCTTCAAATGATAATTTGAAATCATAATTTGAAGTTATCAATTCTAAGTTCTGTATTTGACAATTACAAGTTCAGATCTTCAAGTTATAATTTGCAATCATAATTAGAAGTTATCAATACTAAGTTCTGTATTTGACTATTACAAGTACAGATCTTCAAGTTATAATTTGTAATCATAATTAGAAGTTATCAATTCTAAGTTCTGTATTTGACAGTTCCAAGTTCAGATCATTAAGTTATAATTTGAAATAATAATTAGTATTTAACAAATTTAAGTTCTGTAATTCACTATTACAAGTTCAGATCTTCAAGTTATAATTTGCAATAATAATTAGAACTATAAATTTTAAGTTCTCTATTTGACAATTACAAGTTCAGATCTTCAAGGTATAATTAGCAATCATAATTTGAATTTTACAATTCTGAGTTCTGTATTTGACTATTACAAGTTCAGATCTTCAAGTTATAATTTGCAATCATAATTAGAAGTTATCAATTCTAAGTTCTGTATTTGACAGTTTCAAGTTCAGATCATTAAGTTATAATTTGAAATAATAATTAGTATTTAACAAATTTAAGTTCTGTAATTCACTATTACAAGTTCAGATCTTCAAGTTATAATTTGCAATAATAATTAGAAGCTATCAATTTTAAGTTCTGTATTTGACAATTACAAGTTCAGATCTTCAAGATATAATTAGCAATCATAATTTGAATTTTACAATTCTAAGTTCAGTATTTCACTATTACAAGTTCAGATCTTCAAGTTATAATTTGCAATCATAATTGGAATTTATCAATTGTAAGTTCTGTATTTGACAATTACAAGTTCAGATGTTCAAGTTATAATAAGCAATCATAATTTGAATTTTACAATTCTAAGTTCTGTATTTGACTATTACAAGCTCAGATCTTCAAATTAGTATTTACAATCTTAGTTTGAAATTAAAAATTCGAACTTCTGTACTTACTTATTACAAGTTCAGATCTTCAAGTTATAATTTGCAATTATAATTATAAGCTATCAATTTTAAGTTCTGTTTTTGACAATTACAAGTTCAGATCTTCAAGTTCTAATTTGCACTAATAATTTGTATTTAACAATTCTAAGTTCTGTATTTGACTATTACAAGTTCAGATCTTCAAGTTACAATTTGCAATCATAATTTGAAGTTATCAATGCTAAGTTCTGTATTTGACAATTACAAGTTCAGATCTTCAAGTTATAATTAGCAATCATAATTTGAATTTTACAATACTAAGTTCTGTATTTGACAATTACAAGTACAGATCTACAAGTTATAATTTGCAATCATAATTAGAAGTTATCAATTCTAAGTTCTGTATTTACTTATTACAAGTTCAGATCTTCAAGTTATAATTTGCAATCATAATTTGAAGTTATCAATTCTAAGTTCTGTATTTGACAGTTACATGTTCAGATCATTAAGTTATAAATTGAAATAATAATTAGTATTTAACAAATTTAAGTTCTGTAATTCACTATTACAAGTTCAGATCTTCAAGTTATAATTTGCAATCATAATTGGAAGTTATCAATTCTAAGTTCTGTATTTGACAATTTCAAGTTCAGATGTTCAAGTTATAATAAGCAATCATAATTTGAATTTTACAATTCTAAGTTCTGTATTTGACTATTACAAGCTCAGATCTTCAAATAAGTATTTACAATCTTAGTTTGAAATTAACAATTCGAACTTCTGTATTTACTTATTACCAGTTCAGATCTTCAAGTTATAATTTGAAATTATAATTAATATTTAACATATCTAAGTTCTGTAATTTACTATTACAAGTTCAGATCTTCAAGTTATAATTTGCAATCATAATTAGAAGTTATCAATTCTAAGTTCTGTATTTGACAGTTACAAGTTCAGATCATTAAGTTATAATTTGAAATAATAATTAGTATTTAACAAATTTAAGTTCTGTAATTCACTATTACAAGTTCAGATCTTCAAGTTATAATTTGCAATAATAATTAGAACTATAAATTTTAAGTTCTCTATTTGACAATTACAAGTTCAGATCTTCAAGGTATAATTAGCAATCATAATTTGAATTTTACAATTCTAAGTTCTGTATTTGACTATTACAAGTTCAGATCTTCAGGTTATAATTTGCAATCATAATTAGAAGTTATCAATTCTAAGTTCTGTATTTGAGAGATACTAGTTCAGATCATTAAGTTATAATTTGAAATAATAATTAGTATTTAACAAATTTAAGTTCTGTAATTCACTATTACAAGTTCAGATCTTCAAGTTATAATTTGCAATAATAATTAGAAGCTATCAATTTTAAGTTCTGTATTTGACAATTACAAGTTCAGATCTTCAAGATATAATTAGCAATCATAATTTGAATTTTACAATTCTAAGTTCTGTATTTGACTATTACAAGTTCAGATCTTCAAGTTATAATTTGCAATCATAATTAGAAGTTATCAATTCTAAGTTCTGTATTTGACAGTTACAAGTTCAGATCATTAAGTTATAATTTGAAATAATAATTAGTATTTAACAAATTTAAGTTCTGTAATTCACTATTACAAGTTCAGATCTTCAAGTTATAATTTGCATTAATAATTAGAAGCTATCAATTTTAAGTTCTGTATTTGACAATTACAAGTTCAGATCTTCAAGATATAATTAGCAATCATAATTTGAATTTTACAATTCTAAGTTCAGTATTTCACTATTACAAGTTCAGATCTTCAAGTTATAATTTGCAATCATAATTGGAAGTTATCAATTGTAAGTTCTGTATTTGACAATTACAAGTTCAGATGTTCAAGTTATAATAAGCAATCATAATTTGAATTTTACAATTCTAAGTTCTGTATTTGACTATTACAAGCTCAGATCTTCAAATTAATATTTACAATCTTAGTTTGAAATTAACAATTCGAAATTCTGTACTTACTTATTACAAGTTCAGATCTTCAAGTTATAATTTGCAATTATAATTATAAGCTATCAATTTTAAGTTTTGTTCTTGACAATTACAAGTTCAGATCTTCAAGTTACAATTTGCAATCATAATTTGAAGTTATCAATTCTAAGTTCTGTATTTGACAATTACAAGTTCAGATCTTCAAATTATTATTTACAATCTTAGTTTGAAATTAACAATTCGAAGTTCTGTATTTACTTATTACAAGTTCAGATCTTCAAAATATAATTAGCAATCATAATTTGAATTTTACAATTCTAAGTTCAGTATTTGATGATTACAAGTTCAGATCTTCAAATTATTATTTACAATCTTAGTTTGAAATTTACAATTCGAAGATCTGTATTTACTTATTACAAGTTCAGATCTTCAAGTTATAATTTGCAATCATAATTTGAAGTTATAAATTCTAAGTTCTGTATTTGACAGTTACATGTTCAGATCATTAAGTTATAAATTGAAATAATAATTAGTATTTAACAAATTTAAGTTCTGTAATTCACTATTACAAGTTCAGATCTTCAAGTTATAATTTGCAATAATAATTAGAAGCTATCAATTTTAAGTTCTGTATTTGACAATCACAAGTTCAGATCTTCAAGATATAATTAGCAATCATAATTTGAATTTTACAATTCTAAGATCAGTATTTGACTATTACAAGTTCAGATCTTCAAGTTATAATTTGCAATCATAATTTGATGTTATCAATTCTAAGTTCTGTATTTGACAATTACCAGTTCAGATCTTCAAGTTATAATTTGAACTAATAATTTGTATTTAACAATTCGAAGTTCTGTATTTGACTATTACAAGTTCAGATCTTCAAATTATTATTTAAAATCTTAGTTTGAAATTAACAATTCGAAGTTCTGTATTTACTTATTACAAGTTCAGATCTTCAAGTTATAATTTGCAATCATAATTTGAAGTTATCAATTCTAAGTTCTGTATTTGACAATTACAAGTTCAGATCTTCAAATTATTATTTACAATCTTAGTTTGAAATTAACAATTCGAAGTTCTGTATTTACTTATTACAAGTTCAGATCTTCAAAATATAATTAGCAATCATAATTTGAATTTTACAATTCTAAGTTCAGTATTTGATGATTACAAGTTCAGATCTTCAAATTATTATTTACAATCTTAGTTTGAAATTTACAATTCGAAGTTCTGTATTTACTTATTACAAGTTCAGATCTTCAAGTTATAATTTGAAATTATAATTTATATTTAACATATCTAAGTTCTGTAATTAACTATTACAAGTTCAGATCTTCAAGTTATAATTAGCAATCATAATTAGAAGTTATCAATTCTAAGTTCTGTATTTGACAGTTACAAGTTCAGATCTTCAAGTTATAATTTGCAATTATAATTATAAGCTATCAATTTTAAGTTCTGTTTTTGACAATTACAAGTTCAGATCTTCAAGTTCTAATTTGCACTAATAATTTGTATTTAACAATTCTAAGTTCTGTATTTGACTATTACAAGTTCAGATCTTCAAGTTACAATTTGCAATCATAATTTGAAGTTATCAATGCTAAGTTCTGTATTTGACAATTACAAGTTCAGATCTTCAAGTTATAATTTGAACTAATAATTTGTATTTAACTATTCGAAGTTCTGTATTTGACTATTACAAGTTCAGATCTTCAAGTTATAATTTACAATCATAATTTGAAGTTATCAATTGTAAGTTCTGTATTTGACAATTACAAGTTCAGATCTTCAAGTTATAATTTGTAATTATAATTTATATTTATCAAATCTAAGTTCTGTAATTAACTATTACAAGTTCAGATCTTCAAGTTATAATTTGCAATCATAATTTGATGTTATCAATTCTAAGTTCTGTATTTGACAATTACAAGTTCAGATGTTCAAGTTATAATTAGCAATCATAATTTGAATTTTACAATTCTAAGTTCTGTATTTGACTATTACAAGTTCAGATCTTCAAGTTATAATTTGCAATAATAATTTGAATTTGACAATTCTAAGTTCAGTATTTTATGATTACAAGTTCAGATCTTCAAGTTATAATTAGCAATCATAATTGGAATTTTACAATTCTAAGTTCTGTATTTGACTATTACAAGTTCAGATCTTCAAGTTTTAATTTGCAATCATAATTTGAAGTTATCAATGCTAAGTTCTGTATTTGACAATTACAAGTTCAGATCTTCAAGTTATAATTTGCAATCATAATTTGAAGTTATCAATTCTAAGTTCTGTATTTGACAATTACAAGTTCAGATCTTCAAATTATTATTTACAATCTTAGTTTGAAATTAACAATTCGAAGTTCTGTATTTACTTATTACAAGTTCAGATCTTCAAGTTATAATTTGAAATTATAATTTATATTTAACATATCTAAGTTCTGTAATTAACTATTACAAGTTCAGATCTTCAAGTTATAATTAGCAATCATAATTAGAAGTTATCAATTCTAAGTTCTGTATTTGACAGTTACAAGTTCAGATCATTAAGTTTCAATTTGAAATAATAATTAGTATTTAACAAATTTAAGTTCTGTAATTCACTATTACAAGTTCAGATCTTCAAGTTATAATTTGCAATAATAATTAGAAGCTATCAATTTTAAGTTCTGTATTTGACAATTACAAGTTCAGATCTTCAAGATATAATTAGCAATCATAATTTGAATTTTACAATTCTAAGTTCTGTATTTGACTATTACAAGCTCAGATCTTCAAATTAGTATTTACAATCTTAGTTTGAAATTAACAATTCGAACTTCTGTACTTACTTATTACAAGTTCAGATCTTCAAGTTATAATTAGAAATTATAATTTATATTTAACAAATCTAAGTTCTGTAATTAACTATTACAAGTTCAGATCTTCAAGTTATAATTTGCAATTATAATTATAAACTATCAATTTTAAGTTCTGTTTTTGACAATTACAAGTTCAGATCTTCAAGTTCTAATTTGCACTAATAATTTGTATTTAACAATTCTAAGTTCTGTATTTGACTATTACAAGTTCAGATCTTCAAGTTACAATTTGCAATCATAATTTGAAGTTATCAATGCTAAGTTCTGTATTTGACAATTACAAGTTCAGATCTTCAAGTTATAATTTGAACTAATAATTTGTATTTAACTATTCGAAGTTCTGTATTTGACTATTACAAGTTCAGATCTTTAAGTTATAATTTGCAATCATAATTTGAAGTTATCAATTCTAAGTTCTGTATTTGACAATTACAAGTTCAGATCTTCAAGTTATAATTTGAACTAATAATTTGTATTTAACTATTCGAAGTTCTGTATTTGACTATTACAAGTTCAGATCTTTAAGTTATAATTTGCAATCATAATTTGAAGTTATCAATTCTAAGTTCTGTATTTGACAATTACAAGTTCAGATGTTCAAGTTATAATTAGCAATCATAATTTGAATTTTACAATTCTAACTTCAGTATTTTATGATTACAAGTTCAGATCTTCAAGTTATAATTAGCAATCATAATTGGAATTTTACAATTCTAAGTTCTGTATTTGACTATTACAAGTTCAGATCTTCAAGTTTTAATTTGCAATCATAATTTGAAGTTATCAATGCTAAGTTCTGTATTTGACAATTACAAGTTCAGATCTTCAAGATATAATTAGCAATCATAATTTGAATTTTACAATTCTAAGTTCAGTATTTCACTATTACAAGTTCAGATCTTCAAGTTATAATTTGCAATCATAATTGGAAGTTATCAATTCTAAGTTCTGTATTTGACAATTACAAGTTCAGATGTTCAAGTTATAATAAGCAATCATAATTTGAATTTTACAATTCTAAGTTCTGTATTTGACTCTTACAAGCTCAGTTCTTCAAATTAGTATTTACAATCTTAGTTTGAAATTAACAATTCGAACTTCTGTACTTACTTATTACAAGTTCAGATCTTCAAGTTATAATTAGAAATTATAATTTATATTTAACAAATCTAAGTTCTGTAATTAACTATTACAAGTTCAGATCTTCAAGTTATAATTTGCAATTATAATTATAAGCTATCAATTTTAAGTTCTGTTTTTGACAATTACAAGTTCAGATCTTCAAGTTCTAATTTGCACTAATAATTTGTATTTAACAATTCTAAGTTCTGTATTTGACTATTACAAGTTCAGATCTTCAAGTTATAATTTGCAATCATAATTTGAAGTTATCAATTCTAAGTTCTGTATTTGACAATTACAAGTTCAGATCTTCAAGTTATAATTTGCAATCATAATTTGATGTTATCAAATCTAAGTTCTGTATTTGACAATTACAAGTTCAGATGTTCAAGTTATATTTAGCAATCATAATTTGAATTTTACAATTCTAAGTTCTGTATTTGACTATTACAAGTTCAGATCTTCAAGTTATAATTTGCAATAATAATTTGAATTTTACAATTCTAAGTTCAGTATTTTATGATTACAAGTTCAGATCTTCAAGTTATAATTAGCAATCATAATTGGAATTTTACAATTCTAAGTTCTGTATTTGACTATTACAAGTTCAGATCTTCAAGTTTTAATTTGCAATCATAATTTGAAGTTATCAATGCTAAGTTCTGTATTTGACAATTACAAGTTCAGATCTTCAAGTTATAATTTGCAATCGTAATTTGAAGTTATCAATTCTAAGTTCAGTATTTGACAGTTACAAGTTCAGATCTTCAAATTATTATTTACAATCTTAGTTTGAAATTAACAATTCGAAGTTCTGTATTTACTTATTACCAGTTCAGATCTTCAAGTTATAATTTGATATTATAATTTATATTTAACATATCTAAGTTCTGTAATTTACTATTACAAGTTCAGATCTTCAAGTTATAATTAGCAATCATAATTAGAAGTTATCAATTCTAAGTTCTGTATTTGACAGTTACAAGTTCAGATCATTAAGTTATAATTTGAAATAATAATTAGTATTTAACAAATTTAAGTTCTGTAATTCACTATTACAAGTTCAGATCTTCAAGTTATAATTTGCAATAATAATTAGAAGCTATCAATTTTAAGCTCTGTATTTGACAATTACAAGTTCAGATCTTCAAGATATAATTAGCAAACATAATTTGAATTTCACACTTCTAAGTTCAGTATTTGACTATTCCAAGTTCAGATCTTCAAGTTATAATTTGCAATCATAATTTGATGTTATCAATTCTAAGTTCTGTATTTGACAATTACAAGTTCAGATGTTCAAGTTATAATTAGCAATCATAATTTGTATTTTACAATTCTAAGTTCTGTATTTGACAATTTACAAGTTCAAATCTTCAAGTTATAATTTGCAATAATAATTTGAATTTTACACTTCTAAGTTCAGTATTTTATGATTACAAGTTCAGATCTTCAAGTTATAATTTGCCATCATAATTTGAAGTTATCAATGCTAAGTTCTGTATTTGACAATTACAAGTTCAGATCTACAAGTTATAATTTGAACTAATAATTTGTATTTAACTATTTGAAGTTCTGTATTTGCCTATTACAAGTTCAGATCTTCAAATTATAATTTGCAATCATAATTTGAAGTTATCAATTATAAGTTCTGTATTTGACAATTACAAGTTTAAATCTTCAAGTTATATTTAGCAATCATAATTTGTATTTAACAATTCGAAGTTCTGTATTTGACTATTACAAGTTCTGATCTTCAAATTTTTATTTACAATCTTAGTTTGAAATTAACAATTCGAAGTTCTGTATTTACTTATTACAAGTTCAGATCTTCAAGTTATAATTTGTAATTATAATTTATATTTAACAAATCTAAGTTCTGTAATTAACTATTACAAGTTCAGATTTTCAAGTTATAATTTGCAATCATAATTAGAAGTTATCAATTCTAAGTTCTGTATTTGACAATTACAAGTTCTAATGTTCAAGTTATAATTAGCAATCATAATTTGAATTTTACAATACTAAGTTCTGTATTTGACTATTACAAGTACAGGTCTTCAAGTTATAATTTGCAATCATAATTAGAAGTTATCAATTCTAAGTTCTGTATTTGACAGTTACAAGTTCAGATCATTTAGTTATAATTTGAAATAATAATTAGTATTTAACAAATTTAAGTTCTGTAATTCACTATTACAAGTTCAGATCTTCAAGTTATAATTTGCAATAATAATTAGAACTATAAATTTTAAGTTCTCTATTTGACAATTACAAGTTCAGATCTTCAAGGTATAATTAGCAATCATAATTTGAATTTTACAATTCTAAGTTCTGTATTTGACTATTACAAGCTCAGATCTTCAAATTAGTATTTACAATCTTAGTTTGAAATTAACAATTCGAACTTCTGTATTTAGTTATTACCAGTTCAGATCTTCAAGTTATAATTTGAAATTATAATTAATATTTAACATATCTAAGTTCTGTAATTTACTATTTCAAGTTCAGATCTTCAAGTTATAATTAGCAATCATAATTAGAAGTTATCAATTCTAAGTTCTGTATTTGACAGTTTCAAGTTCAGATCATTAAGTTATAATTTGAAATAATAATTAGTATTTAACAAATTTAAGTTCTGTAATTCACTATTACAAGTTCAGATCTTCAAGTTATAATTTGCAATAATAATTAGAAGCTATCAATTTTAAGCTCTGTATTTGACAATTACAAGTTCAGATCTTCAAGATATAATTAGCAAACATAATTTGAATTTTACACTTCTAAGTTCAGTATTTGACTATTCCAAGTTCAGATCTTCAAGTTATAATTTGCAATCATAATTTGATGTTATCAATTCTAAGTTCTGTATTTGACAATTACAAGTTCAGATGTTCAAGTTATAATTAGCAATCATAATTTGTATTTTACAATTCTAAGTTCTGTATTTGACAATTACAAGTTCAAATCTTCAAGTTATAATTTGCAATCATAATTTGAAGTTTACAATACTAAGTTCTGTATTTGACTATTACAAGTACAGATCTTCAAGTTATAATTTGCAATCATAATTAGAAGTTATCAATTCTAAGTTCTGTATTTGACAGTTACAAGTTCAGATCATTAAGTTATAATTTGAAATAATAATTAGTATTTAACAAATTTAAGTTCTGTAATTCACTATTACAAGTTCAGATCTTCAAGTTATAATTTGCAATAATAATTAGAACTATAAATTTTAAGTTCTCTATTTGACAATTACAAGTTCAGATCTTCAAGGTATAATTAGCAATCATAATTTGAATTTTACAATTCTAAGTTCTGTATTTGACTATTACAAGTTCAGATCTTCAGGTTATAATTTGCAATCATAATTAGAAGTTATCAATTATAAGTTCTGTATTTGACAGATACTAGTTCAGATCATTAAGTTATAATTTGAAATAATAATTAGTATTTAACAAATTTAAGTTCTGTAATTCACTATTACAAGTTCAGATCTTCAAGTTATAATTTGCAATAATAATTAGAAGCTATCAATTTTAAGTTCTGTATTTGACAATTACAAGTTCAGATCTTCAAGATATAATTAGCAATCATAATTTGAATTTTACAATTCTAAGTTCTGTATTTGACTATTACAAGTTCAGATCTTCAAGTTATAATTTGCAATCATAATTAGAAGTTATCAATTCTAAGTTCTGTATTTGACAGTTACAAGTTCAGATCATTAAGTTATAATTTGAAATAATAATTAGTATTTAACAAATTTAAGTTCTGTAATTCACTATTACAAGTTCAGATCTTCAAGTTATAATTTGCATTAATAATTAGAAGCTATCAATTTTAAGTTCTGTATTTGACAATTACAAGTTCAGATCTTCAAGATATAATTAGCAATCATAATTTGAATTTTACAATTCTAAGTTCAGTATTTCACTATTACAAGTTCAGATCTTCAAGTTATAATTTGCAATCATAATTGGAAGTTATCAATTGTAAGTTCTGTATTTGACAATTACAAGTTCAGATGTTCAAGTTATAATAAGCAATCATAATTTGAATTTTACAATTCTAAGTTCTGTATTTGACTATTACAAGCTCAGATCTTCAAATTAATATTTACAATCTTAGTTTGAAATTAACAATTCGAAATTCTGTACTTACTTATTACAAGTTCAGATCTTCAAGTTATAATTAGAAATTATAATTTATATTTAACAAATCTAAGTTCTGTAATTAACTATTACAAGTTCAGATCTTCAAGTTATAATTTGCAATTATAATTATAAGCTATCAATTTTAAGTTCTGTTTTTGACAATTACAAGTTCAGATCTTCAAGTTCTAATTTGCACTAATAATTTGTATTTAACAATTCTAAGTTCTGTATTTGACTATTACAAGTTCAGATCTTCAAGTTATAATTTGCAATCATAATTTGAAGTTATCAATTCTAAGTTCTGTATTTGACAATTACAAGTTCAGATCTTCAAGTTATAATTTGCAATCATAATTTGATGTTATCAAATCTAAGTTCTGTATTTGACAATTACAAGTTCAGATGTTCAAGTTATATTTAGCAATCATAATTTGAATTTTACAATTCTAAGTTCTGTATTTGACTATTACAAGTTCAGATCTTCAAGTTATAATTTGCAATAATAATTTGAATTTTACAATTCTAAGTTCAGTATTTTATGATTACAAGTTCAGATCTTCAAGTTATAATTAGCAATCATAATTGGAATTTTACAATTCTAAGTTCTGTATTTGACTATTACAAGTTCAGATCTTCAAGTTTTAATTTGCAATCATAATTTGAAGTTATCAATGCTAAGTTCTGTATTTGACAATTACAAGTTCAGATCTTCAAGTTATAATTTGCAATCGTAATTTGAAGTTATCAATTCTAAGTTCAGTATTTGACAGTTACAAGTTCAGATCTTCAAATTATTATTTACAATCTTAGTTTGAAATTAACAATTCGAAGTTCTGTATTTACTTATTACCAGTTCAGATCTTCAAGTTATAATTTGATATTATAATTTATATTTAACATATCTAAGTTCTGTAATTTACTATTACAAGTTCAGATCTTCAAGTTATAATTAGCAATCATAATTAGAAGTTATCAATTCTAAGTTCTGTATTTGACAGTTACAAGTTCAGATCATTAAGTTATAATTTGAAATAATAATTAGTATTTAACAAATTTAAGTTCTGTAATTCACTATTACAAGTTCAGATCTTCAAGTTATAATTTGCAATAATAATTAGAAGCTATCAATTTTAAGCTCTGTATTTGACAATTACAAGTTCAGATCTTCAAGATATAATTAGCAAACATAATTTGAATTTCACACTTCTAAGTTCAGTATTTGACTATTCCAAGTTCAGATCTTCAAGTTATAATTTGCAATCATAATTTGATGTTATCAATTCTAAGTTCTGTATTTGACAATTACAAGTTCAGATGTTCAAGTTATAATTAGCAATCATAATTTGTATTTTACAATTCTAAGTTCTGTATTTGACAATTTACAAGTTCAAATCTTCAAGTTATAATTTGCAATAATAATTTGAATTTTACACTTCTAAGTTCAGTATTTTATGATTACAAGTTCAGATCTTCAAGTTATAATTTGCCATCATAATTTGAAGTTATCAATGCTAAGTTCTGTATTTGACAATTACAAGTTCAGATCTACAAGTTATAATTTGAACTAATAATTTGTATTTAACTATTTGAAGTTCTGTATTTGCCTATTACAAGTTCAGATCTTCAAATTATAATTTGCAATAATAATTTGAAGTTATCAATTATAAGTTCTGTATTTGACAATTACAAGTTTAAATCTTCAAGTTATATTTAGCAATCATAATTTGTATTTAACAATTCGAAGTTCTGTATTTGACTATTACAAGTTCTGATCTTCAAATTTTTATTTACAATCTTAGTTTGAAATTAACAATTCGAAGTTCTGTATTTACTTATTACAAGTTCAGATCTTCAAGTTATAATTTGTAATTATAATTTATATTTAACAAATCTAAGTTCTGTAATTAACTATTACAAGTTCAGATTTTCAAGTTATAATTTGCAATCATAATTAGAAGTTATCAATTCTAAGTTCTGTATTTGACAATTACAAGTTCTAATGTTCAAGTTATAATTAGCAATCATAATTTGAATTTTACAATACTAAGTTCTGTATTTGACTATTACAAGTACAGGTCTTCAAGTTATAATTTGCAATCATAATTAGAAGTTATCAATTCTAAGTTCTGTATTTGACAGTTACAAGTTCAGATCATTTAGTTATAATTTGAAATAATAATTAGTATTTAACAAATTTAAGTTCTGTAATTCACTATTACAAGTTCAGATCTTCAAGTTATAATTTGCAATAATAATTAGAACTATAAATTTTAAGTTCTCTATTTGACAATTACAAGTTCAGATCTTCAAGGTATAATTAGCAATCATAATTTGAATTTTACAATTCTAAGTTCTGTATTTGACTATTACAAGCTCAGATCTTCAAATTAGTATTTACAATCTTAGTTTGAAATTAACAATTCGAACTTCTGTATTTAGTTATTACCAGTTCAGATCTTCAAGTTATAATTTGAAATTATAATTAATATTTAACATATCTAAGTTCTGTAATTTACTATTTCAAGTTCAGATCTTCAAGTTATAATTAGCAATCATAATTAGAAGTTATCAATTCTAAGTTCTGTATTTGACAGTTTCAAGTTCAGATCATTAAGTTATAATTTGAAATAATAATTAGTATTTAACAAATTTAAGTTCTGTAATTCACTATTACAAGTTCAGATCTTCAAGTTATAATTTGCAATAATAATTAGAAGCTATCAATTTTAAGCTCTGTATTTGACAATTACAAGTTCAGATCTTCAAGATATAATTAGCAAACATAATTTGAATTTTACACTTCTAAGTTCAGTATTTGACTATTCCAAGTTCAGATCTTCAAGTTATAATTTGCAATCATAATTTGATGTTATCAATTCTAAGTTCTGTATTTGACAATTACAAGTTCAGATGTTCAAGTTATAATTAGCAATCATAATTTGTATTTTACAATTCTAAGTTCTGTATTTGACAATTACAAGTTCAAATCTTCAAGTTATAATTTGCAATCATAATTTGAAGTTTACAATACTAAGTTCTGTATTTGACTATTACAAGTACAGATCTTCAAGTTATAATTTGCAATCATAATTAGAAGTTATCAATTCTAAGTTCTGTATTTGACAGTTACAAGTTCAGATCATTAAGTTATAATTTGAAATAATAATTAGTATTTAACAAATTTAAGTTCTGTAATTCACTATTACAAGTTCAGATCTTCAAGTTATAATTTGCAATAATAATTAGAACTATAAATTTTAAGTTCTCTATTTGACAATTACAAGTTCAGATCTTCAAGGTATAATTAGCAATCATAATTTGAATTTTACAATTCTAAGTTCTGTATTTGACTATTACAAGTTCAGATCTTCAGGTTATAATTTGCAATCATAATTAGAAGTTATCAATTATAAGTTCTGTATTTGACAGATACTAGTTCAGATCATTAAGTTATAATTTGAAATAATAATTAGTATTTAACAAATTTAAGTTCTGTAATTCACTATTACAAGTTCAGATCTTCAAGTTATAATTTGCAATAATAATTAGAAGCTATCAATTTTAAGTTCTGTATTTGACAATTACAAGTTCAGATCTTCAAGATATAATTAGCAATCATAATTTGAATTTTACAATTCTAAGTTCTGTATTTGACTATTACAAGTTCAGATCTTCAAGTTATAATTTGCAATCATAATTAGAAGTTATCAATTCTAAGTTCTGTATTTGACAGTTACAAGTTCAGATCATTAAGTTATAATTTGAAATAATAATTAGTATTTAACAAATTTAAGTTCTGTAATTCACTATTACAAGTTCAGATCTTCAAGTTATAATTTGCATTAATAATTAGAAGCTATCAATTTTAAGTTCTGTATTTGACAATTACAAGTTCAGATCTTCAAGATATAATTAGCAATCATAATTTGAATTTTACAATTCTAAGTTCAGTATTTCACTATTACAAGTTCAGATCTTCAAGTTATAATTTGCAATCATAATTGGAAGTTATCAATTGTAAGTTCTGTATTTGACAATTACAAGTTCAGATGTTCAAGTTATAATAAGCAATCATAATTTGAATTTTACAATTCTAAGTTCTGTATTTGACTATTACAAGCTCAGATCTTCAAATTAATATTTACAATCTTAGTTTGAAATTAACAATTCGAAATTCTGTACTTACTTATTACAAGTTCAGATCTTCAAGTTATAATTTGCAATTATAATTATAAGCTATCAATTTTAAGTTTTGTTCTTGACAATTACAAGTTCAGATCTTCAAGTTCTACTTTGCACTAATAATTTGTATTTAACAATTCTAAGTTCTGTATTTGACTATTACAAGTTCAGATCTTCAAGTTACAATTTGCAATCATAATTTGAAGTTATCAATGCTAAGTTCTGTATTTGACAATTACAAGTTCAGATCTTCAAGTTATAATTAGCAATCATAATTTGAATTTTACAATACTAAGTTCTGTATTTGACAATTACAAGTACAGATCTACAAGTTATAATTTGCAATCATAATTAGTAGTTATCAATTCTAAGTTCTGTATTTGATTGTTACAAGTTCAGATCATTAAGTTATAATTTGAAATAATAATTAGTATTTAACAAATTTAAGTTCTGTAATTCACTATTACAAGTTCAGATCTTCAAGTTATAATTTGCAATAATAATTAGAACTATCAATATTAAGTTCTCTATTTGACAATTACAAGTTCAGATCTTCAAGGTATAATTAGCAATCATAATTTGAATTTTACAATTCTAAGTTCAGTATTTGACTATTACAAGTTCAGATCTTCAAGTTATAATTTGCAATCATAATTGGAAGTTATCTATTCTAAGTTCTGTATTTGACAATTACAAGTTCAGATGTTCAAGTTATAATAAGCAATCATAATTTGAATTTTACAATTCTAAGTTCTGTATTTGACTATTACAAGCTCAGATCTTCAAATTAGTATTTACAATCTTAGTTTGAAATTAACAATTCGAACTTCTGTACTTACTTATTACAAGTTCAGATCTTCAAGTTATAATTAGAAATTATAATTTATATTTAACAAATCTAAGTTCTGTAATTAACTATTACAAGTTCAGATCTTCAAGTTATAATTTGCAATTATAATTATAAGCTATCAATTTTAAGTTCTGTTTTTGACAATTACAAGTTCAGATCTTCAAGTTCTAATTTGCACTAATAATTTGTATTTAACAATTCTAAGTTCTGTATTTGACTATTACAAGTTCAGATCTTCAAGTTATAATTTGAACTAATAATTTGTATTTAACTATTCGAAGTTCTGTATTTGACTATTACAAGTTCAGATCTTCAAGTTTTAATTTGCAATCATAATTTGAAGTTATCAATGCTAAGTTCTGTATTTGACAATTACAAGTTCAGATCTTCAAGTTATAATTTGCAATCATAATTTGAAGTTATCAATTCTAAGTTCTGTATTTGACAATTACAAGTTTAGATCTTCAAATTATTATTTACAATATTAGTTTGAAATTAACAATTCGAAGTTCTGTATTTACTTATTACCAGTTCAGATCTTCAAGTTATAATTTGAAATTATAATTTATATTTAACATATCTAAGTTCTGTAATTTACTATTACAAGTTCAGATCTTCAAGTTATAATTAGCAATCATAATTAGAAGTTATCAATTCTAAGTTCTGTATTTGACAGTTACAAGTTCAGATCATTAAGTTATAATGTGAAATAATAATTAGTATTTAACAAATTTAAGTTCTGTAATTCACTATTACAAGTTCAGATCTTCAAGTTATAATTTGCAATAATAATTAGAAGCTATCAATTTTAAGCTCTGTATTTGACAATTACAAGTTCAGATCTTCAAGATATAATTAGCAAACATAATTTGAATTTTACACTTCTAAGTTCAGTATTTGACTATTCCAAGTTCAGATCTTCATGTTATAATTTGCTATCATAATTTGATGTTATCAATTCTAAGTTCTGTATTTGACAATTATAAGTTCAGATCTTCAAGTTATAATTTGAACTAATAATTTGTATTTAACTATTCGAAGTTCTGTATTTGACTATTACAAGTTCAGATCTTCAAATGATAATTTGAAATCATAATTTGAAGTTATCAATTCTAAGTTCTGTATTTGACAATTACAAGTTCAGATCTTCAAGTTATAATTTGCAATCATAATTAGAAGTTATCAATACTAAGTTCTGTATTTGACTATTACAAGTACAGATCTTCAAGTTATAATTTGTAATCATAATTAGAAGTTATCAATTCTAAGTTCTGTATTTGACAGTTCCAAGTTCAGATCATTAAGTTATAATTTGAAATAATAATTAGTATTTAACAAATTTAAGTTCTGTAATTCACTATTACAAGTTCAGATTTTCAAGTTATAATTTGCAATAATAATTAGAACTATAAATTTTAAGTTCTCTATTTGACAATTACAAGTTCAGATCTTCAAGGTATAATTAGCAATCATAATTTGAATTTTACAATTCTGAGTTCTGTATTTGACTATTACAAGTTCAGATCTTCAAGTTATAATTTGCAATCATAATTAGAAGTTATCAATTCTAAGTTCTGTATTTGACAGTTTCAAGTTCAGATCATTAAGTTATAATTTGAAATAATAATTAGTATTTAACAAATTTAAGTTCTGTAATTCACTATTACAAGTTCAGATCTTCAAGTTATAATTTGCAATAATAATTAGAAGCTATCAATTTTAAGTTCTGTATTTGACAATTACAAGTTCAGATCTTCAAGATATAATTAGCAATCATAATTTGAATTTTACAATTCTAAGTTCAGTATTTCACTATTACAAGTTCAGATCTTCAAGTTATAATTTGCAATCATAATTGGAATTTATCAATTGTAAGTTCTGTATTTGACAATTACAAGTTCAGATGTTCAAGTTATAATAAGCAATCATAATTTGAATTTTACAATTCTAAGTTCTGTATTTGACTATTACAAGCTCAGATCTTCAAATTAGTATTTACAATCTTAGTTTGAAATTAAAAATTCGAACTTCTGTACTTACTTATTACAAGTTCAGATCTTCAAGTTATAATTTGCAATTATAATTATAAGCTATCAATTTTAAGTTCTGTTTTTGACAATTACAAGTTCAGATCTTCAAGTTCTAATTTGCACTAATAATTTGTATTTAACAATTCTAAGTTCTGTATTTGACTATTACAAGTTCAGATCTTCAAGTTACAATTTGCAATCATAATTTGAAGTTATCAATGCTAAGTTCTGTATTTGACAATTACAAGTTCAGATCTTCAAGTTATAATTAGCAATCATAATTTGAATTTTACAATACTAAGTTCTGTATTTGACAATTACAAGTACAGATCTACAAGTTATAATTTGCAATCATAATTAGAAGTTATCAATTCTAAGTTCTGTATTTACTTATTACAAGTTCAGATCTTCAAGTTATAATTTGCAATCATAATTTGAAGTTATCAATTCTAAGTTCTGTATTTGACAGTTACATGTTCAGATCATTAAGTTATAAATTGAAATAATAATTAGTATTTAACAAATTTAAGTTCTGTAATGCACTATTACAAGTTCAGATCTTCAAGTTATAATTTGCAATCATAATTGGAAGTTATCAATTCTAAGTTCTGTATTTGACAATTTCAAGTTCAGATGTTCAAGTTATAATAAGCAATCATAATTTGAATTTTACAATTCTAAGTTCTGTATTTGACTATTACAAGCTCAGATCTTCAAATAAGTATTTACAATCTTAGTTTGAAATTAACAATTCGAACTTCTGTATTTACTTATTACCAGTTCAGATCTTCAAGTTATAATTTGAAATTATAATTAATATTTAACATATCTAAGTTCTGTAATTTACTATTACAAGTTCAGATCTTCAAGTTATAATTTGCAATCATAATTAGAAGTTATCAATTCTAAGTTCTGTATTTGACAGTTACAAGTTCAGATCATTAAGTTATAATTTGAAATAATAATTAGTATTTAACAAATTTAAGTTCTGTAATTCACTATTACAAGTTCAGATCTTCAAGTTATAATTTGCAATAATAATTAGAACTATAAATTTTAAGTTCTCTATTTGACAATTACAAGTTCAGATCTTCAAGGTATAATTAGCAATCATAATTTGAATTTTACAATTCTAAGTTCTGTATTTGACTATTACAAGTTCAGATCTTCAGGTTATAATTTGCAATCATAATTAGAAGTTATCAATTCTAAGTTCTGTATTTGACAGATACTAGTTCAGATCATTAAGTTATAATTTGAATTAATAATTAGTATTTAACAAATTTAAGTTCTGTAATTCACTATTACAAGTTCAGATCTTCAAGTTATAATTTGCAATAATAATTAGAAGCTATCAATTTTAAGTTCTGTATTTGACAATTACAAGTTCAGATCTTCAAGATATAATTAGCAATCATAATTTGAATTTTACAATTCTAAGTTCTGTATTTGACTATTACAAGTTCAGATCTTCAAGTTATAATTTGCAATCATAATTAGAAGTTATCAATTCTAAGTTCTGTATTTGACAGTTACAAGTTCAGATCATTAAGTTATAATTTGAAATAATAATTAGTATTTAACAAATTTAAGTTCTGTAATTCACTATTACAAGTTCAGATCTTCAAGTTATAATTTGCATTAATAATTAGAAGCTATCAATTTTAAGTTCTGTATTTGACAATTACAAGTTCAGATCTTCAAGATATAATTAGCAATCATAATTTGAATTTTACAATTCTAAGTTCAGTATTTCACTATTACAAGTTCAGATCTTCAAGTTATAATTTGCAATCATAATTGGAAGTTATCAATTGTAAGTTCTGTATTTGACAATTACAAGTTCAGATGTTCAAGTTATAATAAGCAATCATAATTTGAATTTTACAATTCTAAGTTCTGTATTTGACTATTACAAGCTCAGATCTTCAAATTAATATTTACAATCTTAGTTTGAAATTAACAATTCGAAATTCTGTACTTACTTATTACAAGTTCAGATCTTCAAGTTATAATTTGCAATTATAATTATAAGCTATCAATTTTAAGTTTTGTTCTTGACAATTACAAGTTCAGATCTTCAAGTTCTACTTTGCACTAATAATTTGTATTTAACAATTCTAAGTTCTGTATTTGACTATTACAAGTTCAGATCTTCAAGTTACAATTTGCAATCATAATTTGAAGTTATCAATGCTAAGTTCTGTATTTGACAATTACAAGTTCAGATCTTCAAGTTATAATTAGCAATCATAATTTGAATTTTACAATACTAAGTTCTGTATTTGACAATTACAAGTACAGATCTACAAGTTATAATTTGCAATCATAATTAGTAGTTATCAATTCTAAGTTCTGTATTTGACTGTTACAAGTTCAGATCATTAAGTTATAATTTGAAATAATAATTAGTATTTAACAAATTTAAGTTCTGTAATTCACTATTACAAGTTCAGATCTTCAAGTTATAATTTGCAATAATAATTAGAACTATCAATATTAAGTTCTCTATTTGACAATTACAAGTTCAGATCTTCAAGGTATAATTAGCAATCATAATTTGAATTTTACAATTCTAAGTTCAGTATTTGACTATTACAAGTTCAGATCTTCAAGTTATAATTTGCAATCATAATTGGAAGTTATCAATTCTAAGTTCTGTATTTGACAATTACAAGTTCAGATGTTCAAGTTATAATAAGCAATCATAATTTGAATTTTACAATTCTAAGTTCTGTATTTGACTATTACAAGCTCAGATCTTCAAATTAGTATTTACAATCTTAGTTTGAAATTAACAATTCGAACTTCTGTACTTACTTATTACAAGTTCAGATCTTCAAGTTATAATTAGAAATTATAATTTATATTTAACAAATCTAAGTTCTGTAATTAACTATTACAAGTTCAGATCTTCAAGTTATAATTTGCAATTATAATTATAAGCTATCAATTTTAAGTTCTGTTTTTGACAATTACAAGTTCAGATCTTCAAGTTCTAATTTGCACTAATAATTTGTATTTAACAATTCTAAGTTCTGTATTTGACTATTACAAGTTCAGATCTTCAAGTTATAATTTGAACTAATAATTTGTATTTAACTATTCGAAGGTCTGTATTTGACTATTACAAGTTCAGATCTTCAAGTTTTAATTTGCAATCATAATTTGAAGTTATCAATGCTAAGTTCTGTATTTGACAATTACAAGTTCAGATCTTCAAGTTATAATTTGCAATCATAATTTGAAGTTATCAATTCTAAGTTCTGTATTTGACAATTACAAGTTTAGATCTTCAAATTATTATTTACAATATTAGTTTGAAATTAACAATTCGAAGTTCTGTATTTACTTATTACCAGTTCAGATCTACAAGTTATAATTTGAAATTATAATTTATATTTAACATATCTAAGTTCTGTAATTTACTATAACAAGTTCAGATCTTCAAGTTATAATTAGCAATCATAATTAGAAGTTATCAATTCTAAGTTCTGTATTTGACAGTTACAAGTTCAGATCATTAAGTTATAATGTGAAATAATAATTAGTATTTAACAAATTTAAGTTCTGTAATTCACTATTACAAGTTCAGATCTTCAAGTTATAATTTGCAATCATAATTGGAAGTTATCAATTCTAAGTTCTGTATTTGACAATTTCAAGTTCAGATGTTCAAGTTATAATAAGCAATCATAATTTGAATTTTACAATTCTAAGTTCTGTATTTGACTATTACAAGCTCAGATCTTCAAATAAGTATTTACAATCTTAGTTTGAAATTAACAATTCGAACTTCTGTATTTACTTATTACCAGTTCAGATCTTCAAGTTATAATTTGAAATTATAATTAATATTTAACATATCTAAGTTCTGTAATTTACTATTACAAGTTCAGATCTTCAAGTTATAATTTGCAATCATAATTAGAAGTTATCAATTCTAAGTTCTGTATTTGACAGTTACAAGTTCAGATCATTAAGTTATAATTTGAAATAATAATTAGTATTTAACAAATTTAAGTTCTGTAATTCACTATTACAAGTTCAGATCTTCAAGTTATAATTTGCAATAATAATTAGAACTATAAATTTTAAGTTCTCTATTTGACAATTACAAGTTCAGATCTTCAAGGTATAATTAGCAATCATAATTTGAATTTTACAATTCTAAGTTCTGTATTTGACTATTACAAGTTCAGATCTTCAGGTTATAATTTGCAATCATAATTAGAAGTTATCAATTCTAAGTTCTGTATTTGACAGATACTAGTTCAGATCATTAAGTCATAATTTGAAATAATAATTAGTATTTAACAAATTTAAGTTCTGTAATTCACTATTACAAGTTCAGATCTTCAAGTTATAATTTGCAATAATAATTAGAAGCTATCAATTTTAAGTTCTGTATTTGACAATTACAAGTTCAGATCTTCAAGATATAATTAGCAATCATAATTTGAATTTTACAATTCTAAGTTCTGTATTTGACTATTACAAGTTCAGATCTTCAAGTTATAATTTGCAATCATAATTAGAAGTTATCAATTCTAAGTTCTGTATTTGACAGTTACAAGTTCAGATCATTAAGTTATAATTTGAAATAATAATTAGTATTTAACAAATTTAAGTTCTGTAATTCACTATTACAAGTTCAGATCTTCAAGTTATAATTTGCATTAATAATTAGAAGCTATCAATTTTAAGTTCTGTATTTGACAATTACAAGTTCAGATCTTCAAGATATAATTAGCAATCATAATTTGAATTTTACAATTCTAAGTTCAGTATTTCACTATTACAAGTTCATATCTTCAAGTTATAATTTGCAATCATAATTGGAAGTTATCAATTGTAAGTTCTGTATTTGACAATTACAAGTTCAGATGTTCAAGTTATAATAAGCAATCATAATTTGAATTTTACAATTCTAAGTTCTGTATTTGACTATTACAAGCTCAGATCTTCAAATTAATATTTACAATCTTAGTTTGAAATTAACAATTCGAAATTCTGTACTTACTTATTACAAGTTCAGATCTTCAAGTTATAATTTGCAATTATAATTATAAGCTATCAATTTTAAGTTTTGTTCTTGACAATTACAAGTTCAGATCTTCAAGTTCTACTTTGCACTAATAATTTGTATTTAACAATTCTAAGTTCTGTATTTGACTATTACAAGTTCAGATCTTCAAGTTACAATTTGCAATCATAATTTGAAGTTATCAATGCTAAGTTCTGTATTTGACAATTACAAGTTCAGATCTTCAAGTTATAATTAGCAATCATAATTTGAATTTTACAATACTAAGTTCTGTATTTGACAATTACAAGTACAGATCTACAAGTTATAATTTGCAATCATAATTAGTAGTTATCAATTCTAAGTTCTGTATTTGACTGTTACAAGTTCAGATCATTAAGTTATAATTTGAAATAATAATTAGTATTTAACAAATTTAAGTTCTGTAATTCACTATTACAAGTTCAGATCTTCAAGTTATAATTTGCAATAATAATTAGAACTATCAATATTAAGTTCTCTATTTGACAATTACAAGTTCAGATCTTCAAGGTATAATTAGCAATCATAATTTGAATTTTACAATTCTAAGTTCAGTATTTGACTATTACAAGTTCAGATCTTCAAGTTATAATTTGCAATCATAATTGGAAGTTATCAATTCTAAGTTCTGTATTTGACAATTACAAGTTCAGATGTTCAAGTTATAATAAGCAATCATAATTTGAATTTTACAATTCTAAGTTCTGTATTTGACTATTACAAGCTCAGATCTTCAAATTAGTATTTACAATCTTAGTTTGAAATTAACAATTCGAACTTCTGTACTTACTTATTACAAGTTCAGATCTTCAAGTTATAATTAGAAATTATAATTTATATTTAACAAATCTAAGTTCTGTAATTAACTATTACAAGTTCAGATCTTCAAGTTATAATTTGCAATTATAATTATAAGCTATCAATTTTAAGTTCTGTTTTTGACAATTACAAGTTCAGATCTTCAAGTTCTAATTTGCACTAATAATTTGTATTTAACAATTCTAAGTTCTGTATTTGACTATTACAAGTTCAGATCTTCAAGTTATAATTTGAACTAATAATTTGTATTTAACTATTCGAAGTTCTGTATTTGACTATTACAAGTTCAGATCTTCAAGTTTTAATTTGCAATCATAATTTGAAGTTATCAATGCTAAGTTCTGTATTTGACAATTACAAGTTCAGATCTTCAAGTTATAATTTGCAATCATAATTTGAAGTTATCAATTCTAAGTTCTGTATTTGACAATTACAAGTTTAGATCTTCAAATTATTATTTACAATATTAGTTTGAAATTAACAATTCGAAGTTCTGTATTTACTTATTACCAGTTCAGATCTTCAAGTTATAATTTGAAATTATAATTTATATTTAACATATCTAAGTTCTGTAATTTACTATTACAAGTTCAGATCTTCAAGTTATAATTAGCAATCATAATTAGAAGTTATCAATTCTAAGTTCTGTATTTGACAGTTACAAGTTCAGATCATTAAGTTATAATGTGAAATAATAATTAGTATTTAACAAATTTAAGTTCTGTAATTCACTATTACAAGTTCAGATCTTCAAGTTATAATTTGCAATAATAATTAGAAGCTATCAATTTTAAGCTCTGTATTTGACAATTACAAGTTCAGATCTTCAAGATATAATTAGCAAACATAATTTGAATTTTACACTTCTAAGTTCAGTATTTGACTATTCCAAGTTCAGATCTTCATGTTATAATTTGCTATCATAATTTGATGTTATCAATTCTAAGTTCTGTATTTGACAATTACAAGTTCAGATCTTCAAGTTATAATTAGCAATCATAATTTGTATTTTACAATTCTAAGTTCTGTATTTGACTATTACAAGTTCAGATCTTCAAGTTATAATTTGCAATAATAATTTGAATTTTACAATTCTAAGTTCAGTATTTTATGATTACAAGTTCAGATCTTCAAGTTATAATTTGCAATCATAATTTGAAGTTATCAATGCTAAGTTCTGTATTTGACAATTACAAGTTCAGATCTTCAAGTTATAATTTGAACTAATAATTTGTATTTAACTATTTGAAGTTCTGTATTTGCCTATTACAAGTTCAGATCTTCAAATTATAATTTGCAATCATAATTTGAAGTTATCAATTATAAGTTCTGTATTTGACAATTACAAGTTTAAATCTTCAAGTTATAATTAGCAATCATAATTTGTATTTAACAATTCGAAGTTCTGTATTTGACTATTACAAGTTCTGATCGTCAAATTATTATTTACAATCTTAGTTTGAAATTAACAATTCGAAGTTCTGTATTTTCTTATTACAAGTTCAGATCTTCAAGTTATAATTTGTAATTATAATTTATATTTAACAAATCTAAGTTTTGTAATTAACTATTACAAGTTCAGATCTTCAAGTTATAATTTGCAAACATAATTGGAAGTTATCAATTCTAAGTTCTGTATTTGACAATTATAAGTTCAGATCTTCAAGTTATAATTTGAACTAATAATTTGTATTTAACTATTCGAAGTTCTGTATTTGACTATTACAAGTTCAGATCTTCAAATGATAATTTGAAATCATAATTTGAAGTTATCAATTCTAAGTTCTGTATTTGACAATTACAAGTTCAGATCTTCAAGTTATAATTTGCAATCATAATTAGAAGTTATCAATACTAAGTTCTGTATTTGACTATTACAAGTACAGATCTTCAAGTTATAATTTGCAATCATAATTAGAAGTTATCAATTCTAAGTTCTGTATTTGACAGTTACAAGTTCAGATCATTAAGTTATAATTTGAAATAATAATTAGTATTTAACAAATTTAAGTTCTGTAATTCACTATTACAAGTTCAGATCTTCAAGTTATAATTTGCAATAATAATTAGAACTATAAATTTTAAGTTCTCTATTTGACAATTACAAGTTCAGATCTTCAAGGTATAATTAGCAATCATAATTTGAATTTTACAATTCTAAGTTCTGTATTTGACTATTACAAGTTCAGATCTTCAAGTTATAATTTGCAATCATAATTAGAAGTCATCAATTCTAAGTTCTGTATTTGACAGTTTCAAGTTCAGATCATTAAGTTATAATTTGAAATAATAATTAGTATTTAACAAATTTAAGTTCTGTAATTCACTATTACAAGTTCAGATCTTCAAGTTATAATTTGCAATAATAATTAGAAGCTATCAATTTTAAGTTCTGTATTTGACAATTACAAGTTCAGATCTTCAAGATATAATTAGCAATCATAATTTGAATTTTACAATTCTAAGTTCAGTATTTCACTATTACAAGTTCAGATCTTCAAGTTATAATTTGCAATCATAATTGGAAGTTATCAATTGTAAGTTCTGTATTTGACAATTACAAGTTCAGATGTTCAAGTTATAATAAGCAATCATAATTTGAATTTTACAATTCTAAGTTCTGTATTTGACTATTACAAGCTCAGATCTTCAAATTAGTATTTACAATCTTAGTTTGAAATTAACAATTCGCACTTCTGTACTTACTTATTACAAGTTCAGATCTTCAAGTTATAATTTGCAATTATAATTATAAGCTATCAATTTTAAGTTCTGTTTTTGACAATTACAAGTTCAGATCTTCAAGTTCTAATTTGCACTAATAATTTGTATTTAACAATTCTAAGTTCTGTATTTGACTATTACAAGTTCAGATCTTCAAGTTACAATTTGCAATTATAATTTGAAGTTATCAATGCTAAGTTCTGTATTTGACAATTACAAGTTCAGATCTTCAAGTTATAATTAGCAATCATAATTTGAATTTTACAATACTAAGTTCTGTATTTGACAATTACAAGTACAGATCTACAAGTTATAATTTGCAATCATAATTAGAAGTTATCAATTCTAAGTTCTGTATTTACTTATTACAAGTTCAGATCTTCAAGTTATAATTTGCAATCATAATTTGAAGTTATCAATTCTAAGTTCTGTATTTGACAGTTACATGTTCAGATCATTAAGTTATAAATTGAAATAATAATTAGTATTTAACAAATTTAAGTTCTGTAATTCACTATTACAAGTTCAGATCTTCAAGTTATAATTTGCAATAATAATTAGTAGCTATCAATTTTAAGTTCTGTATTTGACAATCACAAGTTCAGATCTTCAAGATATAATTAGCAATCATAATTTGAATTTTACAATTCTAAGATCAGTATTTGACTATTACAAGTTCAGATCTTCAAGTTATAATTTGCAATCACAATTTGATGTTATCAATTCTAAGTTCTGTATTTGACAATTACCAGTTCAGATCTTCAAGTTATAATTTGAACTAATAATTTGTATTTAACAATTCGAAGTTCTGTATTTGACTATTACAAGTTCAGATCTTCAAATTATTATTTAAAATCTTAGTTTGAAATTAACAATTCGAAGTTCTGTATTTACTTATTACAAGTTCAGATCTTCAAGTTATAATTTGCAATCATAATTTGAAGTTATCAATTCTAAGTTCTGTATTTGACAATTACAAGTTCAGATCTTCAAATTATTATTTACAATCTTAGTTTGAAATTAACAATTCGAAGTTCTGTATTTACTTATTACTAGTTCAGATCTTCAAAATATAATTAGCAATCATAATTTGAATTTTACAATTCTAAGTTCAGTATTTGATGATTACAAGTTCAGATCTTCAAATTATTATTTACAATCTTAGTTTGAAATTTACAATTCGAAGTTCTGTATTTACTTATAACAAGTTCAGATCTTCAAGTTATAATTTGAAATCATAATTTATATTTAACATATCTAAGTTCTGTAATTAACTATTACAAGTTCAGATCTTCAAGTTATAATTAGCAATCATAATTAGAAGTTATCAATTCTAAGTTCTGTATTTGACAGTTACAAGTTCAGATCATTAAGTTATAATTTGAAATAATAATTAGTATTTAACAAATTTAAGTTCTGTAATTCACTATTACAAGTTCAGATCTTCAAGTTATAATTTGCAATAATAATTAGAAGCTATCAATTTTAAGTTCTGTGTTTGACAATTACAAGTTCAGATCTTCAAGATATAATTAGCAATCATAATTTGAATTTTACAATTCTAAGTTCAGTATTTCACTATTACAAGTTCTGATCTTCAAGTTATAATTTGCAATCATAATTGGAAGTTATCAAATGTTAGTTCTGTATTTGACAATTACAAGTTCAGATGTTCAAGTTATAATAAGCAATCATAATTTGAATTTTACAATTCTAAGTTCTGTATTTGATCTTCAAATTAGTATTTACAATCTTAGTTTGAAATTAACAATTCGAACTTCTGTACTTACTTATTACAAGTTCAGATCTTCAAGTTATAATTAGAAATTATAATTTATATTTAACAAATCTAAGTTCTGTAATTAACTATTACAAGTTCAGATCTTCAAGTTATAATTTGCAATTATAATTATAAGCTATCAATTTTAAGTTCTCTATTTGACAATTACAAGTTCAGATCTTCAAGTTCTAATTTGCACTAATAATTTGTATTTAACAATTCTAAGTTCTGTATTTGACTATTACAAGTTCAGATCTTCAAGTTACAATTTGCAATCATAATTT
Source organism: Cantharis lateralis (assembly GCA_963170105.1). Classification (NCBI taxonomy): domain Eukaryota; kingdom Metazoa; phylum Arthropoda; class Insecta; order Coleoptera; family Cantharidae; genus Cantharis; species Cantharis lateralis. The sequence continues at coordinate 389,529 of CAUJGK010000001.1, read as the reverse complement.
GAAGTTATCAATGCTAAGTTCTGTATTTGACAATTACAAGTTCAGATCTTCAAGTTATAATTTGAACTAATAATTTGTATTTAACTATTCGAAGTTCTGTATTTGACTATTACAAGTTCAGATCTTCAAGTTATAATTTACAATCATAATTTGAAGTTATCAATTCTAAGTTCTGTATTTGACAATTACAAGTTCAGATCTTCAAGTTATAATTTGTAATTATAATTTATATTTAACAAATCTAAGTTCTGTAATTAACTATTACAAGTTCAGATCTTCAAGTTATAATTTGCAATCATAATTTGATGTTATCAATTCTAAGTTCTGTATTTGACAATTACAAGTTCAGATGTTCAAGTTATAATTAGCAATCATAATTTGAATTTTCCAATTCTAAGTTCTGTATTTGACTATTACAAGTTCAGATCTTCAAGTTATAATTTGAACTAATAATTTGTATTTAACTATTCGAAGTTCTGTATTTGACTATTACAAGTTCAGATCTTCAAGTTTTAATTTGCAATCATAATTTGAAGTTATCAATGCTAAGTTCTGTATTTGACAATTACAAGTTCAGATCTTCAAGTTATAATTTGCAATCATAATTTGAAGTTATCAATTCTAAGTTCTGTATTTGACAATTACAAGTTTAGATCTTCAAATTATTATTTACAATATTAGTTTGAAATTAACAATTCGAAGTTCTGTATTTACTTATTACCAGTTCAGATCTTCAAGTTATAATTTGAAATTATAATTTATATTTAACATATCTAAGTTCTGTAATTTACTATTACAAGTTCAGATCTTCAAGTTATAATTAGCAATCATAATTAGAAGTTATCAATTCTAAGTTCTGTATTTGACAGTTACAAGTTCAGATCATTAAGTTATAATGTGAAATAATAATTAGTATTTAACAAATTTAAGTTCTGTAATTCACTATTACAAGTTCAGATCTTCAAGTTATAATTTGCAATAATAATTAGAAGCTATCAATTTTAAGCTCTGTATTTGACAATTACAAGTTCAGATCTTCAAGATATAATTAGCAAACATAATTTGAATTTTACACTTCTAAGTTCAGTATTTGACTATTCCAAGTTCAGATCTTCATGTTATAATTTGCTATCATAATTTGATGTTATCAATTCTAAGTTCTGTATTTGACAATTACAAGTTCAGATCTTCAAGTTATAATTAGCAATCATAATTTGTATTTTACAATTCTAAGTTCTGTATTTGACTATTACAAGTTCAGATCTTCAAGTTATAATTTGCAATAATAATTTGAATTTTACAATTCTAAGTTCAGTATTTTATGATTACAAGTTCAGATCTTCAAGTTATAATTTGCAATCATAATTTGAAGTTATCAATGCTAAGTTCTGTATTTGACAATTACAAGTTCAGATCTTCAAGTTATAATTTGAACTAATAATTTGTATTTAACTATTTGAAGTTCTGTATTTGCCTATTACAAGTTCAGATCTTCAAATTATAATTTGCAATCATAATTTGAAGTTATCAATTATAAGTTCTGTATTTGACAATTACAAGTTTAAATCTTCAAGTTATAATTAGCAATCATAATTTGTATTTAACAATTCGAAGTTCTGTATTTGACTATTACAAGTTCTGATCGTCAAATTATTATTTACAATCTTAGTTTGAAATTAACAATTCGAAGTTCTGTATTTTCTTATTACAAGTTCAGATCTTCAAGTTATAATTTGTAATTATAATTTATATTTAACAAATCTAAGTTTTGTAATTAACTATTACAAGTTCAGATCTTCAAGTTATAATTTGCAAACAAAATTGGAAGTTATCAATTCTAAGTTCTGTATTTGACAATTATAAGTTCAGATCTTCAAGTTATAATTTGAACTAATAATTTGTATTTAACTATTCGAAGTTCTGTATTTGACTATTACAAGTTCAGATCTTCAAATGATAATTTGAAATCATAATTTGAAGTTATCAATTCTAAGTTCTGTATTTGACAATTACAAGTTCAGATCTTCAAGTTATAATTTGCAATCATAATTAGAAGTTATCAATACTAAGTTCTGTATTTGACTATTACAAGTACAGATCTTCAAGTTATAATTTGCAATCATAATTAGAAGTTATCAATTCTAAGTTCTGTATTTGACAGTTACAAGTTCAGATCATTAAGTTATAATTTGAAATAATAATTAGTATTTAACAAATTTAAGTTCTGTAATTCACTATTACAAGTTCAGATCTTCAAGTTATAATTTGCAATAATAATTAGAACTATAAATTTTAAGTTCTCTATTTGACAATTACAAGTTCAGATCTTCAAGGTATAATTAGCAATCATAATTTGAATTTTACAATTCTAAGTTCTGTATTTGACCATTACAAGTTCAGATCTTCAAGTTATAATTTGCAATCATAATTAGAAGTCATCAATTCTAAGTTCTGTATTTGACAGTTTCAAGTTCAGATCATTAAGTTATAATTTGAAATAATAATTAGTATTTAACAAATTTAAGTTCTGTAATTCACTATTACAAGTTCAGATCTTCAAGTTATAATTTGCAATAATAATTAGAAGCTATCAATTTTAAGTTCTGTATTTGACAATTACAAGTTCAGATCTTCAAGATATAATTAGCAATCATAATTTGAATTTTACAATTCTAAGTTCTGTATTTCACTATTACAAGTTCAGATCTTCAAGTTATAATTTGCAATCATAATTGGAAGTTATCAATTGTAAGTTCTGTATTTGACAATTACAAGTTCAGATGTTCAAGTTATAATAAGCAATCATAATTTGAATTTTACAATTCTAAGTTCTGTATTTGACTATTACAAGCTCAGATCTTCAAATTAGTATTTACAATCTTAGTTTGAAATTAACAATTCGCACTTCTGTACTTACTTATTACAAGTTCAGATCTTCAAGTTATAATTTGCAATTATAATTATAAGCTATCAATTTTAAGTTCTGTTTTTGACAATTACAAGTTCAGATCTTAAAGTTCTAATTTGCACTAATAATTTGTATTTAACAATTCTAAGTTCTGTATTTGACTATTACAAGTTCAGATCTTCAAGTTACAATTTGCAATCATAATTTGAAGTTATCAATGCTAAGTTCTGTATTTGACAATTACAAGTTCAGATCTTCAAGTTATAATTAGCAATCATAATTTGAATTTTACAATACTAAGTTCTGTATTTGACAATTACAAGTACAGATCTACAAGTTATAATTTGCAATCATAATTAGAAGTTATCAATTCTAAGTTCTGTATTTACTTATTACAAGTTCAGATCTTCAAGTTATAATTTGCAATCATAATTTGAAGTTATCAATTCTAAGTTCTGTATTTGACAGTTACATGTTCAGATCATTAAGTTATAAATTGAAATAATAATTAGTATTTAACAAATTTAAGTTCTGTAATTCACTATTACAAGTTCAGATCTTCAAGTTATAATTTGCAATAATAATTAGTAGCTATCAATTTTAAGTTCTGTATTTGACAATCACAAGTTCAGATCTTCAAGATATAATTAGCAATCATAATTTGAATTTTACAATTCTAAGATCAGTATTTGACTATTACAAGTTCAGATCTTCAAGTTATAATTTGCAATCATAATTTGATGTTATCAATTCTAAGTTCTGTATTTGACAATTACCAGTTCAGATCTTCAAGTTATAATTTGAACTAATAATTTGTATTTAACAATTCGAAGTTCTGTATTTGACTATTACAAGTTCAGATCTTCAAATTATTATTTAAAATCTTAGTTTGAAATTAACAATTCGAAGTTCTGTATTTACTTATTACAAGTTCAGATCTTCAAGTTATAATTTGCAATCATAATTTGAAGTTATCAATTCTAAGTTCTGTATTTGACAATTACAAGTTCAGATCTTCAAATTATTATTTACAATCTTAGTTTGAAATTAACAATTCGAAGTTCTGTATTTACTTATTACTAGTTCAGATCTTCAAGTTATAATTTGAAATCATAATTTATATTTAACATATCTAAGTTCTGTAATTAACTATTACAAGTTCAGATCTTCAAGTTATAATTAGCAATCATAATTAGAAGTTATCAATTCTAAGTTCTGTATTTGACAGTTACAAGTTCAGATCATTAAGTTATAATTTGAAATAATAATTAGTATTTAACAAATTTAAGTTCTGTAATTCACTATTACAAGTTCAGATCTTCAAGTTATAATTTGCAATAATAATTAGAAGCTATCAATTTTAAGTTCTGTGTTTGACAATTACAAGTTCAGATCTTTAAGATATAATTAGCAATCATAATTTGAATTTTACAATTCTAAGTTCAGTATTTCACTATTACAAGTTCTGATCTTCAAGTTATAATTTGCAATCATAATTGGAAGTTATCAAATGTTAGTTCTGTATTTGACAATTACAAGTTCAGATGTTCAAGTTATAATAAGCAATCATAATTTGAATTTTACAATTCTAAGTTCTGTATTTGATCTTCAAATTAGTATTTACAATCTTAGTTTGAAATTAACAATTCGAACTTCTGTACTTACTTATTACAAGTTCAGATCTTCAAGTTATAATTAGAAATTATAATTTATATTTAACAAATCTAAGTTCTGTAATTAACTATTACAAGTTCAGATCTTCAAGTTATAATTTGCAATTATAATTATAAGCTATCAATTTTAAGTTCTCTATTTGACAATTACAAGTTCAGATCTTCAAGTTCTAATTTGCACTAATAATTTGTATTTAACAATTCTAAGTTCTGTATTTGACTATTACAAGTTCAGATCTTCAAGTTACAATTTGCAATCATAATTTGAAGTTATCAATGCTAAGTTCTGTATTTGACAATTACAAGTTCAGATCTTCAAGTTATAATTTGAACTAATAATTTGTATTTAACTATTCGAAGTTCTGTATTTGACTATTACAAGTTCAGATCTTCAAGTTATAATTTACAATCATAATTTGAAGTTATCAATTCTAAGTTCTGTATTTGACAATTACAAGTTCAGATCTTCAAGTTATAATTTGTAATTATAATTTATATTTAACAAATCTAAGTTCTGTAATTAACTATTACAAGTTCAGATCTTCAAGTTATAATTTGCAATCATAATTTGATGTTATCAATTCTAAGTTCTGTATTTGACAATTACAAGTTCAGATGTTCAAGTTATAATTAGCAATCATAATTTGAATTTTCCAATTCTAAGTTCTGTATTTGACTATTACAAGTTCAGATCTTCAAGTTATAATTTGCAATAATAATTTGAATTTGACAATTCTAAGTTCAGTATTTTATGATTACAAGTTCAGATCTTCAAGTTATAATTAGCAATCATAATTGGAATTTTACAATTCTAAGTTCTGTATTTGACTATTACAAGTTCAGATCTTCAAGTTTTAATTTGCAATCATAATTTGAAGTTATCAATGCTAAGTTCTGTATTTGACAATTACAAGTTCAGATCTTCAAGTTATAATTTGCAATCATAATTTGTAGTTATCAATTCTAAGTTCTGTATTTGACAATTACAAGTTCAGATCTTCAAATTATTATTTACAATCTTAGTTTGAAATTAACAATTCGAAGTTCTGTACTTACTTATTACAAGTTCAGATCTTCAAGTTATAATTAGAAATTATAATTTATATTTAACAAATCTAAGTTCTGTAATTAACTATTACAAGTTCAGATCTTCAAGTTATAATTTGCAATTATAATTATAAGCTATCAATTTTAAGTTCTCTATTTGACAATTACAAGTTCAGATCTTCAAGTTCTAATTTGCACTAATAATTTGTATTTAACAATTCTAAGTTCTGTATTTGACTATTACAAGTTCAGATCTTCAAGTTACAATTTGCAATCATAATTTGAAGTTATCAATGCTAAGTTCTGTATTTGACAATTACAAGTTCAGATCTTCAAGTTATAATTTGAACTAATAATTTGTATTTAACTATTCGAAGTTCTGTATTTGACTATTACAAGTTCAGATCTTCAAGTTATAATTTACAATCATAATTTGAAGTTATCAATTCTAAGTTCTGTATTTGACAATTACAAGTTCAGATCTTCAAGTTATAATTTGTAATTATAATTTATATTTAACAAATCTAAGTTCTGTAATTAACTATTACAAGTTCAGATCTTCAAGTTATAATTTGCAATCATAATTTGATGTTATCAATTCTAAGTTCTGTATTTGACAATTACAAGTTCAGATGTTCAAGTTATAATTAGCAATCATAATTTGAATTTTCCAATTCTAAGTTCTGTATTTGACTATTACAAGTTCAGATCTTCAAGTTATAATTTGCAATAATAATTTGAATTTGACAATTCTAAGTTCAGTATTTTATGATTACAAGTTCAGATCTTCAAGTTATAATTAGCAATCATAATTGGAATTTTACAATTCTAAGTTCTGTATTTGACTATTACAAGTTCAGATCTTCAAGTTTTAATTTGCAATCATAATTTGAAGTTATCAATGCTAAGTTCTGTATTTGACAATTACAAGTTCAGATCTTCAAGTTATAATTTGCAATCATAATTTGAAGTTATCAATTCTAAGTTCTGTATTTGACAATTACAAGTTCAGATCTTCAAATTATTATTTACAATCTTAGTTTGAAATTAACAATTCGAAGTTCTGTATTTACTTATTACAAGTTCAGATCTTCAAGTTATAATTTGAAATTATAATTTATATTTAACATATCTAAGTTCTGTAATTAACTATTACAAGTTCAGATCTTCAAGTTATAATTAGCAATCATAATTAGAAGTTATCAATTCTAAGTTCTGTATTTGACAGTTACAAGTTCAGATCATTAAGTTTCAATTTGAAATAATAATTAGTATTTAACAAATTTAAGTTCTGTAATTCACTATTACAAGTTCAGATCTTCAAGTTATAATTTGCAATAATAATTAGAAGCTATCAATTTTAAGTTCTGTATTTGACAATTACAAGTTCAGATCTTCAAGATATAATTAGCAATCATAATTTGAATTTTACAATTCTAAGTTCTGTATTTGACTATTACAAGCTCAGATCTTCAAATTAGTATTTACAATCTTAGTTTGAAATTAACAATTCGAACTTCTGTACTTACTTATTACAAGTTCAGATCTTCAAGTTATAATTAGAAATTATAATTTATATTTAACAAATCTAAGTTCTGTAATTAACTATTACAAGTTCAGATCTTCAAGTTATAATTTGCAATTATAATTATAAACTATCAATTTTAAGTTCTGTTTTTGACAATTACAAGTTCAGATCTTCAAGTTCTAATTTGCACTAATAATTTGTATTTACAATTCTAAGTTCTGTATTTGACTATTACAAGTTCAGATCTTCAAGTTACAATTTGCAATCATAATTTGAAGTTATCAATGCTAAGTTCTGTATTTGACAATTACAAGTTCAGATCTTCAAGTTATAATTTGAACTAATAATTTGTATTTAACTATTCGAAGTTCTGTATTTGACTATTACAAGTTCAGATCTTTAAGTTATAATTTGCAATCATAATTTGAAGTTATCAATTCTAAGTTCTGTATTTGACAATTACAAGTTCAGATCTTCAAGTTATAATTTGTAATTATAATTTATATTTAACAAATCTAAGTTCTGTAATTAACTATTACAAGTTCAGATCTTCAAGTTATAATTTGCAATCATAATTTGATGTTATCAATTCTAAGTTCTGTATTTGACAATTACAAGTTCAGATGTTCAAGTTATAATTAGCAATCATAATTTGAATTTTACAATTCTAAGTTCTGTATTTGACTATTACAAGTTCAGATCTTCAAGTTATAATTTGCAATAATAATTTGAATTTTACAATTCTAACTTCAGTATTTTATGATTACAAGTTCAGATCTTCAAGTTATAATTAGCAATCATAATTGGAATTTTACAATTCTAAGTTCTGTATTTGACTATTACAAGTTCAGATCTTCAAGTTTTAATTTGCAATCATAATTTGAAGTTATCAATGCTAAGTTCTGTATTTGACAACTACAAGATCAGATCTTCAAGATATAATTAGCAATCATAATTTGAATTTTACAATTCTAAGTTCAGTATTTCACTATTACAAGTTCAGATCTTCAAATTATTATTTAAAATCTTAGTTTGAAATTAACAATTCGAAGTTCTGTATTTACTTATTACAAGTTCAGATCTTCAAGTTATAATTTGCAATCATAATTTGAAGTTATCAATTCTAAGTTCTGTATTTGACAATTACAAGTTCAGATCTTCAAATTATTATTTACAATCTTAGTTTGAAATTAACAATTCGAAGTTCTGTATTTACTTATTACTAGTTCAGATCTTCAAAATATAATTAGCAATCATAATTTGAATTTTACAATTCTAAGTTCAGTATTTGATTACAAGTTCAGATCTTCAAATTATTATTTACAATCTTAGTTTGAAATTTACAATTCGAAGTTCTGTATTTACTTATAACATGTTCAGATCTTCAAGTTATAATTTGAAATCATAATTTATATTTAACATATCTAAGTTCTGTAATTAACTATTACAAGTTCAGATCTTCTAGTTATAATTAGCAATCATAATTAGAAGTTATCAATTCTAAGTTCTGTATTTGACAGTTACAAGTTCAGATCATTAAGTTATAATTTGAAATAATAATTAGTATTTAACAAATTTAAGTTCTGTAATTCACTATTACAAGTTCAGATCTTCAAGTTATAATTTGCAATAATAATTAGAAGCTATCAATTTTAAGTTCTGTGTTTGACAATTACAAGTTCAGATCTTTAAGATATAATTAGCAATCATAATTTGAATTTTACAATTCTAAGTTCAGTATTTCACTATTACAAGTTCTGATCTTCAAGTTATAATTTGCAATCATAATTGGAAGTTATCAAATGTTAGTTCTGTATTTGACAATTACAAGTTCAGATGTTCAAGTTATAATAAGCAATCATAATTTGAATTTTACAATTCTAAGTTCTGTATTTGATCTTCAAATTAGTATTTACAATCTTAGTTTGAAATTAACAATTCGAACTTCTGTACTTACTTATTACAAGTTCAGATCTTCAAGTTATAATTAGAAATTATAATTTATATTTAACAAATCTAAGTTCTGTAATTAACTATTACAAGTTCAGATCTTCAAGTTATAATTTGCAATTATAATTATAAGCTATCAATTTTAAGTTCTCTATTTGACAATTACAAGTTCAGATCTTCAAGTTCTAATTTGCACTAATAATTTGTATTTAACAATTCTAAGTTCTGTATTTGACTATTACAAGTTCAGATCTTCAAGTTACAATTTGCAATCATAATTTGAAGTTATCAATGCTAAGTTCTGTATTTGACAATTACAAGTTCAGATCTTCAAGTTATAATTTGAACTAATAATTTGTATTTAGCTATTCGAAGTTCTGTATTTGACTATTACAAGTTCAGATCTTCAAGTTATAATTTACAATCATAATTTGAAGTTATCAATTCTAAGTTCTGTATTTGACAATTACAAGTTCAGATCTTCAAGTTATAATTTGTAATTATAATTTATATTTAACAAATCTAAGTTCTGTAATTAACTATTACAAGTTCAGATCTTCAAGTTATAATTTGCAATCATAATTTGATGTTATCAATTCTAAGTTCTGTATTTGACAATTACAAGTTCAGATGTTCAAGTTATAATTAGCAATCATAATTTGAATTTTCCAATTCTAAGTTCTGTATTTGACTATTACAAGTTCAGATCTTCAAGTTATAATTTGCAATAATAATTTGAATTTGACAATTCTAAGTTCAGTATTTTATGATTACAAGTTCAGATCTTCAAGTTATAATTAGCAATCATAATTGGAATTTTACAATTCTAAGTTCTGTATTTGACTATTACAAGTTCAGATCTTCAAGTTTTAATTTGCAATCATAATTTGAAGTTATCAATGCTAAGTTCTGTATTTGACAATTACAAGTTCAGATCTTCAAGTTATAATTTGCAATCATAATTTGTAGTTATCAATTCTAAGTTCTGTATTTGACAATTACAAGTTCAGATCTTCAAATTATTATTTACAATCTTAGTTTGAAATTAACAATTCGAAGTTCTGTACTTACTTATTACAAGTTCAGATGTTCAAGTTATAATTAGCAATCATAATTTGAATTTTCCAATTCTAAGTTCTGTATTTGACTATTACAAGTTCAGATCTTCAAGTTATAATTTGCAATTATAATTATAAGCTATCAATTTTAAGTTCTCTATTTGACAATTACAAGTTCAGATCTTCAAGTTCTAATTTGCACTAATAATTTGTATTTAACAATTCTAAGTTCTGTATTTGACTATTACAAGTTCAGATCTTCAAGTTACAATTTGCAATCATAATTTGAAGTTATCAATGCTAAGTTCTGTATTTGACAATTACAAGTTCAGATCTTCAAGTTATAATTTGAACTAATAATTTGTATTTAACTATTCGAAGTTCTGTATTTGACTATTACAAGTTCAGATCTTCAAGTTATAATTTACAATCATAATTTGAAGTTATCAATTCTAAGTTCTGTATTTGACAATTACAAGTTCAGATCTTCAAGTTATAATTTGTAATTATAATTTATATTTAACAAATCAGTGTTCTGTAATTAACTATTACAAGTTCAGATCTTCAAGTTATAATTTGCAATAATAATTTGAATTTGACAATTCTAAGTTCAGTATTTTATGATTACAAGTTCAGATCTTCAAGTTATAATTAGCAATCATAATTGGAATTTTACAATTCTAAGTTCTGTATTTGACTATTACAAGTTCAGATCTTCAAGTTTTAATTTGCAATCATAATTTGAAGTTATCAATGCTAAGTTCTGTATTTGACAATTACAAGTTCAGATCTTCAAGTTATAATTTGCAATCATAATTTGAAGTTATCAATTCTAAGTTCTGTATTTGACAATTACAAGTTCAGATCTTCAAATTATTATTTACAATCTTAGTTTGAAATTAACAATTCGAAGTTCTGTATTTACTTATAACATGTTCAGATCTTCAAGTTATAATTTGAAATCATAATTTATATTTAACATATCTAAGTTCTGTAATTAACTATTACAAGTTCAGATCTTCAAGTTATAATTAGCAATCATAATTAGAAGTTATCAATTCTAAGTTCTGTATTTGACAGTTACAAGTTCAGATCATTAAGTTATAATTTGAAATAATAATTAGTATTTAACAAATTTAAGTTCTGTAATTCACTATTACAAGTTCAGATCTTCAAGTTATAATTTGCAATAATAATTAGAAGCTATCAATTTTAAGTTCTGTGTTTGACAATTACAAGTTCAGATCTTTAAGATATAATTAGCAATCATAATTTGAATTTTACAATTCTAAGTTCAGTATTTCACTATTACAAGTTCTGATCTTCAAGTTATAATTTGCAATCATAATTGGAAGTTATCAAATGTTAGTTCTGTATTTGACAATTACAAGTTCAGATGTTCAAGTTATAATAAGCAATCATAATTTGAATTTTACAATTCTAAGTTCTGTATTTGATCTTCAAATTAGTATTTACAATCTTAGTTTGAAATTAACAATTCGAACTTCTGTACTTACTTATTACAAGTTCAGATCTTCAAGTTATAATTAGAAATTATAATTTATATTTAACAAATCTAAGTTCTGTAATTAACTATTACAAGTTCAGATCTTCAAGTTATAATTTGCAATTATAATTATAAGCTATCAATTTTAAGTTCTCTATTTGACAATTACAAGTTCAGATCTTCAAGTTCTAATTTGCACTAATAATTTGTATTTAACAATTCTAAGTTCTGTATTTGACTATTACAAGTTCAGATCTTCAAGTTACAATTTGCAATCATAATTTGAAGTTATCAATGCTAAGTTCTGTATTTGACAATTACAAGTTCAGATCTTCAAGTTATAATTTGAACTAATAATTTGTATTTAGCTATTCGAAGTTCTGTATTTGACTATTACAAGTTCAGATCTTCAAGTTATAATTTACAATCATAATTTGAAGTTATCAATTCTAAGTTCTGTATTTGACAATTACAAGTTCAGATCTTCAAGTTATAATTTGTAATTATAATTTATATTTAACAAATCTAAGTTCTGTAATTAACTATTACAAGTTCAGATCTTCAAGTTATAATTTGCAATCATAATTTGATGTTATCAATTCTAAGTTCTGTATTTGACAATTACAAGTTCAGATGTTCAAGTTATAATTAGCAATCATAATTTGAATTTTCCAATTCTAAGTTCTGTATTTGACTATTACAAGTTCAGATCTTCAAGTTATAATTTGCAATAATAATTTGAATTTGACAATTCTAAGTTCAGTATTTTATGATTACAAGTTCAGATCTTCAAGTTATAATTAGCAATCATAATTGGAATTTTACAATTCTAAGTTCTGTATTTGACTATTACAAGTTCAGATCTTCAAGTTTTAATTTGCAATCATAATTTGAAGTTATCAATGCTAAGTTCTGTATTTGACAATTACAAGTTCAGATCTTCAAGTTATAATTTGCAATCATAATTTGTAGTTATCAATTCTAAGTTCTGTATTTGACAATTACAAGTTCAGATCTTCAAATTATTATTTACAATCTTAGTTTGAAATTAACAATTCGAAGTTCTGTACTTACTTATTACAAGTTCAGATCTTCAAGTTATAATTAGAAATTATAATTTATATTTAACAAATCTAAGTTCTGTAATTAACTATTACAAGTTCAGATCTTCAAGTTATAATTTGCAATTATAATTATAAGCTATCAATTTTAAGTTCTCTATTTGACAATTACAAGTTCAGATCTTCAAGTTCTAATTTGCACTAATAATTTGTATTTAACAATTCTAAGTTCTGTATTTGACTATTACAAGTTCAGATCTTCAAGTTACAATTTGCAATCATAATTTGAAGTTATCAATGCTAAGTTCTGTATTTGACAATTACAAGTTCAGATCTTCAAGTTATAATTTGAACTAATAATTTGTATTTAACTATTCGAAGTTCTGTATTTGACTATTACAAGTTCAGATCTTCAAGTTATAATTTACAATCATAATTTGAAGTTATCAATTCTAAGTTCTGTATTTGACAATTACAAGTTCAGATCTTCAAGTTATAATTTGTAATTATAATTTATATTTAACAAATCAGTGTTCTGTAATTAACTATTACAAGTTCAGATCTTCAAGTTATAATTTGCAATCATAATTTGATGTTATCAATTCTAAGTTCTGTATTTGACAATTACAAGTTCAGATGTTCAAGTTATAATTAGCAATCATAATTTGAATTTTCCAATTCTAAGTTCTGTATTTGACTATTACAAGTTCAGATCTTCAAGTTATAATTTGCAATAATAATTTGAATTTGACAATTCTAAGTTCAGTATTTTATGATTACAAGTTCAGATCTTCAAGTTATAATTAGCAATCATAATTGGAATTTTACAATTCTAAGTTCTGTATTTGACTATTACAAGTTCAGATCTTCAAGTTTTAATTTGCAATCATAATTTGAAGTTATCAATGCTAAGTTCTGTATTTGACAATTACAAGTTCAGATCTTCAAGTTATAATTTGCAATCATAATTTGAAGTTATCAATTCTAAGTTCTGTATTTGACAATTACAAGTTCAGATCTTCAAATTATTATTTACAATCTTAGTTTGAAATTAACAATTCGAAGTTCTGTATTTACTTATTACAAGTTCAGATCTTCAAGTTATAATTTGAAATTATAATTTATATTTAACATATCTAAGTTCTGTAATTAACTATTACAAGTTCAGATCTTCAAGTTATAATTAGCAATCATAATTAGAAGTTATCAATTCTAAGTTCTGTATTTGACAGTTACAAGTTCAGATCATTAAGTTTCAATTTGAAATAATAATTAGTATTTAACAAATTTAAGTTCTGTAATTCACTATTACAAGTTCAGATCTTCAAGTTATAATTTGCAATAATAATTAGAAGCTATCAATTTTAAGTTCTGTATTTGACAATTACAAGTTCAGATCTTCAAGATATAATTAGCAATCATAATTTGAATTTTACAATTCTAAGTTCTGTATTTGACTATTACAAGCTCAGATCTTCAAATTAGTATTTACAATCTTAGTTTGAAATTAACAATTCGAACTTCTGTACTTACTTATTACAAGTTCAGATCTTCAAGTTATAATTAGAAATTATAATTTATATTTAACAAATCTAAGTTCTGTAATTAACTATTACAAGTTCAGATCTTCAAGTTATAATTTGCAATTATAATTATAAACTATCAATTTTAAGTTCTGTTTTTGACAATTACAAGTTCAGATCTTCAAGTTCTAATTTGCACTAATAATTTGTATTTACAATTCTAAGTTCTGTATTTGACTATTACAAGTTCAGATCTTCAAGTTACAATTTGCAATCATAATTTGAAGTTATCAATGCTAAGTTCTGTATTTGACAATTACAAGTTCAGATCTTCAAGTTATAATTTGAACTAATAATTTGTATTTAACTATTCGAAGTTCTGTATTTGACTATTACAAGTTCAGATCTTTAAGTTATAATTTGCAATCATAATTTGAAGTTATCAATTCTAAGTTCTGTATTTGACAATTACAAGTTCAGATCTTCAAGTTATAATTTGTAATTATAATTTATATTTAACAAATCTAAGTTCTGTAATTAACTATTACAAGTTCAGATCTTCAAGTTATAATTTGCCATCATAATTTGATGTTATCAATTCTAAGTTCTGTATTTGACAATTACAAGTTCAGATGTTCAAGTTATAATTAGCAATCATAATTTGAATTTTACAATTCTAAGTTCTGTATTTGACTATTACAAGTTCAGATCTTCAAGTTATAATTTGCAATAATAATTTGAATTTTACAATTCTAACTTCAGTATTTTATGATTACAAGTTCAGATCTTCAAGTTATAATTAGCAATCATAATTGGAATTTTACAATTCTAAGTTCTGTATTTGACTATTACAAGTTCAGATCTTCAAGTTTTAATTTGCAATCATAATTTGAAGTTATCAATGCTAAGTTCTGTATTTGACAACTACAAGTTCAGATCTTCAAGATATAATTAGCAATCATAATTTGAATTTTACAATTCTAAGTTCAGTATTTCACTATTACAAGTTCAGATCTTCAAGTTATAATTTGCAATCATAATTGGAAGTTATCAATTCTAAGTTCTGTATTTGACAATTACAAGTTCAGATGTTCAAGTTATAATAAGCAATCATAATTTGAATTTTACAATTCTAAGTTCTGTATTTGACTATTACAAGCTCAGATCTTCAAATTAGTATTTACAATCTTAGTTTGAAATTAACAATTCGAACTTCTGTACTTACTTATTACAAGTTCAGATCTTCAAGTTATAATTAGAAATTATAATTTATATTTAACAAATCTAAGTTCTGTAATTAACTATTACAAGTTCAGATCTTCAAGTTATAATTTGCAATTATAATTATAAGCTATCAATTTTAAGTTCTGTTTTTGACAATTACAAGTTCAGATCTTCAAGTTCTAATTTGCACTAATAATTTGTATTTAACAATTCTAAGTTCTGTATTTGACTATTACAAGTTCAGATCTTCAAGTTATAATTTGAACTAATAATATGTATTTAACTATTCGAAGTTCTGTATTTGACTATTACAAGTTCAGATCTTCAAGTTATAATTTGCAATCATAATTTGAAGTTATCAATTCTAAGTTCTGTATTTGACAATTACAAGTTCAGTTCTTCAAGTTATAATTTGCAATCATAATTTGATGTTATCAAATCTAAGTTCTGTATTTGACAATTACAAGTTCAGATGTTCAAGTTATATTTAGCAATCATAATTTGAATTTTACAATTCTAAGTTCTGTATTTGACTATTACAAGTTCAGATCTTCAAGTTATAATTTGCAATAATAATTTGAATTTTACAATTCTAAGTTCAGTATTTTATGATTACAAGTTCAGATCTTCAAGTTATAATTAGCAATCATAATTGGAATTTTACAATTCTAAGTTCTGTATTTGACTATTACAAGTTCAGATCTTCAAGTTTTAATTTGCAATCATAATTAGAAGTTATCAATGCTAAGTTCTGTATTTGACAATTACAAGTTCAGATCTTCAAGTTATAATTTGCAATCATAATTTGAAGTTATCAATTCTAAGTTCTGTATTTGACAGTTACAAGTTCAGATCTACAAATTATTATTTACAATCTTAGTTTGAAATTAACAATTCGAAGTTCTGTATTTACTTATTACCAGTTCAGATCTTCAAGTTATAATTTGAAATTATAATTTATATTTAACATATCCAAGTTCTGTAATTTACTATTACAAGTTCAGATCTTCAAGTTATAATTAGCAATCATAATTAGAAGTTATCAATTCTAAGTTCTGTATTTGACAGTTACAAGTTCAGATCATTAAGTTATAATTTGAAATAATAATTAGTATTTAACAAATTTAAGTTCTGTAATTCACTATTACAAGTTCAGATCTTCAAGTTATAATTTGCAATTATAATTAGAAGCTATCAATTTTAAGCTCTGTATTTGACAATTACAAGTTCAGATGTTCAAGATATAATTAGCAAACATAATTTGAATTTTACACTTCTAAGTTCAGTATTTGACTATTCCAAGTTCAGATCTTCAAGTTATAATTTGCAATCATAATTTGATGTTATCAATTCTAAGTTCTGTATTTGACAATTACAAGTTCAGATGTTCAAGTTATAATTAGCAATCATAATTTGTATTTTACAATTCTAAGTTCTGTATTTGACAATTACAAGTTCAAATCTTCAAGTTATAATTTGCAATAATAATTTGAATTTTACAATTCTAAGTTCAGTATTTTATGATTACAAGTTCAGATCTTCAAGTTATAATTTGCCATCATAATTAGAACTATCAATTTTAAGTTCTCTATTTGACAATTACAAGTTCAGATCTTCAAGGTATAATTAGCAATAATAATTAGAACTATCAATTTTAAGTTCTCTATTTGACAATTACAAGTTCAGATCTTCAAGGTATAATTAGCAATCATAATTTGAATTTTACAATTCTAAGTTCAGTATTTGACTATTACAAGTTCAGATCTTCAAGTTATAATTTGCAATCATAATTTGAAGTTATCAATTCTAAGTTCTGTATTTGACAATTACAAGTTCAGATCTTCAAGTTATAATTTGAACTAATAATTTGTATTTAACAATTCGAAGTTCTGTATTTGACTATTACAAGTTCAGATCTTCAAATTATTATTTAAAATCTTAGTTGGAAATTAACAATTCGAAGTTCTGTATTTACTTATTACAAGTTCAGATCTACAAGTTATAATTTGCAATCATAATTAGTAGTTATCAATTCTAAGTTCTGTATTTGACAATTTCAAGTTAAGATCTTCATGTTATAATTAGCAATCATAATTGGTATTTAACAATTCGAAGTTCCGTATTTAACTATTACAAGTTCAGATCTTCAAATTATTATTTACAATCTTAGTTTGAAATTAACAATTCGAAGTTCTGTAATTAACTATTACAAGTTCAGATCTTCAAGTTATAATTTGCAATCAAAATTTGAAGTTGTCTATTCTAAGTTCTGTATTTGACAATTACAAGTTCAGATGTTCAAGTTTTAATTAGCAATCATAATTTGATTTTTACAATTCTTAGTTCTGTATTTGACTATTACAAGTTCAGATCTTCAGGTTATAATTTGCAATCATAATTAGAAGTTATCAATTCTAAGTTCTGTATTTGACAGTTACAAGTTCAGATCATTAAGTTATAATTTGAAATAATAATTAGTATTTAACAAATTTAAGTTCTGTAATTCACTATTACAAGTTCAGATCTTCAAGTTATAATTTGCAATAATAATTAGAAGCTATCAATTTTAAGTTCTGTATTTGACAATTACAAGTTCAGATCTTCAAGATATAATTAGCAATCATAATTTGAATTTTACAATTCTAAGTTCTGTATTTGACTATTACAAGCTCAGATCTTCAAATTAGTATTTACAATCTTAGTTTGAAATTAACAATTCGAACTTCTGTACTTACTTATTACAAGTTCAGATCTTCAAGTTATAATTAGAAATTATAATTTATATTTAACAAATCTAAGTTCTGTAATTAACTATTACAAGTTCAGATCTTCAAGTTATAATTTGCAATTATAATTATAAACTATCAATTTTAAGTTCTGTTTTTGACAATTACAAGTTCAGATCTTCAAGTTCTAATTTGCACTAATAATTTGTATTTACAATTCTAAGTTCTGTATTTGACTATTACAAGTTCAGATCTTCAAGTTACAATTTGCAATCATAATTTGAAGTTATCAATGCTAAGTTCTGTATTTGACAATTACAAGTTCAGATCTTCAAGTTATAATTTGAACTAATAATTTGTATTTAACTATTCGAAGTTCTGTATTTGACTATTACAAGTTCAGATCTTTAAGTTATAATTTGCAATCATAATTTGAAGTTATCAATTCTAAGTTCTGTATTTGACAATTACAAGTTCAGATCTTCAAGTTATAATTTGCAATCATAATTGGAAGTTATCAATTTTAAGTTCTGTATTTGACAATTACAAGT
This sequence comes from Cantharis lateralis, assembly GCA_963170105.1. Classification (NCBI taxonomy): domain Eukaryota; kingdom Metazoa; phylum Arthropoda; class Insecta; order Coleoptera; family Cantharidae; genus Cantharis; species Cantharis lateralis. The sequence continues at coordinate 370,773 of CAUJGK010000001.1, read as the reverse complement.
TCAGATGTTCAAGTTATAATAAGCAATCATAATTTGAATTTTACAATTCTAAGTTCTGTATGTGACTATTACAAGCTCAGATCTTCAAATTAGTATTTACAATCTTAGTTTGAAATTAACAATTCGAACTTCTGTACTTACTTATTACAAGTTCAGATCTTCAAGTTATAATTAGAAATTATAATTTATATTTAACAAATCTAAGTTCTGTAATTAACTATTACAAGTTCAGATCTTCAAGTTATAATTTGCAATTATAATTATAAGCTATCAATTTTAAGTTCTGTTTTTGACAATTACAAGTTCAGATCTTCAAGTTCTAATTTGCACTAATAATTTGTATTTAACAATTCTAAGTTCTGTATTTGACTATTACAAGTTCAGATCTTCAAGTTATAATTTGAACTAATAATATGTATTTAACTATTCGAAGTTCTGTATTTGACTATTACAAGTTCAGATCTTCAAGTTATAATTTGCAATCATAATTTGAAGTTATCAATTCTAAGTTCTGTATTTGACAATTACAAGTTCAGTTCTTCAAGTTATAATTTGCAATCATAATTTGATGTTATCAAATCTAAGTTCTGTATTTGACAATTACAAGTTCAGATGTTCAAGTTATATTTAGCCATCATAATTTGAATTTTACAATTCTAAGTTCTGTATTTGACTATTACAAGTTCAGATCTTCAAGTTATAATTTGCAATAATAATTTGAATTTTACAATTCTAAGTTCAGTATTTTATGATTACAAGTTCAGATCTTCAAGTTATAATTAGCAATCATAATTGGAATTTTACAATTCTAAGTTCTGTATTTGACTATTACAAGTTCAGATCTTCAAGTTTTAATTTGCAATCATAATTTGAAGTTATCAATGCTAAGTTCTGTATTTGACAATTACAAGTTCAGATCTTCAAGTTATAATTTGCAATCATAATTAGAAGTTATCAATTCTAAGTTCTGTATTTGACAGTTACAAGTTCAGATCTTCAAATTATTATTTACAATCTTAGTTTGAAATTAACAATTCGAAGTTCTGTATTTACTTATTACCAGTTCAGATCTTCAAGTTATAATTTGAAATTATAATTTATATTTAACATATCTAAGTTCTGTAATTTACTATTACAAGTTCAGATCTTCAAGTTATAATTAGCAATCATAATTAGAAGTTATCAATTTTAAGCTCTGTATTTGACAATTACAAGTTCAGATCTTCAAGATATAATTAGCAAACATAATTTGAATTTTACACTTCTAAGTTCAGTATTTGACAATTACAAGTTCAAATCTTCAAGTTATAATTTGCAATAATAATTTGAATTTTACAATTCTAAGTTCAGTATTTTATGATTACAAGTTCAGATCTTCAAGTTATAATTTGCCATCATAATTAGAACTATCAATTTTAAGTTCTCTATTTGACAATTACAAGTTCAGATCTTCAAGGTATAATTAGCAATAATAATTAGAACTATCAATTTTAAGTTCTCTATTTGACAATTACAAGTTCAGATCTTCAAGGTATAATTAGCAATCATAATTTGAATTTTACAATTCTAAGTTCAGTATTTGACTATTACAAGTTCAGATCTTCAAGTTATAATTTGCAATCATAATTTGAAGTTATCAATTCTAAGTTCTGTATTTGACAATTACAAGTTCAGATCTTCAAATTATTATTTACAATCTTAGTTTGAAATTAACAATTCGAAGTTCTGTATTTACTTATTACAAGTTCAGATCTTCAAGTTATAATTTGAAATTATAATTTATATTTAACATATCTAAGTTCTGTAATTAACTATTACAAGTTCAGATCTTCAAGTTATAATTAGCAATCATAATTAGAAGTTATCAATTCTAAGTTCTGTATTTGACAGTTACAAGTTCAGATCATTAAGTTTCAATTTGAAATAATAATTAGTATTTAACAAATTTAAGTTCTGTAATTCACTATTACAAGTTCAGATCTTCAAGTTATAATTTGCAATAATAATTAGAAGCTATCAATTTTAAGTTCTGTATTTGACAATTACAAGTTCAGATCTTCAAGATATAATTAGCAATCATAATTTGAATTTTACAATTATAAGTTCTGTATTTGACTATTACAAGCTCAGATCTTCAAATTAGTATTTACAATCTTAGTTTGAAATTAACAATTCGAACTTCTGTACTTACTTATTACAAGTTCAGATCTTCAAGTTATAATTAGAAATTATAATTTATATTTAACAAATCTAAGTTCTGTAATTAACTATTACAAGTTCAGATCTTCAAGTTATAATTTGCAATTATAATTATAAGCTATCAATTTTAAGTTCTCTATTTGACAATTACAAGTTCAGATCTTCAAGTTCTAATTTGCACTAATAATTTGTATTTAACAATTCTAAGTTCTGTATTTGACTATTACAAGTTCAGATCTTCAAGTTACAATTTGCAATCATAATTTGAAGTTATCAATGCTAAGTTCTGTATTTGACAATTACAAGTTCAGATCTTCAAGTTATAATTTGAACTAATAATTTGTATTTAACTATTCGAAGTTCTGTATTTGACTATTACAAGTTCAGATCTTCAAGTTATAATTTACAATCATAATTTGAAGTTATCAATTCTAAGTTCTGTATTTGACAATTACAAGTTCAGATCTTCAAGTTATAATTTGTAATTATAATTTATATTTAACAAATCTAAGTTCTGTAATTAACTATTACAAGTTCAGATCTTCAAGTTATAATTTGCAATCATAATTTGATGTTATCAATTCTAAGTTCTGTATTTGACAATTACAAGTTCAGATGTTCAAGTTATAATTAGCAATCATAATTTGAATTTTACAATTCTAAGTTCTGTATTTGACTATTACAAGTTCAGATCTTCAAGTTATAATTTGCAATAATAATTTGAATTTTACAATTCTAACTTCAGTATTTTATGATTACAAGTTCAGATCTTCAAGTTATAATTAGCAATCATAATTGGAATTTTACAATTCTAAGTTCTGTATTTGACTATTACAAGTTCAGATCTTCAAGTTTTAATTTGCAATCATAATTTGAAGTTATCAATGCTAAGTTCTGTATTTGACAACTACAAGTTCAGATCTTCAAGATATAATTAGCAATCATAATTTGAATTTTACAATTCTAAGTTCAGTATTTCACTATTACAAGTTCAGATCTTCAAGTTATAATTTGCAATCATAATTGGAAGTTATCAATTCTAAGTTCTGTATTTGACAATTACAAGTTCAGATGTTCAAGTTATAATAAGCAATCATGATTTGAATTTTACAATTCTAAGTTCTGTATTTGACTATTACAAGCTCAGATCTTCAAATTAGTATTTACAATCTTAGTTTGAAATTAACAATTCGAACTTCTGTACTTACTTATTACAAGTTCAGATCTTCAAGTTATAATTAGAAATTATAATTTATATTTAACAAATCTAAGTTCTGTAATTAACTATTACAAGTTCAGATCTTCAAGTTATAATTTGAAATTATAATTATAAGCTATCAATTTTAAGTTCTGTTTTTGACAATTACAAGTTCAGATCTTCAAGTTCTAATTTGCACTAATAATTTGTATTTAACAATTCTAAGTTCTGTATTTGACTATTACAAGTTCAAATCTTCAAGTTATAATTTGAACTAATAATATGTATTTAACTATTCGAAGTTCTGTATTTGACTATTACAAGTTCAGATCTTCAAGTTATAATTTGCAATCATAATTTGAAGTTATCAATTCTAAGTTCTGTATTTGACAATTACAAGTTCAGTTCTTCAAGTTATAATTTGCAATCATAATTTGATGTTATCAAATCTAAGTTCTGTATTTGACAATTACAAGTTCAGATGTTCAAGTTATATTTAGCAATCATAATTTGAATTTTACAATTCTAAGTTCTGTATTTGACTATTACAAGTTCAGATCTTCAAGTTATAATTTGCAATAATAATTTGAATTTTACAATTCTAAGTTCAGTATTTTATGATTACAAGTTCAGATCTTCAAGTTATAATTAGCAATCATAATTGGAATTTTACAATTCTAAGTTCTGTATTTGACTATTACAAGTTCAGATCTTCAAGTTTTAATTTGCAATCATAATTTGAAGTTATCAATGCTAAGTTCTGTATTTGACAATTACAAGTTCAGATCTTCAAGTTATAATTTGCAATCATAATTTGAAGTTATCAATTCTAAGTTCTGTATTTGACAGTTACAAGTTCAGATCTTCAAATTATTATTTACAATCTTAGTTTGAAATTAACAATTCGAAGTTCTGTATTTACTTATTACCAGTTCAGATCTTCAAGTTATAATTTGAAATTATAATTTATATTTAACATATCCAAGTTCTGTAATTTACTATTACAAGTTCAGATCTTCAAGTTATAATTAGCAATCATAATTAGAAGTTATCAATTCTAAGTTCTGTATTTGACAGTTACAAGTTCAGATCATTAAGTTATAATTTGAAATAATAATTAGTATTTAACAAATTTAAGTTCTGTAATTCACTATTACAAGTTCAGATCTTCAAGTTATAATTTGCAATAATAATTAGAAGCTATCAATTTTAAGCTCTGTATTTGACAATTACAAGTTCAGATGTTCAAGATATAATTAGCAAACATAATTTGAATTTTACACTTCTAAGTTCAGTATTTGACTATTCCAAGTTCAGATCTTCAAGTTATAATTTGCAATCATAATTTGATTTTATCAATTCTAAGTTCTGTATTTGACAATTACAAGTTCAGATGTTCAAGTTATAATTAGCAATCATAATTTGTATTTTACAATTCTAAGTTCTGTATTTGACAATTACAAGTTCAAATCTTCAAGTTATAATTTGCAATAATAATTTGAATTTTACAATTCTAAGTTCAGTATTTTATGATTACAAGTTCAGATCTTCGAGTTATAATTTGCCATCATAATTAGAACTATCAATTTTAAGTTCTCTATTTGACAATTACAAGTTCAGATCTTCAAGGTATAATTAGCAATAATAATTAGAACTATCAATTTTAAGTTCTCTATTTGACAATTACAAGTTCAGATCTTCAAGGTATAATTAGCAATCATAATTTGAATTTTACAATTCTAAGTTCAGTATTTGACTATTACAAGTTCAGATCTTCAAGTTATAATTTGCAATCATAATTTGAAGTTATCAATTCTAAGTTCTGTATTTGACAATAACAAGTTCAGATCTTCAAGTTATAATTTGAACTAATAATTTGTATTTAACAATTCGAAGTTCTGTATTTGACTATTACAAGTTCAGATCTTCAAATTATTATTTAAAATCTTAGTTGGAAATTAACAATTCGAAGTTCTGTATTTACTTATTACAAGTTCAGATCTACAAGTTATAATTTGCAATCATAATTAGTAGTTATCAATTCTAAGTTCTGTATTTGACAATTTCAAGTTAAGATCTTCATGTTATAATTAGCAATCATAATTGGTATTTAACAATTCGAAGTTCCTGTTTATTGGTGCTGATATTGTGGTTCATTTAACACATTAGTGGTTGGATATAAAACGATTTTTGCTGTTATACAAATTTATTAGTGTACTGTAACATGTTCTTTATACAACAGTTCATTTCATACTCATTGAATATTAGTCGCGCACTCTTATCTTAGTTTTAAATGTCCTGCGCCTTTAACATATCGGCCAGCTTGAAACGAAGTTTCTAAATATGCTAAAAAATTGACAAAAAGAAAAATACATGAAAATTAAAGAAAATGTTTATAAACTTAATGCTAATTATTGTTTTTATTCGTTTGGTAACAAACAAATTTTTGTTAACGCACGTTTAAATAAACCGCGCACTGTTTTCACTTGCACTACACGAACAATTCCATCGCTGCCTGGAAAAAGTTGTACAATGCGACCTAAATTCCAAAGTAACGTGGGTGTGTTGTCATCTTTAAGGAGAACTAAATCCCCGATTGCTGGAGTTTGGTTTTTGCTGCGGTTCCATTTATGCCGTTGTTGGAGCTGATGCAAATATTCGGTGCTCCAGCGATGCTAAAAGTGTTGTACAATTTTTTGTACTCGTTGCCATTTTGATAAAGCGTTGTCCTTTACATCTGTGTAATCTTGTTCTGGCAGAGCCATTAAAGGGCCTCCAACAAGAAAATGTCCGGGTGTAAGCGGAGTAAAATCAGTGGGATCACAGGAGAGGTTGGAAATTGGACGGGAATTCAAACAGGCTTCTACTTGTGCTAATACAGTCAAGAACTCACCTTGCGTTAAATGCGATTCTCCCACAATCTTTTTTAAATGATTTTTTGTGGCTCTAACACCTGATTCTGCTATACCGTTAAAGTTAGGACTTTTTGGCGGTGACCAATGCCATTGTATTTGTTCTTTTAATAGATATGAATTTATTTCTGATTTATTTGTCTTTAAAAATTTATACATTTCTTGGATAGTTCGATTAGCGCCCACGTAATTGGTCCCATTGTCTGAATATATATTGAGGCATTTTCCTCTGCGTGCTAAAAACCGTTTTAAGGTAGCCAAAAATGAATCTGTGGTTAAGTCAGTGACTAACTCTAAGTGCGTTGCCTTGGTTGACATGCACACAAAAATGCAGATATACATTTTTACCAATTTGTAGCCTCGAGTAACTTTATCTTTAATTTGGAAAGGTCCTGCAAAGTCAGTACAACTATTGATAAAAGGTTTTGATGGAATAATTCGAACCTTAGGCAAATTTCCCATAATGTATTCTGAGGTTTTTGGTTTTACTTTGAAGCAAATCTTACACCCGTGTGTAATTTTTCTAATTAAATTTCTTGCCCCCATAGGCCAATATCTTTCTCTTAATGAGGCAAGTAGCGCTTGAGCTCCGCAATGAAGTAAACGCTTGTGTTCATTTTCAATTAGTAAACGCGTAAATGAATGCTTGTGGGGTAATACAATTGGATGTTTCTTTTCGAAATCATAATTTGAATTTGCTAAACGACCTCCAACTCGAATTAAACCCTCGTCGTCAATAAATGGATTTAGTGTACGTAAAGTACTACTGCTTGAAACTCGACAATTTGTTTTTAAACTTTGTATTTCGCGACCGAAACGATTATTTTGTGCGATCTTTATTAATTTAGTTAATGACATCTTTGTTTCAATAGTGGTTAAGTCCCCTATGCGTCGATTATTTTTGTTTTTTAAATTATAAATAAAACGCTGTATATATGCCATTACTCCCGTTAAAGTTTTCAGATTTGAAAATCTGTCAAGTAATTTCAAGTTGTCTGTTTCCGTTATTGTAGTTACCATTGCACATTTTACTTCTAATGGTTCCACCCTTTCAATTTTAATTTGACTTTGTGGCCACATTTCTTCTGGTTTGTTTAGAAAATTGGGGCCATGCTGCCATAAATTTGAATTTTGTAAATCGCGAACTGACATTCCCCTACTAATGATATCAGCAGGATTGTTTTCTGATTTTATATGATTCCAATTTTCAATGTTGGTAATGTTGTGAATAATTGATACTCGATTTGCCACGAATGTTTTCCATTGTGTTTTGGTATTTTTAATCCAATGCAATGTGACAGTTGAATCGGTCCAATAATATTCTTGGCAAGATGTTAAATTTAAAACTGGTTTAATTTTGTTTGCTAGTTTTGCTACTAGCGTTGCTCCGCATAGTTCTAAACGCGGTAAAGTTAAATTTTTTACCGGACTAACACGACTTTTTGCACATAGAAAATTGGTGTTAAAAGTTCCATCGGATAAAATACATCGAATGTATAGTACTCCTCCGTAGGCACTTTCACTTGCATCAGAAAAAGCATGTAATTCCACTGCAATTGTTTTCGCAGCTATTACTAATCTTGGTATTTGTATTTTATTTATTAACGAAAGTTGACTTTTGTATTCAATCCAAATGGATTCTAACTCAGATGGAATTGTTTCATCCCACGAACTTTTAATTTTCCAAAGTTTTTGCATGATTATCTTGCCTGTTATTATTATGGGTCCCAAATACCCTAACGGATCGAAAAACTTAGAAATGCTTGAAAGTATAGCCCGTTTTGAATTTTGCGTTGGCAAGGACGTTATGTCAACCGAATAATGTAAATTGTCCGTAATCGAATTCCATGCTACGCCTAATGTTTTTGATTGTTGCTTTTCTCCCAATGGAATTGAATTTTGTGTTTTATTATTTGTTCCTAATAAACTCAATTCATTAGATACCCATTTATCCATTGGAAACCCGCCCGATTTTAAAATGTGTGTAATCTCATTTTTAATTTTTAACAAATCATTTAGATTATCGCACCCGCATATTAAATCGTCAACATAGAAACGCGTTTTGATTATGTTGGCGGTCCGTGGGAACATTTCTTCATTTTCTGCTGCTAATTGATGTAAACATCTTATCGCTAAAAATGGACTTGCAGCTTGGCCATACGTGACCGTATTTAAATTATATTCCTTTATCGGTTCTGTATTATTGTTTCGCCAAAATATGCGTTGATATTGCTTATGTTTAGGATTTATTAAAACACATCGGTACATTGAATTGATATCTCCGATTAAAACGTATTTATGTTGTCGAAAACTGATAAGTATGCTAAATAGATCGGTTTGTATTGTCGGCCCTACTCTTTGTGTATTATTTAAAGAAATACCTGATTTGGTTTTCATACTACCGTCAAATACCACTCTTATCTTCCCATTTTTGTCATTGTGTTTAAACACAGGATGGTGTGGAAGGTAATATGCTAACTCAACCCTTTCCGTATTTGTCACTTCTGTCATGTGACCCAATAAGATGTAATCGTTCATGAATTTGATATATTTTTGTTTTAAAACATTATCAGCGTTTAACCGCCTTTCTATTGATAGAAATCGATTTAATGCCAAATCTCGCGATTCTCCTAACAATGGTAATTTTTCATTGAAAGGGATGCTTACAATAAAACGACCTGATGGGTCTCTTTGGTGTGTTTTGATGAAATTATCTTCACAAATCTTTTCTTCGATAGTGAAGTTTTCTTTGCTATTATTATCCTCTAGATGTTCTACGTTCCAAAAACGCTCTAACTGTTTATTTAAATTTGTGTTTGAAGTAATGCAACTATTTATTAACACCGTGTTTACCGATTGTGACATTTGGATTGTCCCTGCTAAAATATAACCTAGTTTTGTTTCAAATAAAAGCGCATCTTCGTTTTCAATAGTTATTTTGTTTTGCCCTACTAAGTTCCAAAAACATTCTCCTCCAAGCAATAATTGTATTTCGCCCCCGTCAGCAAAGCTTGGATCGGCCAGCGTAAGACCTTGTGGTATGCGTAGAGGTGTATGAAACCTTATTTTCGGTAACCTTGCCGTTATGTGAGGAAGAATAATACATGACACCGTCATATTAAAATTACCAATTATACTGGACATTGTTAATTCCGTTTTGAAATTTATGTTTGAATTTAATTGATTTATGCCAGTAATATTTGATTCGCATGGAATGGTTTCCAATCCTAACATTTTTACAACTTTGGTTGTAATTACTGAAGTTTGACTTCCCGAGTCCAAAAGTGCTTTTACTTTAATAATTTTGTTATTTGGTCCGTGTAAAATAACCATAGCTGTTGATAATAATACATATGAAGAATTTGTGTTATTTTGCATGACGTGTGAAATAACCGTGGGTTCTGTGATTGCCGTTTCAATAGACACATTAGCTATCGTTGAATTTGAATTATTTGCGCTATCTGACTGTGTGTTCTCCTGTTGCTTAATCAAATTGTTTACTTTATTTATATTTACTCTATCTTCGTGCAATAAACTATTATGTTTACGTCCGCATTTCATGCATTTTGACGATCTGCATACTTTTGCCGAATGCCCATATTTTAAACAATTGTAACACAAATTCATTTTTTCTGTTTCCTTTTGACGATTTTGAATCGACAACTTTAGGAATTCAGAACAATGGTAAATTTGGTGGGGTTCACGACAATATTTACAATTTGCTTTGAGATTATTTTCGCCCTGAACCGCGGCATTTATGCTTAGCTTGCTAAATGATTTAAATTTATCGGAATCCCGATTTGGATTCATGGACTCTAGTATTTCGCACCGCTTTTTCAAAAACGTATTTAACTCATCAAAATTTGGTACCTCGTAGTCGGTTTCAAATTCGTACCATAATCTTTTAGTATTCAAATCTAACTTTGAAGTTACAATATGCACTAAAAGTGTGCTCCATTGACTTGTAACTTGTCCTAACGAATCTAACGCGCGCAAATTTTTGTTGACATTATCCAATAATGCCCTTAAACTACTGTGAGATTCACGCTTTACTTGCTCGAGATCAAAAATTGCCGATACATGATTTTGCACCATTATTCTTTTGTTTTCGAACCTTTCCAATAAAAGATTCCAGCCAATTGTATAATTTGAATTTGTTAATTTTAACGAACTTAGAATGTCACCCACCTTCCCTTGCAATGACGTTTTTAAATAATGCAATTTTTGTACGTCAGACAATGAGCCATTATCGTGCACCAGAGATATGAACATATCCCGAAAACCTAACCAATCATCAAATTTTCCATTAAATACTGGCAAGTTTATCGCGGGTAATTTTAAATTAAAATTTTGTGATTCTTGTGTTGTAGCACTCCTTACTGATTCGTTTAATTTGGTTGGTGGATTTAATTTGACATACATTTCTTTTAAATATGACCCAACTTTTGCGGTTAGTTCAAAATATTGGTTATCAAACATTTCCCATTCATTTAGGTCTTCTGAATTAGTTAAAATTTCGATTTCTAATTGTGTTTCGGCAAATTGATCATAAACCGGCTTTGTTTTTTCTAATTTTGCCTCTAATTGAATTAAAACGCATTCTTCTTCAGAATCTTTGCAACATTTTTGAAAAAATGTATTTAATCGCGTAAGCTGCCCTTTGTAGCTTGCTCTTTTAAACTTTAACTTTTTTATGATTTCATCTGCCATTTTCGCAATTATAAGTTTTTACCTGTATTTAGCACAAATAATCACCTGAATGAATTAAATAATAGGAATGGACTTACCAAGGAATATGTTACTTTCTTTGGCCCTTATGTTCCTTTATTTCTTTTACAGCAATTGCTCCGCTGTCCAAATTGAGTTGCACTTTTGTATTTTGATTTCCTTGTTTTTCTTAATTGTTGTTGAACTTTTGATCACTAATTTCCACTAATATGCGGCTCTGAAGGTCCAATGTTTATTGGTGCTGATATTGTGGTTCATTTAACACATTAGTGGTTGGATATAAAACGATTTTTGCTGTTATACAAATTTATTAGTGGACTGTAACATGTTCTTTATACAACAGTTCATTTCATACTCATTGAATATTAGTCGCGCACTCTTATCTTAGTTTTAAATGTCCTGCGCCTTTAACAGTTCCGTATTTAACTATTACAAGTTCAGATCTTCAAATTATTATTTACAATCTTAGTTTGAAATTAACAATTCGAAGTTCTGTAATTAACTATTACAAGTTCAGATCTTCAAGTTATAATTTGCAATCAAAATTTGAAGTTGTCTATTCTAAGTTCTGTATTTGACAATTACAAGTTCAGATGTTCAAGTTTTAATTAGCAATCATAATTTGATTTTTACAATTCTTAGTTCTGTATTTGACTATTACAAGTTCAGATCTTCAGGTTATAATTTGCAATCATAATTAGAAGTTATCAATTCTAAGTTCTGTATTTGACAGTTACAAGTTCAGATCATTAAGTTATAATTTGAAATAATAATTAGTATTTAACAAATTTAAGTTCTGTAATTCACTATTACAAGTTCAGATCTTCAAGTTATAATTTGCAATAATAATTAGAAGCTATCAATTTTAAGTTCTGTATTTGACAATTACAAGTTCAGATCTTCAAGATATAATTAGCAATCATAATTTGAATTTTACAATTCTAAGTTCTGTATTTGACTATTACAAGCTCAGATCTTCAAATTAGTATTTACAATCTTAGTTTGAAATTAACAATTCGAACTTCTGTACTTACTTATTACAAGTTCAGATCTTCAAGTTATAATTAGAAATTATAATTTATATTTAACAAATCTAAGTTCTGTAATTAACTATTACAAGTTCAGATCTTCAAGTTATAATTTGCAATTATAATTATAAACTATCAATTTTAAGTTCTGTTTTTGACAATTACAAGTTCAGATCTTCAAGTTCTAATTTGCACTAATAATTTGTATTTACAATTCTAAGTTCTGTATTTGACTATTACAAGTTCAGATCTTCAAGTTACAATTTGCAATCATAATTTGAAGTTATCAATGCTAAGTTCTGTATTTGACAATTACAAGTTCAGATCTTCAAGTTATAATTTGACCTAATAATTTGTATTTAACTATTCGAAGTTCTGTATTTGACTATTACAAGTTCAGATCTTTAAGTTATAATTTGCAATCATAATTTGAAGTTATCAATTCTAAGTTCTGTATTTGACAATTACAAGTTCAGATCTTCAAGTTATAATTTGCAATCATAATTGGAAGTTATCAATTCTAAGTTCTGTATTTGACAATTACAAGTTCAGATGTTCAAGTTATAATAAGCAATCATAATTTGAATTTTACAATTCTAAGTTCTGTATGTGACTATTACAAGCTCAGATCTTCTAATTAGTATTTACAATCTTAGTTTGAAATTAACAATTCGAACTTCTGTACTTACTTATTACAAGTTCAGATCTTCAAGTTATAATTAGAAATTATAATTTATATTTAACAAATCTAAGTTCTGTAATTAACTATTACAAGTTCAGATCTTCAAGTTATAATTTGCAATTATAATTATAAGCTATCAATTTTAAGTTCTGTTTTTGACAATTACAAGTTCAGATCTTCAAGTTCTAATTTGCACTAATAATTTGTATTTAACAATTCTAAGTTCTGTATTTGACTATTACAAGTTCAGATCTTCAAGTTATAATTTGAACTAATAATATGTATTTAACTATTCGAAGTTCTGTATTTGACTATTACAAGTTCAGATCTTCAAGTTATAATTTGCAATCATAATTTGAAGTTATCAATTCTAAGTTCTGTATTTGACAATTACAAGTTCAGTTCTTCAAGTTATAATTTGCAATCATAATTTGATGTTATCAAATCTAAGTTCTGTATTTGACAATTACAAGTTCAGATGTTCAAGTTATATTTAGCCATCATAATTTGAATTTTACAATTCTAAGTTCTGTATTTGACTATTACAAGTTCAGATCTTCAAGTTATAATTTGCAATAATAATTTGAATTTTACAATTCTAAGTTCAGTATTTTATGATTACAAGTTCAGATCTTCAAGTTATAATTAGCAATCATAATTGGAATTTTACAATTCTAAGTTCTGTATTTGACTATTACAAGTTCAGATCTTCAAGTTTTAATTTGCAATCATAATTTGAAGTTATCAATGCTAAGTTCTGTATTTGACAATTACAAGTTCAGATCTTCAAGTTATAATTTGCAATCATAATTAGAAGTTAACAATTCTAAGTTCTGTATTTGACAGTTACAAGTTCAGATCTTCAAATTATTATTTACAATCTTAGTTTGAAATTAACAATTCGAAGTTCTGTATTTACTTATTACCAGTTCAGATCTTCAAGTTATAATTTGAAATTATAATTTATATTTAACATATCTAAGTTCTGTAATTTACTATTACAAGTTCAGATCTTCAAGTTATAATTAGCAATCATAATTAGAAGTTATCAATTTTAAGCTCTGTATTTGACAATTACAAGTTCAGATCTTCAAGATATAATTAGCAAACATAATTTGAATTTTACACTTCTAAGTTCAGTATTTGACAATTACAAGTTCAAATCTTCAAGTTATAATTTGCAATAATAATTTGAATTTTACAATTCTAAGTTCAGTATTTTATGATTACAAGTTCAGATCTTCAAGTTATAATTTGCCATCATAATTAGAACTATCAATTTTAAGTTCTCTATTTGACAATTACAAGTTCAGATCTTCAAGGTATAATTAGCAATAATAATTAGAACTATCAATTTTAAGTTCTCTATTTGACAATTACAAGTTCAGATCTTCAAGGTATAATTAGCAATCATAATTTGAATTTTACAATTCTAAGTTCAGTATTTGACTATTACAAGTTCAGATCTTCAAGTTATAATTTGCAATCATAATTTGAAGTTATCAATTCTAAGTTCTGTATTTGACAATTACAAGTTCAGATCTTCAAATTATTATTTACAATCTTAGTTTGAAATTAACAATTCGAAGTTCTGTATTTACTTATTACAAGTTCAGATCTTCAAGTTATAATTTGAAATTATAATTTATATTTAACATATCTAAGTTCTGTAATTAACTATTACAAGTTCAGATCTTCAAGTTATAAATAGCAATCATAATTAGAAGTTATCAATTCTAAGTTCTGTATTTGACAGTTACAAGTTCAGATCATTATGTTTCAATTTGAAATAATAATTAGTATTTAACAAATTTAAGTTCTGTAATTCACTATTACAAGTTCAGATCTTCAAGTTATAATTTGCAATAATAATTAGAAGCTATCAATTTTAAGTTCTGTATTTGACAATTACAAGTTCAGATCTTCAAGATATAATTAGCAATCATAATTTGAATTTTACAATTATAAGTTCTGTATTTGACTATTACAAGCTCAGATCTTCAAATTAGTATTTACAATCTTAGTTTGAAATTAACAATTCGAACTTCTGTACTTACTTATTACAAGTTCAGATCTTCAAGTTATAATTAGAAATTATAATTTATATTTAACAAATCTAAGTTCTGTAATTAACTATTACAAGTTCAGATCTTCAAGTTATAATTTGCAATTATAATTATAAGCTATCAATTTTAAGTTCTCTATTTGACAATTACAAGTTCAGATCTTCAAGTTCTAATTTGCACTAATAATTTGTATTTAACAATTCTAAGTTCTGTATTTGACTATTACAAGTTCAGATCTTCAAGTTACAATTTGCAATCATAATTTGAAGTTATCAATGCTAAGTTCTGTATTTGACAATTACAAGTTCAGATCTTCAAGTTATAATTTGAACTAATAATTTGTATTTAACTATTCGAAGTTCTGTATTTGACTATTACAAGTTCAGATCTTCAAGTTATAATTTACAATCATAATTTGAAGTTATCAATTCTAAGTTCTGTATTTGACAATTACAAGTTCAGATCTTCAAGTTATAATTTGTAATTATAATTTATATTTAACAAATCTAAGTTCTGTAATTAACTATTACAAGTTCAGATCTTCAAGTTATAATTTGCAATCATAATTTGATGTTATCAATTCTAAGTTCTGTATTTGACAATTACAAGTTCAGATGTTCAAGTTATAATTAGCAATCATAATTTGAATTTTCCAATTCTAAGTTCTGTATTTGACTATTACAAGTTCAGATCTTCAAGTTATAATTTGCAATAATAATTTGAATTTGACAATTCTAAGTTCAGTATTTTATGATTACAAGTTCAGATCTTCAAGTTATAATTAGCAATCATAATTGGAATTTTACAATTCTAAGTTCTGTATTTGACTATTACAAGTTCAGATCTTCAAGTTTTAATTTGCAATCATAATTTGAAGTTATCAATGCTAAGTTCTGTATTTGACAATTACAAGTTCAGATCTTCAAGTTATAATTTGCAATCATAATTTGAAGTTATCAATTCTAAGTTCTGTATTTGACAATTACAAGTTCAGATCTTCAAATTATTATTTACAATCTTAGTTTGAAATTAACAATTCGAAGTTCTGTATTTACTTATTACAAGTTCAGATCTTCAAGTTATAATTTGAAATTATAATTTATATTTAACATATCTAAGTTCTGTAATTAACTATTACAAGTTCAGATCTTCAAGTTATAATTAGCAATCATAATTAGAAGTTATCAATTCTAAGTTCTGTATTTGACAGTTACAAGTTCAGATCATTAAGTTTCAATTTGAAATAATAATTAGTATTTAACAAATTTAAGTTCTGTAATTCACTATTACAAGTTCAGATCTTCAAGTTATAATTTGCAATAATAATTAGAAGCTATCAATTTTAAGTTCTGTATTTGACAATTACAAGTTCAGATCTTCAAGATATAATTAGCAATCATAATTTGAATTTTACAATTCTAAGTTCTGTATTTGACTATTACAAGCTCAGATCTTCAAATTAGTATTTACAATCTTAGTTTGAAATTAACAATTCGAACTTCTGTACTTACTTATTACAAGTTCAGATCTTCAAGTTATAATTAGAAATTATAATTTATATTTAACAAATCTAAGTTCTGTAATTAACCATTACAAGTTCAGATCTTCAAGTTATAATTTGCAATTATAATTATAAACTATCAATTTTAAGTTCTGTTTTTGACAATTACAAGTTCAGATCTTCAAGTTCTAATTTGCACTAATAATTTGTATTTACAATTCTAAGTTCTGTATTTGACTATTACAAGTTCAGATCTTCAAGTTACAATTTGCAATCATAATTTGAAGTTATCAATGCTAAGTTCTGTATTTGACAATTACAAGTTCAGATCTTCAAGTTCTAATTTGCACTAATAATTTGTATTTACAATTCTAAGTTCTGTATTTGACTATTACAAGTTCAGATCTTTAAGTTATAATTTGCAATCATAATTTGAAGTTATCAATTCTAAGTTCTGTATTTGACAATTACAAGTTCAGATCTTCAAGTTATAATTTGTAATTATAATTTATATTTAACAAATCTAAGTTCTGTAATTAACTATTACAAGTTCAGATCTTCAAGTTATAATTTGCAATCATAATTTGATGTTATCAATTCTAAGTTCTGTATTTGACAATTACAAGTTCAGATGTTCAAGTTATAATTAGCAATCATAATTTGAATTTTACAATTCTAAGTTCTGTATTTGACTATTACAAGTTCAGATCTTCAAGTTATAATTTGCAATAATAATTTGAATTTTACAATTCTAACTTCAGTATTTTATGATTACAAGTTCAGATCTTCAAGTTATAATTAGCAATCATAATTGGAATTTTACAATTCTAAGTTCTGTATTTGACTATTACAAGTTCAGATCTTCAAGTTTTAATTTGCAATCATAATTTGAAGTTATCAATGCTAAGTTCTGTATTTGACAACTACAAGTTCAGATCTTCAAGATATAATTAGCAATCATAATTTGAATTTTACAATTTGAAGTTCAGTATTTCACTATTACAAGTTCAGATCTTCAAGTTATAATTTGCAATCATAATTGGAAGTTATCAATTCTAAGTTCTGTATTTGACAATTACAAGTTCAGATGTTCAAGTTATAATAAGCAATCATAATTTGAATTTTACAATTCTAAGTTCTGTATTTGACTATTACAAGCTCAGATCTTCAAATTAGTATTTACAATCTTAGTTTGAAATTAACAATTCGAACTTCTGTACTTACTTATTACAAGTTCAGATCTTCAAGTTATAATTAGAAATTATAATTTATATTTAACAAATCTAAGTTCTGTAATTAACTATTACAAGTTCAGATCTTCAAGTTATAATTTGCAATTATAATTATAAGCTATCAATTTTAAGTTCTGTTTTTGACAATTACAAGTTCAGATCTTCAAGTTCTAATTTGCACTAATAATTTGTATTTAACAATTCTAAGTTCTGTATTTGACTATTACAAGTTCAGATCTTCAAGTTATAATTTGAACTAATAATATGTATTTAACTATTCGAAGTTCTGTATTTGACTATTACAAGTTCAGATCTTCAAGTTATAATTTGCAATCATAATTTGAAGTTATCAATTCTAAGTTCTGTATTTGACAATTACAAGTTCAGTTCTTCAAGTTATAATTTGCAATCATAATTTGATGTTATCAAATCTAAGTTCTGTATTTGACAATTACAAGTTCAGATGTTCAAGTTATATTTAGCAATCATAATTTGAATTTTACAATTCTAAGTTCTGTATTTGACTATTACAAGTTCAGATCTTCAAGTTATAATTTGCAATAATAATTTGAATTTTACAATTCTAAGTTCAGTATTTTATGATTACAAGTTCAGATCTTCAAGTTATAATTAGCAATCATAATTGGAATTTTACAATTCTAAGTTCTGTATTTGACTATTACAAGTTCAGATCTTCAAGTTTTAATTTGCAATCATAATTTGAAGTTATCAATGCTAAGTTCTGTATTTGACAATTACAAGTTCAGATCTTCAAGTTATAATTTGCAATCATAATTTGAAGTTATCAATTCTAAGTTCTGTATTTGACAGTTACAAGTTCAGATCTTCGAATTATTATTTACAATCTTAGTTTGAAATTAACAATTCGAAGTTCTGTATTTACTTATTACCAGTTCAGATCTTCAAGTTATAATTTGAAATTATAATTTATATTTAACATATCCAAGTTCTGTAATTTACTATTACAAGTTCAGATCTTCAAGTTATAATTAGCAATCATAATTAGAAGTTATCAATTCTAAGTTCTGTATTTGACAGTTACAAGTTCAGATCATTAAGTTATAATTTGAAATAATAATTAGTATTTAACAAATTTAAGTTCTGTAATTCACTATTACAAGTTCAGATCTTCAAGTTATAATTTGCAATAATAATTAGAAGCTATCAATTTTAAGCTCTGTATTTGACAATTACAAGTTCAGATGTTCAAGATATAATTAGCAAACATAATTTGAATTTTACACTTCTAAGTTCAGTATTAGACTATTCCAAGTTCAGATCTTCAAGTTATAATTTGCAATCATAATTTGATGTTATCAATTCTAAGTTCTGTATTTGACAATTACAAGTTCAGATGTTCAAGTTATAATTAGCAATCATAATTTGTATTTTACAATTCTAAGTTCTGTATTTGACAATTACAAGTTCAAATCTTCAAGTTATAATTTGCAATAATAATTTGAATTTTACAATTCTAAGGTCAGTATTTTATGATTACAAGTTCAGATCTTCAAGTTATAATTTGCCATCATAATTAGAACTATCAATTTTAAGTTCTCTATTTGACAATTACAAGTTCAGATCTTCAAGGTATAATTAGCAATAATAATTAGAACTATCAATTTTAAGTTCTCTATTTGACAATTACAAGTTCAGATCTTCAAGGTATAATTAGCAATCATAATTTGAATTTTACAATTCTAAGTTCAGTATTTGACTATTACAAGTTCAGATCTTCAAGTTATAATTTGCAATCATAATTTGAAGTTATCAATTCTAAGTTCTGTATTTGACAATTACAAGTTCAGATCTTCAAGTTATAATTTGAACTAATAATTTGTATTTAACAATTCGAAGTTCTGTATTTGACTATTACAAGTTGAGATCTTCAAATTATTATTTAAAATCTTAGTTGGAAATTAACAATTCGAAGTTCTGTATTTACTTATTACAAGTTCAGATCTACAAGTTATAATTTGCAATCATAATTAGTAGTTATCAATTCTAAGTTCTGTATTTGACAATTTCAAGTTAAGATCTTCATGTTATAATTAGCAATCATAATTGGTATTTAACAATTCGAAGTTCCGTATTTAACTATTACAAGTTCAGATCTTCAAATTATTATTTACAATCTTAGTTTGAAATTAACAATTCGAAGTTCTGTAATTAACTATTACAAGTTCAGATCTTCAAGTTATAATTTGCAATCAAAATTTGAAGTTGTCTATTCTAAGTTCTGTATTTGACAATTACAAGTTCAGATGTTCAAGTTTTAATTAGCAATCATAATTTGATTTTTACAATTCTTAGTTCTGTATTTGACTATTACAAGTTCAGATCTTCAGGTTATAATTTGCAATCATAATTAGAAGTTATCAATTCTAAGTTCTGTATTTGACAGTTACAAGTTCAGATCATTAAGTTATAATTTCAAATAATAATTAGTATTTAACAAATTTAAGTTCTGTAATTCACTATTACAAGTTCAGATCTTCAAGTTATAATTTGCAATAATAATTAGAAGCTATCAATTTTAAGTTCTGTATTTGACAATTACAAGTTCAGATCTTCAAGATATAATTAGCAATCATAATTTGAATTTTACAATTCTAAGTTCTGTATTTGACTATTACAAGCTCAGATCTTCAAATTAGTATTTACAATCTTAGTTTGAAATTAACAATTCGAACTTCTGTACTTACTTATTACAAGTTCAGATCTTCAAGTTATAATTAGAAATTATAATTTATATTTAACAAATCTAAGTTCTGTAATTAACTATTACAAGTTCAGATCTTCAAGTTATAATTTGCAATTATAATTATAAACTATCAATTTTAAGTTCTGTTTTTGACAATTACAAGTTCAGATCTTCAAGTTCTAATTTGCACTAATAATTTGTATTTACAATTCTAAGTTCTGTATTTGACTATTACAAGTTCAGATCTTCAAGTTACAATTTGCAATCATAATTTGAAGTTATCAATGCTAAGTTCTGTATTTGACAATTACAAGTTCAGATCTTCAAGTTATAATTTGAACTAATAATTTGTATTTAACTATTCGAAGTTCTGTATTTGACTATTACAAGTTCAGATCTTTAAGTTATAATTTGCAATCATAATTTGAAGTTATCAATTCTAAGTTCTGTATTTGACAATTACAAGTTCAGATCTTCAAGTTATAATTTGCAATCATAATTGGAAGTTATCAATTCTAAGTTCTGTATTTGACAATTACAAGTTCAGATGTTCAAGTTATAATAAGCAATCATAATTTGAATTTTACAATTCTAAGTTCTGTATGTGACTATTACAAGCTCAGATCTTCAAATTAGTATTTACAATCTTAGTTTGAAATTAACAATTCGAACTTCTGTACTTACTTATTACAAGTTCAGATCTTCAAGTTATAATTAGAAATTATAATTTATATTTAACAAATCTAAGTTCTGTAATTAACTATTACAAGTTCAGATCTTCAAGTTATAATTTGCAATTATAATTATAAGCTATCAATTATAAGTTCTGTATTTGACAATTACAAGTTCAGTTCTTCAAGTTATAATTTGCAATCATAATTTGATGTTATCAAATCTAAGTTCTGTATTTTATGATTACAAGTTCAGATCTTCAAGTTATAATTAGCAATCATAATTGGAATTTTACAATTCTAAGTTCTGTATTTGACTATTACAAGTTCAGATCTTCAAGTTTTAATTTGCAATCATAATTTGAAGTTATCAATGCTAAGTTCTGTATTTGACAATTACAAGTTCAGATCTTCAAGTTATAATTTGCAATCATAATTAGAAGTTATCAATTCTAAGTTCTGTATTTGACAGTTACAAGTTCAGATCTTCAAATTATTATTTAGAATCTTAGTTTGAAATTAACAATTCGAAGTTCTGTATTTACTTATTACCAGTTCAGATCTTCAAGTTATAATTTGAAATTATAATTTATATTTAACATATCTAAGTTCTGTAATTTACTATTACAAGTTCAGATCTTCAAGTTATAATTAGCAATCATAATTAGAAGTTATCAATTTTAAGCTCTGTATTTGACAATTACAAGTTCAGATCTTCAAGATATAATTAGCAAACATAATTTGAATTTTACACTTCTAAGTTCAGTATTTGACAATTACAAGTTCAAATCTTCAAGTTATAATTTGCAATAATAATTTGAATTTTACAATTCTAAGTTCAGTATTTTATGATTACAAGTTCAGATCTTCAAGTTACAATTTGCCATCATAATTAGAACTATCAATTTTAAGTTCTCTATTTGACAATTACAAGTTCAGATCTTCAAGGTATAATTAACAATAATAATTAGAACTATCAATTTTAAGTTCTCTATTTGACAATTACAAGTTCAGATCTTCAAGGTATAATTAGCAATCATAATTTGAATTTTACAATTCTAAGTTCAGTATTTGACTATTACAAGTTCAGATCTTCAAGTTATAATTTGCAATCATAATTTGAAGTTATCAATTCTAAGTTCTGTATTTGACAATTACAAGTTCAGATCTTCAAGTTATAATTTGAACTAATAATTTGTATTTAACAATTCGAAGTTTTGTATTTGACTATTACAAGTTCAGATCTTCAAATTATTATTTAAAATCTTAGTTGGAAATTAACAATTCGAAGTTCTGTATTTACTTATTACAAGTTCAGATCTTCAAGTTATAATTTGCAATCATAATTAGAAGTTATCAATTCTAAGTTCTGTATTTGACAATTTCAAGTTAAGATCTTCATGTTATAATTAGCAATCATAATTTGTATTTAACAATTCGAAGTTCCGTATTTGACTATTACAAGTTCAGATCTTCAAATTATTATTTACAATCTTAGTTAGAAATTAACAATTCGAAGTTCTGTAATTAACTATTACAAGTTCAGATCTTCAAGTTATAATTTGCAATCAAAATTTGAAGTTGTCTATTCTAAGTTCTGTATTTGACAATTACAAGTTCAGATGTTCAAGTTTTAATTAGCAATCATAATTTGATTTTTACAATTCTTAGTTCTGTATTTGACTATTACAAGTTCAGATCTTCAGGTTATAATTTGCAATCATAATTAGAAGTTATCAATTCTAAGTTCTGTATTTGACAGTTACAAGTTCAGATCATTAAGTTATAATTTGAAATAATAATTAGTATTTAACAAATTTAAGTTCTGTAATTCACTATTACAAGTTCAGATCTTCAAGTTATAATTTGCAATAATAATTAGAAGCTATCAATTTTAAGTTCTGTATTTGACAATTACAAGTTCAGATCTTCAAGATATAATTAGCTTTCATAATTTGAATTTTACAATTCTAAGTTCTGTATTTGACTATTACAAGTTCAGATCTTCAAGTTATAATTTGCAATCATAATTAGAAGTTATCAATTCTAAGTTCTGTATTTGACAGTTACAAGTTCAGAACATTAAGTTATAATTTGAAATAATAATTAGTATTTAACTAATTACAGTTCTGTAATTCACTATTACAAGTTCAGATCTTCAAGTTATAATTTGCAATAATAATTAGAACTATCAATTTTAAGTTCTGTATCTGACAATTACAAGTTCAGATCTTCAAGGTATAATTAGCAATCATAATTTGAATTTTACAATTCTAAGTTCAGTATTTGACTATTACAAGTTCAGATCTTCAAGTTATAATTTGCAATCATAATTTGAAGTTATCAATTCTAAGTTCTGTATTTGACAATTACAAGTTCAGTTCTTCAAGTTATAATTTGAACTAATAATTTGTATTTAACAATTCGAAGTTCTGT
This sequence comes from Cantharis lateralis, assembly GCA_963170105.1. Classification (NCBI taxonomy): domain Eukaryota; kingdom Metazoa; phylum Arthropoda; class Insecta; order Coleoptera; family Cantharidae; genus Cantharis; species Cantharis lateralis. The sequence continues at coordinate 347,395 of CAUJGK010000001.1, read as the reverse complement.
ATGTGACTATTACAAGTTCAGATCTTCAAATTATTATTTCATATCTTAGCTGGAAATTAACAAATCTAAGTTCTGTAATTAACTATTACAAGTTCAGATCTTCAAGTTATAATTTGCAATCATAATTTGAAGTTATCAATTCTAAGTTCTGTATTTGACAATTACAAGTTCAGATGTTCAAGTTATAATTAGCAATCATAATTTGAATTTTAAAATTTTAAGTTCTGTATTTGACTATTACAAGTTCAGATCTTCAAGTTATAATTTGCAATCATAATTTGAAGTTTTCAATGCTAAGTTCTGTATTTGACAATTACAAGTTCAGATCTTCAAGTTATAATTTGAACTAATAATTTGTATTTAACTATTCGAAGTTCTGTATTTGACTATTACAAGTTCAGATCTTCAAATGATAATTTGCAATCATAATTTGAAGTTATCAATTCTAAGTTCTGTATTTGACAATTACAAGTTCAGATCTTCAAGTTATAATTAGAAATCATAATTTGTATTTAACAATTTGAAGTTCTGTATTTGTCTATTACCAGTTCAGATCTTCAAATTATTATTTACTATCTTAGTTTGAAATTAATAATTCGAAGTTCTGTATTTACTTATTACAAGTTCAGATCATTAAGTTATAATTTGAAATAATAATTAGTATTTAACAAATTTAAGTTCTGTAATTCACTATTACAAGTTCAGATCTTCAAGTTATAATTTGCAATAATAATTAGAAGCTATCAATTTTAAGTTCTGTATTTGACAATTACAAGTTCAGATCTTCAAGATATAATTTGCAATCATAATTTAAATTTTACAATTCTAAGATCTGTATTTGACTATTACAAGTTCAGATCTTCAAGTTATAATTTGCTATCATAATTAGAAGTTATCAATTCTAAGTTCTGTATTTGACAGTTACAAGTTCAGACCATTAAGTTATAATTTGAAATAATAATTAGTATTTAACAAATTTAAGTTCTGTAATTCACTATTACAAGTTCAGATCTACAAATTATAATTTGCAATTATAATTATAAGCTATCAATTTTAAGTTCTCTTTTTGACAATTACAAGTTCAGATCTTTAAGTTATAATTTGCACTAATAATTGGTATTTAACAATTCTAAGTTCTGTATTTGACTATTACAAGTTCAGATCATCAAGTTATAATTTGCAATCATAATTTGAAGTTATCAATGCTAAGTTCTGTATTTGACAATAACAAGTTCAAATCTTCAAGTTATAATGTGCAATAATAACTAGAACTATAAATTTTAAGTTCTCTATTTGACAATTACAAGTTCAGATCTTCAAGGTATAATTAGCAATCATAATTTGAATTTTACAATTCTAAGTTCTGTCTTTGACTATTACAAGTTCAGATCTTCAGGTTATAATTTGCAATCATCATTAGAAGTTATCAATTCTAAGTTCTGTATTTGACAGATACAAGTTCAGATCATGAAGTTATAATTTGAAATAATAATTAGTATTTAATAAATTTAAGTTCTCTAATTCACTATTACAAGTTCAGATCTTCAAGTTATAATTTGTAATAATAATTAGAAGCTATCAATTTTAAGTTCTGTATTTGACAATTACAAGTTCAGATCTTCAAGATATAATTAGCAATCATAATTTGAATTTTACAATTCTAAGTTTTGTATTTGACTATTACAAGTTCAGATCTTCAAGTTATAATTTGCAATCATAATTAGAAGTTATCAATTCTAAGTTCTGTATTTGACAGTTACAAGTTCAGATCATTAAGTTATAATTTGAAATAATAATTAGTATTTAACAAATTTAAGTTCTGTAATTCACTATTACAAGTTCAGATCTTCAACTTATAATTTGCAATAATAATTAGAACTATCAATTTTAAGTTCTGTATCTGACAATTACAAGTTCAGGTCTTCAAGGTATAATTAGGAATCATAATTTGAATTTTACAATTCTAAGTTCAGTATTTAACTATTACAAGTTCAGATCTTCAAGTTATAATTTGCAATCATAATTTGATGTTATCAATTCTAAGTTCTGTAATTGACAATTATAAGTTCAGATGTTAAAGTTATAATTAGCAATCATAATTTGAATTTTACAATTCTAAGTTCTGAATTTGACTATTACAAGTTCAGATCTTCAAGTTATAATTTGCAATCATAATTTGAAGTTATCAATGCTAAGTTCTGTATTTGACAATTACAAGTTCAGATCTTCAAGTTATAATTTGAACTAATAATTTGTATTTAACTATTCGAAGTTCTGTATTTGACTATTACAAGTTCAGATCTTCAAATGATAATTTGCAATCATAATTTGAAGTTATCAATTCTAAGTTCTGTATTTGACAATTACAAGTTCAGATCTTCAAGTTATAATTAGCAATCATAATTTGTATTTAACAATTCGAAGTTCTGTATTTGTCTATTACAAGTTCAGATCTTCAAGTTATAATTTGAAATTATAATTTATATTTAACAAATCTAAGTTCTGTAATTAACTATTACAAGTTCAGATCATTAAGTTATAATTTGAAATAATAATTAGTATTTAACAAATTTAAGTTCTGTAATTCACTATTACAAGTTCAGATCTTCAAGTTATAATTTGCAATAATAATTAGAACTATCAATTTTAAGTTCTCTATTTGACAATTACAAGTTCAGATCTACTAGGTATAATTAGCAATCATAATTTGAATTTTACAATTCTAAGTTCTGTATTTGACAATTACAAGTTCAGATCTTCAAGTTAAAATTTGAACTAATAATTTGTATTTAACAATTCGAAGTTCTGTATTTGACTATTACAAGTTCAGATCTTCAAATTATTATTTAAAATCTTAGTTGGAAATTAACAATTCGAAGTTCTGTATTTACTTATTACAAGTTCAGATCTTCAAGTTATAATTTGCAATCATAATTTGAAGTTATCAATTCTAAGTTCTGTATTTGACAATTTCAAGTTAAGATCTTCATGTTATAATTAGCAATCATAATTTGTATTTAACAATTCGAAGTTCCGTATTTGACTATTACAAGTTCAGATCTTCAAATTATTATTTACAATCTTAGTTTGAAATTAACAATTCGAAGTTCTGTATTTACTTATTACAAGTTCAGATCTTAAAGTTATAATTTGAAATTATAATTTATATTTAACAAATCTAAGTTCTGTAATTAACTATTACAAGTTCAGATCTTCAAGTTATAATTTGCAATCATAATTTGAAGTTGTCTATTCTAAGTTCTGTATTTGACAATTACAAGTTCAGATGTTCAAGTTTTAATTAGCAATCATAATTTGATTTTTACAATTCTTAGTTCTCTATTTGACTATTACAAGTTCAGATCTTCAGGTTATAATTTGCAATCATAATTAGAAGTTATCAATTCTAAGTTCTGTATTTGACAGTTACAAGTTCAGATCATTAAGTTATAATTTGAAATAATAATTAGTATTTAACAAATTTAAGTTCTGTAATTCACTATTACAAGTTCAGATCTTCAAGTTATAATTTGCAATAATAATTAGAAGCTATCAATTTTAAGCTCTGTATTTGACAATTACAAGTTCAGATCTTCAAGATATAATTAGCAAACATAATTTGAATTTTACACTTCTAAGTTCAGTATTTGACTATTCCAAGTTCAGATCTTCAAGTTATAATTTGCAATCATAATTTGATGTTATCAATTCTAAGTTCTGTATTTGACAATTACAAGTTCAGATGTTCAAGTTATAATTAGCAATCATAATTTGTATTTTACAATTCTAAGTTCTGTATTTGACAATTACAAGTTCAAATCTTCAAGTTATAATTTGCAATAATAATTTGAATTTTACAATTCTAAGTTCAGTATTTTATGATTACAAGTTCAGATCTTCAAGTTATAATTTGCCATCATAATTAGAACTATCAATTTTAAGTTCTCTATTTGACAATTACAAGTTCAGATCTTCAAGGTATAATTAGCAATAATAATTAGAACTATCAATTTTAAGTTCTCTATTTGACAATTACAAGTTCAGATCTTCAAGGTATAATTAGCAATCATAATTTGAATTTTACAATTCTAAGTTCTGTATTTGACTATTACAAGTTCAGATCTTCAAGTTATAATTTGCAATCATAATTAGAAGTTATCAATTCTAAGTTCTGTATTTGACAGTTACAAGTTCAGATCATTAAGTTATAATTTGAAATAATAATTAGTATTTAACAAATTTAAGTTCTGTAATTCACTATTACAAGTTCAGATCTTCAAGTTATAATTTGCAATAATAATTAGAACTATCAATTTTAAGTTCTGTATCTGACAATTACAAGTTCAGGTCTTCAAGGTATAATTAGGAATCATAATTTGAATTTTACAATTCTAAGTTCAGTATTTAACTATTACAAGTTCAGATCTTCAAGTTATAATTTGCAATCATAATTTGAAGTTATCAATTCTAAGTTCTGTATTTGACAATTACAAGTTCAGATCTTTAAGTTATAATTTGAACTAATAATTTGTATTTAACAATTCGAAGTTCTGTATGTGACTATTACAAGTTCAGATCTTCAAATTATTATTTAAAATCTTAGTTGGAAATTAACAAATCTAAGTTCTGTAATTAACTATTACAAGTTCAGATCTTCAAGTTATAATTTGCAATCATAATTTGATGTTATCAATTCTAAGTTCTGTAATTGACAATTATAAGTTCAGATGTTAAAGTTATAATTAGCAATCATAATTTGAATTTTACAATTCTAAGTTCTGAATTTGACTATTACAAGTTCAGATCTTCAAGTTATAATTTGCAATCATAATTTGAAGTTATCAATGCTAAGTTCTGTATTTGACAATTACAAGTTCAGATCTTCAAGTTATAATTTGAACTAATAATTTGTATTTAACTATTCGAAGTTCTGTATTTGACTATTACAAGTTCAGATCTTCAAATGATAATTTGCAATCATAATTTGAAGTTATCAATTCTAAGTTCTGTATTTGACTATTACAAGTTCAGATCTTCAAGTTATAATTAGCAATCATAATTTGTATTTAACAATTCGAAGTTCTGTATTTGTCTATTACAAGTTCAGATCTTCAAGTTATAATTTGAAATTATAATTTATATTTAACAAATCTAAGTTCTGTAATTAACTATTACAAGTTCAGATCATTAAGTTATAATTTGAAATAATAATTAGTATTTAACAAATTTAAGTTCTGTAATTCACTATTACAAGTTCAGATCTTCAAGTTATAATTTGCAATAATAATTAGAACTATCAATTTTAAGTTCTCTATTTGACAATTACAAGTTCAGATCTACAAGGTATAATTAGCAATCATAATTTGAATTTTACAATTCTAAGTTCAGTATTTGACTATTACAAGTTCAGATCTTCAAGTTATAATTTGCAATCATAATTTGAAGTTATCAATTCTAAGTTCTGTATTTGACAATTACAAGTTCAGATCTTCAAGTTAAAATTTGAACTAATAATTTGTATTTAACAATTCGAAGTTCTGTATTTGACTATTACAAGTTCAGATCTTCAAATTATTATTTAAAATCTTAGTTGGAAATTAACAATTCGAAGTTCTGTATTTACTTATTACAAGTTCAGATCTTCAAGTTATAATTTGCAATCATAATTTGAAGTTATCAATTCTAAGTTCTGTATTTGACAATTTCAAGTTAAGATCTTCATGTTATAATTAGCAATCATAATTTGTATTTAACAATTCGAAGTTCCGTATTTGACTATTACAAGTTCAGATCTTCAAATTATTATTTACAATCTTAGTTTGAAATTAACAATTCGAAGTTCTGTATTTACTTATTACAAGTTCAGATCTTAAAGTTATAATTTGAAATTATAATTTATATTTAACAAATCTAAGTTCTGTAATTAACTATTACAAGTTCAGATCTTCAAGTTATAATTTGCAATCATAATTTGAAGTTGTCTATTCTAAGTTCTGTATTTGACAATTACAAGTTCAGATGTTCAAGTTTTAATTAGCAATCATAATTTGATTTTTACAATTCTTAGTTCTCTATTTGACTATTACAAGTTCAGATCTTCAGGTTATAATTTGCAATCATAATTAGAAGTTATCAATTCTAAGTTCTGTATTTGACAGTTACAAGTTCAGATCATTAAGTTATAATTTGAAATAATAATTAGTATTTAACAAATTTAAGTTCTGTAATTCACTATTACAAGTTCAGATCTTCAAGTTATAATTTGCAATAATAATTAGAACTATCAATTTTAAGTTCTGTATCTGACAATTACAAGTTCAGATCTTCAAGGTATAATTAGCAATCATAATTTGAATTTTACAATTCTAAGTTCAGTATTTGACTATTACAAGTTCAGATCTTCAAGTTATAATTTGCAATCATAATTTGAAGTTATCAATTCTAAGTTCTGTATTTGACAATTACAAGTTCAGTTCTTCAAGTTATAATTTGAACTAATAATTTGTATTTAACAATTCGAAGTTTTGTATTTGACTATTACAAGTTCAGATCTTCAAATTATTATTTAAAATCTTAGTTTGAAATTAACAATTCGAAGTTCTGTATTTACTTATTACAAGTTCAGATCTTCAAGTTATAATTTGAAATTATAATTTATATTTAACAAATCTAAGTTCTGTAATTAACTATTACAAGTTCAGATCTTCAAGTTATAATTTGCAATCATAATTTGAAGTTATCAATTCTAAGTTCTGTATTTGACAATTTCAAGTTAAGATCTTCCTGGTTTAAATAGCAATCATAATTTGTATTTAACAATTCGAAGTTCCGTATTTGACTATTACAAGTTCAGATCTTCAAATTATTATTTACAATCTTAGTTTGAAATTAACAATTCGAAGTTCTGTATTTACTTATTACAAGTTCAGATCTTCAAGTTATAATTTGAAATTATAATTTATATTTAACAAATCTAAGTTCTGTAATTAACTATTACAAGTTCAGATCTTCAAGTTATAATTTGCAATCATAATTTGAAGTTGTCTATTCTAAGTTCTGTATTTGACAATTACAAGTTCAGATGTTCAAGTTTTAATTAGCAATCATAATTTGATTTTTACAATTCTTAGTTCTCTATTTGACTATTACAAGTTCAGATCTTCAGGTTATAATTTGCAATCATAATTAGAAGTTATCAATTCTAAGTTCTGTATTTGACAGTTACAAGTTCAGATCATTAAGTTATAATTTGAAATAATAATTAGTATTTAACAAATTTAAGTTCTGTAATTCACTATTACAAGTTCAGATCTTCAAGTTATATATTGCAATAATAATTAGAAGCTATCAATTTTAAGCTCTGTATTTGACAATTACAAGTTCAGATCTTCAAGATATAATTAGCAAACATAATTTGAATTTTACACTTCTAAGTTCAGTATTTGACTATTCCAAGTTCAGATCTTCAAGTTATAATTTGCAATCATAATTTGATGTTATCAATTCTAAGTTCTGTATTTGACAATTACAAGTTCAGATGTTCAAGTTATAATTAGCAATCATAATTTGTATTTTACAATTCTAAGTTCTGTATTTGACAATTACAAGTTCAAATCTTCAAGTTATAATTTGCAATAATAATTTGAATTTTACAATTCTAAGTTCAGTATTTTATGATTACAAGTTCAGATCTTCAAGTTATAATTTGCCATCATAATTAGAACTATCAATTTTAAGTTCTCTATTTGACAATTACAAGTTCAGATCTTCAAGGTATAATTAGCAATAATAATTAGAACTATCAATTTTAAGTTCTCTATTTGACAATTACAAGTTCAGATCTTCAAGGTATAATTAGCAATCATAATTTGAATTTTACAATTCTAAGTTGTGTATTTGACTATTACAAGTTCAGATCTTCAAGTTATAATTTGCAATCATAATTAGAAGTTATCAATTCTAAGTTCTGTATTTGACAGTTACAAGTTCAGATCATTAAGTTATAATTTGAAATAATAATTAGTATTTAACAAATTTAAGTTCTGTAATTCACTATTACAAGTTCAGATCTTCAAGTTATAATTTGCAATAATAATTAGAACTATCAATTTTAAGTTCTGTATCTGACAATTACAAGTTCAGGTCTTCAAGGTATAATTAGGAATCATAATTTGAATTTTACAATTCTAAGTTCAGTATTTAACTATTACAAGTTCAGATCTTCAAGTTATAATTTGCAATCATAATTTGAAGTTATCAATTCTAAGTTCTGTATTTGACAATTACAAGTTCAGATCTTTAAGTTATAATTTGAACTAATAATTTGTATTTAACAATTCGAAGTTCTGTATGTGACTATTACAAGTTCAGATCTTCAAATTATTATTTAAAATCTTAGTTGGAAATTAACAAATCTAAGTTCTGTAATTAACTATTACAAGTTCAGATCTTCAAGTTATAATTTGCAATCATAATTTGATGTTATCAATTCTAAGTTCTGTAATTGACAATTATAAGTTCAGATGTTAAAGTTATAATTAGCAATCATAATTTGAATTTTACAATTCTAAGTTCTGAATTTGACTATTCCAAGTTCAGATCTTCAAGTTATAATTTGCAATCAAAATTTGAAGTTGTCTATTCTAAGTTCTGTATTTGACAATTACAAGTTCAGATGTTCAAGTTTTAATTAGCAATCATAATTTGATTTTTACAATTCTTAGTTCTGTATTTGACTATTACAAGTTCAGATCTTCAGGTTATAATTTGCAATCATAATTAGAAGTTATCAATTCTAAGTTCTGTATTTGACAGTTACAAGTTCAGATCATTAAGTTATAATTTGAAATAATAATTAGTATTTAACAAATTTAAGTTCTGTAATTCACTATTACAAGTTCAGATCTTCAAGTTATAATTTGCAATAATAATTAGAAGCTATCAATTTTAAGTTCTGTATTTGACAATTACAAGTTCAGATCTTCAAGATATAATTAGCTTTCATAATTTGAATTTTACAATTCTAAGTTCTGTATTTGACTATTACAAGTTCAGATCTTCAAGTTATAATTTGCAATCATAATTAGAAGTTATCAATTCTAAGTTCTGTATTTGACAGTTACAAGTTCAGAACATTAAGTTATAATTTGAAATAATAATTAGTATTTAACTAATTACAGTTCTGTAATTCACTATTACAAGTTCAGATCTTCAAGTTATAATTTGCAATAATAATTAGAACTATCAATTTTAAGTTCTGTATCTGACAATTACAAGTTCAGATCTTCAAGGTATAATTAGCAATCATAATTTGAATTTTACAATTCTAAGTTCAGTATTTGACTATTACAAGTTCAGATCTTCAAGTTATAATTTGCAATCATAATTTGAAGTTATCAATTCTAAGTTCTGTATTTGACAATTACAAGTTCAGTTCTTCAAGTTATAATTTGAACTAATAATTTGTATTTAACAATTCGAAGTTCTGTATGTGACTATTACAAGTTCAGATCTTCAAATTATTATTTCATATCTTAGCTGGAAATTAACAAATCTAAGTTCTGTAATTAACTATTACAAGTTCAGATCTTCAAGTTATAATTTGCAATCATAATTTGAAGTTATCAATTCTAAGTTCTGTATTTGACAATTACAAGTTCAGATGTTCAAGTTATAATTAGCAATCATAATTTGAATTTTAAAATTTTAAGTTCTGTATTTGACTATTACAAGTTCAGATCTTCAAGTTATAATTTGCAATCATAATTTGAAGTTTTCAATGCTAAGTTCTGTATTTGACAATTACAAGTTCAGATCTTCAAGTTATAATTTGAACTAATAATTTGTATTTAACTATTCGAAGTTCTGTATTTGACTATTACAAGTTCAGATCTTCAAATGATAATTTGCAATCATAATTTGAAGTTATCAATTCTAAGTTCTGTATTTGACAATTACAAGTTCAGATCTTCAAGTTATAATTAGACATCATAATTTGTATTTAACAATTTGAAGTTCTGTATTTGTCTATTACCAGTTCAGATCTTCAAATTATTATTTACTATCTTAGTTTGAAATTAATAATTCGAAGTTCTGTATTTACTTATTACAAGTTCAGATCATTAAGTTATAATTTGAAATAATAATTAGTATTTAACAAATTTAAGTTCTGTAATTCACTATTACAAGTTCAGATCTTCAAGTTATAATTTGCAATAATAATTAGAAGCTATCAATTTTAAGTTCTGTATTTGACAATTACAAGTTCAGATCTTCAAGATATAATTTGCAATCATAATTTAAATTTTACAATTCTAAGATCTGTATTTGACTATTACAAGTTCAGATCTTCAAGTTATAATTTGCTATCATAATTAGAAGTTATCAATTCTAAGTTCTGTATTTGACAGTTACAAGTTCAGACCATTAAGTTATAATTTGAAATAATAATTAGTATTTAACAAATTTAAGTTCTGTAATTCACTATTACAAGTTCAGATCTACAAATTATAATTTGCAATTATAATTATAAGCTATCAATTTTAAGTTCTCTTTTTGACAATTACAAGTTCAGATCTTTAAGTTATAATTTGCACTAATAATTGGTATTTAACAATTCTAAGTTCTGTATTTGACTATTACAAGTTCAGATCTTCAAGTTATAATTTGCAATCATAATTTGAAGTTATCAATGCTAAGTTCTGTATTTGACAATAACAAGTTCAAATCTTCAAGTTATAATTTGCAATAATAACTAGAACTATAAATTTTAAGTTCTCTATTTGACAATTACAAGTTCAGATCTTCAAGGTATAATTAGCAATCATAATTTGAATTTTACAATTCTAAGTTCTGTCTTTGACTATTACAAGTTCAGATCTTCAGGTTATAATTTGCAATCATCATTAGAAGTTATCAATTCTAAGTTCTGTATTTGACAGATACAAGTTCAGATCATTAAGTTATAATTTGAAATAATAATTAGTATTTAATAAATTTAAGTTCTCTAATTCACTATTACAAGTTCAGATCTTCAAGTTATAATTTGTAATAATAATTAGAAGCTATCAATTTTAAGTTCTGTATTTGACAATTACAAGTTCAGATCTTCAAGATATAATTAGCAATCATAATTTGAATTTTACAATTCTAAGTTCTGTATTTGACTATTACAAGTTCAGATCTTCAAGTTATAATTTGCAATCATAATTAGAAGTTATCAATTCTAAGTTCTGTATTTGACAGTTACAAGTTCAGATCATTAAGTTATAATTTGAAATAATAATTAGTATTTAACAAATTTAAGTTCTGTAATTCACTATTACAAGTTCAGATCTTCAACTTATAATTTGCAATAATAATTAGAACTATCAATTTTAAGTTCTGTATCTGACAATTACAAGTTCAGGTCTTCAAGGTATAATTAGGAATCATAATTTGAATTTTACAATTCTAAGTTCAGTATTTAACTATTACAAGTTCAGATCTTCAAGTTATAATTTGCAATCATAATTTGATGTTATCAATTCTAAGTTCTGTAATTGACAATTATAAGTTCAGATGTTAAAGTTATAATTAGCAATCATAATTTGAATTTTACAATTCTAAGTTCTGAATTTGACTATTACAAGTTCAGATCTTCAAGTTATAATTTGCAATCATAATTTGAAGTTATCAATGCTAAGTTCTGTATTTGACAATTACAAGTTCAGATCTTCAAGTTATAATTTGAACTAATAATTTGTATTTAACTATTCGAAGTTCTGTATTTGACTATTACAAGTTCAGATCTTCAAATGATAATTTGCAATCATAATTTGAAGTTATCAATTCTAAGTTCTGTATTTGACAATTACAAGTTCAGATCTTCAAGTTATAATTAGCAATCATAATTTGTATTTAACAATTCGAAGTTCTGTATTTGTCTATTACAAGTTCAGATCTTCAAGTTATAATTTGAAATTATAATTTATATTTAACAAATCTAAGTTCTGTAATTAACTATTACAAGTTCAGATCATTAAGTTATAATTTGAAATAATAATTAGTATTTAACAAATTTAAGTTCTGTAATTCACTATTACAAGTTCAGATCTTCAAGTTATAATTTGCAATAATAATTAGAACTATCAATTTTAAGTTCTCTATTTGACAATTACAAGTTCAGATCTACTAGGTATAATTAGCAATCATAATTTGAATTTTACAATTCTAAGTTCAGTATTTGACTATTACAAGTTCAGATCTTCAAGTTATAATTTGCAATCATAATTTGAAGTTATCAATTCTAAGTTCTGTATTTGACAATTACAAGTTCAGATCTTCAAGTTAAAATTTGAACTAATAATTTGTATTTAACAATTCGAAGTTCTGTATTTGACTATTACAAGTTCAGATCTTCAAATTATTATTTAAAATCTTAGTTGGAAATTAACAATTCGAAGTTCTGTATTTACTTATTACAAGTTCAGATCTTCAAGTTATAATTTGCAATCATAATTTGAAGTTATCAATTCTAAGTTCTGTATTTGACAATTTCAAGTTAAGATCTTCATGTTATAATTAGCAATCATAATTTGTATTTAACAATTCGAAGTTCCGTATTTGACTATTACAAGTTCAGATCTTCAAATTATTATTTACAATCTTAGTTTGAAATTAACAATTCGAAGTTCTGTATTTACTTATTACAAGTTCAGATCTTAAAGTTATAATTTGAAATTATAATTTATATTTAACAAATCTAAGTTCTGTAATTAACTATTACAAGTTCAGATCTTCAAGTTATAATTTGCAATCATAATTTGAAGTTGTCTATTCTAAGTTCTGTATTTGACAATTACAAGTTCAGATGTTCAAGTTTTAATTAGCAATCATAATTTGATTTTTACAATTCTTAGTTCTCTATTTGACTATTACAAGTTCAGATCTTCAGGTTATAATTTGCAATCATAATTAGAAGTTATCAATTCTAAGTTCTGTATTTGACAGTTACAAGTTCAGATCATTAAGTTATAATTTGAAATAATAATTAGTATTTAACAAATTTAAGTTCTGTAATTCACTATTACAAGTTCAGATCTTCAAGTTATAATTTGCAATAATAATTAGAAGCTATCAATTTTAAGCTCTGTATTTGACAATTACAAGTTCAGATCTTCAAGATATAATTAGCAAACATAATTTGAATTTTACACTTCTAAGTTCAGTATTTGACTATTCCAAGTTCAGATCTTCAAGTTATAATTTGCAATCATAATTTGATGTTATCAATTCTAAGTTCTGTATTTGACAATTACAAGTTCAGATGTTCAAGTTATAATTAGCAATCATAATTTGTATTTTACAATTCTAAGTTCTGTATTTGACAATTACAAGTTCAAATCTTCAAGTTATAATTTGCAATAATAATTTGAATTTTACAATTCTAAGTTCAGTATTTTATGATTACAAGTTCAGATCTTCAAGTTATAATTTGCCATCATAATTAGAACTATCAATTTTAAGTTCTCTATTTGACAATTACAAGTTCAGATCTTCAAGGTATAATTAGCAATAATAATTAGAACTATCAATTTTAAGTTCTCTATTTGACAATTACAAGTTCAGATCTTCAAGGTATAATTAGCAATCATAATTTGAATTTTACAATTCTAAGTTCTGTATTTGACTATTACAAGTTCAGATCTTCAAGTTATAATTTGCAATCATAATTAGAAGTTATCAATTCTAAGTTCTGTATTTGACAGTTACAAGTTCAGATCATTAAGTTATAATTTGAAATAATAATTAGTATTTAACAAATTTAAGTTCTGTAATTCACTATTACAAGTTCAGATCTTCAAGTTATAATTTGCAATAATAATTAGAACTATCAATTTTAAGTTCTGTATCTGACAATTACAAGTTCAGGTCTTCAAGGTATAATTAGGAATCATAATTTGAATTTTACAATTCTAAGTTCAGTATTTAACTATTACAAGTTCAGATCTTCAAGTTATAATTTGCAATCATAATTTGAAGTTATCAATTCTAAGTTCTGTATTTGACAATTACAAGTTCAGATCTTTAAGTTATAATTTGAACTAATAATTTGTATTTAACAATTCGAAGTTCTGTATGTGACTATTACAAGTTCAGATCTTCAAGTTATAATTAGACATCATAATTTGTATTTAACAATTTGAAGTTCTGTATTTGTCTATTACCAGTTCAGATCTTCAAATTATTATTTACTATCTTAGTTTGAAATTAATAATTCGAAGTTCTGTATTTACTTATTACAAGTTCAGATCATTAAGTTATAATTTGAAATAATAATTAGTATTTAACAAATTTAAGTTCTGTAATTCACTATTACAAGTTCAGATCTTCAAGTTATAATTTGCAATAATAATTAGAAGCTATCAATTTTAAGTTCTGTATTTGACAATTACAAGTTCAGATCTTCAAGATATAATTTGCAATCATAATTTAAATTTTACAATTCTAAGATCTGTATTTGACTATTACAAGTTCAGATCTTCAAGTTATAATTTGCTATCATAATTAGAAGTTATCAATTCTAAGTTCTGTATTTGACAGTTACAAGTTCAGACCATTAAGTTATAATTTGAAATAATAATTAGTATTTAACAAATTTAAGTTCTGTAATTCACTATTACAAGTTCAGATCTACAAATTATAATTTGCAATTATAATTATAAGCTATCAATTTTAAGTTCTCTTTTTGACAATTACAAGTTCAGATCTTTAAGTTATAATTTGCACTAATAATTGGTATTTAACAATTCTAAGTTCTGTATTTGACTATTACAAGTTCAGATCTTCAAGTTATAATTTGCAATCATAATTTGAAGTTATCAATGCTAAGTTCTGTATTTGACAATAACAAGTTCAAATCTTCAAGTTATAATTTGCAATAATAACTAGAACTATAAATTTTAAGTTCTCTATTTGACAATTACAAGTTCAGATCTTCAAGGTATAATTAGCAATCATAATTTGAATTTTACAATTCTAAGTTCTGTCTTTGACTATTACAAGTTCAGATCTTCAGGTTATAATTTGCAATCATCATTAGAAGTTATCAATTCTAAGTTCTGTATTTGACAGATACAAGTTCAGATCATTAAGTTATAATTTGAAATAATAATTAGTATTTAATAAATTTAAGTTCTCTAATTCACTATTACAAGTTCAGATCTTCAAGTTATAATTTGTAATAATAATTAGAAGCTATCAATTTTAAGTTCTGTATTTGACAATTACAAGTTCAGATCTTCAAGATATAATTAGCAATCATAATTTGAATTTTACAATTCTAAGTTCTGTATTTGACTATTACAAGTTCAGATCTTCAAGTTATAATTTGCAATCATAATTAGAAGTTATCAATTCTAAGTTCTGTATTTGACAGTTACAAGTTCAGATCATTAAGTTATAATTTGAAATAATAATTAGTATTTAACAAATTTAAGTTCTGTAATTCACTATTACAAGTTCAGATCTTCAACTTATAATTTGCAATAATAATTAGAACTATCAATTTTAAGTTCTGTATCTGACAATTACAAGTTCAGGTCTTCAAGGTATAATTAGGAATCATAATTTGAATTTTACAATTCTAAGTTCAGTATTTAACTATTACAAGTTCAGATCTTCAAGTTATAATTTGCAATCATAATTTGATGTTATCAATTCTAAGTTCTGTAATTGACAATTATAAGTTCAGATGTTAAAGTTATAATTAGCAATCATAATTTGAATTTTACAATTCTAAGTTCTGAATTTGACTATTACAAGTTCAGATCTTCAAGTTATAATTTGCAATCATAATTTGAAGTTATCAATGCTAAGTTCTGTATTTGACAATTACAAGTTCAGATCTTCAAGTTATAATTTGAACTAATAATTTGTATTTAACTATTCGAAGTTCTGTATTTGACTATTACAAGTTCAGATCTTCAAATGATAATTTGCAATCATAATTTGAAGTTATCAATTCTAAGTTCTGTATTTGACAATTACAAGTTCAGATCTTCAAGTTATAATTAGCAATCATAATTTGTATTTAACAATTCGAAGTTCTGTATTTGTCTATTACAAGTTCAGATCTTCAAGTTATAATTTGAAATTATAATTTATATTTAACAAATCTAAGTTCTGTAATTAACTATTACAAGTTCAGATCATTAAGTTATAATTTGAAATAATAATTAGTATTTAACAAATTTAAGTTCTGTAATTCACTATTACAAGTTCAGATCTTCAAGTTATAATTTGCAATAATAATTAGAACTATCAATTTTAAGTTCTCTATTTGACAATTACAAGTTCAGATCTACTAGGTATAATTAGCAATCATAATTTGAATTTTACAATTCTAAGTTCAGTATTTGACTATTACAAGTTCAGATCTTCAAGTTATAATTTGCAATCATAATTTGAAGTTATCAATTCTAAGTTCTGTATTTGACAATTACAAGTTCAGATCTTCAAGTTAAAATTTGAACTAATAATTTGTATTTAACAATTCGAAGTTCTGTATTTGACTATTACAAGTTCAGATCTTCAAATTATTATTTAAAATCTTAGTTGGAAATTAACAATTCGAAGTTCTGTATTTACTTATTACAAGTTCAGATCTTCAAGTTATAATTTGCAATCATAATTTGAAGTTATCAATTCTAAGTTCTGTATTTGACAATTTCAAGTTAAGATCTTCATGTTATAATTAGCAATCATAATTTGTATTTAACAATTCGAAGTTCCGTATTTGACTATTACAAGTTCAGATCTTCAAATTATTATTTACAATCTTAGTTTGAAATTAACAATTCGAAGTTCTGTATTTACTTATTACAAGTTCAGATCTTAAAGTTATAATTTGAAATTATAATTTATATTTAACAAATCTAAGTTCTGTAATTAACTATTACAAGTTCAGATCTTCAAGTTATAATTTGCAATCATAATTTGAAGTTGTCTATTCTAAGTTCTGTATTTGACAATTACAAGTTCAGATGTTCAAGTTTTAATTAGCAATCATAATTTGATTTTTACAATTCTTAGTTCTCTATTTGACTATTACAAGTTCAGATCTTCAGGTTATAATTTGCAATCATAATTAGAAGTTATCAATTCTAAGTTCTGTATTTGACAGTTACAAGTTCAGATCATTAAGTTATAATTTGAAATAATAATTAGTATTTAACAAATTTAAGTTCTGTAATTCACTATTACAAGTTCAGATCTTCAAGTTATAATTTGCAATCATAATTTGATGTTATCAATTCTAAGTTCTGTATTTGACAATTTCAAGTTCAGATGTTCAAGTTATAATTAGCAATCATAATTTGTATTTTACAATTCTAAGTTCTGTATTTGACAATTACAAGTTCAAATCTTCAAGTTATAATTTGCAATAATAATTTGAATTTTACAATTCTAAGTTCAGTATTTTATGATTACAAGTTCAGATCTTCAAGTTATAATTTGCCATCATAATTAGAACTATCAATTTTAAGTTCTCTATTTGACAATTACAAGTTCAGATCTTCAAGGTATAATTAGCAATAATAATTAGAACTATCAATTTTAAGTTCTCTATTTGACAATTACAAGTTCAGATCTTCAAGGTATAATTAGCAATCATAATTTGAATTTTACAATTCTAAGTTCTGTATTTGACTATTACAAGTTCAGATCTTCAAGTTATAATTTGCAATCATAATTAGAAGTTATCAATTCTAAGTTCTGTATTTGACAGTTACAAGTTCAGATCATTAAGTTATAATTTGAAATAATAATTAGTATTTAACAAATTTAAGTTCTGTAATTCACTATTACAAGTTCAGATCTTCAAGTTATAATTTGCAATAATAATTAGAACTATCAATTTTAAGTTCTGTATCTGACAATTACAAGTTCAGGTCTTCAAGGTATAATTAGGAATCATAATTTGAATTTTACAATTCTAAGTTCAGTATTTAACTATTACAAGTTCAGATCTTCAAGTTATAATTTGCAATCATAATTTGAAGTTATCAATTCTAAGTTCTGTATTTGACAATTACAAGTTCAGATCTTTAAGTTATAATTTGAACTAATAATTTGTATTTAACAATTCGAAGTTCTGTATGTGACTATTACAAGTTCAGATCTTCAAATTATTATTTAAAATCTTAGTTGGAAATTAACAAATCTAAGTTCTGTAATTAACTATTACAAGTTCAGATCTTCAAGTTATAATTTGCAATCATAATTTGATGTTATCAATTCTAAGTTCTGTAATTGACAATTATAAGTTCAGATGTTAAAGTTATAATTAGCAATCATAATTTGAATTTTACAATTCTAAGTTCTGAATTTGACTATTACAAGTTCAGATCTTCAAGTTATAATTTGCAATCATAATTTGAAGTTATCAATGCTAAGTTCTGTATTTGACAATTACAAGTTCAGATCTTCAAGTTATAATTTGAACTAATAATTTGTATTTAACTATTCGAAGTTCTGTATTTGACTATTACAAGTTCAGATCTTCAAATGATAATTTGCAATCATAATTTGAAGTTATCAATTCTAAGTTCTGTATTTGACAATTACAAGTTCAGATCTTCAAGTTATAATTAGCAATCATAATTTGTATTTAACAATTCGAAGTTCTGTATTTGTCTATTACAAGTTCAGATCTTCAAGTTATAATTTGAAATTATAATTTATATTTAACAAATCTAAGTTCTGTAATTAACTATTACAAGTTCAGATCATTAAGTTATAATTTGAAATAATAATTAGTATTTAACAAATTTAAGTTCTGTAATTCACTATTACAAGTTCAGATCTTCAAGTTATAATTTGCAATAATAATTAGAACTATCAATTTTAAGTTCTCTATTTGACAATTACAAGTTCAGATCTACAAGGTATAATTAGCAATCATAATTTGAATTTTACAATTCTAAGTTCAGTATTTGACTATTACAAGTTCAGATCTTCAAGTTATAATTTGCAATCATAATTTGAAGTTATCAATTCTAAGTTCTGTATTTGACAATTACAAGTTCAGATCTTCAAGTTAAAATTTGAACTAATAATTTGTATTTAACAATTCGAAGTTCTGTATTTGACTATTACAAGTTCAGATCTTCAAATTATTATTTAAAATCTTAGTTGGAAATTAACAATTCGAAGTTCTGTATTTACTTATTACAAGTTCAGATCTTCAAGTTATAATTTGCAATCATAATTTGAAGTTATCAATTCTAAGTTCTGTATTTGACAATTTCAAGTTAAGATCTTCATGTTATAATTAGCAATCATAATTTGTATTTAACAATTCGAAGTTCCGTATTTGACTATTACAAGTTCAGATCTTCAAATTATTATTTACAATCTTAGTTTGAAATTAACAATTCGAAGTTCTGTATTTACTTATTACAAGTTCAGATCTTAAAGTTATAATTTGAAATTATAATTTATATTTAACAAATCTAAGTTCTGTAATTAACTATTACAAGTTCAGATCTTCAAGTTATAATTTGCAATCATAATTTGAAGTTGTCTATTCTAAGTTCTGTATTTGACAATTACAAGTTCAGATGTTCAAGTTTTAATTAGCAATCATAATTTGATTTTTACAATTCTTAGTTCTCTATTTGACTATTACAAGTTCAGATCTTCAGGTTATAATTTGCAATCATAATTAGAAGTTATCAATTCTAAGTTCTGTATTTGACAGTTACAAGTTCAGATCATTAAGTTATAATTTGAAATAATAATTAGTATTTAACAAATTTAAGTTCTGTAATTCACTATTACAAGTTCAGATCTTCAAGTTATAATTTGCAATAATAATTAGAACTATCAATTTTAAGTTCTGTATCTGACAATTACAAGTTCAGATCTTCAAGGTATAATTAGCAATCATAATTTGAATTTTACAATTCTAAGTTCAGTATTTGACTATTACAAGTTCAGATCTTCAAGTTATAATTTGCAATCATAATTTGAAGTTATCAATTCTAAGTTCTGTATTTGACAATTACAAGTTCAGTTCTTCAAGTTATAATTTGAACTAATAATTTGTATTTAACAATTCGAAGTTTTGTATTTGACTATTACAAGTTCAGATCTTCAAATTATTATTTAAAATCTTAGTTTGAAATTAACAATTCGAAGTTCTGTATTTACTTATTACAAGTTCAGATCTTCAAGTTATAATTTGAAATTATAATTTATATTTAACAAATCTAAGTTCTGTAATTAACTATTACAAGTTCAGATCTTCAAGTTATAATTTGCAATCATAATTTGAAGTTATCAATTCTAAGTTCTGTATTTGACAATTTCAAGTTAAGATCTTCCTGGTTTAAATAGCAATCATAATTTGTATTTAACAATTCGAAGTTCCGTATTTGACTATTACAAGTTCAGATCTTCAAATTAATATTTACAATCTTAGTTTGAAATTAACAATTCGAAGTTCTGTATTTACTTATTACAAGTTCAGATCTTCAAGTTATAATTTGAAATTATAATTTATATTTAACAAATCTAAGTTCTGTAATTAACTATTACAAGTTCAGATCTTCAAGTTATAATTTGCAATCATAATTTGAAGTTGTCTATTCTAAGTTCTGTATTTGACAATTACAAGTTCAGATGTTCAAGTTTTAATTAGCAATCATAATTTGATTTTTACAATTCTTAGTTCTCTATTTGACTATTACAAGTTCAGATCTTCAGGTTATAATTTGCAATCATAATTAGAAGTTATCAATTCTAAGTTCTGTATTTGACAGTTACAAGTTCAGATCATTAAGTTATAATTTGAAATAATAATTAGTATTTAACAAATTTAAGTTCTGTAATTCACTATTACAAGTTCAGATCTTCAAGTTATAATTTGCAATAATAATTAGAAGCTATCAATTTTAAGCTCTGTATTTGACAATTACAAGTTCAGATCTTCAAGATATAATTAGCAAACATAATTTGAATTTTACACTTCTAAGTTCAGTATTTGACTATTCCAAGTTCAGATCTTCAAGTTATAATTTGCAATCATAATTTGATGTTATCAATTCTAAGTTCTGTATTTGACAATTACAAGTTCAGATGTTCAAGTTATAATTAGCAATCATAATTTGTATTTTACAATTCTAAGTTCTGTATTTGACAATTACAAGTTCAAATCTTCAAGTTATAATTTGCAATAATAATTTGAATTTTACAATTCTAAGTTCAGTATTTTATGATTACAAGTTCAGATCTTCAAGTTATAATTTGCCATCAAAATTAGAACTATCAATTTTAAGTTCTCTATTTGACAATTACAAGTTCAGATCTTCAAGGTATAATTAGCAATAATAATTAGAACTATCAATTTTAAGTTCTCTATTTGACAATTACAAGTTCAGATCTTCAAGGTATAATTAGCAATCATAATTTGAATTTTACAATTCTAAGTTGTGTATTTGACTATTACAAGTTCAGATCTTCAAGTTATAATTTGCAATCATAATTAGAAGTTATCAATTCTAAGTTCTGTATTTGACAATTTCAAGTTAAGATCTTCATGTTATAATTAGCAATCATAATTTGTATTTAACAATTCGAAGTTCCGTATTTGACTATTACAAGTTCAGATCTTCAAATTATTATTTACAATCTTAGTTTGAAATTAACAATTCGAAGTTCTGTATTTACTTATTACAAGTTCAGATCTTAAAGTTATAATTTGAAATTATAATTTATATTTAACAAATCTAAGTTCTGTAATTAACTATTACAAGTTCAGATCTTCAAGTTATAATTTGCAATCATAATTTGAAGTTGTCTATTCTAAGTTCTGTATTTGACAATTACAAGTTCAGATGTTCAAGTTTTAATTAGCAATCATAATTTGATTTTTACAATTCTTAGTTCTCTATTTGACTATTACAAGTTCAGATCTTCAGGTTATAATTTGCAATCATAATTAGAAGTTATCAATTCTAAGTTCTGTATTTGACAGTTACAAGTTCAGATCATTAAGTTATAATTTGAAATAATAATTAGTATTTAACAAATTTAAGTTCTGTAATTCACTATTACAAGTTCAGATCTTCAAGTTATAATTTGCAATAATAATTAGAACTATCAATTTTAAGTTCTGTATCTGACAATTACAAGTTCAGATCTTCAAGGTATAATTAGCAATCATAATTTGAATTTTACAATTCTAAGTTCAGTATTTGACTATTACAAGTTCAGATCTTCAAGTTATAATTTGCAATCATAATTTGAAGTTATCAATTCTAAGTTCTGTATTTGACAATTACAAGTTCAGTTCTTCAAGTTATAATTTGAACTAATAATTTGTATTTAACAATTCGAAGTTTTGTATTTGACTATTACAAGTTCAGATCTTCAAATTATTATTTAAAATCTTAGTTTGAAATTAACAATTCGAAGTTCTGTATTTACTTATTACAAGTTCAGATCTTCAAGTTATAATTTGAAATTATAATTTATATTTAACAAATCTAAGTTCTGTAATTAACTATTACAAGTTCAGATCTTCAAGTTATAATTTGCAATCATAATTTGAAGTTATCAATTCTAAGTTCTGTATTTGACAATTTCAAGTTAAGATCTTCCTGGTTTAAATAGCAATCATAATTTGTATTTAACAATTCGAAGTTCCGTATTTGACTATTACAAGTTCAGATCTTCAAATTATTATTTACAATCTTAGTTTGAAATTAACAATTCGAAGTTCTGTATTTACTTATTACAAGTTCAGATCTTCAAGTTATAATTTGAAATTATAATTTATATTTAACAAATCTAAGTTCTGTAATTAACTATTACAAGTTCAGATCTTCAAGTTATAATTTGCAATCATAATTTGAAGTTGTCTATTCTAAGTTCTGTATTTGACAATTACAAGTTCAGATGTTCAAGTTTTAATTAGCAATCATAATTTGATTTTTACAATTCTTAGTTCTCTATTTGACTATTACAAGTTCAGATCTTCAGGTTATAATTTGCAATCATAATTAGAAGTTATCAATTCTAAGTTCTGTATTTGACAGTTACAAGTTCAGATCATTAAGTTATAATTTGAAATAATAATTAGTATTTAACAAATTTAAGTTCTGTAATTCACTATTACAAGTTCAGATCTTCAAGTTATAATTTGCAATAATAATTAGAAGCTATCAATTTTAAGCTCTGTATTTGACAATTACAAGTTCAGATCTTCAAGATATAATTAGCAAACATAATTTGAATTTTACACTTCTAAGTTCAGTATTTGACTATTCCAAGTTCAGATCTTCAAGTTATAATTTGCAATCATAATTTGATGTTATCAATTCTAAGTTCTGTATTTGACAATTACAAGTTCAGATGTTCAAGTTATAATTAGCAATCATAATTTGTATTTTACAATTCTAAGTTCTGTATTTGACAATTACAAGTTCAAATCTTCAAGTTATAATTTGCAATAATAATTTGAATTTTACAATTCTAAGTTCAGTATTTTATGATTACAAGTTCAGAACTTCAAGTTATAATTTGCCATCATAATTAGAACTATCAATTTTAAGTTCTCTATTTGACAATTACAAGTTCAGATCTTCAAGGTATAATTAGCAATAATAATTAGAACTATCAATTTTAAGTTCTCTATTTGACAATTACAAGTTCAGATCTTCAAGGTATAATTAGCAATCATAATTTGAATTTTACAATTCTAAGTTGTGTATTTGACTATTACAAGTTCAGATCTTCAAGTTATAATTTGCAATCATAATTAGAAGTTATCAATTCTAAGTTCTGTATTTGACAGTTACAAGTTCAGATCATTAAGTTATAATTTGAAATAATAATTAGTATTTAACAAATTTAAGTTCTGTAATTCACTATTACAAGTTCAGATCTTCAAGTTATAATTTGCAATAATAATTAGAACTATCAATTTTAAGTTCTGTATCTGACAATTACAAGTTCAGGTCTTCAAGGTATAATTAGGAATCATAATTTGAATTTTACAATTCTAAGTTCAGTATTTAACTATTACAAGTTCAGATCTTCAAGTTATAATTTGCAATCATAATTTGAAGTTATCAATTCTAAGTTCTGTATTTGACAATTACAAGTTCAGATCTTTAAGTTATAATTTGAACTAATAATTTGTATTTAACAATTCGAAGTTCTGTATGTGACTATTACAAGTTCAGATCTTCAAATTATTATTTAAAATCTTAGTTGGAAATTAACAAATCTAAGTTCTGTAATTAACTATTACAAGTTCAGATCTTCAAGTTATAATTTGCAATCATAATTTGATGTTATCAATTCTAAGTTCTGTAATTGACAATTATAAGTTCAGATGTTAAAGTTATAATTAGCAATCATAATTTGAATTTTACAATTCTAAGTTCTGAATTTGACTATTACAAGTTCAGATCTTCAAGTTATAATTTGCAATCATAATTTGAAGTTATCAATGCTAAGTTCTGTATTTGACAATTACAAGTTCAGATCTTCAAGTTATAATTTGAACTAATAATTTGTATTTAACTATTCGAAGTTCTGTATTTGACTATTACAAGTTCAGATCTTCAAATGATAATTTGCAATCATAATTTGAAGTTATCAATTCTAAGTTCTGTATTTGACAATTACAAGTTCAGATCTTCAAGTTATAATTAGCAATCATAATTTGTATTTAACAATTCGAAGTTCTGTATTTGTCTATTACAAGTTCAGATCTTCAAGTTATAATTTGAAATTATAATTTATATTTAACAAATCTAAGTTCTGTAATTAACTATTACAAGTTCAGATCATTAAGTTATAATTTGAAATAATAATTAGTATTTAACAAATTTAAGTTCTGTAATTCACTATTACAAGTTCAGATCTTCAAGTTATAATTTGCAATAATAATTAGAACTATCAATTTTAAGTTCTCTATTTGACAATTACAAGTTCAGATCTACAAGGTATAATTAGCAATCATAATTTGAATTTTACAATTCTAAGTTCAGTATTTGACTATTACAAGTTCAGATCTTCAAGTTATAATTTGCAATCATAATTTGAAGTTATCAATTCTAAGTTCTGTATTTGACAATTACAAGTTCAGATCTTCAAGTTAAAATTTGAACTAATAATTTGTATTTAACAATTCGAAGTTCTGTATTTGACTATTACAAGTTCAGATCTTCAAATTATTATTTAAAATCTTAGTTGGAAATTAACAATTCGAAGTTCTGTATTTACTTATTACAAGTTCAGATCTTCAAGTTATAATTTGCAATCATAATTTGAAGTTATCAATTCTAAGTTCTGTATTTGACAATTTCAAGTTAAGATCTTCATGTTATAATTAGCAATCATAATTTGTATTTAACAATTCGAAGTTCCGTATTTGACTATTACAAGTTCAGATCTTCAAATTATTATTTACAATCTTAGTTTGAAATTAACAATTCGAAGTTCTGTATTTACTTATTACAAGTTCAGATCTTAAAGTTATAATTTGAAATTATAATTTATATTTAACAAATCTAAGTTCTGTAATTAACTATTACAAGTTCAGATCTTCAAGTTATAATTTGCAATCATAATTTGAAGTTGTCTATTCTAAGTTCTGTATTTGACAATTACAAGTTCAGATGTTCAAGTTTTAATTAGCAATCATAATTTGATTTTTACAATTCTTAGTTCTCTATTTGACTATTACAAGTTCAGATCTTCAGGTTATAATTTGCAATCATAATTAGAAGTTATCAATTCTAAGTTCTGTATTTGACAGTTACAAGTTCAGATCATTAAGTTATAATTTGAAATAATAATTAGTATTTAACAAATTTAAGTTCTGTAATTCACTATTACAAGTTCAGATCTTCAAGTTATAATTTGCAATAATAATTAGAACTATCAATTTTAAGTTCTGTATCTGACAATTACAAGTTCAGATCTTCAAGGTATAATTAGCAATCATAATTTGAATTTTACAATTCTAAGTTCAGTATTTGACTATTACAAGTTCAGATCTTCAAGTTATAATTTGCAATCATAATTTGAAGTTATCAATTCTAAGTTCTGTATTTGACAATTACAAGTTCAGTTCTTCAAGTTATAATTTGAACTAATAATTTGTATTTAACAATTCGAAGTTTTGTATTTGACTATTACAAGTTCAGATCTTCAAATTATTATTTAAAATCTTAGTTTGAAATTAACAATTCGAACTTCTGTATTTACTTATTACAAGTTCAGATCTTCAAGTTATAATTTGAAATTATAATTTATATTTAACAAATCTAAGTTCTGTAATTAACTATTACAAGTTCAGATCTTCAAGTTATAATTTGCAATCATAATTTGAAGTTGTCTATTCTAAGTTCTGTATTTGACAATTACAAGTTCAGATGTTCAAGTTTTAATTAGCAATCATAATTTGATTTTTACAATTCTTAGTTCTCTATTTGACTATTACAAGTTCAGATCTTCAGGTTATAATTTGCAATCATAATTAGAAGTTATCAATTCTAAGTTCTGTATTTGACAGTTACAAGTTCAGATCATTAAGTTATAATTTGAAATAATAATTAGTATTTAACAAATTTAAGTTCTGTAATTCACTATTACAAGTTCAGATCTTCAAGTTATAATTTGCAATAATAATTAGAACTATCAATTTTAAGTTCTGTATCTGACAATTACAAGTTCAGATCTTCAAGGTATAATTAGCAATCATAATTTGAATTTTACAATTCTAAGTTCAGTATTTGACTATTACAAGTTCAGATCTTCAAGTTATAATTTGCAATCATAATTTGAAGTTATCAATTCTAAGTTCTGTATTTGACAATTACAAGTTCAGTTCTTCAAGTTATAATTTGAACTAATAATTTGTATTTAGCAATTCGAAGTTCTGTATTTGACTATTACAAGTTCAGATCTTCAAATTATTATTTAAAATCTTAGTTGGAAATTAACAAATCTAAGTTCTGTAATTAACTATTACAAGTTCAGATCTTCAAGTTATAATTTGCAATCATAATTTGAAGTTATCAATTCTAAGTTCTGTATTTGACAATTACAAGTTCAGATGTTCAAGTTATAATTAGCAATCATAATTTGAATTTTAAAATTCTAAGTTCTGTATTTGACTATTACAAGTTCAGATCTTCAAGTTATAATTTGCAATCATAATTTGAAGTTATCAATGCTAAGTTCTGTATTTGACAATTACAAGTTCAGATCTTCAAGTTATAATTTGAACTAATAATTTGTATTTAACTATTCGAAGTTCTGTATTTGACTATTACAAGTTCAGATCTTCAAATGATAATTTGCAATCATAATTTGAAGTTATCAATTCTAAGTTCTGTATTTGACAATTACAAGTTCAGATCTTCATGTTATAATTAGAAATCATAATTTGTATTTAACAATTTGAAGTTCTGTATTTGTCTATTACCAGTTCAGATCTTCAAATTATTATTTACAATCTTAGTTTGAAATTAACAATTCGAAGTTCTGTATTTACTTATTACAAGTTCAAATCATTAAGTTATAATTTGAAATAATAATTAGTATTTAACAAATTTAAGTTCTGTAATTCACTATTACAAGTTCAGATCTTCAAGTTATAATTTGCAATAATAATTAGAAGCTATCAATTTTAAGTTCTGTATTTGACAATTACAAGTTCAGATCTTCAAGATATAATTTGCAATCATAATTTAAATTTTACAATTCTAAGATCTGTATTTGACTATTACAAGTTCAGATCTTCAAGTTATAAATTGCTATCATAATTAGAAGTTATCAATTCTAAGTTCTGTATTTGACAGTTACAAGTTCAGACCATTAAGTTATAATTTGAAATAATAATTAGTATTTAACAAATTTAAGTTCTGTAATTCACTATTACAAGTTCAGATCTTCAAATTATAATTTGCAATTATAATTATAAGCTATCAATTTTAAGTTCTGTTTTTGACAATTACAAGTTCAGATCTTCAAGTTATAATTTGCACTAATAATTGGTATTTAACAATTCTAAGTCCTGTATTTGACTATTACAAGTTCAGATCTTCAAGTTATAATTTGCAATCATAATTTGAAGTTATCAATGCTAAGTTCTGTATTTGACAATTACAAGTTCAAATCTTCAAGTTATAATTAGCAATCATAATTTGTATTTAACAATTCGAAGTTCTGTATTTACCTATTACAAGTTCAGATCTTCAAATTATTATTTACAATCTTAGATTGAAATTAACAATTCGATGTTCTGTATTTACTTATTACAAGATCAGATCTTCAAGTTATAATTTGTAATTATAATTTATATTTAACAAATCTAAGTTCTGTAATTAACTATTACAAGTTCAGATCTTCAAGTTATAATTTGCAATCATAATTTGAAGTTATCAATTCTAAGTTCTGTATTTGACAATTACAAGTTCAGATGTTCAAGTTATAATTAGCAATCATAATTTGAATTTTACAATTCTAAGTTCTGTATTTGATTATTACAAGTTCTGATCTTCAAGTTATAATTTGCAATCATAATTTGAAGTTATCAATGCTAAGTTCTGTATTTGACAATTACAAGTTCAGATCTTCATGTTATAATTAGAAATCATAATTTGTATTTAACAATTTGAAGTTCTGTATTTGTCTATTACCAGTTCAGATCTTCAAATTATTATTTACAATCTTAGTTTGAAATTAACAATTCGAAGTTCTGTATTTACTTATTACAAGTTCAGATCATTAAGTTATAATTTGAAATAACAATTAGTATTTAACAAATTTAAGTTCTGTAATTCACTATTACAAGTTCAGATCTTCAAGTTATAATTTGCAATAATAATTAGAAGCTATCAATTTTAAGTTCTGTATTTGACAATTACTAGTTCAGATCTTCAAGATATAATTTGCAATCATAATTTAAATTTTACATTTCTAAGATCTGTATTTGACTATTACAAGTTCAGATCTTCAAGTTATAAATTGCTATCATAATTAGAAGTTATCAATTCTAAGTTCTGTATTTGACAGTTACAAGTTCAGACCATTAAGTTATAATTTGAAATAATAATTAGTATTTAACAAATTTAAGTTCTGTAATTCACTATTAAAAGTTCAGATCTTCAAATTATAATTTGCAATTATAATTATAAGCTATCAATTTTAAGTTCTGTTTTTGACAATTACAAGTTCAGATCTTCAAGTTATAATTTGCACTAATAATTGGTATTTAACAATTCTAAGTTCTGTATTTGACTATTACAAGTTCAGATCTTCAAGTTATAATTTGCAATCATAATTTGAAGTTATCAATGCTAAGTTCTGTATTTGACAATTACAAGTTCAAATCTTCAAGTTATAATTAGCAATCATAATTTGTATTTAACAATTCGAAGTTCTGTATTTGACTATTACAAGTTCAGATCTTCAAATTATTATTTACAATCTTAGTTTGAAATTAACAATTCGAAGTTCTGTATTTACTTATTACAAGTTCAGATCTTAAAGTTATAATTTGAAATTATAATTATATTTAACAAATCTAAGTTCTGTAATTAACTATTACAAGTTCAGATCTTCAAGTTATAATTTGCAATCATAATTTGAAGTTGTCTATTCTAAGTTCTGTATTTGACAATTACAAGTTCAGATCTTCAAGTTATAATTTGCACTAATAATTGGTATTTAACAATTCTAAGTCCTGTATTTGACTATTACAAGTTCAGATCTTCAAGTTATAATTTGCAATCATAATTTGAAGTTATCAATGCTAAGTTCTGTATTTGACAATTACAAGTTCAAATCTTCAAGTTATAATTAGCAATCATAATTTGTATTTAACAATTCGAAGTTCTGTATTTACCTATTACAAGTTCAGATCTTCAAATTATTATTTACAATCTTAGATTGAAATTAACAATTCGATGTTCTGTATTTACTTATTACAAGATCAGATCTTCAAGTTATAATTTGTAATTATAATTTATATTTAACAAATCTAAGTTCTGTAATTAACTATTACAAGTTCAGATCTTCAAGTTATAATTTGCAATCATAATTTGAAGTTATCAATTCTAAGTTCTGTATTTGACAATTACAAGTTCAGATGTTCAAGTTATAATTAGCAATCATAATTTGAATTTTACAATTCTAAGTTCTGTATTTGATTATTACAAGTTCTGATCTTCAAGTTATAATTTGCAATCATAATTTGAAGTTATCAATGCTAAGTTCTGTATTTGACAATTACAAGTTCAGATCTTCAAGTTATAATTTGAACTAATAATTTGTATTTAACTATTCGAAGTTCTGTATTTGACTATTACAAATTCAGATCTTCAAATGATAATTTGCAATCATAATTTGAAGTTATCAATTCTAAGTTCTCTATTTGACAATTACAAGTTCAGATCTTCAAGTTATAATTAGCATTCATAATTTGTATTTAACAATTCGAAGTTCTGTATTTGACTATTACAAGTTCAGATCTTCAAATTATTATTTACAATCTTAGTTTGAAATTAACAATTCGAAGTTCTGTATTTACTTATTACAAGTTCAGATCTTCAAGTTATAATTTGAAATCATAATTTGAATTTTACAATTATAAGTTCTGTATTTGACTATTACTAGTTCAGATCTTCAAGTTATAATTTGCAATCATAATTTGAAGTTATCAATTCGAAGTTCTGTATTTACTTATTACAAGTTCAGATCTTCAAATTATAATTTGCAATCATAATTTGAATTTTACAATTCTAAGTTCTGTATTTGACTATTACAAGTTCAGATCTTCAAGTTATAATTTGTAATCATAATTAGAAGTTATCAATTCTAAGTTCTGTATTTGACAATTACAAGTTCAGATGTTCAAGTTATAATTAGCAATCATAATTTGAATTTTAAAATTCTAAGTTCTGTATTTGACTATTACAAGTTCAGATCTTCAAGTTATAATTTGCAATCATAATTTGAAGTTATCAATGCTAAGTTCTGTATTTGACAATTACAAGTTCAGATCTTCAAGTTATAATTTGAACTAATAATTAGTATTTAACTATTCGAAGTTCTGTATTTGACTATTACAAGTTCAGATCTTCAAATGATAATTTGCAATCATAATTTGAAGTTATCAATTCTAAGTTCTGTATTTGACAATTACAAGTTCAGATCTTCATGTTATAATTAGAAATCATAATTTGTATTTAACAATTTGAAGTTCTGTATTTGTCTATTACCAGTTCAGATCTTCAAATGATAATTTGCAATCATAATTTGAAGTTATCAATTCTAAGTTCTGTATCTGACAATTACAAGTTCAGATCTTCAAGGTATAATTAGCAATCATAATTTGAATTTTACAATTCTAAGTTCAGTATTTGACTATTACAAGTTCAGATCTTCAAGTTATAATTTGCAATCATAATTTGAAGTTATCAATTCTAAGTTCTGTATTTGACAATTACAAGTTCAGTTCTTCAAGTTATAATTTGAACTAATAATTTGTATTTAACAATTCGAAGTTTTGTATTTGACTATTACAAGTTCAGATCTTCAAATTATTATTTAAAATCTTAGTTTGAAATTAACAATTCGAACTTCTGTATTTACTTATTACAAGTTCAGATCTTCAAGTTATAATTTGAAATTATAATTTATATTTAACAAATCTAAGTTCTGTAATTAACTATTACAAGTTCAGATCTTCAAGTTATAATTTGCAATCATAATTTGAAGTTGTCTATTCTAAGTTCTGTATTTGACAATTACAAGTTCAGATGTTCAAGTTTTAATTAGCAATCATAATTTGATTTTTACAATTCTTAGTTCTCTATTTGACTATTACAAGTTCAGATCTTCAGGTTATAATTTGCAATCATAATTAGAAGTTATCAATTCTAAGTTCTGTATTTGACAGTTACAAGTTCAGATCATTAAGTTATAATTTGAAATAATAATTAGTATTTAACAAATTTAAGTTCTGTAATTCACTATTA
Organism: Cantharis lateralis; assembly: GCA_963170105.1. Taxonomy (NCBI): domain Eukaryota; kingdom Metazoa; phylum Arthropoda; class Insecta; order Coleoptera; family Cantharidae; genus Cantharis; species Cantharis lateralis. The sequence continues at coordinate 315,347 of CAUJGK010000001.1, read as the reverse complement.
CAAGTTCAGATCTTCAAGTTATAATTTGCAATAATAATTAGAACTATCAATTTTAAGTTCTGTATCTGACAATTACAAGTTCAGATCTTCAAGGTATAATTAGCAATCATAATTTGAATTTTACAATTCTAAGTTCAGTATTTGACTATTACAAGTTCAGATCTTCAAGTTATAATTTGCAATCATAATTTGAAGTTATCAATTCTAAGTTCTGTATTTGACAATTACAAGTTCAGTTCTTCAAGTTATAATTTGAACTAATAATTTGTATTTAGCAATTCGAAGTTCTGTATTTGACTATTACAAGTTCAGATCTTCAAATTATTATTTAAAATCTTAGTTGGAAATTAACAAATCTAAGTTCTGTAATTAACTATTACAAGTTCAGATCTTCAAGTTATAATTTGCAATCATAATTTGAAGTTATCAATTCTAAGTTCTGTATTTGACAATTACAAGTTCAGATGTTCAAGTTATAATTAGCAATCATAATTTGAATTTTAAAATTCTAAGTTCTGTATTTGACTATTACAAGTTCAGATCTTCAAGTTATAATTTGCAATCATAATTTGAAGTTATCAATGCTAAGTTCTGTATTTGACAATTACAAGTTCAGATCTTCAAGTTATAATTTGAACTAATAATTTGTATTTAACTATTCGAAGTTCTGTATTTGACTATTACAAGTTCAGATCTTCAAATGATAATTTGCAATCATAATTTGAAGTTATCAATTCTAAGTTCTGTATTTGACAATTACAAGTTCAGATCTTCATGTTATAATTAGAAATCATAATTTGTATTTAACAATTTGAAGTTCTGTATTTGTCTATTACCAGTTCAGATCTTCAAATTATTATTTACAATCTTAGTTTGAAATTAACAATTCGAAGTTCTGTATTTACTTATTACAAGTTCAAATCATTAAGTTATAATTTGAAATAATAATTAGTATTTAACAAATTTAAGTTCTGTAATTCACTATTACAAGTTCAGATCTTCAAGTTATAATTTGCAATAATAATTAGAAGCTATCAATTTTAAGTTCTGTATTTGACAATTACAAGTTCAGATCTTCAAGATATAATTTGCAATCATAATTTAAATTTTACAATTCTAAGATCTGTATTTGACTATTACAAGTTCAGATCTTCAAGTTATAAATTGCTATCATAATTAGAAGTTATCAATTCTAAGTTCTGTATTTGACAGTTACAAGTTCAGACCATTAAGTTATAATTTGAAATAATAATTAGTATTTAACAAATTTAAGTTCTGTAATTCACTATTACAAGTTCAGATCTTCAAATTATAATTTGCAATTATAATTATAAGCTATCAATTTTAAGTTCTGTTTTTGACAATTACAAGTTCAGATCTTCAAGTTATAATTTGCACTAATAATTGGTATTTAACAATTCTAAGTCCTGTATTTGACTATTACAAGTTCAGATCTTCAAGTTATAATTTGCAATCATAATTTGAAGTTATCAATGCTAAGTTCTGTATTTGACAATTACAAGTTCAAATCTTCAAGTTATAATTAGCAATCATAATTTGTATTTAACAATTCGAAGTTCTGTATTTACCTATTACAAGTTCAGATCTTCAAATTATTATTTACAATCTTAGATTGAAATTAACAATTCGATGTTCTGTATTTACTTATTACAAGATCAGATCTTCAAGTTATAATTTGTAATTATAATTTATATTTAACAAATCTAAGTTCTGTAATTAACTATTACAAGTTCAGATCTTCAAGTTATAATTTGCAATCATAATTTGAAGTTATCAATTCTAAGTTCTGTATTTGACAATTACAAGTTCAGATGTTCAAGTTATAATTAGCAATCATAATTTGAATTTTACAATTCTAAGTTCTGTATTTGATTATTACAAGTTCTGATCTTCAAGTTATAATTTGCAATCATAATTTGAAGTTATCAATGCTAAGTTCTGTATTTGACAATTACAAGTTCAGATCTTCAAGTTATAATTTGAACTAATAATTTGTATTTAACTATTCGAAGTTCTGTATTTGACTATTACAAATTCAGATCTTCAAATGATAATTTGCAATCATAATTTGAAGTTATCAATTCTAAGTTCTCTATTTGACAATTACAAGTTCAGATCTTCAAGTTATAATTAGCATTCATAATTTGTATTTAACAATTCGAAGTTCTGTATTTGACTATTACAAGTTCAGATCTTCAAATTATTATTTACAATCTTAGTTTGAAATTAACAATTCGAAGTTCTGTATTTACTTATTACAAGTTCAGATCTTCAAGTTATAATTTGAAATCATAATTTGAATTTTACAATTATAAGTTCTGTATTTGACTATTACTAGTTCAGATCTTCAAGTTATAATTTGCAATCATAATTTGAAGTTATCAATTCGAAGTTCTGTATTTACTTATTACAAGTTCAGATCTTCAAATTATAATTTGCAATCATAATTTGAATTTTACAATTCTAAGTTCTGTATTTGACTATTACAAGTTCAGATCTTCAAGTTATAATTTGCAATCATAATTAGAAGTTATCAATTCTAAGTTCTGTATTTGACAATTACAAGTTCAGATGTTCAAGTTATAATTAGCAATCATAATTTGAATTTTAAAATTCTAAGTTCTGTATTTGACTATTACAAGTTCAGATCTTCAAGTTATAATTTGCAATCATAATTTGAAGTTATCAATGCTAAGTTCTGTATTTGACAATTACAAGTTCAGATCTTCAAGTTATAATTTGAACTAATAATTAGTATTTAACTATTCGAAGTTCTGTATTTGACTATTACAAGTTCAGATCTTCAAATGATAATTTGCAATCATAATTTGAAGTTATCAATTCTAAGTTCTGTATTTGACAATTATAAGTTCAGATCTTCATGTTATAATTAGAAATCATAATTTGTATTTAACAATTTGAAGTTCTGTATTTGTCTATTACCAGTTCAGATCTTCAAATTATTATTTACAATCTTAGTTTGAAATTAACAATTCGAAGTTCTGTATTTACTTATTACAAGTTCAGATCATTAAGTTATAATTTGAAATAACAATTAGTATTTAACAAATTTAAGTTCTGTAATTCACTATTACAAGTTCAGATCTTCAAGTTATAATTTGCAATAATAATTAGAAGCTATCAATTTTAAGTTCTGTATTTGACAATTACTAGTTCAGATCTTCAAGATATAATTTGCAATCATAATTTAAATTTTACATTTCTAAGATCTGTATTTGACTATTACAAGTTCAGATCTTCAAGTTATAAATTGCTATCATAATTAGAAGTTATCAATTCTAAGTTCTGTATTTGACAGTTACAAGTTCAGACCATTAAGTTATAATTTGAAATAATAATTAGTATTTAACAAATTTAAGTTCTGTAATTCACTATTAAAAGTTCAGATCTTCAAATTATAATTTGCAATTATAATTATAAGCTATCAATTTTAAGTTCTGTTTTTGACAATTACAAGTTCAGATCTTCAAGTTATAATTTGCACTAATAATTGGTATTTAACAATTCTAAGTTCTGTATTTGACTATTACAAGTTCAGATCTTCAAGTTATAATTTGCAATCATAATTTGAAGTTATCAATGCTAAGTTCTGTATTTGACAATTACAAGTTCAAATCTTCAAGTTATAATTAGCAATCATAATTTGTATTTAACAATTCGAAGTTCTGTATTTGACTATTACAAGTTCAGATCTTCAAATTATTATTTACAATCTTAGTTTGAAATTAACAATTCGAAGTTCTGTATTTACTTATTACAAGTTCAGATCTTAAAGTTATAATTTGAAATTATAATTATATTTAACAAATCTAAGTTCTGTAATTAACTATTACAAGTTCAGATCTTCAAGTTATAATTTGCAATCATAATTTGAAGTTGTCTATTCTAAGTTCTGTATTTGACAATTACAAGTTCAGATCTTCAAGTTATAATTTGCACTAATAATTGGTATTTAACAATTCTAAGTCCTGTATTTGACTATTACAAGTTCAGATCTTCAAGTTATAATTTGCAATCATAATTTGAAGTTATCAATGCTAAGTTCTGTATTTGACAATTACAAGTTCAAATCTTCAAGTTATAATTAGCAATCATAATTTGTATTTAACAATTCGAAGTTCTGTATTTACCTATTACAAGTTCAGATCTTCAAATTATTATTTACAATCTTAGATTGAAATTAACAATTCGATGTTCTGTATTTACTTATTACAAGATCAGATCTTCAAGTTATAATTTGTAATTATAATTTATATTTAACAAATCTAAGTTCTGTAATTAACTATTACAAGTTCAGATCTTCAAGTTATAATTTGCAATCATAATTTGAAGTTATCAATTCTAAGTTCTGTATTTGACAATTACAAGTTCAGATGTTCAAGTTATAATTAGCAATCATAATTTGAATTTTACAATTCTAAGTTCTGTATTTGATTATTACAAGTTCTGATCTTCAAGTTATAATTTGCAATCATAATTTGAAGTTATCAATGCTAAGTTCTGTATTTGACAATTACAAGTTCAGATCTTCAAGTTATAATTTGAACTAATAATTTGTATTTAACTATTCGAAGTTCTGTATTTGACTATTACAAATTCAGATCTTCAAATGATAATTTGCAATCATAATTTGAAGTTATCAATTCTAAGTTCTCTATTTGACAATTACAAGTTCAGATCTTCAAGTTATAATTAGCATTCATAATTTGTATTTAACAATTCGAAGTTCTGTATTTGACTATTACAAGTTCAGATCTTCAAATTATTATTTACAATCTTAGTTTGAAATTAACAATTCGAAGTTCTGTATTTACTTATTACAAGTTCAGATCTTCAAGTTATAATTTGAAATCATAATTTGAATTTTACAATTATAAGTTCTGTATTTGACTATTACTAGTTCAGATCTTCAAGTTATAATTTGCAATCATAATTTGAAGTTATCAATTCGAAGTTCTGTATTTACTTATTACAAGTTCAGATCTTCAAATTATAATTTGCAATCATAATTTGAATTTTACAATTCTAAGTTCTGTATTTGACTATTACAAGTTCAGATCTTCAAGTTATAATTTGTAATCATAATTAGAAGTTATCAATTCTAAGTTCTGTATTTGACAATTACAAGTTCAGATGTTCAAGTTATAATTAGCAATCATAATTTGAATTTTAAAATTCTAAGTTCTGTATTTGACTATTACAAGTTCAGATCTTCAAGTTATAATTTGCAATCATAATTTGAAGTTATCAATGCTAAGTTCTGTATTTGACAATTACAAGTTCAGATCTTCAAGTTATAATTTGAACTAATAATTAGTATTTAACTATTCGAAGTTCTGTATTTGACTATTACAAGTTCAGATCTTCAAATGATAATTTGCAATCATAATTTGAAGTTATCAATTCTAAGTTCTGTATTTGACAATTACAAGTTCAGATCTTCATGTTATAATTAGAAATCATAATTTGTATTTAACAATTTGAAGTTCTGTATTTGTCTATTACCAGTTCAGATCTTCAAATTATTATTTACAATCTTAGTTTGAAATTAACAATTCGAAGTTCTGTATTTACTTATTACAAGTTCAGATCATTAAGTTATAATTTGAAATAACAATTAGTATTTAACAAATTTAAGTTCTGTAATTCACTATTACAAGTTCAGATCTTCAAGTTATAATTTGCAATAATAATTAGAAGCTATCAATTTTAAGTTCTGTATTTGACAATTACTAGTTCAGATCTTCAAGATATAATTTGCAATCATAATTTAAATTTTACAATTCTAAGATCTGTATTTGACTATTACAAGTTCAGATCTTCAAGTTATAAATTGCTATCATAATTAGAAGTTATCAATTCTAAGTTCTGTATTTGACAGTTACAAGTTCAGACCATTAAGTTATAATTTGAAATAATAATTAGTATTTAACAAATTTAAGTTCTGTAATTCACTATTACAAGTTCAGATCTTCAAATTATAATTTGCAATTATAATTATAAGCTATCAATTTTAAGTTCTGTTTTTGACAATTACAAGTTCAGATCTTCAAGTTATAATTTGCACTAATAATTGGTATTTAACAATTCTAAGTTCTGTATTTGACTATTACAAGTTCAGATCTTCAAGTTATAATTTGCAATCATAATTTGAAGTTATCAATGCTAAGTTCTGTATTTGACAATTACAAGTTCAAATCTTCAAGTTATAATTAGCAATCATAATTTGTATTTAACAATTCGAAGTTCTGTATTTGACTATTACAAGTTCAGATCTTCAAATTATTATTTACAATCTTAGTTTGAAATTAACAATTCGAAGTTCTGTATTTACTTATTACAAGTTCAGATCTTAAAGTTATAATTTGAAATTATAATTTATATTTAACAAATCTAAGTTCTGTAATTAACTATTAAAAGTTCAGATCTTCAAGTTATAATTTGCAATCATAATTTGAAGTTGTCTATTCTAAGTTCTGTATTTGACAATTACAAGTTCAGATGTTCAAGTTTTAATTAGCAATCATAATTTGATTTTTACAATTATTAGTTCTCTATTTGACTATTACAAGTTCAGATCTTCAGGTTCAAATTTGCAATCATAATTAGAAGTTATCAATTCTAAGTTCTGTATTTGACAGTTACAAGTTCAGATCATTAAGTTATAATTTGAAATAATAATTAGTATTTAACAAATTTAAGTTCTGTAATTCACTATTACAAGTTCAGATCTTCAAGTTATAATTTGCAATAATAATTAGAACTATCAATTTTAAGTTCTGTATCTGACAATTACAAGTTCAGATCTTCAAGGTATAATTAGCAATCATAATTTGAATTTTACAATTCTAAGTTCAGTATTTGACTATTACAAGTTCAGATCTTCAAGTTATAATTTGCAATCATAATTTGAAGTTATCAATTCTAAGTTCTGTATTTGACAATTACAAGTTCAGTTCTTCAAGTTATAATTTGAACTAATAATTTGTATTTAACAATTCGAAGTTTTGTATTTGACTATTACAAGTTCAGATCTTCAAATTATTATTTAAAATCTTAGTTTGAAATTAACAATTCGAAGTTCTGTATTTACTTATTACAAGTTCAGATCTTCAAGTTATAATTTGAAATTATAATTTATATTTAACAAATCTAAGTTCTGTAATTAACTATTACAAGTTCAGATCTTCAAGTTATAATTTGCAATCATAATTTGAAGTTGTCTATTCTAAGTTCTGTATTTGACAATTACAAGTTCAGATGTTCAAGTTTTAATTAGCAATCATAATTTGATTTTTACAATTCTTAGTTCTCTATTTGACTATTTCAAGTTCAGATCTTCAGGTTATAATTTGCAATCATAATTAGAAGTTATCAATTCTAAGTTCTGTATTTGACAGTTACAAGTTCAGATCATTAAGTTATAATTTGAAATAATAATTAGTATTTAACAAATTTAAGTTCTGTAATTCACTATTACAAGTTCAGATCTTCAAGTTATAATTTGCAATAATAATTAGAACTATCAATTTTAAGTTCTGTATCTGACAATTACAAGTTCAGATCTTCAAGGTATAATTAGCAATCATAATTTGAATTTTACAATTCTAAGTTCAGTATTTGACTATTACAAGTTCAGATCTTCAAGTTATAATTTGCAATCATAATTTGAAGTTATCAATTCTAAGTTCTGTATTTGACAATTACAAGTTCAGTTCTTCAAGTTATAATTTGAACTAATAATTTGTATTTAGCAATTCGAAGTTCTGTATTTGACTATTACAAGTTCAGATCTTCAAATTATTATTTAAAATCTTAGTTGGAAATTAACAAATCTAAGTTCTGTAATTAACTATTACAAGTTCAGATCTTCAAGTTATAATTTGCAATCATAATTTGAAGTTATCAATTCTAAGTTCTGTATTTGACAATTACAAGTTCAGATGTTCAAGTTATAATTAGCAATCATAATTTGAATTTTAAAATTCTAAGTTCTGTATTTGACTATTATAAGTTCAGATCTTCAAGTTATAATTTGCAATCATAATTTGAAGTTATCAATGCTAAGTTCTGTATTTGACAATTACAAGTTCAGATCTTCAAGTTATAATTTGAACTAATAATTTGTATTTAACTATTCGAAGTTCTGTATTTGACTATTACAAGTTCAGATCTTCAAATGATAATTTGCAATCATAATTTGAAGTTATCAATTCTAAGTTCTGTATTTGACAATTACAAGTTCAGATCTTCATGTTATAATTAGAAATCATAATTTGTATTTAACAATTTGAAGTTCTGTATTTGTCTATTACCAGTTCAGATCTTCAAATTATTATTTACAATCTTAGTTTGAAATTAACAATTCGAAGTTCTGTATTTACTTATTACAAGTTCAAATCATTAAGTTATAATTTGAAATAATAATTAGTATTTAACAAATTTAAGTTCTGTAATTCACTATTACAAGTTCAGATCTTCAAGTTATAATTTGCAATAATAATTAGAAGCTATCAATTTTAAGTTCTGTATTTGACAATTACAAGTTCAGATCTTCAAGATATAATTTGCAATCATAATTTAAATTTTACAATTCTAAGATCTGTATTTGACTATTACAAGTTCAGATCTTCAAGTTATAAATTGCTATCATAATTAGAAGTTATCAATTCTAAGTTCTGTATTTGACAGTTACAAGTTCAGACCATTAAGTTATAATTTGAAATAATAATTAGTATTTAACAAATTTAAGTTCTGTAATTCACTATTACAAGTTCAGATCTTCAAATTATAATTTGCAATTATAATTATAAGCTATCAATTTTAAGTTCTGTTTTTGACAATTACAAGTTCAGATCTTCAAGTTATAATTTGCACTAATAATTGGTATTTAACAATTCTAAGTCCTGTATTTGACTATTACAAGTTCAGATCTTCAAGTTATAATTTGCAATCATAATTTGAAGTTATCAATGCTAAGTTCTGTATTTGACAATTACAAGTTCAAATCTTCAAGTTATAATTAGCAATCATAATTTGTATTTAACAATTCGAAGTTCTGTATTTACCTATTACAAGTTCAGATCTTCAAATTATTATTTACAATCTTAGATTGAAATTAACAATTCGATGTTCTGTATTTACTTATTACAAGATCAGATCTTCAAGTTATAATTTGTAATTATAATTTATATTTAACAAATCTAAGTTCTGTAATTAACTATTACAAGTTCAGATCTTCAAGTTATAATTTGCAATCATAATTTGAAGTTATCAATTCCAAGTTCCGTATTTGACAATTACAAGTTCAGATGTTCAAGTTATAATTAGCAATCATAATTTGAATTTTACAATTCTAAGTTCTGTATTTGATTATTACAAGTTCTGATCTTCAAGTTATAATTTGCAATCATAATTTGAAGTTATCAATGCTAAGTTCTGTATTTGACAATTACAAGTTCAGATCTTCAAGTTATAATTTGAACTAATAATTTGTATTTAACTATTCGAAGTTCTGTATTTGACTATTACAAATTCAGATCTTCAAATGATAATTTGCAATCATAATTTGAAGTTATCAATTCTAAGTTCTCTATTTGACAATTACAAGTCAGATCTTCAAGTTATAATTAGCATTCATAATTTGTATTTAACAATTCGAAGTTCTGTATTTGACTATTACAAGTTCAGATCTTCAAATTATTATTTACAATCTTAGTTTGAAATTAACAATTCGAAGTTCTGTATTTACTTATTACAAGTTCAGATCTTCAAGTTATAATTTGAAATCATAATTTGAATTTTACAATTATAAGTTCTGTATTTGACTATTACTAGTTCAGATCTTCAAGTTATAATTTGCAATCATAATTTGAAGTTATCAATTCGAAGTTCTGTATTTACTTATTACAAGTTCAGATCTTCAAATTATAATTTGCAATCATAATTTGAATTTTACAATTCTAAGTTCTGTATTTGACTATTACAAGTTCAGATCTTCAAGTTATAATTTGCAATCATAATTAGAAGTTATCAATTCTAAGTTCTGTATTTGACAATTACAAGTTCAGATGTTCAAGTTATAATTAGCAATCATAATTTGAATTTTAAAATTCTAAGTTCTGTATTTGACTATTACAAGTTCAGATCTTCAAGTTATAATTTGCAATCATAATTTGAAGTTATCAATGCTAAGTTCTGTATTTGACAATTACAAGTTCAGATCTTCAAGTTATAATTTGAACTAATAATTAGTATTTAACTATTCGAAGTTCTGTATTTGACTATTACAAGTTCAGATCTTCAAATGATAATTTGCAATCATAATTTGAAGTTATCAATTCTAAGTTCTGTATTTGACAATTACAAGTTCAGATCTTCATGTTATAATTAGAAATCATAATTTGTATTTAACAATTTGAAGTTCTGTATTTGTCTATTACCAGTTCAGATCTTCAAATTATTATTTACAATCTTAGTTTGAAATTAACAATTCGAAGTTCTGTATTTACTTATTACAAGTTCAGATCATTAAGTTATAATTTGAAATAACAATTAGTATTTAACAAATTTAAGTTCTGTAATTCACTATTACAAGTTCAGATCTTCAAGTTATAATTTGCAATAATAATTAGAAGCTATCAATTTTAAGTTCTGTATTTGACAATTACTAGTTCAGATCTTCAAGATATAATTTGCAATCATAATTTAAATTTTACAATTCTAAGATCTGTATTTGACTATTACAAGTTCAGATCTTCAAGTTATAAATTGCTATCATAATTAGAAGTTATCAATTCTAAGTTCTGTATTTGACAGTTACAAGTTCAGACCATTAAGTTATAATTTGAAATAATAATTAGTATTTAACAAATTTAAGTTCTGTAATTCACTATTACAAGTTCAGATCTTCAAATTATAATTTGCAATTATAATTATAAGCTATCAATTTTAAGTTCTGTTTTTGACAATTACAAGTTCAGATCTTCAAGTTATAATTTGCACTAATAATTGGTATTTAACAATTCTAAGTTCTGTATTTGACTATTACAAGTTCAGATCTTCAAGTTATAATTTGCAATCATAATTTGAAGTTATCAATGCTAAGTTCTGTATTTGACAATTACAAGTTCAAATCTTCAAGTTATAATTAGCAATCATAATTTGTATTTAACAATTCGAAGTTCTGAATTTGACTATTACAAGTTCAGATCTTCAAATTATTATTTAAAATCTTAGTTGGAAATTAACAAATCTAAGTTCTGTAATTAACTATTACAAGTTCAGATCTTCAGGTTATAATTTGCAATCATAATTTGAAGTTATCAATTCTAAGTTCTGTATTTGACAATTACAAGTTCAGATGTTCAAGTTATAATTAGCAATCATAATTTGAATTTTAAAATTCTAAGTTCTGTATTTGACTATTACAAGTTCAGATCTTCAAGTTATAATTTGCAATCATAATTTGAAGTTATCAATGCTAAGTTCTGTATTTGACAATTACAAGTTCAGATCTTCAAGTTATAATTTGAACTAATAATTTGTATTTAACTATTCGAAGTTCTGTATTTGACTATTACAAGTTCAGATCTTCAAATGATAATTTGCAATCATAATTTGAAGTTATCAATTCTAAGTTCTGTATTTGACAATTACAAGTTCAGATCTTCATGTTATAATTAGATATCATAATTTGTATTTAACAATTTGAAGTTCTGTATTTGTCTATTACCAGTTCAGATCTTCAAATTATTATTTACAATCTTTGTTTGAAATTAACAATTCGAAGTTCTATATTTACTTATTACAAGTTCAGATCATTAAGTTATAATTTGAAATAATAATTAGTATTTAACAAATTTAAGTTCTGTAATTCACTATTACAAGTTCAGATCTTCAAGTTATAATTTGCAATAATAATTAGAAGCTATCAATTTTAAGTTCTGTATTTGACAATTACAAGTTCAGATCTTCAAGATATAATTTGCAATCATAATTTAAATTTTACAATTCTAAGATCTATATTTGACTATTACAAGTTCAGATCTTCAAGTTATAAATTGCTATCATAATTAGAAGTTATCAATTCTAAGTTCTGTATTTGACAGTTACAAGTTCAGACCATTAAGTTATAATTTGAAATAATAATTAGTATTTAACAAATTTAAGTTCTGTAATTCACTATTACAAGTTCAGATCTTCAAATTATAATTTGCAATTATAATTATAAGCTATCAATTTTAAGTTCTGTTTTTGACAATTACAAGTTCAGATCTTCAAGTTATAATTTGCACTAATAATTGGTATTTAACAATTCTAAGTTCTGTATTTGACTATTACAAGTTCAGATCTTCAAGTTATAATTTGCAATCATAATTTGAAGTTATCAATGCTAAGTTCTGTATTTGACAATTACAAGTTCAAATCTTCAAGTTATAATTAGCAAACATAATTTGTATTTAACAATTCGAAGTTCTGTATTTGACTATTACAAGTTCAGATCTTCAAATTATTATTTGCAATCTTAGTTTGTAATTAACAATTCGATGTTCTGTATTTACTTAGTACAAGATCAGATCTTCAAGTTATAATTTGTAATTATAATTAATATTTAACAAATCTAAGTTCTGTAATTAACTATTACAAGTTCAGATCTTCAAGTTATAATTTGCAATCATAATTTGAAGTTATCAATTCTAAGTTCTGTATTTGACAATTACAAGTTCAGATGTTCAAGTTATAATTAGCAATCATAATTTGAAGTTATCAATGCTAAGTTCTGTATTTGACAATTACAAGTTCTGATCTTCAAGTTATAATTTGAACTAATAATTTGTATTTAACTATTCGAAGTTCTGTATTTGACTATTACAAGTTCAGATCTTCAAATGATAATTTGCAATCATAATTTGAAGTTATCAATTCTAAGTTCTGTATTTGACAATTACAAGTTCAGATCTTCATGTTATAATTAGAAATCATAATTTGTATTTAACAATTTGAAGTTCTGTATTTGTCTATTACCAGTTCAGATCTTCAAATTATTATTTACAATTTTAGTTTGAAATTAACAATTCGAAGTTCTGTATTTACTTATTACAAGTTCAGATCATTAAGTTATAATTTGAAATAATAATTAGTATTTAACAAATTTAAGTTCTGTAATTCACTATTACAAGTTCAGATCTTCAAGTTATAATTTGCAATAATAATTAGAAGCTATCAATTTTAAGTTCTGTATTTGACAATTACTAGTTCAGATCTTCAAGATATAATTTGCAATCATAATTTAAATTTTACAATTCTAAGATCTGTATTTGACTATTACAAGTTCAGATCTTCAAGTTATAAATTGCTAGCATAATTAGAAGTTATCAATTCTAAGTTCTGTATTTGACAGTTACAAGTTCAGACCATTAAGTTATAATTTGAAATAATAATTAGTATTTAACAAATTTAAGTTCTGTAATTCACTATTACAAGTTCAGATCTTCAAATTATAATTTGCAATTATAATTATAAGCTATCAATTTTAAGTTCTGTTTTTGACAATTACAAGTTAAGATCTTCAAGTTATAATTTGCACTAATAATTGGTATTTAACAATTCTAAGTTCTGTATTTGACTATTACAAGTTCAGATCTTCAAGTTATAATTTGCAATCATAATTTGAAGTTATCAATGCTAAGTTCTGTATTTGACAATTACAAGTTCAAATCTTCAAGTTATAATTAGCAATCATAATTTGTATTTAACAATTCGAAGTTCTGTATTTGACTATTACAAGTTCAGATCTTCAAGTTATAAATTGCTATCATAATTAGAAGTTACCAATTCTAAGTTCTGTATTTGACAGTTACAAGTTCAGACCATTAAGTTATAATTTGAAATAATAATTAGTATTTAACAAATTTAAGTTCTGTAATTCACTATTACAAGTTCAGATCTTCAAATTATAATTTGCAATTATAATTATAAGCTATCAATTTTAAGTTCTGTTTTTGACAATTACAAGTTCAGATCTTCAAGTTATAATTTGCACTAATAATTGGTATTTAACAATTCTAAGTTCTGTATTTGACTATTACAAGTTCAGATCTTCAAGTTATAATTTGCAATCATAATTTGAAGTTATCAATGCTAAGTTCTGTATTTGACAATTACAAGTTCAAATCTTCAAGTTATAATTAGCAAACATAATTTGTATTTAACAATTCGAAGTTCTGTATTTGACTATTACAAGTTCAGATCTTCAAATTATTATTTACAATCTTAGTTTGTAATTAACAATTCGATGTTCTGTATTTACTTATTACAAGATCAGATCTTCAAGTTATAATTTGTAATTATAATTAATATTTAACAAATCTAAGTTCTGTAATTAACTATTACAAGTTCAGATCTTCAAGTTATAATTTGCAATCATAATTTGAAGTTATCAATTCTAAGTTCTGTATTTGACAATTACAAGTTCAGATGTTCAAGTTATAATTAGCAATCATAATTTCAATTTTACAATTCTAAGTTCTGTATTTGACTATTACAAGTTCTGATCTTCAAGTTATAATTTGCAATCATAATTTGAAGTTATCAATGCTAAGTTCTGTATTTGACAATTACAAGTTCAGATCTTCAAGTTATAATTTGAACTAATAATTTGTATTTAACTATTCGAAGTTCTGTATTTGACTATTACAAGTTCAGATCTTCAAATGATAATTTGCAATCATAATTTGAAGTTATCAATTCTAAGTTCTCTATTTGACAATTACAAGTTCAGATCTTCAAGTTATAATTAGCATTCATAATTTGTATTTAACAATTCGAAGTTCTGTATTTGACTATTACAAGTTCAGATCTTCAAATTATTATTTACAATCTTAGTTTGAAATTAACAATTCGAAGTTCTGTATTTACTTATTACAAGTTAAGATCTTCTAGTTATAATTTGAAATCATAATTTGAATTTTACAATTATAAGTTCTGTATTTGACTATTACTAGTTCAGATCTTCAAGTTATAATTTGCAATCATAATTTGAAGTTATCAATTCGAAGTTCTGCATTTACTTATTACAAGTTCAGATCTTCAAATTATAATTTGCAATCATAATTTGAATTTTACAATTCTAAGTTCTGTATTTGACTATTACAAGTTCAGATCTTCAAGTTATAATTTGCAATCATAATTAGAAGTTATCAATTCTAAGTTCTGTATTTGACAATTACAAGTTCAGATGTTCAAGTTATAATTAGCAATCATAATTTGAATTTTAAAATTCTAAGTTCTGTATTTGACTATTACAAGTTCAGATCTTCAAGTTTAATTTGCAATCATAATTTGAAGTTATCAATGCTAAGTTCTGTATTTGACAATTACAAGTTCAGATCTTCAAGTTATAATTTGAACTAATAATTTGTATTTAACTATTCGAAGTTCTGTATTTGACTATTACAAGTTCAGATCTTCAAATGATAATTTGCAATCATAATTTGAAGTTATCAATTCTAAGTTCTGTATTTGACAATTACAAGTTCAGATCTTCATGTTATAATTAGAAATCATAATTTGTATTTAACAATTTGAAGTTCTGTATTTGTCTATTACCAGTTCAGATCTTCAAATTATTATTTACAATCTTAGTTTGAAATTAACAATTCGAAGTTCTGTATTTACTTATTACAAGTTCAGATCATTAAGTTATAATTTGAAATAATAATTAGTATTTAACAAATTTAAGTTCTGTAATTCACTATTACTAGTTCGGATCTTCAAGTTATAATTTGCAATAATAATTAGAAGCTATCAATTTTAAGTTCTGTATTTGACAATTACTAGTTCAGATCTTCAAGATATAATTTGCAATCATAATTTAAATTTTCCAATTCTAAGATCTGTATTTGACTATTACAAGTTCAGATCTTCAAGTTATAAATTGCTAGCATAATTAGAAGTTATCAATTCTAAGTTCTGTATTTGACAGTTACAAGTTCAGACCATTAAGTTATAATTTGAAATAATAATTAGTATTTAACAAATTTAAGTTCTGTAATTCACTATTACAAGTTCAGATCTTCAAATTATAATTTGCAATTATAATTATAAGCTATCAATTTTAAGTTCTGTTTTTGACAATTACAAGTTCAGATCTTCAAGTTATAATTTGCACTAATAATTGGTATTTAACAATTCTAAGTTCTGTATTTGACTATTACAAGTTCAGATCTTCAAGTTATAATTTGCAATCATAATTTGAAGTTATCAATGCTAAGTTCTGTATTTGACAATTACAAGTTCAAATCTTCAAGTTATAATTAGTAATCATAATTTGTATTTAACAATTCGAAATTCTGTATTTGACTATTACAAGTTCAGATCTTCAAATTATTATTTACAATCTTAGTTTGAAATTAACAATTCGATGTTCTGTATTTACTTATTACAAGATCAGATCTTCAAGTTATAATTTGTAATTATAATTTATATTTAACAAATCTAAGTTCTGTAATTAACTATTACAAGTTCAGATCTTCAAGTTATAATTTGCAATCATAATTTGAAGTTATCAATTCTAAGTTCTGTATGTGACAATTACAAGTTCAGATGTTCAAGTTATAATTAGCAATCTTAATTTGAATTTTACAATTCTAAGTTCTGTATTTGACTATTACAAGTTCTGATCTTCAAGTTATAATTTGCAATCATAATTTGAAGTTATCAATGCTAAGTTCTGTATTTGACAATTACAAGTTCAGATCTTCAAGTTATAATTTGAACTAATAATTTGTATTTAACTATTCGAAGTTCTGTATTTGACTATTACAAGTTCAGATCTTCAAATGATAATTTGCAATCATAATTTGAAGTTATCAATTCTAAGTTCTCTATTTGACAATTACAAGTTCAGATCTTCAAGTTATAATTAGCATTCATAATTTGTATTTAACAATTCGAAGTTCTGTATTTGACTATTACAAGTTCAGATCTTCAAATTATTATTTACAATCTTAGTTTGAAATTAACAATTCGAAGTTCTGTATTTACTTATTACAAGTTCAGATCTTCAAGTTATAATTTGAAATCATAATTTGAATTTTACAATTATAAGTTCTGTATTTGACTATTACTAGTTCAGATCTTCAAGTTATAATTTGCTATCATAATTTGAAGTTATCAATTCGAAGTTCTGTATTTACTTATTACAAGTTCAGATCTTAAAATTATAATTTGCAATCATAATTTGAATTTTACAATTCTAAGTTCTGTATTTGACTATTACAAGTTCAGATCTTCAAGTTATAATTTGCAATCATAATTAGAAGTTATCAATTCTAAGTTCTGTATTTGACAGTTACAAGTTCAGATCATTAAGTTATAATTTGAAATAATAATTAGTATTTAACAAATTTAAGTTCTGTAATTCACTATTACAAGTTCAGATCTTCAAGTTATAATTTGCAATAATAATTAGAACTATCAATTTTAAGTTTTGTATTTGACAATTACAAGTTAAGATCTTCAAGATATAATTAGCAATCATAATTTGAATTTTACAATTCTATGTTCAGTATTTGACTATTACAAGTTCAGATCTTCAAGTTATAATTTGAACTAATAATTTGTATTTAACAATTCGAAGTTCTGTATTTGACTATTACAAGTTCAGATCTTCAAATTATTATTTAAAATCTTAGTTTGAAATTAACAATTCGAAGTTCTGTATTTACTTATTACAAGTTCAGATCTTCAAGTTATAATTTGCAATCTTAATTTGAAGTTATCAATTCTAAGTTCTGTATTTGACAATTACAAGTTCAGATGTTCAAGTTATAATTAGCAATCATAATTTGAATTTTACAATTCTAAGTTCTGTATTTGACTATTACAAGTTCTGATCTTCAAGTTATAATTTGCAATCATAATTTGAAGTTATCAATGCTAAGTTCTGTATTTGACAATTACAAGTTCAGATCTTCAAGTTATAATTTGAACTAATAATTTGTATTTAACTATTCGAAGTTCTGTATTTGACTATTACAAGTTCAGCTCTTCAAATGATAATTTGCAATCATAATTTGAAGTTATCAATTCTAAGTTCTGTATTTGACAATTACAAGTTTCAGATCTTCTAGTTATAATTTGAACTAATAATTTGTATTTAACAATTCGAAGTTCTGTATTTGACTATTACAAGTTCAGATCTTCAAATTATTATTTAAAATCTTAGTTTGAAATTAACAATTCGAAGTTCTGTATTTACTTATTACAAGTTCAGATCTTCAAGTTATAATTTTCAATCATAATTTGAAGTTATCAATTCTAAGTTCTGTATTTGACAATTACAAGTTCAGATGTTCAAGTTATAATTAGCAATCATAATTTGTATTTAACAATTCGATGTTCTGTATTTGACTATTACAAGTTCAGATCTTCAAATCATTATTTACAATCTTAGTTTGAAATTAACAATTCGAAGTTCTGTATTTACTTATTACAAGTTCAGATCTTCGAGTTATAATTTGAAATTATAATTTATATTTAACAAATCTAAGTTCTGTAATTAACTATTACAAGTTCAGATCGTCAAGTTATAATTTGCAATCATAATTTGAAGTTATCAATTCTAAGTTCTGTATTTGACAATTACAAGTTCAGATGTTCAAGTTATAATTAGCAATCATAATTTGAATTTTACAATTCTAAGTTCTGTATTTGACTATTACAAGTTCAGATCTTCAAGTTATAATTTGCAATCATAATTAGAAGTTATCAATTCTAAGTTCTGTATTTGACAGTTACAAGTTCAGATCATTAAGTTATAATTTGAAATAATAATTAGTATTTAACAAATTTAAGTTCTGTAATTCACTATTACAAGTTCAGTTCTTCAAGTTATAATTTGCAATAATAATTAGAAGCTATCAATTTTAAGTTCTGTATTTGACAATTACAAGTTCAGATCTTCAAGATATAATTAGCAATCATAATTTGAATTTTACAATTCTAATTTCTGTATTTGACTATTACAAGTTCAGATCTTCAAGTTATAATTTGCAATCATAATTAAACGTTATCAATTCTAAGTTCTGTATTGAACAGTTACAAGTTCAGATCATTAAGTTATAATTTGAAATAATAATTAGTATTTAACAAATTTCAGTTCTGTAATTCACTATTACAAGTTCAGATCATCACGTAATAATTTGCAATAATAATTAGAACTATCAATTTTTAGTTCTGTATTTGACTATTACAAGTTCAGATCTTCAAGTTATAATTTGCAATCATAATTTGAAGTTATCAATTCTAAGTTCTGTATTTGACAATTACAAGTTCAGATCTTCAAATTATTATTTAAAATCTTAGTTTGAAATTAACAATTCGAAGTTCTGTATTTACTTATTACAAGTTCAGATCTTCAAGTTATAATTTGCAATCATAATTTGAAGTTATCAATTCTAAGTTCTGTATTTGAAAATTACAAGTTCAGATGTTCAAGTTATAATAAGCAATCAAAATTTGAATTTTGCAATTCTAAGTTCTGTATTTGACTACTACAAGTTCAGATCTTCAAGTTATAATTTGCAATTATAATTATAAGCTATCAATTTTAAGTTCTGTTTTTGACAATTACAAGTTCAGATCTTTAAGTTATAATTTGCACTAATAATTGGTATTTAACAATTCTAAGTTCTGTATTTGACTATTACAAGTTCAGATCTTCAAGTTATAATTTGCAATCATAATTTGAAGTTATCAATTATAAGTTCTGTATTTGACAATTACAAGTTCAGATGTTCAAGTTATAATTAGCAATCATAATTTGAATTTTACAATTCTAAGTTCTGTATTTGACTATTACAAGTTCTGATCTTCAAGTTATAATTTGCAATCATAATTTGAAGTTATCAATTCTAAGTTCTGTATTTGACAGTTCCAAGTTCAGATCATTAAGTTATAATTTGAAATAATAATTAGTATTTAACAAATTTAAGTTCTGTAATTCACTATTACAAGTTCAGATCTTCAAGTTATAATTTGCAATAATAATTAGAACTATCAATTTTAAGTTCTGTATTTGACAATTACAAGTTAAGATCTTCAAGATATAATTAGCAATCATAATTTGAATTTTACAATTCTAAGTTCAGTATTTGACTATTACAAGTTCAGATCTTCAAGTTATAATTTGCAATCATAATTTGAAGTTATCAATGCTAAGTTCTGTATTTGACAATTACAAGTTCAAATCTTCAAGTTATAATTAGCAATCATAATTTGTATTTAACAATTCGAAGTTCTGTATTTGACTATTACAAGTTCAGATCTTCAAATTATTATTTACAATCTTAGTTTGAAATTAACAATTCGATGTTCTGTATTTACTTATTACAAGTTCAGATCTTCAAGTTATAATTTGTAATTATAATTTATATTTAACAAATCTAAGTTCTGTAATTAACTATTACAAGTTCAGATCTTCAAGTTATAATTTGCAATCATAATTTGAAGTTATCAATTCTAAGTTCTGTATTTGACAATTACAAGTTCAGATGTTCAAGTTATAATTAGCAATCATAATTTGAATTTTACAATTCTAAGTTCTGTATTTGACTATTACAAGTTCTGATCTTCAAGTTATAATTTGCAATCATAATTTGAAGTTATCAATGCTAAGTTCTGTATTTGACAATTACAAGTTCAGATCTTCAAGTTATAATTTGAACTAATAATTTGTATTTAACTATTCGAAGTTCTGTATTTGACTATTACAAGTTCAGATCTTCAAATGATAATTTGCAATCATAATTTGAAGTTATCAATTCTAAGTTCTGTATTTGACAATTACAAGTTCAGATCTTCAAGTTATAATTTGAAATAATAATTAGTATTTAACAAACTTAAGTTCTGTAATTCACTATTACAAGTTCAGATCTTCAAGTTATAATTTGCAATAATAATTAGAAGCTATCAATTTTAAGTTCTGTTTTTGACAATTACAAGTTCAGATCTTCAAGATATAATTAGCTTTCATAATTTGAATTTTACAATTCTAAGTTCTGTATTTGACTATTACAAGTTCAGATCTTCAAGTTATAATTTGCAATCATAATTAGAAGTTATCAATTCTAAGTTCTGTATTTGACAGTTACAAGTTCAGAACATTAAGTTATAATTTGAAATAATAATTAGTATTTAACAAATTTAAGTTCTGTCATTCACTATTACAAGTTCAGATCTTCAAGTTATAATTTGCAATAATAATTAGAACTATCAATTTTAAGTTCTGTATCTGACAATTACAAGTTCAGATCTTCAAGGTATAATTAGCAATCATAATTTGAATTTTACAATTCTAAGTTCAGTATTTGACTATTACAAGTTCAGATCTTCAAGTTATAATTTGCAATCATAATTTGAAGTTATCAATTCTAAGTTCTGTATTTGACAATTACAAGTTCAGATGTTCAAGTTATAATTAGCAATCATAATTTGAATTTTAAAATTCTAAGTTCTGTATTTGACTATTACAAGTTCAGATCTTCAAGTTATAATTTGCAATCATAATTTGAAGTTATCAATGCTAAGTTCTGTATTTGACAATTACAAGTTCAGATCTTCAAGTTATAATTTGAACTAATAATTTGTATTTAACTATTCGAAGTTCTGTATTTGACTATTACAAGTTCAGATCTTCAAATGATAATTTGCAATCATAATTTGAAGTTATCAATTCTAAGTTCTGTATTTGACAATTACAAGTTCAGATCTTCAAGTTATAATTAGAAATCATAATTTGTATTTAACAATTCGAAGTTCTGTATTTACTTATTACAAGTTCAGATCATTAAGTTATAATTTGAAATAATAATTAGTATTTAACAAATTAAGTTCTGTAATTCACTATTACAAGTTCAGATCTTCAAGTTATAATTTGCAATAATAATTAGAAGCTATCAATTTTAAGTTTTGTATTTGACAATTACAAGTTCAGATCTTCAAGATATAATTTGCAATCATAATTTAAATTTTACAATTCTAAGATCTCTATTTGACTATTACAAGTTCAGATCTTCAAGTTATAATTTGCTATCATAATTAGAAGTTATCAATTCTAAGTTCTGTATTTGACAGTTACAAGTTCAGACCATTAAGTTATAATTTGAAATAATAATTAGTATTTAACAAATTTAAGTTCTGTAATTCACTATTACAAGTTCAGATCTTCAAATTATAATTTGCAATTATAATTATAAGCTATCAATTTTAAGTTCTGTTTTTGACAATTACAAGTTCAGATCTTCAAGTTATAATTTGCAATCATAATTTGAAGTTATCAGTTTTAAAGTCTGTATTTGACAATTACAAGTTCAGATCTTCAAGTTATAATTTGCACTATTAATTTGTATTTAACAATTCGAAGTTCTGTATTTGACTATTACAAGTTCAGATCTTCAAATTATTATTTACAATCTTAGTTTGAAATTAACAATTCGATGTTCTGTATTTACTTATTACAAGTTCAGATCTTCAAGTTATAATTTGTAATTATAATTTATATTTAACAAATCTAAATTCTGTAATTTACTATTACAAGTTCAGATCTTCAAGTTATAATTTGCAATCATAATTTGAAGTTATCAATTCGAAGTTCTGTATTTGACAATTACCAGTTCAGATGTTCAAGTTATAATTAGCAATCATAATTTGAATTTTACAATTCTAAGTTCTGTATTTGACTATTACAAGTTCTGATCTTCAAGTTATAATTTGCAATCATAATTTGAAGTTATCAATGCTAAGTTCTGTATTTGACAATTACAAGTTCAGATCTTCAAGTTATAATTTGAACTAATAATTTGTATTTTACTATTCGAAGTTCTGTATTTGACTATTACAAGTTCAGCTCTTCAAATGATAATTTGCAATCATAATTTGAAGTTATCAATTCTAAGTTCTGTATTTGACAATTACAAGTTCAGATCTTCAAGTTATAATTAGCAATCATAATTTGTATTTAACAATTCGAAGTTCTGTATTTGACTATTACAAGTTCAGATCTTCAAATTATTATTTACAATCTAAGTTTGAAATTAACAATTCGAAGTTCTGTATTTACTTATTACAAGTTCAGATCTTCAAGTTATAATTTGAAATCATAATTTGAATTTTACAATTCTAAGTTCTGTATTTGACTATTACAAGTTCAGATCTTCAAGTTATAATTTGCAAACATAATTTGAAGTTATCAATTCTAAGTTCTGTATTTGACAATTACAAGTTCAGATGTTCAAGTTATAATTAGCAATCATAATTTGAATTTTAAAATTCTAAGTTCTGTATTTGACTATTACAAGTTCAGATCTTCAAGTTATAATTTGCAATCATAATTTGAAGTTATCAATGCTAAGTTCTGTATTTGACAATTACAAGTTCAGATCTTCAAGTTATAATTTGAACTAATAATTTGTATTTAACTATTCGAAGTTCTGTATTTGACTATTACAAGTTCAGATCTTCAAATGATAATTTGCAATCATAATTTGAAGTTATCAATTCTAAGTTCTGTATTTGACAATTACAAGTTCAGATCTTCAAGTTATAATTAGAAATCATAATTTGTATTTAACAATTCGAAGTTCTGTATTTACTTATTACAAGTTCAGATCATTAAGTTATAATTTGAAATAATAATTAGTATTTAACAAATTAAGTTCTGTAATTCACTATTACAAGTTCAGATCTTCAAGTTATAATTTGCAATAATAATTAGAAGCTATCAATTTTAAGTTTTGTATTTGACAATTACAAGTTCAGATCTTCAAGATATAATTTGCAATCATAATTTAAATTTTACAATTCTAAGATCTCTATTTGACTATTACAAGTTCAGATCTTCAAGTTATAATTTGCTATCATAATTAGAAGTTATCAATTCTAAGTTCTGTATTTGACAGTTACAAGTTCAGACCATTAAGTTATAATTTGAAATAATAATTAGTATTTAACAAATTTAAGTTCTGTAATTCACTATTACAAGTTCAGATCTTCAAATTATAATTTGCAATTATAATTATAAGCTATCAATTTTAAGTTCTGTTTTTGACAATTACAAGTTCAGATCTTCAAGTTATAATTTGCACTAATAATTGGTATTTAACAATTCTAAGTTCTGTATTTGACTATTACAAGTTCAGATCTTCAAGTTATAATTTGCAATCATAATTTGAAGTTATCAATGCTAAGTTCTGTATTTGACAATTACAAGTTCAAATCTTCAAGTTATAATTAGCAATCATAATTTGTATTTAACAATTCGAAGTTCTGTATTTGACTATTACAAGTTCAGATCTTCAAATTATTATTTACAATCTTAGTTTGAAATTAACAATTCGATGTTCTGTATTTACTTATTACAAGTTCAGATCTTCAAGTTATAATTTGTAATTATAATTTATATTTAACAAATCTAAGTTCTGTAATTAACTATTACAAGTTCAGATGTTCAAGTTATAATTAGCAATCATAATTTGAATTTTACAATTCTAAGTTCTGTATTTGACTATTACAAGTTCTGATCTTCAAGTTATAATTTGCAATCATAATTTGAAGTTATCAATGCTAAGTGCTGTATTTGACAATTACAAGTTCAGATCTTCAAGTTATAATTTGAACTAATAATTTGTATTTATCTATTCGAAGTTCTGTATTTGACTATTACAAGTTCAGCTCTTCAAATGATAATTTGCAATCATAATTTGAAGTAATCAATTTTAAGTTCTGTATTTGACAATTACAAGTTCAGATCTTCAAGTTATAATTAGCAATCATAATTTGTATTTAACAATTCGAAGTTCTGTATTTGACTATTACAAGTTCAGATCTTCAAATTATTATTTACAATCTTAGTTTGAAATTAACAATTCGATGTTCTGTATTTATTTATTACAAGTTCAGATCTTCAAGTTATAATTTGTAATTATAATTTATATTTAACAAATCTAAATTCTGTAATTTACTATTACAAGTTCAGATCTTCAAGTTATAATTTGCAATCATAATTTGAAGTTATCAATTCGAAGTTCTGTATTTGACAATTACCAGTTCAGATGTTCAAGTTATAATTAGCAATCATAATTTGAATTTTACAATTCTAAGTTCTGTATTTGACTATTACAAGTTCTGATCTTCAAGTTATAATTTGCAATCATAATTTGAAGTTATCAATGCTAAGTTCTGTATTTGACAATTACAAGTTCAGATCTTCAAGTTATAATTTGAACTAATAATTTGTATTTTACTATTCGAAGTTCTGTATTTGACTATTACAAGTTCAGCTCTTCAAATGATAATTTGCAATCATAATTTGAAGTTATCAATTCTAAGTTCTGTATTTGACAATTACAAGTTCAGATCTTCAAGTTATAATTAGCAATCATAATTTGTATTTAACAATTCGAAGTTCTGTATTTGACTATTACAAGTTCAGATCTTCAAATTATTATTTACAATCTAAGTTTGAAATTAACAATTCGAAGTTCTGTATTTACTTATTACAAGTTCAGATCTTCAAGTTATAATTTGAAATCATAATTTGAATTTTACAATTCTAAGTTCTGTATTTGACTATTACAAGTTCAGATCTTCAAGTTATAATTTGCAAACATAATTTGAAGTTATCAATTCGAAGTTCTGTATTTACTTATTACAAGTTCAGATCTTCAAATTATAATTTGCAATCATAATTTGAATTTTACAATTCTAAGTTCTGTATTTGACTATTACAAGTTCAGATCTTCAAGTTATAATTTGCAATCATAATTAGAAGTTATCAATTCTAAGTTCTGTATTTGACAGTTACAAGTTCAGATCATTAAGTTATAATTTGAAATAATAATTAGTATTTAAAAATTTAAGTTCTGTAATTCACTATTACAAGTTCAGATCTTCAAGTTATAATTTGCAATAATAATTAGAACTATCAATTTTAAGTTCTGTATTTGACAATTACAAGTTAAAATCTTCAAGTTATAATTTGCAATCATAATTTGAAGTTATCAATTCTAAGTTCTGTATTTGACAATTACAAGTTCAGATCTTCAAGTTATAATTAGCAATCATAATTTGTATTTAACAATTCGAAGTTCTGTATTTGACTATTACAAGTTCAGATCTTCAAATTATTATTTACAATCTAAGTTCGAAATTAACAATTCGAAGTTCTGTATTTACTTATTACAAGTTCAGATCTTCAAGTTATAATTTGAAATCATAATTTGAATTTTACAATTCTAAGTTCTGTATTTGACTATTACAAGTTCAGATCTTCAAGTTATAATTTGCAATCATAATTTGAAGTTATTAATTCGAAGTTCTGTATTTACTTATTACAAGTTCAGATCTTCAAATTATAATTTGCAATCATAATTTGAATTTTACAATTCTAAGTTCTGTATTTGACTATTACAAGTTCAGATCTTCAAGTTATAATTTGCAATCATAATTAGAAGTTATCAATTCTAAGTTCTGTATTTGACAGTTACAAGTTCAGATCATTAAGTTATAATTTGAAATAATAATTAGTATTTAACAAATTTAAGTTCTGTAATTCACTATTACAAGTTCAGATCTTCAAGTTATAATTTGCAATAATAATTAGAACTATCAATTTTAAGTTCTGTATTTGACAATTACAAGTTAAGATCTTCAAGTTATAATTTGCAATCATAATTTGAAGTTATCAATTCTAAGTTCTGTATTTGACAATTACAAGTTCAGATCTTCAAATTATTATTTAAAATCTTAGTTTGAAATTAACAATTCGAAGTTCTGTATTTACTTATTACAAGTTCAGATCTTCAAGTTATAATTTGCAATCATAATTTGAAGTTATCAATTCTAAGTTCTGTATTTGAAAATTACAAGTTCAGATGTTCAAGTTATAATAAGCAATCAAAATTTGAATTTTACAATTCTAAGTTCTGTATTTGACTACTACAAGTTCAGATCTTCAAGTTATAATTTGCAATTATAATTATAAGCTATCAATTTTAAGTTCTGTTTTTGACAATTACAAGTTCAGATCTTTAAGTTATCATTTGCACTAATAATTGGTTTTTAACAATTCTAAGTTCTGTATTTGACTATTACAAGTTCAGATCTTCAAGTTATAATTTGCAATCATAATTTGAAGTTATCAATGCTAAGTTCTGTATTTGACAATTACAAGTTCAAATCTTCAAGTTATAATTAGCAATCATAATTTGTATTTAACAATTCGAAGTTCTGTATTTGACTATTACAAGTTCAGATCGTCAAATTATTATTTACAATCTTAGTTTGAAATTAACAATTCGATCTTCTGTATTTACTTATTACAAGTTCAGATCTTCAAGTTATAATTTGCAATCATAATTTGAAGTTATCAATTCTAAGTTCTGTATTTGACAGTTCCAAGTTCAGATCATTAAGTTATAATTTGAAATAATAATTAGTATTTAACAAATTTTAGTTCGGTAATTCACTATTACAAGTTCAGATCTTCAAGTTATAATTTGCAATAATAATTAGAACTATCAATTTTAAGTTCTGTATTTGACAATTACAAGTTAAGATCTTCAAGATATAATTAGCAATCATAATTTGAATTTTACAATTCTAAGTTCAGTATTTGACTATTACAAGTTCAGATCTTCAAGTTATAATTTGCAATCATAATTTGAAGTTATCAATGCTAAGTTCTGTATTTGACAATTACAAGTTCAAATCTTCAAGTTATAATTAACAATTATAATTTGTATTTAACAATTCGAAGTTCTGTATTTGACTATTACAAGTTCAGATCTTCAAATTATTATTTACAATCTTAGTTTGAAATTAACAATTCGATGTTCTGTATTTACTTATTACAAGTTCAGATCTTCAAGTTATAATTTGTAATTATAATTTATATTTAACAAATCTAAGTTCTGTAATTAACTATTACAAGTTCAGATCTTCAAGTTATAATTTGCAATCATAATTTGAAGTTATCAATTCTAAGTTCTGTATTTGACAATTACAAGTTCAGATGTTCAAGTTATAATTAGCAATCATAATTTGAATTTTACAATTCTAAGTTCTGTATTTGAATATTACAAGTTCTGATCTTCAAGTTATAATTTGCAATCATAATTTGAAGTTATCAATGCTAAGTTCTGTATTTGACAATTACAAGTTCAGATCTTCAAGTTATAATTTGAACTAATAATTTGTATTTAACTATTCGAAGTTCTGTATTTGACTATTACAAGTTCAGATCTTCAAATGATAATTTGCAATCATAATTTGAAGTTATCAATTCTAAGTTCTGTATTTGACAATTACAAGTTCAGATCTTCAAGTTATAATTTGAAATAATCATTAGTATTTAACAAACTTAAGTTCTGTAATTCACTATTACAAGTTCAGATCTTCAAGTTATAATTTGCAATAATAATTAGAAGCTATCAATTTTAAGTTCTGTATTTGACAATTACAAGTTCAGATCTTCAAGATATAATTAGCTTTCATAATTTGAATTTTACAATTCTAAGTTCTGTATTTGACTATTACAAGTTCAGATCTTCAAGTTATAATTTGCAATCATAATTAGAAGTTATCAATTCTAAGTTCTGTATTTGACAGTTACAAGTTCAGAACATTAAGTTATAATTTGAAATAATAATTAGTATTTAACAAATTTAAGTTCTGTAATTCACTATTACAAGTTCAGATCTTCAAGTTATAATTTGCAATAATAATTAGAACTATCAATTTTAAGTTCTGTATCTGACAATTACAAGTTCAGATCTTCAAGGTATAATTAGCAATCATAATTTGAATTTTACAATTCGAAGTTCTGTATTTGACTATTACAAGTGCAGATCTTCAAATTATTATTTAAAATCTTAGTTGGAAATTAACAAATCTAAGTTCTGTAATTAACTATTACAAGTTCAGATCTTCAAGTTATAATTTGCAATCATAATTTGAAGTTATCAATTCTAAGTTCTGTATTTGACAATTACAAGTTCAGATGTTCAAGGTATAATTAGCAATCATAATTTGAATTTTAAAATTCTAAGTTCTGTATTTGACTATTACAAGTTCAGATCTTCAAGTTATAATTTGCAATCATAATTTGAAGTTATAAATGCTAAGTTCTGTATTTGACAATTACAAGTTCAGATCTTCAAGTTATAATTTGAACTAATAATTTGTATTTAACTATTCGAAGTTCTGTATTTGACTATTACAAGTTCAGATCTTCAAATTATAATTTGCAATCATAATTTGAATTTTACAATTCTAAGTTCTGTATTTGACTATTACAAGTTCAGATCTTCAAGTTATAATTTGCAATCATAATTAGAAGTTATCAATTCTAAGTTCTGTATTTGACAGTTACAAGTTCAGATCATTAAGTTATAATTTGAAATAATAATTAGTATTTAACAAATTTAAGTTCTGTAATTCACTATTACAAGTTCAGATCTTCAAGTTATAATTTGCAATAATAATTAGAACTATCAATTTTAAGTTCTGTATTTGACAATTACAAGTTAAGATCTTCAAGTTATAATTTGCAATCATAATTTGAAGTTATCAATTCTAAGTTCTGTATTTGACAATTACAAGTTCAGATCTTCAAATTATTATTTAAAAACTTAGTTTGAAATTAACAATTCGAAGTTCTGTATTTACTTATTACAAGTTCAGATCTTCAAGTTATAATTTGCAATCATAATTTGAAGTTATCAATTCTAAGTTCTGTATTTGAAAATTACAAGTTCAGATGTTCAAGTTATAATAAGCAATCAAAATTTGAATTTTACAATTCTAAGTTCTGTATTTGACTACTACAAGTTCAGATCTTCAAGTTATAATTTGCAATTATAATTATAAGCTATCAATTTTAAGTTCTGTATTTGACTATTACAAGTTCAGATCTTCAAGTTATAATTTGCAATCATAATTTGAAGTTATCAATGCTAAGTTCTGTATTTGACAATTACAAGTTCAAATCTTCAAGTTATAATTAGCAATCATAATTTGTATTTAACAATTCGAAGTTCTGTATTTGACTATTACAAGTTCAGATCGTCAAATTATTATTTACAATCTTAGTTTGAAATTAACAATTCGATGTTCTGTATTTACTTATTACAAGTTCAGATCTTCAAGTTATAATTTGCAATCATAATTTGAAGTTATCAATTCTAAGTTCTGTATTTGACAGTTCCAAGTTCAGATCATTAAGTTATAATTTGAAATAATAATTAGTATTTAACAAATTTTAGTTCGGTAATTCACTATTACAAGTTCAGATCTTCAAGTTATAATTTGCAATAATAATTAGAACTATCAATTTTAAGTTCTGTATTTGACAATTACAAGTTAAGATCTTCAAGATATAATTAGCAATCATAATTTGAATTTTACAATTCTAAGTTCAGTATTTGACTATTACAAGTTCAGATCTTCAAGTTATAATTTGCAATCATAATTTGAAGTTATCAATGCTAAGTTCTGTATTTGACAATTACAAGTTCAAATCTTCAAGTTATAATTAACAATTATAATTTGTATTTAACAATTCGAAGTTCTGTATTTGACTATTACAAGTTCAGATCTTCAAATTATTATTTACAATCTTAGTTTGAAATTAACAATTCGATGTTCTGTATTTACTTATTACAAGTTCAGATCTTCAAGTTATAATTTGTAATTATAATTTATATTTAACAAATCTAAGTTCTGTAATTAACTATTACAAGTTCAGATCTTCTAGTTATAATTTGCAATCATAATTTGAAGTTATCAATTCTAAGTTCTGTATTTGACAATTACAAGTTCAGATGTTCAAGTTATAATTAGCAATCATAATTTGAATTTTACAATTCTAAGTTCTGTATTTGAATATTACAAGTTCTGATCTTCAAGTTATAATTTGCAATCATAATTTGAAGTTATCAATGCTAAGTTCTGTATTTGACAATTACAAGTTCAGATCTTCAAGTTATAATTTGAACTAATAATTTGTATTTAACTATTCGAAGTTCTGTATTTGACTATTACAAGTTCAGATCTTCAAATGATAATTTGCAATCATAATTTGAAGTTATCAATTCTAAGTTCTGTATTTGACAATTACAAGTTCAGATCTTCAAGTTATAATTTGAAATAATCATTAGTATTTAACAAACTTAAGTTCTGTAATTCACTATTACAAGTTCAGATCTTCAAGTTATAATTTGCAATAATAATTAGAAGCTATCAATTCTAAGTTCTGTATTTGACAGTTACAAGTTCAGAACATTAAGTTATAATTTGAAATAATAATTAGTATTTAACAAATTTAAGTTCTGTAATTCACTATTACAAGTTCAGATCTTCAAGTTATAATTTGCAATAATAATTAGAACTATCAATTTTAAGTTCTGTATCTGACAATTACAAGTTCAGATCTTCAAGGTATAATTAGCAATCATAATTTGAATTTTACAATTCGAAGTTCTGTATTTGACTATTACAAGTGCAGATCTTCAAATTATTATTTAAAATCTTAGTTGGAAATTAACAAATCTAAGTTCTGTAATTAACTATTACAAGTTCAGATCTTCAAGTTATAATTTGCAATCATAATTTGAAGTTATCAATTCTAAGTTCTGTATTTGACAATTACATGTTCAGATGTTCAAGTTATAATTAGCAATCATAATTTGAATTTTAAAATTCTAAGTTCTGTATTTGACTATTACAAGTTCAGATCTTCAAGTTATAATTTGAACTAATAATTTGTATTTAACTATTCGAAGTTCTGTATTTGACTATTACAAGTTCAGATCTTCAAATTATAATTTGCAATCATAATTTGAATTTTACAATTCTAAGTTCTGTATTTGACTATTACAAGTTCAGATCTTCAAGTTATAATTTGCAATCATAATTAGAAGTTATCAATTCTAAGTTCTGTATTTGACAGTTACAAGTTCAGATCATTAAGTTATAATTTGAAATAATAATTAGTATTTAACAAATTTAAGTTCTGTAATTCACTATTACAAGTTCAGATCTTCAAGTTATAATTTGCAATAATAATTAGAACTATCAATTTTAAGTTCTGTATTTGACAATTACAAGTTAAGATCTTCAAGTTATAATTTGCAATCATAATTTGAAGTTATCAATTCTAAGTTCTGTATTTGACAATTACAAGTTCAGATCTTCAAATTATTATTTAAAATCTTAGTTTGAAATTAACAATTCGAAGTTCTGTATTTACTTATTACAAGTTCAGATCTTCAAGTTATAATTTGCAATCATAATTTGAAGTTATCAATTCTAAGTTCTGTATTTGAAAATTACAAGTTCAGATGTTCAAGTTATAATAAGCAATCAAAATTTGAATTTTACAATTCTAAGTTCTGTATTTGACTACTACAAGTTCAGATCTTCAAGTTATAATTTGCAATTATAATTATAAGCTATCAATTTTAAGTTCTGTTTTTGACAATTACAAGTTCAGATCTTTAAGTTATAATTTGCACTAATAATTGGTTTTTAACAATTCTAAGTTCTGTATTTGACTATTACAAGTTCAGATCTTCAAGTTATAATTTGCAATCATAATTTGAAGTTATCAATGCTAAGTTCTGTATTTGACAATTACAAGTTCAAATCTTCAAGTTATAATTAGCAATCATAATTTGTATTTAACAATTCGAAGTTCTGTATTTGACTATTACAAGTTCAGATCGTCAAATTATTATTTACAATCTTAGTTTGAAATTAACAATTCGATGTTCTGTATTTACTTATTACAAGTTCAGATCTTCAAGTTATAATTTGCAATCATAATTTGAAGTTATCAATTCTAAGTTCTGTATTTGACAGTTCCAAGTTCAGATCATTAAGTTATAATTTGAAATAATAATTAGTATTTAACAAATTTTAGTTCGGTAATTCACTATTACAAGTTCAGATCTTCAAGTTATAATTTGCAATAATAATTAGAACTATCAATTTTAAGTTCTGTATTTGACAATTACAAGTTAAGATCTTCAAGATATAATTAGCAATCATAATTTGAATTTTACAATTCTAAGTTCAGTATTTGACTATTACAAGTTCAGATCTTCAAGTTATAATTTGCAATCATAATTTGAAGTTATCAATGCTAAGTTCTGTAT
This sequence comes from Cantharis lateralis, assembly GCA_963170105.1. Classification (NCBI taxonomy): domain Eukaryota; kingdom Metazoa; phylum Arthropoda; class Insecta; order Coleoptera; family Cantharidae; genus Cantharis; species Cantharis lateralis. The sequence goes on along the minus strand of CAUJGK010000001.1, from coordinate 282,090 downwards.
TTGACAATTACAAGTTCAAATCTTCAAGTTATAATTAACAATTATAATTTGTATTTAACAATTCGAAGTTCTGTATTTGACTATTACAAGTTCAGATCTTCAAATTATTATTTACAATCTTAGTTTGAAATTAACAATTCGATGTTCTGTATTTACTTATTACAAGTTCAGATCTTCAAGTTATAATTTGTAATTATAATTTATATTTAACAAATCTAAGTTCTGTAATTAACTATTACAAGTTCAGATCTTCAAGTTATAATTTGCAATCATAATTTGAAGTTATCAATTCTAAGTTCTGTATTTGACAATTACAAGTTCAGATGTTCAAGTTATAATTAGCAATCATAATTTGAATTTTACAATTCTAAGTTCTGTATTTGAATATTACAAGTTCTGATCTTCAAGTTATAATTTGCAATCATAATTTGAAGTTATCAATGCTAAGTTCTGTATTTGACAATTACAAGTTCAGATCTTCAAGTTATAATTTGAACTAATAATTTGTATTTAACTATTCGAAGTTCTGTATTTGACTATTACAAGTTCAGATCTTCAAATGATAATTTGCAATCATAATTTGAAGTTATCAATTCTAAGTTCTGTATTTGACAATTACAAGTTCAGATCTTCAAGTTATAATTTGAAATAATCATTAGTATTTAACAAACTTAAGTTCTGTAATTCACTATTACAAGTTCAGATCTTCAAGTTATAATTTGCAATAATAATTAGAAGCTATCAATTTTAAGTTCTGTATTTGACAATTACAAGTTCAGATCTTCAAGATATAATTAGATTTCATAATTTGAATTTTACAATTCTAAGTTCTGTATTTGACTATTACAAGTTCAGATCTTCAAGTTATAATTTGCAATCATAATTAGAAGTTATCAATTCTAAGTTCTGTATTTGACAGTTACAAGTTCAGAACATTAAGTTATAATTTGAAATAATAATTAGTATTTAACAAATTTAAGTTCTGTAATTCACTATTACAAGTTCAGATCTTCAAGTTATAATTTGCAATAATAATTAGAACTATCAATTTTAAGTTCTGTATCTGACAATTACAAGTTCAGATCTTCAAGGTATAATTAGCAATCATAATTTGAATTTTACAATTCGAAGTTCTGTATTTGACTATTACAAGTGCAGATCTTCAAATTATTATTTAAAATCTGAGTTGGAAATTAACAAATCTAAGTTCTGTAATTAACTATTACAAGTTCAGATCTTCAAGTTATAATTTGCAATCATAATTTGAAGTTATCAATTCTAAGTTCTGTATTTGACAATTACAAGTTCAGATGTTCAAGTTATAATTAGCAATCATAATTTGAATTTTAAAATTCTAAGTTCTGTATTTGACTATTACAAGTTCAGATCTTCAAATGATAATTTGCAACCATAATTTGAAGTTATCAATTCTAAGTTCTGTATTTGACAATTACAAGTTCAGATCTTCAAGTTATAATTAGAAATCATAATTTGTATTTAACAATTCGAAGTTCTGTATTTACTTATTACAAGTTCAGATCATTAAGTTATAATTTGAAATAATAATTAGTATTTAACAAATTTAAGTTCTGTAATTCACTATTACAAGTTCAGATCTTCAAGTTATAATTTGCAATAATAATTAGAAGCTATCAATTTTAAGTTCTGTATTTGACAATTACAAGTTCAGATCTTCAAGATATAATTTGCAATCATAATTTAAATTTTACAATTCTAAGATCTGTATTTGACTATTACAAGTTCAGATCTTCAAGTTATAATTTGCAATAATAATTAGAACTATCAATTTTAAGTTCTGTATTTGACAATTACAAGTTAAGATCTTCAAGATATAATTAGCAATCATAATTTGAATTTTACAATTCTAAGTTCAGTATTTGACTATTACAAGTTCAGATCTTCAAGTTATAATTTGCAATCATAATTTGAAGTTATCAATGCTAAGTTCTGTATTTGACAATTACAAGTTCAAATCTTCAAGTTATAATTAACAATTATAATTTGTATTTAACAATTCGAAGTTCTGTATTTGACTATTACAAGTTCAGATCTTCAAATTATTATTTACAATCTTAGTTTGAAATTAACAATTCGATGTTCTGTATTTACTTATTACAAGTTCAGATCTTCAAGTTATAATTTGTAATTATAATTTATATTTAACAAATCTAAGTTCTGTAATTAACTATTACAAGTTCAGATCTTCTAGTTATAATTTGCAATCATAATTTGAAGTTATCAATTCTAAGTTCTGTATTTGACAATTACAAGTTCAGATGTTCAAGTTATAATTAGCAATCATAATTTGAATTTTACAATTCTAAGTTCTGTATTTGAATATTACAAGTTCTGATCTTCAAGTTATAATTTGCAATCATAATTTGAAGTTATCAATGCTAAGTTCTGTATTTGACAATTACAAGTTCAGATCTTCAAGTTATAATTTGAACTAATAATTTGTATTTAACTATTCGAAGTTCTGTATTTGACTATTACAAGTTCAGATCTTCAAATGATAATTTGCAATCATAATTTGAAGTTATCAATTCTAAGTTCTGTATTTGACAATTACAAGTTCAGATCTTCAAGTTATAATTTGAAATAATCATTAGTATTTAACAAACTTAAGTTCTGTAATTCACTATTACAAGTTCAGATCTTCAAGTTATAATTTGCAATAATAATTAGAAGCTATCAATTCTAAGTTCTGTATTTGACAGTTACAAGTTCAGAACATTAAGTTATAATTTGAAATAATAATTAGTATTTAACAAATTTAAGTTCTGTAATTCACTATTACAAGTTCAGATCTTCAAGTTATAATTTGCAATAATAATTAGAACTATCAATTTTAAGTTCTGTATCTGACAATTACAAGTTCAGATCTTCAAGGTATAATTAGCAATCATAATTTGAATTTTACAATTCGAAGTTCTGTATTTGACTATTACAAGTGCAGATCTTCAAATTATTATTTAAAATCTTAGTTGGAAATTAACAAATCTAAGTTCTGTAATTAACTATTACAAGTTCAGATCTTCAAGTTATAATTTGCAATCATAATTTGAAGTTATCAATTCTAAGTTCTGTATTTGACAATTACATGTTCAGATGTTCAAGTTATAATTAGCAATCATAATTTGAATTTTAAAATTCTAAGTTCTGTATTTGACTATTACAAGTTCAGATCTTCAAGTTATAATTTGAACTAATAATTTGTATTTAACTATTCGAAGTTCTGTATTTGACTATTACAAGTTCAGATCTTCAAATTATAATTTGCAATCATAATTTGAATTTTACAATTCTAAGTTCTGTATTTGACTATTACAAGTTCAGATCTTCAAGTTATAATTTGCAATCATAATTAGAAGTTATCAATTCTAAGTTCTGTATTTGACAGTTACAAGTTCAGATCATTAAGTTATAATTTGAAATAATAATTAGTATTTAACAAATTTAAGTTCTGTAATTCACTATTACAAGTTCAGATCTTCAAGTTATAATTTGCAATAATAATTAGAACTATCAATTTTAAGTTCTGTATTTGACAATTACAAGTTAAGATCTTCAAGTTATAATTTGCAATCATAATTTGAAGTTATCAATTCTAAGTTCTGTATTTGACAATTACAAGTTCAGATCTTCAAATTATTATTTAAAATCTTAGTTTGAAATTAACAATTCGAAGTTCTGTATTTACTTATTACAAGTTCAGATCTTCAAGTTATAATTTGCAATCATAATTTGAAGTTATCAATTCTAAGTTCTGTATTTGAAAATTACAAGTTCAGATGTTCAAGTTATAATAAGCAATCAAAATTTGAATTTTACAATTCTAAGTTCTGTATTTGACTACTACAAGTTCAGATCTTCAAGTTATAATTTGCAATTATAATTATAAGCTATCAATTTTAAGTTCTGTTTTTGACAATTACAAGTTCAGATCTTTAAGTTATAATTTGCACTAATAATTGGTTTTTAACAATTCTAAGTTCTGTATTTGACTATTACAAGTTCAGATCTTCAAGTTATAATTTGCAATCATAATTTGAAGTTATCAATGCTAAGTTCTGTATTTGACAATTACAAGTTCAAATCTTCAAGTTATAATTAGCAATCATAATTTGTATTTAACAATTCGAAGTTCTGTATTTGACTATTACAAGTTCAGATCGTCAAATTATTATTTACAATCTTAGTTTGAAATTAACAATTCGATGTTCTGTATTTACTTATTACAAGTTCAGATCTTCAAGTTATAATTTGCAATCATAATTTGAAGTTATCAATTCTAAGTTCTGTATTTGACAGTTCCAAGTTCAGATCATTAAGTTATAATTTGAAATAATAATTAGTATTTAACAAATTTTAGTTCGGTAATTCACTATTACAAGTTCAGATCTTCAAGTTATAATTTGCAATAATAATTAGAACTATCAATTTTAAGTTCTGTATTTGACAATTACAAGTTAAGATCTTCAAGATATAATTAGCAATCATAATTTGAATTTTACAATTCTAAGTTCAGTATTTGACTATTACAAGTTCAGATCTTCAAGTTATAATTTGCAATCATAATTTGAAGTTATCAATGCTAAGTTCTGTATTTGACAATTACAAGTTCAAATCTTCAAGTTATAATTAACAATTATAATTTGTATTTAACAATTCGAAGTTCTGTATTTGACTATTACAAGTTCAGATCTTCAAATTATTATTTACAATCTTAGTTTGAAATTAACAATTCGATGTTCTGTATTTACTTATTACAAGTTCAGATCTTCAAGTTATAATTTGTAATTATAATTTATATTTAACAAATCTAAGTTCTGTAATTAACTATTACAAGTTCAGATCTTCTAGTTATAATTTGCAATCATAATTTGAAGTTATCAATTCTAAGTTCTGTATTTGACAATTACAAGTTCAGATGTTCAAGTTATAATTAGCAATCATAATTTGAATTTTACAATTCTAAGTTCTGTATTTGAATATTACAAGTTCTGATCTTCAAGTTATAATTTGCAATCATAATTTGAAGTTATCAATGCTAAGTTCTGTATTTGACAATTACAAGTTCAGATCTTCAAGTTATAATTTGAACTAATAATTTGTATTTAACTATTCGAAGTTCTGTATTTGACTATTACAAGTTCAGATCTTCAAATGATAATTTGCAATCATAATTTGAAGTTATCAATTCTAAGTTCTGTATTTGACAATTACAAGTTCAGATCTTCAAGTTATAATTTGAAATAATCATTAGTATTTAACAAACTTAAGTTCTGTAATTCACTATTACAAGTTCAGATCTTCAAGTTATAATTTGCAATAATAATTAGAAGCTATCAATTCTAAGTTCTGTATTTGACAGTTACAAGTTCAGAACATTAAGTTATAATTTGAAATAATAATTAGTATTTAACAAATTTAAGTTCTGTAATTCACTATTACAAGTTCAGATCTTCAAGTTATAATTTGCAATAATAATTAGAACTATCAATTTTAAGTTCTGTATCTGACAATTACAAGTTCAGATCTTCAAGGTATAATTAGCAATCATAATTTGAATTTTACAATTCGAAGTTCTGTATTTGACTATTACAAGTGCAGATCTTCAAATTATTATTTAAAATCTTAGTTGGAAATTAACAAATCTAAGTTCTGTAATTAACTATTACAAGTTCAGATCTTCAAGTTATAATTTGCAATCATAATTTGAAGTTATCAATTCTAAGTTCTGTATTTGACAATTACATGTTCAGATGTTCAAGTTATAATTAGCAATCATAATTTGAATTTTAAAATTCTAAGTTCTGTATTTGACTATTACAAGTTCAGATCTTCAAGTTATAATTTGAACTAATAATTTGTATTTAACTATTCGAAGTTCTGTATTTGACTATTACAAGTTCAGATCTTCAAATTATAATTTGCAATCATAATTTGAATTTTACAATTCTAAGTTCTGTATTTGACTATTACAAGTTCAGATCTTCAAGTTATAATTTGCAATCATAATTAGAAGTTATCAATTCTAAGTTCTGTATTTGACAGTTACAAGTTCAGATCATTAAGTTATAATTTGTAATAATAATTAGTATTTAACAAATTTAAGTTCTGTAATTCACTATTACAAGTTCAGATCTTCAAGTTATAATTTGCAATAATAATTAGAACTATCAATTTTAAGTTCTGTATTTGACAATTACAAGTTAAGATCTTCAAGTTATAATTTGCAATCATAATTTGAAGTTATCAATTCTAAGTTCTGTATTTGACAATTACAAGTTCAGATCTTCAAATTATTATTTAAAATCTTAGTTTGAAATTAACAATTCGAAGTTCTGTATTTACTTATTACAAGTTCAGATCTTCAAGTTATAATTTGCAATCATAATTTGAAGTTATCAATTCTAAGTTCTGTATTTGAAAATTACAAGTTCAGATGTTCAAGTTATAATAAGCAATCAAAATTTGAATTTTACAATTCTAAGTTCTGTATTTGACTACTACAAGTTCAGATCTTCAAGTTATAATTTGCAATTATAATTATAAGCTATCAATTTTAAGTTCTGTTTTTGACAATTACAAGTTCAGATCTTTAAGTTATAATTTGCACTAATAATTGGTTTTTAACAATTCTAAGTTCTGTATTTGACTATTACAAGTTCAGATCTTCAAGTTATAATTTGCAATCATAATTTGAAGTTATCAATGCTAAGTTCTGTATTTGACAATTACAAGTTCAAATCTTCAAGTTATAATTAGCAATCATAATTTGTATTTAACAATTCGAAGTTCTGTATTTGACTATTACAAGTTCAGATCGTCAAATTATTATTTACAATCTTAGTTTGAAATTAACAATTCGATGTTCTGTATTTACTTATTACAAGTTCAGATCTTCAAGTTATAATTTGCAATCATAATTTGAAGTTATCAATTCTAAGTTCTGTATTTGACAGTTCCAAGTTCAGATCATTAAGTTATAATTTGAAATAATAATTAGTATTTAACAAATTTTAGTTCGGTAATTCACTATTACAAGTTCAGATCTTCAAGTTATAATTTGCAATAATAATTAGAACTATCAATTTTAAGTTCTGTATTTGACAATTACAAGTTAAGATCTTCAAGATATAATTAGCAATCATAATTTGAATTTTACAATTCTAAGTTCAGTATTTGACTATTACAAGTTCAGATCTTCAAGTTATAATTTGCAATCATAATTTGAAGTTATCAATGCTAAGTTCTGTATTTGACAATTACAAGTTCAAATCTTCAAGTTATAATTAACAATTATAATTTGTATTTAACAATTCGAAGTTCTGTATTTGACTATTACAAGTTCAGATCTTCAAATTATTATTTACAATCTTAGTTTGAAATTAACAATTCGATGTTCTGTATTTACTTATTACAAGTTCAGATCTTCAAGTTATAATTTGTAATTATAATTTATATTTAACAAATCTAAGTTCTGTAATTAACTATTACAAGTTCAGATCTTCAAGTTATAATTTGCAATCATAATTTGAAGTTATCAATTCTAAGTTCTGTATTTGACAATTACAAGTTCAGATGTTCAAGTTATAATTAGCAATCATAATTTGAATTTTACAATTCTAAGTTCTGTATTTGAATATTACAAGTTCTGATCTTCAAGTTATAATTTGCAATCATAATTTGAAGTTATCAATGCTAAGTTCTGTATTTGACAATTACAAGTTCAGATCTTCAAGTTATAATTTGAACTAATAATTTGTATTTAACTATTCGAAGTTCTGTATTTGACTATTACAAGTTCAGATCTTCAAATGATAATTTGCAATCATAATTTGAAGTTATCAATTCTAAGTTCTGTATTTGACAATTACAAGTTCAGATCTTCAAGTTATAATTTGAAATAATCATTAGTATTTAACAAACTTAAGTTCTGTAATTCACTATTACAAGTTCAGATCTTCAAGTTATAATTTGCAATAATAATTAGAAGCTATCAATTTTAAGTTCTGTATTTGACAATTACAAGTTCAGATCTTCAAGATATAATTAGATTTCATAATTTGAATTTTACAATTCTAAGTTCTGTATTTGACTATTACAAGTTCAGATCTTCAAGTTATAATTTGCAATCATAATTAGAAGTTATCAATTCTAAGTTCTGTATTTGACAGTTACAAGTTCAGAACATTAAGTTATAATTTGAAATAATAATTAGTATTTAACAAATTTAAGTTCTGTAATTCACTATTACAAGTTCAGATCTTCAAGTTACAATTTGCAATAATAATTAGAACTATCAATTTTAAGTTCTGTATCTGACAATTACAAGTTCAGATCTTCAAGGTATAATTAGCAATCATAATTTGAATTTTACAATTCGAAGTTCTGTATTTGACTATTACAAGTGCAGATCTTCAAATTATTATTTAAAATCTGAGTTGGAAATTAACAAATCTAAGTTCTGTAATTAACTATTACAAGTTCAGATCTTCAAGTTATAATTTGCAATCATAATTTGAAGTTATCAATTCTAAGTTCTGTATTTGACAATTACAAGTTCAGATGTTCAAGTTATAATTAGCAATCATAATTTGAATTTTAAAATTCTAAGTTCTGTATTTGACTATTACAAGTTCAGATCTTCAAATGATAATTTGCAACCATAATTTGAAGTTATCAATTCTAAGTTCTGTATTTGACAATTACAAGTTCAGATCTTCAAGTTATAATTAGAAATCATAATTTGTATTTAACAATTCGAAGTTCTGTATTTACTTATTACAAGTTCAGATCATTAAGTTATAATTTGAAATAATAATTAGTATTTAACAAATTTAAGTTCTGTAATTCACTATTACAAGTTCAGATCTTCAAGTTATAATTTGCAATAATAATTAGAAGCTATCAATTTTAAGTTCTGTATTTGACAATTACAAGTTCAGATCTTCAAGATATAATTTGCAATCATAATTTAAATTTTACAATTCTAAGATCTGTATTTGACTATTACAAGTTCAGATCTTCAAGTTATAATTTGCAATAATAATTAGAACTATCAATTTTAAGTTCTGTATTTGACAATTACAAGTTAAGATCTTCAAGATATAATTAGCAATCATAATTTGAATTTTACAATTCTAAGTTCAGTATTTGACTATTACAAGTTCAGATCTTCAAGTTATAATTTGCAATCATAATTTGAAGTTATCAATGCTAAGTTCTGTATTTGACAATTACAAGTTCAAATCTTCAAGTTATAATTAACAATTATAATTTGTATTTAACAATTCGAAGTTCTGTATTTGACTATTACAAGTTCAGATCTTCAAATTATTATTTACAATCTTAGTTTGAAATTAACAATTCGATGTTCTGTATTTACTTATTACAAGTTCAGATCTTCAAGTTATAATTTGTAATTATAATTTATATTTAACAAATCTAAGTTCTGTAATTAACTATTACAAGTTCAGATCTTCTAGTTATAATTTGCAATCATAATTTGAAGTTATCAATTCTAAGTTCTGTATTTGACAATTACAAGTTCAGATGTTCAAGTTATAATTAGCAATCATAATTTGAATTTTACAATTCTAAGTTCTGTATTTGAATATTACAAGTTCTGATCTTCAAGTTATAATTTGCAATCATAATTTGAAGTTATCAATGCTAAGTTCTGTATTTGACAATTACAAGTTCAGATCTTCAAGTTATAATTTGAACTAATAATTTGTATTTAACTATTCGAAGTTCTGTATTTGACTATTACAAGTTCAGATCTTCAAATGATAATTTGCAATCATAATTTGAAGTTATCAATTCTAAGTTCTGTATTTGACAATTACAAGTTCAGATCTTCAAGTTATAATTTGAAATAATCATTAGTATTTAACAAACTTAAGTTCTGTAATTCACTATTACAAGTTCAGATCTTCAAGTTATAATTTGCAATAATAATTAGAAGCTATCAATTCTAAGTTCTGTATTTGACAGTTACAAGTTCAGAACATTAAGTTATAATTTGAAATAATAATTAGTATTTAACAAATTTAAGTTCTGTAATTCACTATTACAAGTTCAGATCTTCAAGTTATAATTTGCAATAATAATTAGAACTATCAATTTTAAGTTCTGTATCTGACAATTACAAGTTCAGATCTTCAAGGTATAATTAGCAATCATAATTTGAATTTTACAATTCGAAGTTCTGTATTTGACTATTACAAGTGCAGATCTTCAAATTATTATTTAAAATCTTAGTTGGAAATTAACAAATCTAAGTTCTGTAATTAACTATTACAAGTTCAGATCTTCAAGTTATAATTTGCAATCATAATTTGAAGTTATCAATTCTAAGTTCTGTATTTGACAATTACATGTTCAGATGTTCAAGTTATAATTAGCAATCATAATTTGAATTTTAAAATTCTAAGTTCTGTATTTGACTATTACAAGTTCAGATCTTCAAGTTATAATTTGAACTAATAATTTGTATTTAACTATTCGAAGTTCTGTATTTGACTATTACAAGTTCAGATCTTCAAATTATAATTTGCAATCATAATTTGAATTTTACAATTCTAAGTTCTGTATTTGACTATTACAAGTTCAGATCTTCAAGTTATAATTTGCAATCATAATTAGAAGTTATCAATTCTAAGTTCTGTATTTGACAGTTACAAGTTCAGATCATTAAGTTATAATTTGAAATAATAATTAGTATTTAACAAATTTAAGTTCTGTAATTCACTATTACAAGTTCAGATCTTCAAGTTATAATTTGCAATAATAATTAGAACTATCAATTTTAAGTTCTGTATTTGACAATTACAAGTTAAGATCTTCAAGTTATAATTTGCAATCATAATTTGAAGTTATCAATTCTAAGTTCTGTATTTGACAATTACAAGTTCAGATCTTCAAATTATTATTTAAAATCTTAGTTTGAAATTAACAATTCGAAGTTCTGTATTTACTTATTACAAGTTCAGATCTTCAAGTTATAATTTGCAATCATAATTTGAAGTTATCAATTCTAAGTTCTGTATTTGAAAATTACAAGTTCAGATGTTCAAGTTATAATAAGCAATCAAAATTTGAATTTTACAATTCTAAGTTCTGTATTTGACTACTACAAGTTCAGATCTTCAAGTTATAATTTGCAATTATAATTATAAGCTATCAATTTTAAGTTCTGTTTTTGACAATTACAAGTTCAGATCTTTAAGTTATAATTTGCACTAATAATTGGTTTTTAACAATTCTAAGTTCTGTATTTGACTATTACAAGTTCAGATCTTCAAGTTATAATTTGCAATCATAATTTGAAGTTATCAATGCTAAGTTCTGTATTTGACAATTACAAGTTCAAATCTTCAAGTTATAATTAGCAATCATAATTTGTATTTAACAATTCGAAGTTCTGTATTTGACTATTACAAGTTCAGATCGTCAAATTATTATTTACAATCTTAGTTTGAAATTAACAATTCGATGTTCTGTATTTACTTATTACAAGTTCAGATCTTCAAGTTATAATTTGCAATCATAATTTGAAGTTATCAATTCTAAGTTCTGTATTTGACAGTTCCAAGTTCAGATCATTAAGTTATAATTTGAAATAATAATTAGTATTTAACAAATTTTAGTTCGGTAATTCACTATTACAAGTTCAGATCTTCAAGTTATAATTTGCAATAATAATTAGAACTATCAATTTTAAGTTCTGTATTTGACAATTACAAGTTAAGATCTTCAAGATATAATTAGCAATCATAATTTGAATTTTACAATTCTAAGTTCAGTATTTGACTATTACAAGTTCAGATCTTCAAGTTATAATTTGCAATCATAATTTGAAGTTATCAATGCTAAGTTCTGTATTTGACAATTACAAGTTCAAATCTTCAAGTTATAATTAACAATTATAATTTGTATTTAACAATTCGAAGTTCTGTATTTGACTATTACAAGTTCAGATCTTCAAATTATTATTTACAATCTTAGTTTGAAATTAACAATTCGATGTTCTGTATTTACTTATTACAAGTTCAGATCTTCAAGTTATAATTTGTAATTATAATTTATATTTAACAAATCTAAGTTCTGTAATTAACTATTACAAGTTCAGATCTTCAAGTTATAATTTGCAATCATAATTTGAAGTTATCAATTCTAAGTTCTGTATTTGACAATTACAAGTTCAGATGTTCAAGTTATAATTAGCAATCATAATTTGAATTTTACAATTCTAAGTTCTGTATTTGAATATTACAAGTTCTGATCTTCAAGTTATAATTTGCAATCATAATTTGAAGTTATCAATGCTAAGTTCTGTATTTGACAATTACAAGTTCAGATCTTCAAGTTATAATTTGAACTAATAATTTGTATTTAACTATTCGAAGTTCTGTATTTGACTATTACAAGTTCAGATCTTCAAATGATAATTTGCAATCATAATTTGAAGTTATCAATTCTAAGTTCTGTATTTGACAATTACAAGTTCAGATCTTCAAGTTATAATTTGAAATAATCATTAGTATTTAACAAACTTAAGTTCTGTAATTCACTATTACAAGTTCAGATCTTCAAGTTATAATTTGCAATAATAATTAGAAGCTATCAATTTTAAGTTCTGTATTTGACAATTACAAGTTCAGATCTTCAAGATATAATTAGATTTCATAATTTGAATTTTACAATTCTAAGTTCTGTATTTGACTATTACAAGTTCAGATCTTCAAGTTATAATTTGCAATCATAATTAGAAGTTATCAATTCTAAGTTCTGTATTTGACAGTTACAAGTTCAGAACATTAAGTTATAATTTGAAATAATAATTAGTATTTAACAAATTTAAGTTCTGTAATTCACTATTACAAGTTCAGATCTTCAAGTTATAATTTGCAATAATAATTAGAACTATCAATTTTAAGTTCTGTATCTGACAATTACAAGTTCAGATCTTCAAGGTATAATTAGCAATCATAATTTGAATTTTACAATTCGAAGTTCTGTATTTGACTATTACAAGTGCAGATCTTCAAATTATTATTTAAAATCTTAGTTGGAAATTAACAAATCTAAGTTCTGTAATTAACTATTACAAGTTCAGATCTTCAAGTTATAATTTGCAATCATAATTTGAAGTTATCAATTCTAAGTTCTGTATTTGACAATTACAAGTTCAGATGTTCAAGTTATAATTAGCAATCATAATTTGAATTTTAAAATTCTAAGTTCTGTATTTGACTATTACAAGTTCAGATCTTCAAATGATAATTTGCAACCATAATTTGAAGTTATCAATTCTAAGTTCTGTATTTGACAATTACAAGTTCAGATCTTCAAGTTATAATTAGAAATCATAATTTGTATTTAACAATTCGAAGTTCTGTATTTACTTATTACAAGTTCAGATCATTAAGTTATAATTTGAAATAATAATTAGTATTTAACAAATTTAAGTTCTGTAATTCACTATTACAAGTTCAGATCTTCAAGTTATAATTTGCAATAATAATTAGAAGCTATCAATTTTAAGTTCTGTATTTGACAATTACAAGTTCAGATCTTCAAGATATAATTTGCAATCATAATTTAAATTTTACAATTCTAAGATCTGTATTTGACTATTACAAGTTCAGATCTTCAAGTTATAATTTGCTATCATAATTAGAAGTTATCAATTCTAAGTTCTGTATTTGACAGTTACAAGTTCAGACCATTAAGTTATAATTTGAAATAATAATTAGTATTTAACAAATTTAAGTTCTGTAATTCACTATTACAAGTTCAGATCTTCAAATTATAATTTGCAATTATAATTATAAGCTATCAATTTTAAGTTCTGTTTTTGACAATTACAAGTTCAGATCTTCAAGTTATAATTTGCACTAATAATTGGTATTTAACAATTCTAAGTTCTGTATTTGACTATTACAAGTTCAGATCTTCAAGTTATAATTTGCAATCATAATTTGAAGTTATCAATGCTAAGTTCTGTATTTGACAATTACAAGTTCAAATCTTCAAGTTATAATTAGCAATCATAATTTGTATTTAACAATTCGAAGTTCTGTATTTGACTATTACAAGTTCAGATCTTCAAATTATTATTTACAATCTTAGTTTGAAATTAACAATTCGATGTTCTGTATTTACTTATTACAAGATCAGATCTTCAAGTTATAATTTGTAATTATAATTTATATTTAACAAATCTAAGTTCTGTAATTAACTATTACAAGTTCAGATCTTCATTTTATAATTTGCAATCATAATTTGAAGTTATCAATTCTAAGTTCTGTATTTGACAATTACAAGTTCAGATGTTCAAGTTATAATTAGCAATCATAATTTGAATTTTACAATTCTAAGTTCTGTATTTGACTATTACAAGTTCTGATCTTCAAGTTATAATTTGAACTAATAATTTGTATTTAACTATTCGAAGTTCTGTATTTGACTATTACAAGTTCAGATCTTCAAATGATAATTTGCAATCATAATTTGAAGTTATCAATTCTAAGTTCTCTATTTGACAATTACAAGTTCAGATCTTCAAGTTATAATTAGCATTCATAATTTGTATTTAACAATTCGAAGTTCTGTATTTGACTATTACAAGTTCAGATCTTCAAATTATTATTTACAATCTTAGTTTGAAATTAACAATTCGAAGTTCTGTATTTACTTATTACAAGTTCAGATCTTCAAGTTATAATTTGAATTCAAAATTTGAATTTTACAATTATAAGTTCTGTATTTGACTATTACAAGTTCAGATCTTCAAGTTACAATTACAAGTTCAGATCTTCAAGATATAATTAGCAATCATAATTTGAATTTTACAATTCTAAGTTCAGTATTTGACTATTACAAGTTCAGATCTTCAAGTTATAATTTGCAATCATAATTTGAAGTTATCAATTCTAAGATCTGTATTTGACAATTACAAGTTCAGATGTTCAAGTTATAAAAAGCAATCATAATTTGAAGTTATCAATTCTAAGTTCTGTATTTGACAGTTACAAGTTCAGATCATTAAGTTATAATTTGAAATAATAATTAGTATTTAACAAATTTAAGTTCTGTAATTCACTATTACAAGTTCAGATCTTCAAGTTATAATTTGCAATAATAATTAGATCTATCAATTTTAAGTTCTGTATTTGACAATTACAAGTTAAGATCTTCAAGTTATAATTTGCAATCATAATTTGAAGTTATCAATTCTAAGTTCTATATTTGACAATTACAAGTTCAGATCTTCAAATTATTATTTAAAATCTTAGTTTGAAATTAACAATTCGAAGTTCTGTATTTACTTATTACAAGTTCAGATCTTCAAGTTATAATTTGCAATCATAATTTGAAGTTATCAATTCTAAGTTCTGTATTTGAAAATTACAAGTTCAGATGTTCAAGTTATAATAAGCAATCAAAATTTGAATTTTACAATTCTAAGTTCTGTATTTGACTACTACAAGTTCAGATCTTCAAGTTATAATTTGCAATTATAATTATAAGCTATCAATTTTAAGTTCTGTTTTTGACAATTACAAGTTCAGATCTTTAAGTTATAATTTGCACTAATAATTGGTTTTTAACAATTCTAAGTTCTGTATTTGACTATTACAAGTTCAGATCTTCAAGTTATAATTTGCAATCATAATTTGAAGTTATCAATGCTAAGTTCTGTATTTGACAATTACAAGTTCAAATCTTCAAGTTATAATTAGCAATCATAATTTGTATTTAACAATTCGAAGTTCTGTATTTGACTATTACAAGTTCAGATCGTCAAATTATTATTTACAATCTTAGTTTGAAATTAACAATTCGATGTTCTGTATTTACTTATTACAAGTTCAGATCTTCAAGTTATAATTTGTAATTATAATTTATATTTAACAAATCTAAGTTCTGTATTTAACTATTACAAGTTCAGATCTTCAAGTTATAATTTGCAATCATAATTTGAAGTTATCAATTCTAAGTTCTGTATTTGACAATTACAAGTTCAGATGTTCAAGTTATAATTAGCAATCATAATTTGAATTTTACAATTCTAAGTTCTGTATTTGACTATTACAAGTTCTGATCTTCAAGTTATAATTTGCAATCATAATTTGAAGTTATCAATTCTAAGTTCTGTATTTGACAGTTCCAAGTTCAGATCATTAAGTTATAATTTGAAATAATAATTAGTATTTAACAAATTTTAGTTCGGTAATTCACTATTACAAGTTCAGATCTTCAAGTTATAATTTGCAATAATAATTAGAACTATCAATTTTAAGTTCTGTATTTGACAATTACAAGTTAAGATCTTCAAGATATAATTAGCAATCATAATTTGAATTTTACAATTCTAAGTTCAGTATTTGACTATTACAAGTTCAGATCTTCAAGTTATAATTTGCAATCATAATTTGAAGTTATCAATGCTAAGTTCTGTATTTGACAATTACAAGTTCAAGTCTTCAAGTTATAATTAGCAATTATAATTTGTATTTAACAATTCGAAGTTCTGTATTTGACTATTACAAGTTCAGATCTTCAAATTATTATTTACAATCTTAGTTTGAAATTAACAATTCGATGTTCTGTATTTACTTATTACAAGTTCAGATCTTCAAGTTATAATTTGTAATTATAATTTATATTTAACAAATCTAAGTTCTGTAATTAACTATTACAAGTTCAGATCTTCAAGTTATAATTTGCAATCATAATTTGAAGTTATCAATTCTAAGTTTTGAAATTTGACAATTACAAGTTCAGATGTTCAAGTTATAATTAGCAATCATAATTTGAATTTTACAATTCTAAGTTCTGTATTTGAATATTACAAGTTCTGATCTTCAAGTTATAATTTGCAATCATAATTTGAAGTTATCAATGCTAAGTTCTGTATTTGACAATTACAAGTTCAGATCTTCAAGTTATAATTTGAACTAATAATTTGTATTTAACTATTCGAAGTTCTGTATTTGACTATTACAAGTTCAGATCTTCAAATGATAATTTGCAATCATAATTTGAAGTTATCAATTCTAAGTTCTGTATTTGACAATTACAAGTTCAGATCTTCAAGTTATAATTTGAAATAATCATTAGTATTTAACAAACTTAAGTTCTGTAATTCACTATTACAAGTTCAGATCTTCAAGTTATAATTTGCAATAATAATTAGAAGCTATCAATTTTAAGTTCTGTATTTGACAATTACAAGTTCAGATCTTCAAGATATAATTAGCTTTCATAATTTGAATTTTACAATTCTAAGTTCTGTATTTGACTATTACAAGTTCAGATCTTCAAGTTATAATTTGCAATCATAATTAGAAGTTATCAATTCTAAGTTCTGTATTTGACAGTTACAAGTTCAGAACATTAAGTTATAATTTGAAATAATAATTAGTATTTAACAAATTTAAGTTCTGTAATTCACTATTACAAGTTCAGATCTTCAAGTTATAATTTGCAATAATAATTAGAACTATCAATTTTAAGTTCTGTATCTGACAATTACAAGTTCAGATCTTCAAGGTATAATTAGCAATCATAATTTGAATTTTACAATTCGAAGTTCTGTATTTGACTATTACAAGTTCAGATCTTCAAATTATTATTTAAAATCTTAGTTGGAAATTAACAAATCTAAGTTCTGTAATTAACTATTACAAGTTCAGATCTTCAAGTTATAATTTGCAATCATAATTTGAAGTTATCAATTCTAAGTTCTGTATTTGACAATTACAAGTTCAGATGTTCAAGTTATAATTAGCAATCATAATTTGAATTTTAAAATTCTAAGTTCTGTATTTGACTATTACAAGTTCAGATCTTCAAGTTATAATTTGCAATCATAATTTGAAGTTATCAATGCTAAGTTCTGTATTTGACAATTACAAGTTCAGATCTTCAAGTTATAATTTGAACTAATAATTTGTATTTAACTATTCGAAGTTCTGTATTTGACTATTACAAGTTCAGATCTTCAAATGATAATTTGCAACCATAATTAGAAGTTATCAATTCTAAGTTCTGTATTTGACAATTACAAGTTCAGATCTTCAAGTTATAATTAGAAATCATAATTTGTATTTAACAATTCGAAGTTCTGTATTTACTTATTACAAGTTCAGATCATTAAGTTATAATTTGAAATAATAATTAGTATTTAACAAATTTAAGTTCTGTAATTCACTTTTACAAGTTCAGATCTTCAAGTTATAATTTGCAATAATAATTAGAAGCTATCAATTTTAAGTTCTGTATTTGACAAATACAAGTTCAGATCTTCAAGATATAATTTGCAATCATAATTTAAATTTTACAATTCTAAGATCTGTATTTGACTATTACAAGTTCAGATCTTCAAGTTATAATTTGCTATCATAATTAGAAGTTATCAATTCTAAGTTCTGTATTTGACAGTTACAAGTTCAGACCATTAAGTTATAATTTGAAATAATAATTAGTATTTAACAAATTTAAGTTCTGTAATTCACTATTACAAGTTCAGATCTTCAAATTATAATTTGCAATTATAATTATAAGCTATCAATTTTAAGTTCTGTTTTTGACAATTACAAGTTCAGATCTTCAAGTTATAATTTGCACTAATAATTGGTATTTAACAATTCTAAGTTCTGTATTTGACTATTACAAGTTCAGATCTTCAAGTTATAATTTGCAATCATAATTTGAAGTTATCAATGCTAAGTTCTGTATTTGACAATTACAAGTTCAAATCTTCAAGTTATAATTAGCAATCATAATTTGTATTTAACAATTCGAAGTTCTGTATTTGACTATTACAAGTTCAGATCTTCAAATTATTATTTACAATCTTAGTTTGAAATTAACAATTCGATGTTCTGTATTTACTTATTACAAGATCAGATCTTCAAGTTATAATTTGTAATTATAATTTATATTTAACAAATCTAAGTTCTGTAATTAACTATTACAAGTTCAGATCTTCATTTTATAATTTGCAATCATAATTTGAAGTTATCAATTCTAAGTTCTGTATTTGACAATTACAAGTTCAGATGTTCAAGTTATAATTAGCAATCATAATTTGAATTTTACAATTCTAAGTTCTGTATTTGACTATTACAAGTTCTGATCTTCAAGTTATAATTTGAACTAATAATTTGTATTTAACTATTCGAAGTTCTGTATTTGACTATTACAAGTTCAGATCTTCAAATGATAATTTGCAATCATAATTTGAAGTTATCAATTCTAAGTTCTCTATTTGACAATTACAAGTTCAGATCTTCAAGTTATAATTAGCATTCATAATTTGTATTTAACAATTCGAAGTTCTGTATTTGACTATTACAAGTTCAGATCTTCAAATTATTATTTACAATCTTAGTTTGAAATTAACAATTCGAAGTTCTGTATTTACTTATTACAAGTTCAGATCTTCAAGTTATAATTTGAATTCATAATTTGAATTTTACAATTATAAGTTCTGTATTTGACTATTACAAGTTCAGATCTTCAAGTTACAATTACAAGTTCAGATCTTCAAGATATAATTAGCAATCATAATTTGAATTTTACAATTCTAAGTTCAGTATTTGACTATTACAAGTTCAGATCTTCAAGTTATAATTTGCAATCATAATTTGAAGTTATCAATTCTAAGATCTGTATTTGACAATTACAAGTTCAGATGTTCAAGTTATAATAAGCAATCATAATTTGAAGTTATCAATTCTAAGTTCTCTATTTGACAATTACAAGTTCAGATCTTCAAGTTATAATTAGAATTCATAATTTGTATTTAACAATTCGAAGTTCTGTATTTGACTATTACAAGTTCAGATCTTCAAATTATTATTTACAATCTTAGTTTGAAATTAACAATTCGAAGTTCTGTATTTACTTATTACAAGTTCAGATCTTCAAGTTATAATTTGAAATCATAATTTGAATTTTACAATTCTAAGTTCTGTATTTGACTATTACAAATTCAGATCTTCAAGTTATAATTTGCAATCATAATTTGAAGTTATCAATTCGAAGTTCTGTATTTACTTATTAAAAGTTCAGATCTTCAAATTATAATTTGCAATCATAATTTGAATTTTTCAATTCTAAGTTCTGTATTTGACTATTACAAGTTCAGATCTTCAAGTTATAATTTGCAATCATAATTAGAAGTTATCAATTCTAAGTTCTGTATTTGACAGTTACAAGTTCAGATCATTAAGTTATAATTTGAAATAATAATTAGTATTTAACAAATTTAAGTTCTGTAATTCACTATTACAAGTTCAGATCTTCAAGTTATAATTTGCAATAATAATTAGAACTATCAATTTTAAGTTCTGTATTTGACAATTACAAGTTAAGATCTTCAAGTTATAATTTGCAATCATAATTTGAAGTTATCAATTCTATGTTCTGTATTTGACAATTACAAGTTCAGATCTTCAAGTTATAATTTGAACTAATAATTTGTATTTAACAATTCGAAGTTCTGTATTTGACTATTACAAGTTCAGAACTTCAAATTATTATATAAAATCTTAGTTTGAAATTAACAATTCGAAGTTCTGTATTTACTTATTACAAGTTCAGATCTTCAAGTTATAATTTGCAATCTTAATTTGAAGTTATCAATTCTAAGTTCTGTATTTGACAATTACAAGTTCAGATGTTCAAGTTATAATTAGCAATCATAATTTGAATTTTACAATTCTAAGTTCTGTATTTGACTATTACAAGTTCAGATCTTCAAGTTATAATTTGCAATCATAATTAGAAGTTGTCAATTCTAAGTTCTGTATTTGACAGTTACAAGTTCAGATCATTAAGATATAATTTGAAATAATAATTAGTATTTAACAAATTTAAGTTCTGTAATTCACTATTACAAGTTCAGATCTTCAAGTTATAATTTGCAATAATAATTAGAAGCTATCAATTTTAAGTTCTGTATTTGCAATTACAAGTTCAGATCTTCAAGATATAATTAGCAATCATAATTTGAATTTTACAATTCTAAGTTCAGTATTTGACTATTACAAGTTCAGATCTTCAAGTTATAATTTGCAATCATAATTTGAAGTTATCAATTCTAAGTTCTGTATTTGACATTTACAAGTTCAGATGTTCAAGTTATAATAAGCAATCATAATTTGAATTTTACAATTCTAAGTTCTGTATTTGACTACTACAAGTTCAGATCTTCAAGTTATAATTAGCAATTATAATTATAAGCTATCAATTTTAAGTTCTGTTTTTGACAATTACAAGTTCAGATCTTTAAGTTATAATTTGCACTAATAATTGGTATTTAACAATTCTAAGTTCTGTATTTGACTATTACAAGTTCAGATCTTCAAGTTATAATCTGCAATCATAATTTGAAGTTATCAATGCTAAGTTCTGTATTTGACAATTACAAGTTCAAATTTTCAAGTTATAATTAGCAATCATAATTTGTATTTAACAATTCCAAGTTCTGTATTTGACTATTACAAGTTCAGATCTTCAAATTATTATTTACAATCTTAGTTTGAAATTAACAATTCGATGTTCTGTATTTACTTATTACAAGTTCAGATCTTCAAGTTATAATTTGTAATTATAATTTATATTTAACAAATCTAAGTTCTGTAATTAACTATTACAAGTTCAGATCTTCAAGTTATAATTTGCAATCATAATTTGAAGTTATCAATTCTAAGTTCTGTATTTGACAATTACAAGTTCAGATCTTCAAGATATAATTAGCAATCATAATTTGAATTTTACAATTCTAAGTTCTGTATTTGACTATTACAAGTTCAGATCTTCAAGTTATAATTTGCAATCATAATTAGAAGTTATCAATTCTAAGTTCTGTATTTTACAGTTACAAGTTCAGATCATTAAGTTATAATTTGAAATAATAATTAGTATTTAACAAATTTAAGTTCTGTAATTCACTATTACAAGTTCAGTTCTTCAAGTTATAATTTGCAATAATAATTAGAAGCTATCAATTTTAAGTTCTGTATTTGACAATTACAAGTTCAGATCTTCAAGGTATAATTAGCAATCATATTTTGAATTTTACAATTCTAAGTTCAGTATTTGACTATTAACAGTTCAGATGTTCAAGTTATAATAAGCAATCATAATTTGAATTTTACAATTCTAAGTTCTGTATTTGACTACTACAAGTTCAGATCTTCAAGTTATAATTTGCAATTATAATTATAAGCTATCAATTTTAAGTTCTGTTTTTGACAATTACAAGTTCAGATCTTCAAGTTATAATTTGCACTAATAATTGGTATTTAACAATTCTAAGTTCTGTATTTGACTATTACAAGTTCAGATCTTCAAGTT
The DNA here is from genome assembly GCA_963170105.1 of Cantharis lateralis. NCBI lineage: Eukaryota > Metazoa > Arthropoda > Insecta > Coleoptera > Cantharidae > Cantharis > Cantharis lateralis. The sequence continues at coordinate 259,680 of CAUJGK010000001.1, read as the reverse complement.
ATAATTTGCAATCATAATTTGAAGTTATCAATGCTAAGTTCTGTATTTGACAATTACAAGTTCAAATCTTCAAGTTATAATTAGCAATCATAATTTGTATTTAACAATTCGAAGTTCTGTATTTGACTATTACAAGTTCAGATCTTCAAATTATTATTTACAATCTTAGTTTGAAATTAACAATTCGATGTTCTGTATTTACTTATTACAAGTTCAGATCTTCAAGTTATAATTTGTAATTATAATTTATATTTAACAAATCTAAGTTCTGTAATTAACTATTACAAGTTCAGATCTTCAAGTTATAATTTGCAATCATAATTTGAAGTTATCAATTCTAAGTTCTGTATTTGACAATTACAAGTTCAGATGTTCAAGTTATAATTAGCAATCATAATTTGAATTTTACAATTCTAAGTTCTGTATTTGACTATTACAAGTTCTGATCTTCAAGTTATAATTTGCAATCATAATTTGAAGTTATCAATGCTAAGTTCTGTATTTGACAATTACAAGTTCAGATCTTCAAGTTATAATTTGAACTAATAATTTGTATTTAATTATTCGAAGTTCAGTATTTGACTATTACAAGTTCAGATCTTCAAATGATAATTTGCAATCATAATTTGAAGTTATCAATTCTAAGTTCTGTATTTGACAATTACAAGTTCAGATCTTCAAGTTATAATTAGCAATCATAATTTGTATTTAACAATTCGAAGTTCTGTATTTGACTATTACAAGTTCAGATCTTCAAATTATTATTTACAATCTTAGTTTGAAATTAACAATTCGAAGTTCTGTATTTACTTATTACAAGTTCAGATCTTCAAATTATAATTTGCAATCATAATTTGAATTTTACAATTCTAAGTTCTGTATTTGACTATTACAAGTTCAGATCTTCAAGTTATAATTTGCAATCATAATTAGAAGTTATCAATTCTAAGTTCTGTATTTGACAATTACAAGTTCAGATCATTAAGTTATAATTTGAAATAATAATTAGTATTTAACAAATTTAAGTACTGTAATTCACTATTACAAGTTCAGATCTTCAAGTTATAATTTGCAATAATAATTAGAACTATCAATTTTAAGTTCTGTATTTGACAATTACAAGTTAAGATCTTCAAGTTATAATTTGCAATCATAATTTGAAGTTATCAATTCTAAGTTCTGTATTTGACAATTACAAGTTCAGATCTTCAAATTATTATTTAAAATCTTAGTTTGAAATTAACAATTCGAAGTTCTGTATTTACTTATTACAAGTTCAGATCTTCAAGTTATAATTTGCAATCATAATTTGAATTTTACAATTCTAAGTTCAGTATTTGACTATTACCAGTTCAGATGTTTAAGTTATAATAAGCAATCATAATTTGAATTTTACAATTCTGAGTTCTGTATTTGACTACTACAAGTTCAGATCTTCAAGTTATAATTTGCAATTATAATTATAAGCTATCAATTTTAAGTTCTGTTTTTGACAATTACAAGTTCAGATCTTCAAGTTATAATTTGCACTAATAATTGGTATTTAACAATTCTAAGTTCTGTATTTGACTATTACAAGTTCAGATCTTCAAGTTATAATTTGCAATCATAATTTGAAGTTATCAATGCTAAGTTCTGTATTTGACAATTACAAGTTCAAATCTTCAAGTTATAATTAGCAATCATAATTTGTATTTAACAATTCGAAGTTCTGTATTTGACTATTACAAGTTCAGATCTTCAAATTATTATTTACAATCTTAGTTTGAAATTAACAATTCGATGTTCTGTATTTACTTATTACAAGTTCAGATCTTCAAGTAATAATTTGTAATTATAATTTATATTTAACAAATCTAAGTTCTGTAATTAACTATTACAAGTTCAGATCTTCAAGTTATAATTTGCAATCATAATTTGAAGTTATCAATTCTAAGTTCTGTATTTGACAATTACAAGTTCAGATGTTCAAGTTATAATTAGCAATCATAATTTGAATTGTACAATTCTAAGTTCTGTATTTGACTATTACAAGTTCTGATCTTCAAGTTATAATTTGCAATCATAATTTGAAGTTATCAATGCTAAGTTCTGTATTTGACAATTACAAGTTCAGATCTTCAAGTTATAATTTGAACTAATAATTTGTATTTAATTATTCGAAGTTCTGTATTTGACTATTACAAGTTCAGATCTTCAAATGATAATTTGCAATCATAATTTGAAGTTATCAATTCTAAGTTCTGTATTTGACAATTACAAGTTCAGATCTTCAAGTTATAATTAGCAATCATAATTTGTATTTAACAATTCGAAGTTCTGTATTTGACTATTACAAGTTCAGATCTTCAAATTATTATTTACAATCTTAGTTTGAAATTAACAATTCGAAGTTCTGTATTTGACTATTACAAGTTCAGATCTTCAAGTTATAATTTGCAATCATAATTTGAAGTTATCAATTCGATGTTCTGTATTTACTTATTACAAGTTCAGATCTTCAAATTATAATTTGCAATCATAATTTGAATTTTACAATTCTAAGTTCTGTATTTGACTATTACAAGTTCAGATCTTCAAGTTATAATTTGCAATCATAATTAGAAGTTATCAATTCTAAGTTCTGTATTTGACAATTACAAGTTCAGATCATTAAGTTATAATTTGAAATAATAATTAGTATTTAACAAATTTAAGTACTGTAATTCACTATTACAAGTTCAGATCTTCAAGTTATAATTTGCAATAATAATTAGAACTATCAATTTTAAGTTCTGTATTTGACAATTACAAGTTAAGATCTTCAAGTTATAATTTGCAATCATAATTTGAAGTTATCAATTCTAAGTTCTGTATTTGACAATTACAAGTTCAGATCTTCAAATTATTATTTAAAATCTTAGTTTGAAATTAACAATTCGAAGTTCTGTATTTACTTATTACAAGTTCAGATCTTCAAGTTATAATTTGCAATCATAATTTGAAGTTATCAATTCTAAGTTCTGTATTTGAAAATTACAAGTTCAGATGTTCAAGTTATAATAAGCAATCATAATTTGAATTTTACAATTCTAAGTTCTGTATTTGACTACTACAAGTTCAGATCTTCAAGTTATAATTTGCAATTATAATTATAAGCTATCAATTTTAAGTTCTGTATTTGACTATTACAAGTTCTGATCTTCAAGTTATAATTTGAACTAATAATTTGTATTTAACTATTCGAAGTTCTGTATTTGACTATTACAAGTTCAGATCTTCAAATGATAATTTGCAATCATAATTTGAAGTTATCAATTCTAAGTTCTCTATTTGACAATTACAAGTTCAGATCTTCAAGTTATAATTAGCATTCATAATTTGTATTTAACAATTCGAAGTTCTGTATTTGACTATTACAAGTTCAGATCTTCAAATTATTATTTACAATCTTAGTTTGAAATTAACAATTCGAAGTTCTGTATTTACTTATTACAAGTTCAGATCTTCAAGTTATAATTTGAATTCATAATTTTAATTTTACAATTATAAGTTCTGTATTTGACTATTACAAGTTCAGATCTTCAAGTTACAATTACAAGTTCAGATCTTCAAGATATAATTAGCAATCATAATTTGAATTTTACAATTCTAAGTTCAGTATTTGACTATTACAAGTTCAGATCTTCAAGTTATAATTTGCAATCATAATTTGAAGTTATCAATTCTAAGATCTGTATTTGACAATTACAAGTTCAGATGTTCAAGTTATAATAAGCAATCATAATTTGAAGTTATCAATTCTAAGTTCTCTATTTGACAATTACAAGTTCAGATCTTCAAGTTATAATTAGAATTCATAATTTGTATTTAACAATTCGAAGTTCTGTATTTGACTATTACAAGTTCAGATCTTCAAATTATTATTTACAATCTTAGTTTGAAATTAACAATTCGAAGTTCTGTATTTACTTATTACAAGTTCAGATCTTCAAGTTATAATTTGAAATCATAATTTGAATTTTACAATTCTAAGTTCTGTATTTGACTATTACAAGTTCAGATCTTCAAGTTATAATTTGCAATCATAATTAGAAGTTATCAATTCTAAGTTCTGTATTTGACAGTTACAAGTTCAGATCATTAAGTTATAATTTGAAATAATAATTAGTATTTAACAAATTTAAGTTCTGTAATTCACTATTACAAGTTCAGATCTTCAAGTTATAATTTGCAATAATAATTAGAACTATCAATTTTAAGTTCTGTATTTGACAATTACAAGTTAAGATCTTCAAGATATAATTAGCAATCATAATTTGAATTTTACAATTCTAAGTTCAGTATTTGACTATTACAAGTTCAGATCTTCAAGTTATAATTTGCAATCATAATTTGAAGTTATCAATTCTATGTTCTGTATTTGACAATTACAAGTTCAGATCTTCAAGTTATAATTTGAACTAATAATTTGTATTTAACAATTCGAAGTTCTGTATTTGACTATTACAAGTTCAGAACTTCAAATTATTATATAAAATCTTAGTTTGAAATTAACAATTCGAAGTTCTGTATTTACTTATTACAAGTTCAGATCTTCAAGTTATAATTTGCAATCTTAATTTGAAGTTATCAATTCTAAGTTCTGTATTTGACAATTACAAGTTCAGATGTTCAAGTTATAATTAGCAATCATAATTTGAATTTTACAATTCTAAGTTCTGTATTTGACTATTACAAGTTCAGATCTTCAAGTTATAATTTGCAATCATAATTAGAAGTTATCAATTCTAAGTTCTGTATTTGACAGTTACAAGTTCAGATCATTAAGATATAATTTGAAATAATAATTAGTATTTAACAAATTTAAGTTCTGTAATTCACTATTCCAAGTTCAGATCTTCAAGTTATAATTTGCAATAATAATTAGAAGCTATCAATTTTAAGTTCTGTATTTGACAATTACAAGTTCAGATCTTCAAGATATAATTAGCAATCATAATTTGAATTTTACAATTCTAAGTTCAGTATTTGACTATTACAAGTTCAGATCTTCAAGTTATAATTTGCAATCATAATTTGAAGTTATCAATTCTAAGTTCTGTATTTGACATTTACAAGTTCAGATGTTCAAGTTATAATAATCAATCATAATTTGAATTTTACAATTCTAAGTTCTGTATTTGACTACTACAAGTTCAGATCTTCAAGTTATAATTAGCAATTATAATTATAAGCTATCAATTTTAAGTTCTGTTTTTGACAATTACAAGTTCAGATCTTTAAGTTATAATTTGCACTAATAATTGGTATTTAACAATTCTAAGTTCTGTATTTGACTATTACAAGTTCAGATCTTCAAGTTATAATTTGCAATCATAATTTGAAGTTATCAATGCTAAGTTCTGTATTTGACAATTACAAGTTCAAATCTTCAAGTTATAATTAGCAATCATAATTTGTATTTAACAATTCCAAGTTCTGTATTTGACTATTACAAGTTCAGATCTTCAAATTATTATTTACAATCTTAGTTTGAAATTAACAATTCGATGTTCTGTATTTACTTATTACAAGTTCAGATCTTCAAGTTATAATTTGTAATTATAATTTATATTTAACAAATCTAAGTTCTGTAATTAACTATTACAAGTTCAGATCTTCAAGTTATAATTTGCAATCATAATTTGAAGTTATCAATTCTAAGTTCTGTATTTGACAATTACAAGTTCAGATCTTCAAGATATAATTAGCAATCATAATTTGAATTTTACAATTCTAAGTTCTGTATTTGACTATTACAAGTTCAGATCTTCAAGTTATAATTTGCAATCATAATTAGAAGTTATCAATTCTAAGTTCTGTATTTTACAGTTACAAGTTCAGATCATTAAGTTATAATTTGAAATAATAATTAGTATTTAACAAATTTAAGTTCTGTAATTCACTATTACAAGTTTAGTTCTTCAAGTTATAATTTGCAATAATAATTAGAAGCTATCAATTTTAAGTTCTGTATTTGACAATTACAAGTTCAGATCTTCAAGGTATAATTAGCAATCATATTTTGAATTTTACAATTCTAAGTTCAGTATTTGACTATTAACAGTTCAGATGTTCAAGTTATAATAAGCAATCATAATTTGAATTTTACAATTCTAAGTTCTGTATTTGACTAGTACAAGTTCAGATCTTCAAGTTATAATTTGCAATTATAATAATAAGCTATCAATTTTAAGTTCTGTTTTTGACAATTACAAGTTCAGATCTTCAAGTTATAATTTGCACTAATAATTGGTATTTAACAATTCTAAGTTCTGTATTTGACTATTACAAGTTCAGATCTTCAAGTTATAATTTGCAATCATAATTTGAAGTTATCAATGCTAAGTTCTGTATTTGACAATTACAAGTTCAAATCTTCAAGTTATAATTAGCAATCATAATTTGTATTTAACAATTCGAAGTTCTGTATTTGACTATTACAAGTTCAGATCTTCAAATTATTATTTACAATCTTAGTTTGAAATTAACAATTCGATGTTCTGTATTTACTTATTACAAGTTCAGATCTTCAAGTTATAATTTGTAATTATAATTTATATTTAACAAATCTAAGTTCTGTAATTAACTATTACAAGTTCAGATCTTCAAGTTATAATTTGCAATCATAATTTGAAGTTATCAATTCTAAGTTCTGTATTTGACAATTACAAGTTCAGATGTTCAAGTTATAATTAGCAATCATAATTTGAATTTTACAATTCTAAGTTCTGTATTTGACTATTACAAGTTCTGATCTTCAAGTTATAATTTGCAATCATAATTTGAAGTTATCAATGCTAAGTTCTGTATTTGACAATTACAAGTTCAGATCTTCAAGTTATAATTTGAACTAATAATTTGTATTTAATTATTCGAAGTTCAGTATTTGACTATTACAAGTTCAGATCTTCAAATGATAATTTGCAATCATAATTTGAAGTTATCAATTCTAAGTTCTGTATTTGACAATTACAAGTTCAGATCTTCAAGTTATAATTAGCAATCATAATTTGTATTTAACAATTCGAAGTTCTGTATTTGACTATTACAAGTTCAGATCTTCAAATTATTATTTACAATCTTAGTTTGAAATTAACAATTCGAAGTTCTGTATTTACTTATTACAAGTTCAGATCTTCAAGTTATAATTTGAAATCATAATTTGAATTTTACAATTCTAAGTTCTGTATTTGACTATTACAAGTTCAGATCTTCAAGTTATAATTTGCAATCATAATTTGAAGTTATCAATTCGAAGTTCTGTATTTACTTATAACAAGTTCAGATCTTCAAATTATAATTTGCAATCATAATTGTATTTTACAATTCTAAGTTCTGTATTTGACTATTACAAGTTCAGATCTTCAAGTTATAATTTGCAATCATAATTAGAAGTTATCAATTCTAAGTTCTGTATTTGACAATTACAAGTTCAGATCATTAAGTTATAATAATTGAAATAATAATTAGTATTTAACAAATTTAAGTACTGTAATTCACTATTACAAGTTCAGATCTTCAAGTTATAATTTGCAATAATAATTAGAACTATCAATTTTAAGTTCTGTATTTGACAATTACAAGTTAAGATCTTCAAGTTATAATTTGCAATCATAATTTGAAGTTATCAATTCTAAGTTCTGTATTTGACAATTACAAGTTCAGATCTTCAAATTATTATTTAAAATCTTAGTTTGAAATTAACAATTCGAAGTTCTGTATTTACTTATTACAAGTTCAGATCTTCAAGTTACAATTTGCAATCATAATTTGAATTTTACAATTCTAAGTTCAGTATTTGACTATTACCAGTTCAGATGTTTAAGTTATAATAAGCAATCATAATTTGAATTTTACAATTCTGAGTTCTGTATTTGACTACTACAAGTTCAGATCTTCAAGTTATAATTTGCAATTATAATTATAAGCTATCAATTTTAAGTTCTGTTTTTGACAATTACAAGTTCAGATCTTCAAGTTATAATTTGCACTAATAATTGGTATTTAACAATTCTAAGTTCTGTATTTGACTATTACAAGTTCAGATCTTCAAGTTATAATTTGCAATCATAATTTGAAGTTATCAATTCGATGTTCTGTATTTACTTATTACAAGTTCAGATCTTAAAATTATAATTTGCAATCATAATTTGAATTTTACAATTCTAAGTTCTGTATTTGACTATTACAAGTTCAGATCTTCAAGTTATAATTTGCAATCATAATTAGAAGTTATCAATTCTAAGTTCTGTATTTGACAATTACAAGTTCAGATCATTAAGTTATAATTTGAAATAATAATTAGTATTTAACAAATTTAAGTACTGTAATTCACTATTACAAGTTCAGATCTTCAAGTTATAATTTGCAATAATAATTAGAACTATCAATTTTAAGTTCTGTATTTGACAATTACAAGTTAAGATCTTCAAGTTATAATTTGCAATCATAATTTGAAGTTATCAATTCTAAGTTCTGTATTTGACAATTACAAGTTCAGATCTTCAAATTATTATTTAAAATCTTAGTTTGAAATTAACAATTCGAAGTTCTGTATTTACTTATTACAAGTTCAGATCTTCAAGTTATAATTTGCAATCATAATTTGAAGTTATCAATTCTAAGTTCTGTATTTGAAAATTACAAGTTCAGATGTTCAAGTTATAATAAGCAATCATAATTTGAATTTTACAATTCTAAGTTCTGTATTTGACTACTACAAGTTCAGATCTTCAAGTTATAATTTGCAATTATAATTATAAGCTATCAATTTTAAGTTCTGTTTTTGACAATTACAAGTTCAGATCTTTAAGTTATAATTTGCACTAATAATTGGTATTTAACAATTCTAAGTTCTGTATTTGACTATTACAAGTTCAGATCGTCAAGTTATAATTTGCAATCATAATTTGAAGTTATCAATGCTAAGTTCTGTATTTGACAATTACAAGTTCAAATCTTCAAGTTATAATTAGCAATCATAATTTGTATTTAACAATTCGAAGTTCTGTATTTGACTATTACAAGTTCAGATCTTCAAATTATTATTTACAATCTTAGTTTGAAATTAACAATTCGATGTTCTGTATTTACGTATTACAAGTTCAGTTCTTCAAGTTATAATTTGTAATTATAATTTATATTTAACAAATCTAAGTTCTGTAATTAACTATTACAAGTTCAGATCTTCAAGTTATAATTTGCAATCATAATTTGAAGTTATCAATTCTAAGTTCTGTATTTGACAATTACAAGTTCAGATCTTCTAGTTATAATTTGAACTAATAATTTGTATTTAACAATTCGAAGTTCTGTATTTGACTATTACAAGTTCAGATCTTCAAATTATTATTTAAAATCTTAGTATGAAATTAACAATTCGAAGTCCTGTATTTACTTATTACAAGTTCAGATCTTCAAGTTATAATTTGTAATCATAAGTTGAATTTTACAATTCTAAGTTCTGTATTTGACTATTACAAGTTCAGATCTTCAAGTTATAATTTGCAATCATAATTAGAAGTTATCAATTCTAAGTTCTGTATTTTACAGTTACAAGTTCAGATCATTAAGTTATAATTTGAAATAATAATTAGTATTTAACAAATTTAAGTTCTGTAATTCACTATTACAAGTTCAGTTCTTCAAGTTATAATTTGCAATAATAATTAGAAGCTATCAATTTTAAGTTCTGTATTTGACAATTACTAGTTCAGATCTTCAAGATATAATTAGCAATCATAATTTGAATTTTACAATTCTAATTTCTGTATTTGACTATTACAAGTTCAGATCTTCAAGTTATAATTTGCAATCATAATTAAAAGTTATCAATTCTAAGTTCTGTATTGAACAGTTACAAGTTCAGATCATTAAGTTATAATTTGAAATAATAATTAGTATTTAACAAATTTCAGTTCTGTAATTCACTATTACAAGTTCAGATCTTCAAGTTATAATTTGCAATAATAATTAGAACTATCAATTTTTAGTTCAGTATTTGACTATTACCAGTTCAGATGTTCAAGTTATAATAAGCAATCATAATTTGAATTTTACAATTCTAAGTTCTGTATTTGACTACTACAAGTTCAGATCTTCAAGTTATAATTTGCAATTATAATTATAAGCTATCAATTTTAAGTTCTGTTTTTGACAATTACAAGTTCAGATCTTCAAGTTATAATTTGCACTAATAATTGGTATTTAACAATTCTAAGTTCTGTATTTGACTATTACAAGTTCAGATCTTCAAGTTATAATTTGCAATCATAATTTGAAGTTATCAATGCTAAGTTCTGTATTTGACAATTAGAAGTTCAAATCTTCAAGTTATAATTAGCAATCATAATTTGTATTTAACAATTCGAAGTTCTGTATTTGACTATTACAAGTTCAGATCTTCAAATTATTATTTACAATCTTAGTTTGAAATTAACAATTCGATGTTCTGTATTTACTTATTACAAGTTCAGATCTTCAAGTTATAATTTGTAATTATAATTTATATTAAACAAATCTAAGTTCTGTAATTAACTATTACAAGTTCAGATCTTCAAGTTATAATTTGCAATCATAATTTGAAGTTATCAATTCTAAGTTCTGTATTTGACAATTACAAGTTCAGATGTTCAAGTTATAATTAGCAATCATAATTTGAATTTTACAATTCTAAGTTCTGTATTTGACTATTACAAGTTCAGATCTTCAAATTATTATTTAAAATCTTAGTTTGAAATTAACAATTCGAAGTTCTGTATTTACTTATTACAAGTTCAGATCTTCAAGTTATAATTTGCAATCATAATTTGAAGTTATCAATTCGATGTTCTGTATTTACTTATTACAAGTTCAGATCTTAAAATTATAATTTGCAATCATAATTTGAATTTTACAATTCTAAGTTCTGTATTTGACTATTACAAGTTCAGATCTTCAAGTTATAATTTGCAATCATAATTAGAAGTTATCAATTCTAAGTTCTGTATTTGACAATTACAAGTTCAGATCATTAAGTTATAATTTGAAATAATAATTAGTATTTAACAAATTTAAGTACTGTAATTCACTATTACAAGTTCAGATCTTCCAGTTATAATTTGCAATAATAATTAGAACTATCAATTTTAAGTTCTGTTATTGACAATTACAAGTTAAGATCTTCAAGTTATAATTTGCAATCATAATTTGAAGTTATCAATTCTAAGTTCTGTATTTGACAATTACAAGTTCAGATCTTCAAATTATTATTTAAAATCTTAGTTTGAAATTAACAATTCGAAGTTCTGTATTTACTTATTACAAGTTCAGATCTTCAAGTTATAATTTGCAATCATAATTTGAAGTTATCAATTCTAAGTTCTGTATTTGAAAATTACAAGTTCAGATGTTCAAGTTATAATAAGCAATCATAATTTGAATTTTACAATTCTAAGTTCTGTATTTGACTACTACAAGTTCAGATCTTCAAGTTATAATTTGCAATTATAATTATAAGCTATCAATTTTAAGTTCTGTTTTTGACAATTACAAGTTCAGATCTTTAAGTTATAATTTGCACTAATAATTGGTATTTAACAATTCTAAGTTCTGTATTTGACTATTACAAGTTCAGATCGTCAAGTTATAATTTGCAATCATAATTTGAAGTTATCAATGCTAAGTTCTGTATTTGACAATTACAAGTTCAAATCTTCAAGTTATAATTAGCAATCATAATTTGTATTTAACAATTCGAAGTTCTGTATTTGACTATTACAAGTTCAGATCTTCAAATTATTATTTACAATCTTAGTTTGAAATTAACAATTCGATGTTCTGTATTTACGTATTACAAGTTCAGTTCTTCAAGTTATAATTTGTAATTATAATTTATATTTAACAAATCTAAGTTCTGTAATTAACTATTACAAGTTCAGATCTTCAAGTTATAATTTGCAATCATAATTTGAAGTTATCAATTCTAAGTTCTGTATTTGACAATTACAAGTTCAGATCTTCTAGTTATAATTTGAACTAATAATTTGTATTTAACAATTCGAAGTTCTGTATTTGACTATTACAAGTTCAGATCTTCAAATTATTATTTAAAATCTTAGTATGAAATTAACAATTCGAAGTCCTGTATTTACTTATTACAAGTTCAGATCTTCAAGTTATAATTTGTAATCATAAGTTGAATTTTACAATTCTAAGTTCTGTATTTGACTATTACAAGTTCAGATCTTCAAGTTATAATTTGCAATCATAATTAGAAGTTATCAATTCTAAGTTCTGTATTTTACAGTTACAAGTTCAGATCATTAAGTTATAATTTGAAATAATAATTAGTATTTAACAAATTTAAGTTCTGTAATTCACTATTACAAGTTCAGTTCTTCAAGTTATAATTTGCAATAATAATTAGAAGCTATCAATTTTAAGTTCTGTATTTGACAATTACTAGTTCAGATCTTCAAGATATAATTAGCAATCATAATTTGAATTTTACAATTCTAATTTCTGTATTTGACTATTACAAGTTCAGATCTTCAAGTTATAATTTGCAATCATAATTAAAAGTTATCAATTCTAAGTTCTGTATTGAACAGTTACAAGTTCAGATCATTAAGTTATAATTTGAAATAATAATTAGTATTTAACAAATTTCAGTTCTGTAATTCACTATTACAAGTTCAGATCTTCAAGTTATAATTTGCAATAATAATTAGAACTATCAATTTTTAGTTCAGTATTTGACTATTACCAGTTCAGATGTTCAAGTTATAATAAGCAATCATAATTTGAATTTTACAATTCTAAGTTCTGTATTTGACTACTACAAGTTCAGATCTTCAAGTTATAATTTGCAATTATAATTATAAGCTATCAATTTTAAGTTCTGTTTTTGACAATTACAAGTTCAGATCTTCAAGTTATAATTTGCACTAATAATTGGTATTTAACAATTCTAAGTTCTGTATTTGACTATTACAAGTTCAGATCTTCAAGTTATAATTTGCAATCATAATTTGAAGTTATCAATGCTAAGTTCTGTATTTGACAATTAGAAGTTCAAATCTTCAAGTTATAATTAGCAATCATAATTTGTATTTAACAATTCGAAGTTCTGTATTTGACTATTACAAGTTCAGATCTTCAAATTATTATTTACAATCTTAGTTTGAAATTAACAATTCGATGTTCTGTATTTACTTATTACAAGTTCAGATCTTCAAGTTATAATTTGTAATTATAATTTATATTTAACAAATCTAAGTTCTGTAATTAACTATTACAAGTTCAGATCTTCAAGTTATAATTTGCAATCATAATTTGAAGTTATCAATTCTAAGTTCTGTATTTGACAATTACAAGTTCAGATGTTCAAGTTATAATTAGCAATCATAATTTGAATTTTACAATTCTAAGTTCTGTATTTGACTATTACAAGTTCTGATCTTCAAGTTATAATTTGCAATCATAATTTGAAGTTATCAATGCTAAGTTCTGTATTTGACAATTACAAGTTCAGATCTTCAAGTTATAATTTGAACTAATAATTTGTATTTAACTATTCGAAGTTCTGTATTTGACTATTACAAGTTCAGATCTTCAAATGATAATTTGCAATCATAATTTGAAGTTATCAATTCTAAGTTCTGTATTTGACAATTACAAGTTCAGATCTTCAAGTTATAATTAGCAATCATAATTTGTATTTAACAATTCGAAGTTCTGTATTTGACTATTACAAGTTCAGATCGTCAAATTATTATTTACAATCTTAGTTTGAAATTAACAATTCAAAGTTCTGTATATACTTATTACAAGTTCAGATTTTCAAGTTATAATTTGCAATCATAATTTGAAGTTATCAATTCGAAGTTCTGTATTTACTTATTACAAGTTCAGATCTTGAAATTATAATTTGCAATCATAATTTGAATTTTACAATTCTAAGTTCTGTATTTGACTATTACAAGTTCAGATCTTCAAGTTATAATTTGCAATCATAATTAGAAGTTATCAATTCTAAGTTCTGTATTTGACAATTACAAGTTCAAATCATTAAGTTATAATTTGAAATAATAATTAGTATTTAACAAATTTAAGTTCTGTAATTCACTATTACAAGTTCAGATCTTCAAGTTATAATTTGCAATAATAATTAGAACTATCAATTTTAAGTTCTGTATTTGACAATTACAAGTTAAGATCTTCAAGTTATAATTTGCAATCATAATTTGAAGTTATCAATTCTAAGTTCTGTATTTGACAATTACAAGTTCAGATCTTCAAATTATTATTTAAAATCTTAGTTTGAAATTAACAATTCGAAGTTCTGTATTTACTTATTACAAGTTCAGATCTTCAAGTTATAATTTGCAATCATAATTTGAAGTTATCAATTCTAAGTTCTGTATTTGAAAATTACAAGTTCAGATGTTCAAGTTATAATAAGCAATCATAATTTGAATTTTACAATTCTAAGTTCTGTATTTGACTACTACAAGTTCAGATCTTCAAGTTATAATTTGCAATTATAATTATAAGCTTTCAATTTTAAGTTCTGTTTTTGACAATTACAAGTTCAGATCTTTAAGTTATAATTTGCACTAATAATCGGTATTTAACAATTCTAAGTTCTGTATTTGACTATTACAAGTTCAGATCTTCAAGTTATAATTTGCAATCATAATTTGAAGTTATCAATTCGATGTTCTGTATTTACTTATTACAAGTTCAGATCTTAAAATTATAATTTGCAATCATAATTTGAATTTTACAATTCTAAGTTCTGTATTTGACTATTACAAGTTCAGATCTTCAAGTTATAATTTGCAATCATAATTAGAAGTTATCAATTCTAAGTTCTGTATTTGACAATTACAAGTTCAGATCATTAAGTTATAATTTGAAATAATAATTAGTATTTAACAAATTTAAGTACTGTAATTCACTATTACAAGTTCAGATCTTCAAGTTATAATTTGCAATAATAATTAGAACTATCAATTTTAAGTTCTGTTATTGACAATTACAAGTTAAGATCTTCAAGTTATAATTTGCAATCATAATTTGAAGTTATCAATTCTAAGTTCTGTATTTGACAATTACAAGTTCAGATCTTCAAATTATTATTTAAAATCTTAGTTTGAAATTAACAATTCGAAGTTCTGTATTTACTTATTACAAGTTCAGATCTTCAAGTTATAATTTGCAATCATAATTTGAAGTTATCAATTCTAAGTTCTGTATTTGAAAATTACAAGTTCAGATGTTCAAGTTATAATAAGCAATCATAATTTGAATTTTACAATTCTAAGTTCTGTATTTGACTACTACAAGTTCAGATATTCAAGTTATAATTTGCAATTATAATTATAAGCTATCAATTTTAAGTTCTGTTTTTGACAATTACAAGTTCAGATCTTTAAGTTATAATTTGCACTAATAATTGGTATTTAACAATTCTAAGTTCTGTATTTGACTATTACAAGTTCAGATCGTCAAGTTATAATTTGCAATCATAATTTGAAGTTATCAATGCTAAGTTCTGTATTTGACAATTACAAGTTCAAATCTTCAAGTTATAATTAGCAATCATAATTTGTATTTAACAATTCGAAGTTCTGTATTTGACTATTACAAGTTCAGATCTTCAAATTATTATTTACAATCTTAGTTTGAAATTAACAATTCGATGTTCTGTATTTACGTATTACAAGTTCAGTTCTTCAAGTTATAATTTGTAATTATAATTTATATTTAACAAATCTAAGTTCTGTAATTAACTATTACAAGTTCAGATCTTCAAGTTATAATTTGCAATCATAATTTGAAGTTATCAATTCTAAGTTCTGTATTTGACAATTACAAGTTCAGATCTTCTAGTTATAATTTGAACTAATAATTTGTATTTAACAATTCGAAGTTCTGTATTTGACTATTACAAGTTCAGATCTTCAAATTATTATTTAAAATCTTAGTATGAAATTAACAATTCGAAGTCCTGTATTTACTTATTACAAGTTCAGATCTTCAAGTTATAATTTGTAATCATAAGTTGAATTTTACAATTCTAAGTTCTGTATTTGACTATTACAAGTTCAGATCTTCAAGTTATAATTTGCAATCATAATTAGAAGTTATCAATTCTAAGTTCTGTATTTTACAGTTACAAGTTCAGATCATTAAGTTATAATTTGAAATAATAATTAGTATTTAACAAATTTAAGTTCTGTAATTCACTATTACAAGTTCAGTTCTTCAAGTTATAATTTGCAATAATAATTAGAAGCTATCAATTTTAAGTTCTGTATTTGACAATTACTAGTTCAGATCTTCAAGATATAATTAGCAATCATAATTTGAATTTTACAATTCTAATTTCTGTATTTGACTATTACAAGTTCAGATCTTCAAGTTATAATTTGCAATCATAATTAAAAGTTATCAATTCTAAGTTCTGTATTGAACAGTTACAAGTTCAGATCATTAAGTTATAATTTGAAATAATAATTAGTATTTAACAAATTTCAGTTCTGTAATTCACTATTACAAGTTCAGATCTTCAAGTTATAATTTGCAATAATAATTAGAACTATCAATTTTTAGTTCAGTATTTGACTATTACCAGTTCAGATGTTCAAGTTATAATAAGCAATCATAATTTGAATTTTACAATTCTAAGTTCTGTATTTGACTACTACAAGTTCAGATCTTCAAGTTATAATTTGCAATTATAATTATAAGCTATCAATTTTAAGTTCTGTTTTTGACAATTACAAGTTCAGATCTTCAAGTTATAATTTGCACTAATAATTGGTATTTAACAATTCTAAGTTCTGTATTTGACTATTACAAGTTCAGATCTTCAAGTTATAATTTGCAATCATAATTTGAAGTTATCAATGCTAAGTTCTGTATTTGACAATTAGAAGTTCAAATTTTCAAGTTATAATTAGCAATCATAATTTGTATTTAACAATTCGAAGTTCTGTATTTGACTATTACAAGTTCAGATCTTCAAATTATTATTTACAATCTTAGTTTGAAATTAACAATTCGATGTTCTGTATTTACTTATTACAAGTTCAGATCTTCAAGTTATAATTTGTAATTATAATTTATATTTAACAAATCTAAGTTCTGTAATTAACTATTACAAGTTCAGATCTTCAAGTTATAATTTGCAATCATAATTTGAAGTTATCAATTCTAAGTTCTGTATTTGACAATTACAAGTTCAGATGTTCAAGTTATAATTAGCAATCATAATTTGAATTTTACAATTCTAAGTTCTGTATTTGACTATTACAAGTTCTGATCTTCAAGTTATAATTTGCAATCATAATTTGAAGTTATCAATGCTAAGTTCTGTATTTGACAATTACAAGTTCAGATCTTCAAGTTATAATTTGAACTAATAATTTGTATTTAACTATTCGAAGTTCTGTATTTGACTATTACAAGTTCAGATCTTCAAATGATAATTTGCAATCATAATTTGAAGTTATCAATTCTAAGTTCTGTATTTGACAATTACAAGTTCAGATCTTCAAGTTATAATTAGCAATCATAATTTGTATTTAACAATTCGAAGTTCTGTATTTGACTATTACAAGTTCAGATCGTCAAATTATTATTTACAATCTTAGTTTGAAATTAACAATTCAAAGTTCTGTATATACTTATTACAAGTTCAGATTTTCAAGTTATAATTTGCAATCATAATTTGAAGTTATCAATTCGAAGTTCTGTATTTACTTATTACAAGTTCAGATCTTGAAATTATAATTTGCAATCATAATTTGAATTTTACAATTCTAAGTTCTGTATTTGACTATTACAAGTTCAGATCTTCAAGTTATAATTTGCAATCATAATTAGAAGTTATCAATTCTAAGTTCTGTATTTGACAATTACAAGTTCAAATCATTAAGTTATAATTTGAAATAATAATTAGTATTTAACAAATTTAAGTTCTGTAATTCACTATTACAAGTTCAGATCTTCAAGTTATAATTTGCAATAATAATTAGAACTATCAATTTTAAGTTCTGTATTTGACAATTACAAGTTAAGATCTTCAAGTTATAATTTGCAATCATAATTTGAAGTTATCAATTCTAAGTTCTGTATTTGACAATTACAAGTTCAGATCTTCAAATTATTATTTAAAATCTTAGTTTGAAATTAACAATTCGAAGTTCTGTATTTACTTATTACAAGTTCAGATCTTCAAGTTATAATTTGCAATCATAATTTGAAGTTATCAATTCTAAGTTCTGTATTTGAAAATTACAAGTTCAGATGTTCAAGTTATAATAAGCAATCATAATTTGAATTTTACAATTCTAAGTTCTGTATTTGACTACTACAAGTTCAGATCTTCAAGTTATAATTTGCAATTATAATTATAAGCTTTCAATTTTAAGTTCTGTTTTTGACAATTACAAGTTCAGATCTTTAAGTTATAATTTGCACTAATAATCGGTATTTAACAATTCTAAGTTCTGTATTTGACTATTACAAGTTCAGATCTTCAAGTTATAATTTGCAATCATAATTTGAAGTTATCAATTCTAAGTTCTGTATTTGACAATTACAAGTTCAGATGTTCAAGTTATAATTAGCAATCATAATTTGAATTTTACAATTCTAAGTTCTGTATTTGACTATTACAAGTTCTGATCTTCAAGTTATAATTTGCAATCATAATTTGAAGTTATCAATGCTAAGTTCTGTTTTTGACAATTACAATTTCAGATCTTCAAGTTATAATTTGAACTAATAATTTGTATTTAACTATTCGAAGTTCTGTATTTGACTATTACAAGTTCAGATCTTCAAATGATAATTTGCAATCATAATTTGAAGTTATCAATTCTATGTTCTGTATTTGACAATTACAAGTTCAGATCTTCAAGTTATAATTAGCAATCATAATTTGTATTTAACAATTCGAAGTTCTGTATTTGACTATTACAAGTTCAGATCGTCAAATTATTATTTACAATCTTGGTTTGAAATTAACAATTCAAAGTTCTGTATTTACTTATTACAAGTTCAGATTTTCAAGTTATAATTTGCAATCATAATTTGAAGTTATCAATTCGAAGTTCCGTATTTACTTATTACAAGTTCAGATCTTCAAATTATAATTTGCAATCATAATTTGAATTTTACAATTCTAAGTTCTGTATTTGACTATTACAAGTTCAGATCTTCAAGTTATAATTTGCAATCATAATTAGAAGTTATCAATTCTAAGTTCTGTATTTGACAATTACAAGTTCAAATCATTAAGTTATAATTTGAAATAATAATTAGTATTTAACAAATTTAAGTTCTGTAATTCACTATTACAAGTTCAGATCTTCAAGTTATAATTTGCAATAATAATTAGAACTATCAATTTTAAGTTCTGTATTTGACAATTTCAAGTTAAGATCTTCAAGTTATAATTTGCAATCATAATTTGAAGTTATCAATTCTAAGTTCTGTATTTGACAATTACAAGTTCAGATCTTCAAATTATTATTTAAAATCTTAGTTTGAAATTAACAATTCGAAGTTCTGTATTTACTGATTACAAGTTCAGATCTTCAAGTTATAATTTGCAATCATAATTTGAAGTTATCAATTCTAAGTTCTGTATTTGAAAATTACAAGTTCAGATGTTCAAGTTATAAATAAGCAATCATAATTTGAATTTTACAATTCTAAGTTCTGTATTTGACTACTACAAGTTCAGATCTTCAAGTTATAATTTGCAATTATAATTATAAGCTATCAATTTTAAGTTCTGTTTTTGACAATTACAAGTTCAGATCTTTAAGTTATAATTTGCACTAATAATTGGTATTTAACAATTCTAAGTTCTGTATTTGACTATTACAAGTTCAGATCTTCAAGTTATAATTTGCAATCATAATTTGAAGTTATCAATGCTAAGTTCTGTATTTGACAATTACAAGTTCAAATCTTCAAGTTATAATTAGCAATCATAATTTGTATTTAACAATTCGAAGTTCTGTATTTGACTATTACAAGTTCAGATCTTCAAATTATTATTTACAATCTTGAAATTAACAATTCGATGTTCTGTATTTACTTATTACAAGTTCAGATCTTCAAGTTATAATTTGTAATTATAATTTATATTTAACAAATCTAAGTTCTGTAATTAACTATTACAAGTTCAGATCTACAAGTTATAATTTGCAATCATAATTTGAAGTTATCAATTCTAAGTTCTGTATTTGACAATTACAAGTTCAGATGTTCAAGTTATAATTAGCAATCATAATTTGAATTTTACAATTCTAAGTTCTGTATTTGACTATTACAAGTTCTGATCTTCAAGTTATAATTTGCAATCATAATTTGAAGTTATCAATTCTAAGTTCTGTATTTGACAGTTCCAAGTTCAGATCATTAAGTTATAATTTGAAATAATAATTAGTATTTAACAAATTTAAGTTCTGTAATTCACTATTACAAGTTCAGATCTTCAAGTTATAATTTGCAATAATAATTAGAACTATCAATTTGAAGTTCTGTATTTGACAATTACAAGTTAAGATCTTCAAGATATTATTAGCAATCATAATTTGAATTTTACAATTCTAAGTTCAGTATTTGACTATTACCAGTTCAGATCTTCAAGTTATAATTTGCAATCATAATTTGAAGTTATCAATGCTAAGTTCTGTATTTGACAATTACAAGTTCAGATCTTCAAATTATTATTTACAATCTTAGTTTGAAATTAACAATTCGATGTTCTGTATTTACTTATTACAAGTTCAGATCTACAAGTTATAATTTGTAATTATAATTTATATTTAACAAATCTAAGTTCTGTAATTAACTATTACAAGTTCAGATCTTCAAGTTATAATTTGCAATCATAATTTGTAGTTATCAATTCTAAGTTCTGTATTTGACAATTACAAGTTCAGATGTTCAAGTTATAATTAGCAATCATAATTTGAATTTTACAATTCTAAGTTTTGTATTTGACTATTACAAGTTCTGATCGTCAAGTTATAATTTGCAATCATAATTTGAAGTTATCAATGCTAAGTTCTGTATTTGACAATTACAAGTTCAGATCTTCAAGTTATAATTTGAACTAATAATTTGTATTTAACTATTCGAAGTTCTGTATTTGACTATTACAAGTTCAGATCTTCAAATGATAATTTGCAATCATAATTTGAAGTTATCAATTCTAAGTTCTGTATTTGACAATTACAAGTTCAGATCTTCAAGTTATAATTAGCAATCATAATTTGTATTTAACAATTCGAAGTTCTGTATTTGACTATTACAAGTTCAGATCTTCAAATTATTATTTACAATATTAGTTTGAAATTAACAATTCGAAGTTCTGTATTTACTTATTACAAGTTCAGATCTTCAAGTTATAATTTGAAATCATAATTTGAATTTTACAATTCTAAGTTCTGTATTTGACTATTACAAGTTCAGATCTTCAAGTTATAATTTGCAATCATAATTTGAAGTTATCAATTCGAAGTTCTGTATTTACTTATTACAAGTTCAAATCTTCAAATTATAATTTGCAATCATAATTTGAATTTTACAATTCTAAGTTCTGTATTTGACTATTACAAGTTCAGATCTTCAAGTTATAATTTGCAATCATAATTAGAAGTTATCAATTCTAAGTTCTGTATTTGACAGTTACAAGTTCAGATCATTAAGTTATAATTTGAAATAATAATTAATATTTAACAAATTTAAGTTCTGTAATTCACTATTACAAGTTCAGATCTTCAAGTTATAATTTGCAATAATAATTAGAACTATCAATTTTAAGTTCTGTATTTGACAATTACAAGTTAAGATCTTCAAGTTATAATTTGCAATCATAATTTGAAGTTATCAATTCTAAGTTCTGTATTTGACAATTACAAGTTCAGATCTTCAAATTATTATTTAAAATCTTAGTTTGAAATTAACAATTCGAAGTTCTGTATTTACTTATTACAAGTTCAGATCTTCAAGTTATAATTTGCAATCATAATTTGAAGTTATCAATTCTAAGTTCTGTATTTGAAAATTACAAGTTCAGATGTTCAAGTTATAATAAGCAATCATAATTTGAATTTTACAATTCTAAGTTCTGTATTTGACTACTACAAGTTCAGATCTTCAAGTTATAATTTGCAATTATAATTATAAGCTATCAATTTTAAGTTCTGTTTTTGACAATTACAAGTTCAGATCTTTAAGTTATAATTTGCACTAATAATTGGTATTTAACAATTCTAAGTTCTGTATTTGACTATTACAAGTTCAGATCTTCAACTTATAATTTGCAATCTTAATTTGAAGTTATCAATGCTAAGTTCTGTATTTGACAATTACAAGTTCAAATCTTCAAGTTATAATTAGCAATCATAATTTGTATTTAACAATTCGAAGTTCTGTATTTGACTATTACAAGTTCAGATCTTCAAATTATTATTTACAATCTTAGTTTGAAATTAACAATTCGATGCTCTGTATTTACTTATTACAAGTTCAGATCTTCTAGTTATAATTTGCAATCATAATTTGCAGTTATCAATTCTAAGTTCTGTATTTGACAATTACAAGTTCAGATGTTCAAGTTATAATTAGCAATCATAATTTGAATTTTACAATTCTAAGTTCTGTATTTGACTATTACAAGTTCTGATCTTCAAGTTATAATTTGCAATCATAATTTGAAGTTATCAATTCTAAGTTCTGTATTTGACAGTTCCAAATTCAGATCATTAAGTTATAATTTGAAATAATAATTAGTATTTAACAAATTTAAGTTCTGTAATTCACTATTACAAGTTCAGATCTTCAAGTTATAATTTGCAATAATAATTAGAACTATCAATTTTAAGTTCTGTATTTGACAATTACAAGTTAAGATCTTCAAGATATAATTAGCAATCATAATTTGAATTTTACAATTCTAAGTTCAGTATTTGACTATTACAAGTTCAGATCTTCAAGTTATAATTTGCAATCATAATTTGAAGTTATCAATTCTAAGTTCTGTATTTGACAATTACAAGTTCAGATCTTCAAGTTATAATTTGAACTAATAATTTGTATTTAACAATTCGAAGTACTGTATTTGACTATTACAAGTTCAGATCTTCAAATTATTATTTAAAATTAACAATTCGAAGTTCTGTATTTACTTATTACAAGTTCAGATCTTCAAGTTATAATTTGCAATCATAATTTGAAGTTATCAATTCTAAGTTCTGTATTTGACAATTACAAGTTCAGATGTTCAAGTTATAATTAGCAATCATAATTTGAATTTTACATTTCTAAGTTCTGTATTTGACTATTACAAGTTCAGATCTTCAAGTTATAATTTGCAATCATAATTTGAAGTTATCAATGCTAAGTTCTGTATTTGACAATTACAAGTTCAGATCTTCAAGTTATAATTTGAACTAATAATTTGTATTTAACTATTCGAAGTTCTGTATTTGACTATTACAAGTTTAGATCTTCAAATGATAATTTGCAATTATAATTTGAAGTTATCCATTCTAAGTTCTGTATTTTTCAATTACAAGTTCAGATCTTCAAGTTATAATTAGCAATCATAATTTGTATTTAACAATTCGAAGTTCTGTATTTGACTATTACAAGTTCAGATCTTCAAATCATTATTTACAATCTTAGATTGAAATTAACAATTCGAAGTTCTGTATTTACTTATTACAAGTTCAGATCTTCAAGTTGATACGATGTCCACGATAAATTGCGAAAACAAAACTTTTTCGGCTAGCTTCATCAAATCTCCAGGGTCGGCCGATACGGAATTCCCGGTCCCACAATGTCTTCGAGAATTGTGGGCCCCAATGATTACTTACCGTCCATACTTCAATTGTACAATGTCTACAAGAATCTTAGATACACACAAAAATAATCGGTAGGTAGGTACATTATTTAATGACAAAAAATAATTAATCAAAACAATGGCGACATTAATTTTTACGGCAAATTGTCGACAATGAACCTGCATTAACTTAAAGCTACTTATCTCTATATGTACAGCGGATACCAAATTAATTCTAATTTTCCGTTATCTTGAATGTCCATATAACTTGAAATCCGAAATTTAGTAATCTCACCAATCGCGATAAGAGTCGATATAACCCGGTCACTATATTGATCGATATTAATCCGATCTGCTTAATTCAAAGTCAATAATCATTCCATGGCTAGCGACATTAAAGATCGAGATGAACTGAGTCACGAGATTTATCGATATTAATCCGATCTGCATTAATCGAAAGTTACTAATTATTCCATCAATAGCGACAATGAAGATCGATATGAACAGATTCACTTATTTATCGATATTACTCCATATAGAGGTTGGTCCGGTAAGTATTAATGGAAAAGGAATAATAATTCCCTCGCTGTTTGGTTTGAAACACGCCCGCACTACTTAAAATTAGTGAACATGGTGTTTTTACTCACTTATTTATTAATTGAAGCGTGGACTGCCAAACTTCACAAAATAATGGTTTTTTCTTCTTTTAAGGCCTCACACTACAAACTCGATAACAATTTTACAACTTATCTCATCGAGAGCTCAAATCGGAATGCCGGTAGGCTCCGCTCAAGGCTAACCGTTGCCGCAACAAATGCAACCCTTGCACTATTTAAATCATTCCATAGGCGTAGAGCACCTAATTATTTTTTATTTAACATCTCAAGTACTTTAGTTTTTATTCCCAATATTTGGGACATTGTTAATCGTAACACACCCCTTTAAGTTCACAAAAAAAATAAAAAAAAAAAGGACGAAAGGTGGTCGTGAAAGCAAAAGGTTGCTTAACAATAAATTTTAAACAGCTAACCAGTGATAGCTCGTGATTAAAATAGGCTAGGTAATATAAAAAAAGAAAGTCATCGCTGTTGACTAAGGAGGGAGGATAGGGTTTCGTGGGTAACACGGAAAAAATTTGATTTGGGCGCCACTTGATTTTGATTGGGGAGACCTAAGTCCTAAAATCAAGAAACGGAGATAGGTGGGAGAGCGATCAAATTTACAGGCTCATAACTAAATCTAAATAAAGCAAGGGCCGGAGAGGTTCCGCGGAGTCGTCGATTGTCAGCATACGCGAGAGGGGCATCCCTTTTATCCGAGGTCAAAAAGCAATGCTGATCCCACAAGCGACGGCTGACCTATCTAAAAACCTTGCAACCCACCCGAAACACCAATTAAATTTATTGACTAAGACTAATCTAATTATAACGTATATTATACAAAAAGTTTTGGTCCAGGTGTAACACATGAGTATAAGGGGTTTAAAATCCTCAGACAGAATTATAAACTTAAGTTTTTTTTTTGGTTGGTTGTGTGTAATCAGAACGATTACTATAAGTTGGATTGGATTCCGAGTCTGGAATCAAAAAGGGTCCTATGACGGTTTGACACCGAAGGTCCTAAGTCGCAAAAACATGGGTCGCATCGAGTTTTTAAAACAAATGCGAAAATTAGATAATGGTTATGGATAACCTACTGTTAAACTCGAGAGCCGCATCGGCATCTAAGATAAGTACGATAATCAGGTAATGGTTACGATAAAGGTAGCCGAATTTTCAAGTTTAAATGCCGCACCGGCATTTAAGGTAGCTACGATAATCATATAATGGTTACGATAAAGGTAACCTGGTTTTTAAATTTTAGCGCCGCATCGGCATTTAAGATAGCTACGATAATCAGATAATGGTCACGATGAAGGTAACCTGGTTTTCAAGTTTAAGCGCCGCATCGGCATTTAAGATAGCTATGATAATCAGATAATGGTCACGATGAAAGTAACCTGGTTTTCAAGTTTAAGCGCCGCATCGGCATTTAAGATAGCTACGATAATCAGATAATGAGTGCGATAAACTTTATGATATTCCAACAGGGCTGTAATTAAAAGATAATTTTTCAAATATAAACGAGAGACAACGGGCAGTACCTGGACCCCACCAGTTCTAACTGAACTATCAAGTACTTGTATACGCCCTCAAAAGTAAACTAGGCCTTTGTTTACCAATTTAGACACAAATACCTAATTGCGTTCATCAAGAAAAGGCAGAAATTCAAGACACTGCAAATCATCACTCGATAAGTCGAAAACCCTGACAAAAGTGTTAGATAATATAAACGAGAATATCTAATTGGACGATAATAGCTTTAAGTTTGTCTTCAATACATGTTAAGACACACAATCAAGGGGTTGAGTAGGTTAATTTGGGTTCCATCGGGAGGGTGCTATTCCCTGCGTCCGAGATCAGCAGGCAATAGGGCTCACACAACCAATATTAATTCCGAACACCATTACAGCCTCACTTGATTAGATGGCAAAAAAATAACAGATTATGATATATTAAGCAATATAATTAATGCTGGAGCATAACACAATAAAAATTAAAAATGATATAAAAAGACAAAATAAAACGATATGTACAATTTGAGAATTAAACTCACAGGGAAGTAGTAAACATATGATTTGTGACAGCATGATACACAATTAAACATAGCCTAACCAGCCTAATGTTGTTTAATAAAATTTCATAGCGATAGGGACATAATAAAAATTGACATAATAAGCATCTATGGCGATAGTAAGATAAGTTCAAACAATTAACTTAAACTAATAAAATCACAACGATAGGGCTACGAGTTCAAAGAAAATTTGACTTAACCTAATCTACAATTATTGCGATAGGGACATAATAAAAAGTTTAACAATATAAAAAATCTCCAGCGATAGGGATACAAGTTCAACAATTAATTTGAACAATTAAAAACTCGAGCGATAGGGGCACGATTTAAAAAAATTAACTTAATTGAAATAAGCGAAAAATTAATACCTCTAAATACTGTATACAAATAAGGGAGGCAAAAATCATGGCATCACATAAGCGAGGTTACATGGAATAATTATATACAACAGAAATTTTTAAAGGAAAATTTTATGCAGGGGAAGATTTTAAATCTTTAATGTGCCAGCGACCAACGTTCTTATTATTTTCGTCCAATAGTTCGTACGTTAAATCCCCGTGTTTACGCAGGACAGTGCACTTGATGAACTTGGGCGCTAGTTTGGCCGAGAATTTCTTAGCGGCATCGGATAGAACGTAATTTTTTTTCCAAACGATATCCCCAACTTGGAAAGATAAAGGGCGCTTCCGAAGATCATAATGATTTTTACTCGAAAGGTAAGATTTCGAAAGATTTTTTCTAACTTCTACAAAGAGTGCCGGCAATTGTTGTTGGGATTCATCCCAGCGAATTCGTTCGTCTATTTGTATTGTGTTGGTGGAGTCAGGAACAGGGCCGTAATAAGAGCCATCGATAGGAAGATATCGCCCAAAGACTAAAAATGATGGGGAAAAATTAGTCACCTCATGCTTAGCGGTATTAATGGCCAACGCGATTTTGAAAATGTTTTCATCCCACTGCGTATGATCCGTTTTAATATAGGAGGAGATGGCAGTAACTAGGACTCTGTTGACCCTTTCAGTTGGGTTAAATTGTGGATGGTAACGAGCGTTGTACCATATTTTTTGTACATTGTATCGCGTAGCTAAGTCTCTAAATAAATGGGAAGTAAATTAAACCCCGTTGTCGCATAGAATAACTTGAGGGATTCCATAAACTAGAAATACTTGTTGCTCCACAAACTTGGCAACAGAAGCGGCAGTAGCCTTAGGTAATGGTTTTACAATGACATATTTCGTAAACCAGTCCGTGATTACCAGGAGGTGCTGGTTGCCCTTTTTAGAACGCGGTAAAGGTCCAAGCAAGTCCATGGAAATTAATTGAAAGGGATACGATATTTCCTTAGGCTTGCCCATAAAGCCTGGTCTTGCTTGCTGCGAACTTTTCTGTGAACAGCATATGTCGCAGTTGAGCACGTAATTTTTTACATCAAGTTGTAGCTTAGGCCAATAATACAGTTTAATAATGCGAGCGGTAGTTTTGGCTATACCAAGGTGTCCGGAGGTGGCGTCATCGTGACACTGCTTAAGGATTTCTCCTCGATTAGCTCGGGGGACGACTAATTTGAATTCTGGGATATTAGAGACGGTAGGGTTGGGTGATGGGATTAATTTGTACAAGAAGTCATTTTCGATTCGGAATTGGGGATAATCTTGAGGATTTCCGGTCACTTTTTCTTGTAAGTCTAGGTACCAAGGATCCTTGATTATATCGGTAGTCTTTAGTAAGCACACATCGCGAGATAATACGTCGGGGACTATGTTTAATTTTCCTGGCCGGTGTTTAACATCAAAGGAATGTTGTGCTAGTTTCAGGGACCAGCGAGCCAGACGTCCCGAGGATTCGTTGAAATTGTTTAGCCACTGCAATGCGGAGCAATCGGTTATAACGACGAAGTGCGTTCCCTCGATATACCCGCGGAATTTATTAATAGCAAATAAGATGGCTAGAAGTTCGCGTTCGGTAGCGTGATATTTTTGTTCAGCTGGTGTTAACGCGCGGCTAGCATAAGCGATGGGGTGTTCCAATCCATCCTTTTCTTGAAATAGTACCGCTCCCAGTCCTACCGCGCTCGAGTCGGTTTGAACAAAAAATTGTTTCGAAAAGTCTGGAGAGATTAATACAGGGGCCGTTGTAATTAAAACCTTAATTTTTTCAAAGGCTTCTTCCGCTTCGGGGGTCCATGAAATGGTTTGGCCTTTTTTCTTGTTTTTTATTAGGGCGGTAATTGGGGAGGAAATGGTAGATAAGTCCGGTAAAAAGATCCTATAATAGCTGACTAGCCCGATTAAACGCTTGACTTCGGTCGTGGTTTTTGGGGTTTTGAACCGTTGGATACATTCCACTTTAGTGGGGTCGGTACGTAAGCCTCTTTGGTCTACTACAAAGCCAAGGAAAGTTAGGGAAGTCAGGCAAAACCGGCATTTTTCTAAGTTAGTGCGGAACCCCGCGGCCTTTAGGCGTTCGTAAACCTCGGTAAGTGTCTTTAAGTGTTCTTCAAAGGTTTCGGAAATGACCATAATATCATCAAGGTAGACAAAAACTCGACCAGAATGAATAAGGGGTCCTAGTGTAGCATCCATGGCCCTCTGTAGGGTTTGGGGAGAATTAGATAGTCCGAAAGGCATGACTTTAAATTCAAATTGTCCTCTTCCCGGGACGCAAAAAGCAGTTTTTGGTCGAGACCGTTCAGTTAGCTCGATTTGCCAGAATGCCTTACGCAAATCTATGGACGAAAAAAATTTTGTATTTCTAAGTCGGTTTAAAATTGAGTCTACTCGCGGAAGATTATAAGCATCCCTTTTGGTTACTTCGTTAAGTGTTCTACCGTCATAACAAAAACGATATTCTCCATTCTTTTTTTTGACTAGTAAAAAGGGGCTGGAATATGGGGAACATGACGGTTGTATTACTCCATCCCGGAGCATTTCATCTATTTCCCGATGTAGGTGCACCTGCATGGCGGGGGATAAAGGATATTGCCTTTTTCTAAAAGGGGGAGTCGTACCGGTGTCAATGTCATGTGTGGTTGCCGTAACACAACCAATTGCTGGAGTGCTTAACGACTCAAACTTGGCCATGACTTCAGATAATTGAGTTTATTGTTCGGGAGTAAGGGGGGCTCTATTCTCCGAAGGGGTCTCAGGAGTTACGGGGTCGGATACAAAATCTTCGGGTAGAGAGGCATTATAAGGTGAGCTCTCTACCTCATTGAACTCGAGAGAGGATACATTCGTGGGTTTAATAGAGGCAGGTTTGAGTGAAGTCGATAGGGGCTTAACTGAGGGTAGGTCATTCTCCGCCACTGGCATACTCCAGCGAGAATTTTCAAAATCTAAGGTTAGTTCAAAAGTGCGAAGAAAATCAGCCCCTAACAAAAAGGCATGGGGGACGGAGGGGACAACTAAAAACGAAATAGATTTGGTTAAATTATTTAGTTTAATTTTAATCGAAATTTGGCCTAACACTTCAGAGTGTTTTGTATTGAACATTTCAAATAATCTATACCCTTACGTCCGATAACACTGTTGGTAGCCCCCGAGTCTAATAATGATAGAAAAAGCGTATCATGAACGGATACCTCTATGTAAGGTCGGTTATCTCCGGATTGTCTTAAAAATAGTTTATTGGAAATATTTATTCCGGGGATGGACGTGGTTCCAAAAGATACAGACGTTTTAAAAAGATGACAAAAATCTGAGCCGATAATGAATGTTTCTTGTACATCCGGTGTAATTAAAAACGAAACGCCTTTTGTTTGATTGTTGATGGTCATGTTAAGAACGGCCGTACCGATAACAGGGGAGTCAGTGCCGTCAGCCATTTTTATCTGCGTTTGATGTTTCGAGTTAGAATATTTCGCGAGTGGGAGTTGCAAAAATTTCAATCCCTTTTTTCCGATAACGGAATTAGTCGCCCCTGTGTCTAATAAAGCTGGAATTTGTTTTTTAGATAAATTTAAATTCAAAAATAATCTATTATCATTAGGGGTGGTGGAAAACACTGGTTCGATAGCAGGCTCGACATTTTTAAAAAATTGCGTAACTTGCGACAACCAATTGGCCCAATTTATTTTGTCAAACTCCATTTTTTCTTTTGCTATTTTCTGCGTCGACAATTCTGGGTTTGTGGTTTTGAAAAAATTGTTAATTTTGGTTAACCAATCATTCCAATTATTTTTGTTTAATTGGAATTCGGTTTTCGGCAGGGGGGCATTATCAAATTTAGTTAATTTGCGCGAGTCGAGGGATTGTTGGTACGTTGGGTGTTGGTTCGGCCGCCACGACCTCTTCCCCGACGATTGGTTTCGCGAGCTGCTCTTAATTGTGTTGATGATGGGTTGGTCGATTGAGAGTTGGCGGACATGGGTTCGACCGTTAGCGTCACGCCGCCTGTTTGGTTTCCCGAAGCCGTACAATTAGGGCATTTGTCTTTATAGACATCAGGATGACCGCATTTGTAACAAAAAATTCTCCTTTCGGCCGGACAACTGGAGTATCTATGATTTTTTTGATTACAATTCCAACAAATTAATCCAGAATCAGCATTGGGGGTCCTAGATGAGACATTATTGGTCGGTAAGGTATTGTTATTGGCGGGGTTTAAATCTAGTTGGTCCAACTGCCCGGAAATAGTATCGATGGATTTCGAATGAGTGCGATAGGATGAATTTCTAACTTTTAATTCGTGGATACGTTTACATTTTTGTTTCAGTTCCTCTAATGAATTGTATTCGGAAGCTATCAAAATAGATGCGAAATACGGCTGAATGCCCCTTAAGATTACTTGAATAAGTTCCTGTTCTGAAACTGGGCGTTCTAGTTTTTTAGCTAGGGTTTCCACCGCGGTAAGATAGGTAAATATATTTTCGTTGGCCTGATTGCTATTTTGAAATTTTTGCTCTAATTGGACTTGAAAATCCGACGGTAAGTATTCTGCCTTCAAGAGTTTTACAAAATTTTCCCAATTGTTAGTTTTGTTTTTTGCGATACGACAGAAATTTATAGCTTCGTGACTAAAAAGGTCGGTTGCCGCATCGAAAAGGTTTTGATGGGTGGCTGAGCGCGCTACGCGTAAATCCTCGATTTGTTCCAGAAATGTAAGAATGTCTCTTTTATCCACATGTCCCCGGAATGGATCAAATTTCCATTTAAAAATGTCAACACTTTTAACGCAAGGGGGGTTTGGGGGAGTCAGGACGCAAGGATTAATTAACTGTTGACCTTCTTTTTCTAACAAAGTTTTTTCGAAAATGTTTATTTGTAACAAGAAACTTTTTAATAGGCATTCACGATCTTCATTGTTTTTTGTGTCGATCCAGGCTATTCGATTTTTTACATGTAAAATTTGAGTTTCTAATTTTTGAATTAATTCGATATCGAGCATTTCCTTAAGATTGTTTTCAATAGAGTTCATTGACTCTTTTAATTGTGAAATATTTGTTTCCCAGTCGAAAGGATTTAATTTTTGAGTTCGTTTTTCCTTAAGGGCTATGTCTAGTTGGACTTTTCTGCTTGTTATAGTCAACCTAGGGGGAATGCTGCGGGATAACAATTCCCAATCAATTTCCTGACCCGTAAGATATTTTGGTTCCATCTTAAATATTAATTTTACAATGATAACTAAAATATTAATTTTATCCGATATGCGTAATATTAATTGAATTTTCTCGTTACCAAGTCACATAAATAAAATCTGAGTTTACATTGTACATGAGATGTTATTTCCGCTTGACCTCGAAATTCCGCTTGCATTTGCTGCAATAAAAGCCGCACGATCAGCCCTGATACGGTGCCACATCGAGTTCCGATGTTTCATAAATATAATTTTTAAATTTGAATTATGATTTTGCACGATAATTTTGAATGTTTCGAGCCCCACGTTAAGGCAACAATTGATACGATGTCCACGATAAATTGCGAAAACAAAACTTTTTCGGCTAGCTTCATCAAATCTCCAGGGTCGGCCGATACGGAATTCCCGGTCCCACAATGTCTTCGAGAATTGTGGGCCCCAATGATTACTTACCGTCCACACTTCAATTGTACAATGTCTACAAGAATCTTAGATACACACAAAAATAATCGGTAGGTAGGTACATTATTTAATGACAAAAAATAATTAATCAAAACAATGGCGACATTAATTTTTTCGGCAAATTGTCGACAATGAACCTGCATTAACTTAAAGCTACTTATCTCTATATGTACAGCGGATACCAAATTAATTCTAATTTTCCGTTATCTTGAATGTCCATATAACTTGAAATCCGAAATTTAGTAATCTCACCAATCGCGATAAGAGTCGATATAACCCGGTCACTATATTGATCGATATTAATCCGATCTGCTTAATTCAAAGTCAATAATCATTCCATGGCTAGCGACATTAAAGATCGAGATGAACCGAGTCACGAGATTTATCGATATTAATCCGATCTGCATTAATCGAAAGTTACTAATTATTAATTGAAGCGTGGACTGCCAAACTTCACAAAATAATGGTTTTTTCTTCTTTTAAGGCCTCACACTACAAACTCGATAACAATTTTACAACTTATCTCATCGAGAGCTCAAATCGGAATGCCGGTAGGCTCCGCTCAAGGCTAACCGTTGCCGCAACAAATGCAACCCTTGCACTATTTAAATCATTCCATAGGCGTAGAGCACCTAATTATTTTTTATTTAACATCTCAAGTACTTTAGTTTTTATTCCCAATATTTGGGACATTGTTAATCGTAACAAAGTTATAATTTGAAATTATAATTTATATTTAACAAATCTAAGTTCTGTAATTAACTATTACAAATTCAGATCGTCAAGTTATAATTTGCAATCATAATTTGAAGTTATCAATTCTAAGTTCTGTATTTGACAATTACAAGTTCTGATGTTCAAGTTATAATTAGCAAGCATAATATGAATTTTACAATTCTAAGTCTGTATTTGACTATTACAAGTTCAGATCTTCAAGTTATAATTTGCAATCATAATTAGAAGTTATCAATTCTAAGTTCTGTATTTTACAGTTACAAGTTCAGATCATTAAGTTATAATTTGAAATAATAATTAGTATTTAACAAATTTAAGTTCTGTAATTCACTATTACAAGTTCAGTTCTTCAAGTTATAATTTGCAATAATAATTAGAAGCTATCAATTTTAAGTTCTGTATTTGACAATTACAAGTTCAGATCTTCAAGATATAATTAGCAATCATAATTTGAATTTTACAATTCTAAGTCTGTATTTGACTATTACAAGTTCAGATCTTCAAGTTATAATTTGCAATCATAATTAGAAGTTATCAATTCTAAGTTCTGTATTTTACAGTTACAAGTTCAGATCATTAAGTTATAATTTGAAATAATAATTAGTATTTAACAAATTTAAGTTCTGTAATTCACTATTACAAGTTCAGTTCTTCAAGTTATAATTTGCAATAATAATTAGAAGCTATCAATTTTAAGTTCTGTATTTGACAATTACAAGTTCAGATCTTCAAGATATAATTAGCAATCATAATTTGAATTTTACAATTCTAATTTCTGTATTTGACTATTACAAGTTCAGATCTTCAAGTTATAATTTGCAATCATAATTAAAAGTTATCAATTCTAAGTTCTGTATTGAACAGTTACAAGTTCAGATCATTAAGTTATAATTTGAAATAATAATTAGTATTTAACAAATTTCAGTTCTGTAATTCACTATTACAAGTTCAGATCTTCAAGTTATAATTTGCAATAATAATTAGAACTATCAATTTTTAGTTCTGTATTTGACAATTACAAGTTCAGATCTTCAAGTTATAATTTGAACTAATAATTTGTATTTAAATATTCGAAGTTCTGTATTTGACTATTACAAGTTCAGATCTTCAAATGATAATTTGCAATCATAATTTGAAGTTATCAATTCTAAGTTCTCTATTTGACAATTACAAGTTCAGATCTTCAAGTTATAATTAGAATTCATAATTTGTATTTAACAATTCGAAGTTCTGTATTTGACTATTACAAGTTCAGATCTTCAAATTATTATTTACAATCTTAGTTTGAAATTAACAATTCGAAGTTCTGTATTTACTTATTACAAGTTCAGATCTTCAAGTTATAATTTGAAATCATAATTTGAATTTTACAATTCTAAGTTCTGTATTTGACTATTACAAGTTCAGATCTTCAAGTTATAATTTGCAATCATAATTTGAAGTTATCAATTCGAAGTTCTGTATTTACTTATTACAAGTTCAGATCTTCAAGTTATAATTTGAAATCATAATTTGAATTTTACAATTCTAAGTTCTGTATTTGACTATTACAAGTTCAGATCTTCAAGTTATAATTTGATATCATAATTAGAAGTTATCAATTCTAAGTTCTGTATTTGACAGTTACAAGTTCAGATCATTAAGTTATAATTTGAAATAATAATTAGTATTTAACAAATTTAAGTTCTGTAATTCACTATTACAAGTTCAGATCTTCAAGTTATAATTTGCAATAATAATTAGAACTATCAATTTTAAGTTCTGTATTTGACAATTACAAGTTAAGATCTTCAAGATATAATTAGCAATCATAATTTGAATTTTACAATTCTAAGTTCAGTATTTGACTATTACAAGTTCAGATCTTCAAGTTATAATTTGCAATCATAATTTGAAGTTATCAATTCTATGTTCTGTATTTGACAATTACAAGTTCAGATCTTCAAGTTATAATTTGAACTAATAATTTGTATTTAACAATTCGAAGTTCTGTATTTGACTATTACAAGTTCAGATCTTCAAATTATTATTTAAAATCTTAGTTTGAAATTAACATTTCGAAGTTCTGTATTTACTTATTACAAGTTCAGATCTTCAAGTTATAATTTGCAATCTTAATTTGAAGTTATCAATTCTAAGTCCTGTATTTGACAATTACAAGTTCAGATGTTCAAGTTATAATTAGTAATCATAATTTGAATTTTACAATTCTAAGTTCTGTATTTGTCTATTACAAGTTCAGATCTTCAAGTTATAATTTGCAATCATAATTAGAAGTTATCCATTCTAAGTTCTGCATTTGACAGTTACAAGTTCAGATCATTAAGATATAATTTGAAATAATAATTAGTATTTAACAAATTTAAGTTCTGTAATTCACTATTACAAGTTCAGATCTTCAAGTTATAATTTGCAATAATAATTAGAAGCTATCAATTTTAAGTTCTGTATTTGACAATTACAAGTTCAGATCTTCTAGATATAATTAGCAATCATAATTTGAATTTTACAATTCTAAGTTCAGTATTTGACTATTACAAGTTCAGATCTTCAAGTTATAATTTGCAATCATAATTTGAAGTTATCAATTCTAAGTTCTGTATTTGACATTTACAAGTTCAGATGTTCAAGTTATAATAAGCAATCATAATTTGAATTTTACAATTCTAAGTTCTGTATTTGACTACTACAAGTTCAGATCTTCAAGTTATAATTTGCAATTATAATTATAAGCTATCAATTTTAAGTTCTGTTTTTGACAATTACAAGTTCAGATCTTTAAGTTATAATTTGCACTAATAATTGGTATTTAACAATTCTAAGTTCTGTATTTGACTATTACAAGTTCAGATCTTCAAGTTATAATTTGCAATCATAATTTGAAGTTATCAATGCTAAGTTCTGTATTTGACAATTACAAGTTCAAATCTTCAAGTTATAATTAGCAATCATAATTTGTATTTAACAATTCGAAGTTCTGTATTTGACTATTACAAGTTCAGATCTTCAAATTATTATTTACAATCTTAGTTTGAAATTAACAATTCGATGTTCTGTATTTACTTATTACAAGTTCAGATCTTCAAGTTATAATTTGTAATTATAATTTATATTTAACAAATCTAAGTTCTGTAATTAACTATTACAATTTCAGATCTTCAAGTTATAATTTGCAATCATAATTTGAAGTTATCAATTCTAAGTTCTGTATTTGACAATTACAAGTTCAGATGTTCAAGTTATAATTAGCAATCATAATTTGAATTTTACAATTCTAAGTTCTGTATTTGACTATTACAAGTTCAGATCTTCAAGTTATAATTTGCAATCATAATTTGAAGTTATCAATGCTAAGTTCTGTATTTGACAATTACAAGTTCAAATCTTCAAGTTATAATTAGCAATCATAATTTGTATTTAACAATTCGAAGTTCTGTATTTGACTATTACAAGTTCAGATCTTCAAATTATTATTTACAATCTTAGTTTGAAATTAACAATTCGATGTTCTGTATTTACTTATTACAAGTTCAGATCTTCAAGTTATAATTTGTAATTATAATTTATATTTAACAAATCTAAGTTCTGTAATTAACTTTTACAAGTTCAGATCTTCAAGTTATAATTTGCAATCATAATTTGAAGTTATCAATTCTAAGTTCTGTATTGAACAGTTACAAGTTCAGATCATTAAGTTATAATTTGAAATAATAATTAGTATTTAACAAATTTCAGTTCTGTAATTCACTATTACAAGTTCAGATCTTCAAGTTATAATTTGCAATAATAAATTAGAACTATCAATTTTTAGTTCTGTATTTGACAATTACAAGTTCAGATCTTCGAGGTATAATTAGCAATCATAATTTGAATTTTACAATTCTAAGTTCAGTATTTGACTATTACCAGTTCAGATGTTCAAGTTATAATAAGCAATCATAATTTGAATTTTACAATTCTAAGTTCTGTATTTGACTACTACAAGTTCAGATCTTCAAGTTATAATTTGCAATTATAATTATAAGCTATCAATTTTAAGTTCTGTTTTTGACAATTACAAGTTCAGATCTTCAAGTTATAATTTGCAGTAATAATTGGTATTTAACAATTCTAAGTTCTGTATTTGACTAATACAAGTTCAGATCTTCAAGTTATAATTTGCAATCATAATTTGAAGTTATCAATGCTAAGTTCTGTATTTTACAATTACAAGTTCAAATCTTCAAGTTATAATTAGCAATCATAATTAGTATTTAACAATTCGAAGTTCTGTATTTGACTATTACAAGTTCAGATCTTCAAATTATTATTTACAATCTTAGTTTGAAATTAACAATTCGATGTTCTGTATTTACTTATTACAAGTTCAGATCTTCAAGTTATAATTTGTAATTATAATTTATATTTAACAAATCTAAGTTCTGTAATTAACTATTACAAGTTCAGATCTTCAAGTTATAATTTGCAATCATAATTTGAAGTTATCAATTCTAAGTTCTGTATTTGACAATTACAAGTTCAGATGTTCAAGTTATAATTAGCAATCATAATTTGAATTTTACAATTCTAAGTTCTGTATTTGACTATTACAAGTTCTGATCTTCAAGTTATAATTTGCAATCATAATTTGAAGTTATCAATGCTAAGTTCTGTATTTGACAATTACAAGTTCAGATCTTCAAGTTATAATTAGCAATCATAATTTGTATTTAACAATTCGAAGTTCTGTATTTGACTATTACAAGTTCAGATCTTCAAATGATAATTTGCAATCATAATTTGAAGTTATCAATTCTAAGTTCTGTATTTGACAATTACAAGTTCAGATCTTCAAGTTATAATTAGCAATCATAATTTGTATTTAACAATTCGAAGTTCTATATTTGACTATTACAAGTTCAGATCTTCAAATTATTATTTACAATCTTAGTTTGAAATTAACAATTCGAAGTTCTGTATTTACTTATTACAAGTTCAGATCTTCAAGTTATAATTTGAAATCATAATTTGAATTTTACAATTCTAAGTTCTGTATTTGACTATTACAAGTTCAGATCTTCAAGTTATAATTTGCAATCATAATTTGAAGTTATCAATTCGAAGTTCTGTATTTACTTATTACAAGTTCAGATCTCCAAATTATAATTTGCAATCATAATTTGAATTTTACAATTCTAAGTTCTGTATTTGACTATTACAAGTTCAGATCTTCAAGTTATAATTTGCAATCATAATTAGAAGTTATCAATTCTAAGTTCTGTATTTGACAATTACAAGTTCAGATCATTAAGTTATAATTTGAAATAATAATTAGTATTTAACAAATTTAAGTTCTGTAATTCACTATTACAAGTTCAGATCTTCAAGTTATAATTTGCAATAATAATTAGAACTATCAATTTTAAGTTCTGTATTTGACAATTACAAGTTAAGATCTACAAGTTATAATTTGCAATCATAGTTTGAAGTTATCAATTCTAAGTTCTGTATTTGACAATTACAAGTTCAGATCTTCAAATTATTATTTAAAATCTTAGTTTGAAATTAACAATTCGAAGTTCTGTATTTACTTATTACAAGTTCAGATCTTCAAGTTATAATTTGCAATCATAATTTGAAATTAACAATTCGATGTTCTGTATTTACTTATTACAAGTTCAGATGTTCAAGTTATAATAAGCAATCATAATTTGAATTTTACAATTCTAAGTTCTGTATTTGACTACTACAAGTTCAGATCTTCAAGTTATAATTTGCAATTATAATTATAAGCTATCAATTTTAAGTTCTGTTTTTGACAATTACAAGTTCAGATCTTTAAGTTATAATTTGCACTAATAATTGGTATTTAACAATTCTAAGTTCTGTATTTGACTATTACAAGTTCAGATCTTCAAGTTATAATTTGCAATCATAATTTGAAGTTATCAATGCTAAGTTCTGTATTTGACAATTACAAGTTCAAATCTTCAAGTTATAATTAGCAATCATAACTAGTATTTAACAATTCGAAGTTCTGTATTTGACTATTACAAGTTCTGATCTTCAAATTATTATTTACAATCTTAGTTTGAAATTAACAATTCGATGTTCTGTATTTACTTATTATAAGTTCAGATCTTCAAGTTATAATTTGTAATTATAATTTATATTTAACAAATCTAAGTTCTGTAATTATGATATTCCAACAGGGCTGTAAT
This sequence comes from Cantharis lateralis, assembly GCA_963170105.1. Taxonomy (NCBI): domain Eukaryota; kingdom Metazoa; phylum Arthropoda; class Insecta; order Coleoptera; family Cantharidae; genus Cantharis; species Cantharis lateralis. Next base: position 220,155 of record CAUJGK010000001.1, on the reverse strand, counting down.
TAAAAGATAATTTTTCAAATATAAACGAGAGACAACGGGCAGTACCTGGACCCCACCAGTTCTAACTGAACTATCAAGTACTTGTATACGCCCTCAAAAGTAAACTAGGCCTTTGTTTACCAATTTAGACACAAATACCTAATTGCGTTCATCAAGAAAAGGCAGAAATTCAAGACACTGCAAATCATCACTCGATAAGTCGAAAACCCTGACAAAAGTGTTAGATAATATTAACGTTAAGGCAACAATTGATACGATGTCCACGATAAATTGCGAAAACAAAACTTTTTCGGCTAGCTTCATCAAATCTCCAGGGTCGGCCGATACGGAATTCCCGGTCCCACAATGTCTTCGAGAATTGTGGGCCCCAATGATTACTTACCGTCCACACTTCAATTGTACAATGTCTACAAGAATCTTAGATACACACAAAAATAATCGGTAGGTAGGTACATTATTTAATGACAAAAAATAATTAATCAAAACAATGGCGACATTAATTTTTTCGGCAAATTGTCGACAATGAACCTGCATTAACTTAAAGCTACTTATCTCTATATGTACAGCGGATACCAAATTAATTCTAATTTTCCGTTATCTTGAATGTCCATATAACTTGAAATCCGAAATTTAGTAATCTCACCAATCGCGATAAGAGTCGATATAACCCGGTCACTATATTGATCGATATTAATCCGATCTGCTTAATTCAAAGTCAATAATCATTCCATGGCTAGCAACATTAAAGATCGAGATGAACCGAGTCACGAGATTTATCGATATTAATCCGATCTGCATTAATCGAAAGTTACTAATTATTCCATCAATAGCGACAATGAAGATCGATATGAACAGATTCACTTATTTATCGATATTACTCCATATAGAGGTTGGTCCGGTAAGTATTAATGGAAAAGGAATAATAATTCCCTCGCTGTTTGGTTTGAAACACGCCCGCACTACTTAAAATTAGTGAACATGGTGTTTTTTCTCACTTATTTATTAATTGAAGCGTGGACTGCCAAACTTCACAAAATAATGGTTTTTTCTTCTTTTAAGGCCTCACACTACAAACTCGATAACAATTTTACAACTTATCTCATCGAGAGCTCAAATCGGAATGCCGGTAGGCTCTGCTCAAGGCTAACCGTTGCCGCAACAAATGCAACCCTTGCACTATTTAAATCATTCCATAGGCGTAGAGCACCTAATTATTTTTTATTTAACATCTCAAGTACTTTAGTTTTTATTCCCAATATTTGGGACATTGTTAATCGTAACAAAGTTATAATTTGAAATTATAATTTATATTTAACAAATCTAAGTTCTGTAATTAACTATTACAAATTCAGATCGTCAAGTTATAATTTGCAATCATAATTTGAAGTTATCATTTCTAAGTTCTGTATTTGACAATTACAAGTTCTGATGTTCAAGTTATAATTAGCAAGCATAATTTGAATTTTACAATTCTAAGTCTGTATTTGACTATTACAAGTTCAGATCTTCAAGTTATAATTTGCAATCATAATTAGAAGTTATCAATTCTAAGTTCTGTATTTTACAGTTACAAGTTCAGATCATTAAGTTATAATTTGAAATAATAATTAGTATTTAACAAATTTAAGTTCTGTAATTCACTATTACAAGTTCAGTTCTTCAAGTTATAATTTGCAATAATAATTAGAAGCTATCAATTTTAAGTTCTGTATTTGACAATTACAAGTTCAGATCTTCAAGATATAATTAGCAATCATAATTTGAATTTTACAATTCTAATTTCTGTATTTGACTATTACAAGTTCAGATCTTCAAGTTATAATTTGCAATCATAATTAAAAGTTATCAATTCTAAGTTCTGTATTGAACAGTTACAAGTTCAGATCATTAAGTTATAATTTGAAATAATAATTAGTATTTAACAAATTTCAGTTCTGTAATTCACTATTACAAGTTCAGATCTTCAAGTTATAATTTGCAATAATAATTAGAACTATCAATTTTTAGTTCTGTATTTGACAATTACAAGTTCAGATCTTCAAGTTATAATTTGAACTAATAATTTGTATTTAAATATTCGAAGTTCTGTATTTGACTATTACAAGTTCAGATCTTCAAATGATAATTTGCAATCATAATTTGAAGTTATCAATTCTAAGTTCTCTATTTGACAATTACAAGTTCAGATCTTCAAGTTATAATTAGAATTCATAATTTGTATTTAACAATTCGAAGTTCTGTATTTGACTATTACAAGTTCAGATCTTCAAATTATTATTTACAATCTTAGTTTGAAATTAACAATTCGAAGTTCTGTATTTACTTATTACAAGTTCAGATCTTCAAGTTATAATTTGAAATCATAATTTGAATTTTACAATTCTAAGTTCTGTATTTGACTATTACAAGTTCAGATCTTCAAGTTATAATTTGATATCATAATTAGAAGTTATCAATTCTAAGTTCTGTATTTGACAGTTACAAGTTCAGATCATTAAGTTATAATTTGAAATAATAATTAGTATTTAACAAATTTAAGTTCTGTAATTCACTATTACAAGTTCAGATCTTCAAGTTATAATTTGCAATAATAATTAGAACTATCAATTTTAAGTTCTGTATTTGACAATTACAAGTTAAGATCTTCAAGATATAATTAGCAATCATAATTTGAATTTTACAATTCTAAGTTCAGTATTTGACTATTACAAGTTCAGATCTTCAAGTTATAATTGGCAATCATAATTTGAAGTTATCAATTCTATGTTCTGTATTTGACAATTACAAGTTCAGATCTTCAAGTTATAATTTGAACTAATAATTTGTATTTAACAATTCGAAGTTCTGTATTTGACTATTACAAGTTCAGATCTTCAAATTATTATTTAAAATCTTAGTTTGAAATTAACAATTCGAAGTTCTGTATTTACTTATTACAAGTTCAGATCTTCAAGTTATAATTTGCAATCTTAATTTGAAGTTATCAATTCTAAGTCCTGTATTTGACAATTACAAGTTCAGATGTTCAAGTTATAATTAGCAATCATAATTTGAATTTTACAATTCTAAGTTCTGTATTTGTCTATTACAAGTTCAGATCTTCAAGTTATAATTTGCAATCATAATTAGAAGTTATCAATTCTAAGTTCTGCATTTGACAGTTACAAGTTCAGATCATTAAGATATAATTTGAAATAATAATTAGTATTTAACAAATTTAAGTTCTGTAATTCACTATTACAAGTTCAGATCTTCAAGTTATAATTTGCAATAATAATTAGAAGCTATCAATTTTAAGTTCTGTATTTGACAATTACAAGTTCAGATCTTCTAGATATAATTAGCAATCATAATTTGAATTTTACAATTCTAAGTTCAGTATTTGACTATTACAAGTTCAGATCTTCAAGTTATAATTTGCAATCATAATTTGAAGTTATCAATTCTAAGTTCTGTATTTGACATTTACAAGTTCAGATGTTCAAGTTATAATAAGCAATCATAATTTGAATTTTACAATTCTAAGTTCTGTATTTGACTACTACAAGTTCAGATCTTCAAGTTATAATTTGCAATTATAATTATAAGCTATCAATTTTAAGTTCTGTTTTTGACAATTACAAGTTCAGATCTTTAAGTTATAATTTGCACTAATAATTGGTATTTAACAATTCTAAGTTCTGTATTTGACTATTACAAGTTCAGATCTTCAAGTTATAATTTGCAATCATAATTTGAAGTTATCAATGCTAAGTTCTGTATTTGACAATTACAAGTTCAAATCTTCAAGTTATAATTAGCAATCATAATTTGTATTTAACAATTCGAAGTTCTGTATTTGACTATTACAAGTTCAGATCTTCAAATTATTATTTACAATCTTAGTTTGAAATTAACAATTTGATGTTCTGTATTTACTTATTACAAGTTCAGATCTTCAAGTTATAATTTGTAATTATAATTTATATTTAACAAATCTAAGTTCTGTAATTAACTATTACAAGTTCAGATCTTCAAGTTATAATTTGCAATCATAATTTGAAGTTATCAATTCTAAGTTCTGTATTTGACAATTACAAGTTCAGATGTTCAAGTTATAATTAGCAATCATAATTTGAATTTTACAATTCTAAGTTCTGTATTTGACTATTACAAGTTCAGATCTTCAAGTTATAATTTGCAATCATAATTTGAAGTTATCAATGCTAAGTTCTGTATTTGACAATTACAAGTTCAAATCTTCAAGTTATAATTAGCAATCATAATTTGTATTTAACAATTCGAAGTTCTGTATTTGACTATTACAAGTTCAGATCTTCAAATTATTATTTACAATCTTAGTTTGAAATTAACAATTCGATGTTCTGTATTTACTTATTACAAGTTCAGATCTTCAAGTTATAATTTGTAATTATAATTTATATTTAACAAATCTAAGTTCTGTAATTAACTTTTACAAGTTCAGATCTTCAAGTTATAATTTGCAATCATAATTTGAAGTTATCAATTCTAAGTTCTGTATTGAACAGTTACAAGTTCAGATCATTAAGTTATAATTTGAAATAATAATTAGTATTTAACAAATTTCAGTTCTGTAATTCACTATTACAAGTTCAGATCTTCAAGTTATAATTTGCAATAATAAATTAGAACTATCAATTTTTAGTTCTGTATTTGACAATTACAAGTTCAGATCTTCGAGGTATAATTAGCAATCATAATTTGAATTTTACAATTCTAAGTTCAGTATTTGACTATTACCAGTTCAGATGTTCAAGTTATAATAAGCAATCATAATTTGAATTTTACAATTCTAAGTTCTGTATTTGACTACTACAAGTTCAGATCTTCAAGTTATAATTTGCAATTATAATTATAAGCTATCAATTTTAAGTTCTGTTTTTGACAATTACAAGTTCAGATCTTCAAGTTATAATTTGCACTAATAATTGGTATTTAACAATTCTAAGTTCTGTATTTGACTAATACAAGTTCAGATCTTCAAGTTATAATTTGCAATCATAATTTGAAGTTATCAATGCTAAGTTCTGTATTTGACAATTACAAGTTCAAATCTTCAAGTTATAATTAGCAATCATAATTAGTATTTAACAATTCGAAGTTCTGTATTTGACTATTACAAGTTCAGATCTTCAAATTATTATTTACAATCTTAGTTTGAAATTAACAATTCGATGTTCTGTATTTACTTATTACAAGTTCAGATCTTCAAGTTATAATTAGTAATTATAATTTATATTTAACAAATCTAAGTTCTGTAATTAACTATTACAAGTTCAGATCTTCAAGTTATAATTTGCAATCATAATTTGAAGTTATCAATTCTAAGTTCTGTATTTGACAATTACAAGTTCAGATGTTCAAGTTATAATTAGCAATCATAATTTGAATTTTACAATTCTAAGTTCTGTATTTGACTATTACAAGTTCTGATCTTCAAGTTATAATTTGCAATCATAATTTGAAGTTATCAATGCTAAGTTCTGTATTTGACAATTACAAGTTCAGATCTTCAAGTTATAATTAGCAATCATAATTTGTATTTAACAATTCGAAGTTCTGTATTTGACTATTACAAGTTCAGATCTTCAAATGATAATTTGCAATCATAATTTGAAGTTATCAATTCTAAGTTCTGTATTTGACAATTACAAGTTCAGATCTTCAAGTTATAATTAGCAATCATAATTTGTATTTAACAATTCGAAGTTCTGTATTTGACTATTACAAGTTCAGATCTTCAAATTATTATTTACAATCTTAGTTTGAAATTAACAATTCGAAGTTCTGTATTTACTTATTACAAGTTCAGATCTTCAAGTTATAATTTGAAATCATAATTTGAATTTTACAATTCTAAGTTCTGTATTTGACTATTACAAGTTCAGATCTTCAAGTTATAATTTGCAATCATAATTTGAAGTTATCAATTCGAAGTTCTGTATTTACTTATTACAAGTTCAGATCTCCAAATTATAATTTGCAATCATAATTTGAATTTTACAATTCTAAGTTCTGTATTTGACTATTACAAGTTCAGATCTTCAAGTTATAATTTGCAATCATAATTAGAAGTTATCAATTCTAAGTTCTGTATTTGACAATTACAAGTTCAGATCATTAAGTTATAATTTGAAATAATAATTAGTATTTAACAAATTTAAGTTCTGTAATTCACTATTACAAGTTCAGATCTTCAAGTTATAATTTGCAATAATAATTAGAACTATCAATTTTAAGTTCTGTATTTGACAATTACAAGTTAAGATCTTCAAGTTATAATTTGCAATCATAATTTGAAGTTATCAATTCTAAGTTCTGTATTTGACAATTACAAGTTCAGATCTTCAAATTATTATTTAAAATCTTAGTTTGAAATTAACAATTCGAAGTTCTGTATTTACTTATTACAAGTTCAGATCTTCAAGTTATAATTTGCAATCATAATTTGAAATTAACAATTCGATGTTCTGTATTTACTTATTACAAGTTCAGATGTTCAAGTTATAATAAGCAATCATAATTTGAATTTTACAATTCTAAGTTCTGTATTTGACTACTACAAGTTCAGATCTTCAAGTTATAATTTGCAATTATAATTATAAGCTATCAATTTTAAGTTCTGTTTTTGACAATTACAAGTTCAGATCTTTAAGTTATAATTTGCACTAATAATAGGTATTTAACAATTCTAAGTTCTGTATTTGACTATTACAAGTTCAGATCTTCAAGTTATAATTTGCAATCATAATTTGAAGTTATCAATGCTAAGTTCTGTATTTGACAATTACAAGTTCAAATCTTCAAGTTATAATTAGCAATCATAACTAGTATTTAACAATTCGAAGTTCTGTATTTGACTATTACAAGTTCTGATCTTCAAATTATTATTTACAATCTTAGTTTGAAATTAACAATTCGATGTTCTGTATTTACTTATCACAAGTTCAGATCTTCAAGTTATAATTTGTAATTATAATTTATATTTAACAAATCTAAGTTCTGTAATTATCTATTACAAGTTCAGATCTTCAAGTTATAATTTGCAATCATAATTTGAAGTTATCAATTCTAAGTTCTGTATTTGACAATTACAAGTTCAGATGATCAAGTTATAATTAGCAATCATAATTTGAATTTTACAATTCTAAGTTCTGTATTTGACTATTACAAGTTCTGATCTTCAAGTTATAATTTGCAATCATAATTTGAAGTTATCAATTCTAAGTTCTGTATTTGACAGTTCCAAGTTCAGATCATTAAGTTATAATTTGAAATAATAATTAGTATTTAACAAATTTAAGTTCTGTAATTCACTATTACAAGTTCAGATCTTCAAGTTATAATTTGCAATAATAATTAGAACTATCAATTTTAAGTTCTGTATTTGACAATTACTAGTTAAGATCTTCAAGATATAATTAGCAATCATAATTTGAATTTTACAATTCTAAGTTCAGTATTTGACTATTACAAGTTCAGATCTTCAAGTTATAATTTGCAATCATAATTTGAAGTTATCAATGCTAAGTTCTGTATTTGACAATTACAAGTTCAGATCTTCAAGTTATAATTTGAACTAATAATTTGTATTTAACTATTCGAAGTTCTGTATTTGACTATTACAAGTTCAGATCTTCAAATGATAATTTGCAATCATAATTTGAAGTTATCAATTCTAAGTTCTGTATTTGACAATTACAAGTTCAGATCTTCAAGTTATAATTAGCAATCATAATTTGTATTTAACAATTCGAAGTTCTGTATTTGACTATTTCAAGTTCAGATCTTCAAATTATTATTTACAATCTTAGTTAGAGATTAACAATTCGAAGTTCTGTATTTACTTATTACAAGTTCAGATCTTCAAGTTATAATTTGCAATTATAATTATAAGCTATCAATTTTAAGTTCTGTTTTTGACAATTACAAGTTCAGATCTTTAAGTTATAATTTGCACTAATAATTGGTATTTAACAATTCTAAGTTCTGTATTTGACTATTACAAGTTCAGATCTTCAAGTTATAATTTGCAATCATAATTTGAAGTTATCAATGCTAAGTTCTGTATTTGACAATTACAAGTTCAAATCTTCAAGTTATAATTAGCAATCATAATTTGTATTTAACAATTCGAAGTTCTGTATTTGACTATTACAAGTTCAGATCTTCAAATTATTATTTACAATCTTAGTTTGAAATTAACAATTCGATGTTCTGTATTTACTTATTACAAGTTCAGATCTTCAAGTTATAATTTGTAATTATAATTTATATTTAACAATTCTAAGTTCTGTAATTAACTATTACAAGTTCAGATCTTCAAGTTATAATTTGCAATCATAATTTGAAGTTATCAATTCTAAGTTCTGTATTTGACAATTACAAGTTCAGATGTTCAAGTTATAATTAGCAATCATAATTTGAATTTTACAACTCTAAGTTCTGTATTTGACTATTACAAGTTCAGATCTTCAAGTTATAATTTGCAATCATAATTTGAAGTTATCAATGCTAAGTTCTGTATTTGACAATTACAAGTTCAAATCTTCAAGTTATAATTAGCAATCATAATTTGTATTTAACAATTCGAAGTTCTGTATTTGACTATTACAAGTTCAGATCTTCAAATTATTATTTACAATCTTAGTTTGAAATTAACAATTCGATGTTCTGTATTTACTTATTACAAGTTCAGATCTTCAAGTTATAATTTGTAATTATAATTTATATTTAACAAATCTAAGTTCTGTAATTAACTATTACAAGTTCAGATCTTCAAGTTATAATTTGCAATCATAATTTGAAGTTATCAATTCTAAGTTCTGTATTGAACAGTTACAAGTTCAGATCATTAAGTTATAATTTGAAATAATAATTAGTATTTAACAAATTTCAGTTCTGTAATTCACTATTACAAGTTCAGATCTTCAAGTTATAATTTGCAATAATAAATTAGAACTATCAATTTTTAGTTCTGTATTTGACAATTACAAGTTCAGATCTTCGAGGTATAATTAGCAATCATAATTTGAATTTTACAATTCTAAGTTCAGTATTTGACTATTACCAGTTCAGATGTTCAAGTTATAATAAGCAATCATAATTTGAATTTTACAATTCTAAGTTCTGTATTTGACTACTACAAGTTCAGATCTTCAAGTTATAATTTGCAATTATAATTATAAGCTATCAATTTTAAGTTCTGTTTTTGACAATTACAAGTTCAGATCTTCAAGTTATAATTTGCACTAATAATTGGTATTTAACAATTCTAAGTTCTGTATTTGACTAATACAAGTTCAGATCTTCAAGTTATAATTTGCAATCATAATTTGAAGTTATCAATGCTAAGTTCTGTATTTGACAATTACAAGTTCAAATCTTCAAGTTATAATTAGCAATCATAATTAGTATTTAACAATTCGAAGTTCTGTATTTGACTATCACAAGTTCAGATCTTCAAATTATTATTTACAATCTTAGTTTGAAATTAACAATTCGATGTTCTGTATTTACTTATTACAAGTTCAGATCTTCAAGTTATAATTTGTAATTATAATTTATATTTAACAAATCTAAGTTCTGTAATTAACTATTACAAGTTCAGATCTTCAAGTTATAATTTGCAATCATGATTTGAAGTTATCAATTCTAAGTTCTGTATTTGACAATTACAAGTTCAGATGTTCAAGTTATAATTAGCAATCATAATTTGAATTTTACAATTCTAAGTTCTGTATTTGACTATTACAAGTTCTGATCTTCAAGTTATAATTTGCAATCATAATTTGAAGTTATCAATGCTAAGTTCTGTATTTGACAATTACAAGTTCAGATCTTCAAGTTATAATTAGCAATCATAATTTGTATTTAACAATTCGAAGTTCTGTATTTGACTATTACAAGTTCAGATCTTCAAATGATAATTTGCAATCATAATTTGAAGTTATCAATTCTAAGTTCTGTATTTGACAATTACAAGTTCAGATCTTCAAGTTATAATTAGCAATCATAATTTGTATTTAACAATTCGAAGTTCTGTATTTGACTATTACAAGTTCAGATCTTCAAATTATTATTTACAATCTTAGTTTGAAATTAACAATTCGAAGTTCTGTATTTACTTATTACAAGTTCAGATCTTCAAGTTATAATTTGAAATCATAATTTGAATTTTACAATTCTAAGTTCTGTATTTGACTATTACAAGTTCAGATCTTCAAGTTATAATTTGCAATCATAATTTGAAGTTATCAATTCGAAGTTCTATATTTACTTATTACAAGTTCAGATCTCCAAATTATAATTTGCAATCATAATTTGAATTTTACAATTCTAAGTTCTGTATTTGACTATTACAAGTTCAGATCTTCAAGTTATAATTTGCAATTATAATTATAAGCTATCAATTTTAAGTTCTGTTTTTGAAAATTACAAGTTCAGATCTTCAAGTTATAATTTGCACTAATAATTGGTATTTAACAATTCTAAGTTCTGTATTTGACTAATACAAGTTCAGATCTTCAAGTTATAATTTGCAATCATAATTTGAAGTTATCAATGCTAAGTTCTGTATTTGACAATTACAAGTTCAAATCTTCAAGTTATAATTAGCAATCATAATTAGTATTTAACAATTCGAAGTTCTGTATTTGACTATCACAAGTTCAGATCTTCAAATTATTATTTACAATCTTAGTTTGAAATTAACAATTCGATGTTCTGTATTTACTTATTACAAGTTCAGATCTTCAAGTTATAATTTGTAATTATAATTTATATTTAACAAATCTAAGTTCTGTAATTAACTATTACAAGTTCAGATCTTCAAGTTATAATTTGCAATCATGATTTGAAGTTATCAATTCTAAGTTCTGTATTTGACAATTACAAGTTCAGATGTTCAAGTTATAATTAGCAATCATAATTTGAATTTTACAATTCTAAGTTCTGTATTTGACTATTACAAGTTCTGATCTTCAAGTTATAATTTGCAATCATAATTTGAAGTTATCAATGCTAAGTTCTGTATTTGACAATTACAAGTTCAGATCTTCAAGTTATAATTAGCAATCATAATTTGTATTTAACAATTCGAAGTTCTGTATTTGACTATTACAAGTTCAGATCTTCAAATGATAATTTGCAATCATAATTTGAAGTTATCAATTCTAAGTTCTGTATTTGACAATTACAAGTTCAGATCTTCAAGTTATAATTAGCAATCATAATTTGTATTTAACAATTCGAAGTTCTGTATTTGACTATTACAAGTTCAGATCTTCAAATTATTATTTACAATCTTAGTTTGAAATTAACAATTCGAAGTTCTGTATTTACTTATTACAAGTTCAGATCTTCAAGTTATAATTTGAAATCATAATTTGAATTTTACAATTCTAAGTTCTGTATTTGACTATTACAAGTTCAGATCTTCAAGTTATAATTTGCAATCATAATTTGAAATTAACAATTCGAAGTTCTGTATTTACTTATTACAAGTTCAGATCTTCAAGTTATAATTTGAAATCATAATTTGAATTTTACAATTCTAAGTTCTGTATTTGACTATTACAAGTTCAGATCTTCAAGTTATAATTTGAAATCATAATTTGAATTTTACAATTCTAAGTTCTGTATTTGACAATTACAAGTTCAGATCATTAAGTTATAATTTGAAATAATAATTAGTATTTAACAAATTTAAGTTCTGTAATTCACTATTACAAGTTCAGATCTTCAAGTTATAATTTGCAATAATAATTAGAACTATCAATTTTAAGTTCTGTATTTGACAATTACAAGTTAAGATCTTCAAGTTATAATTTGCAATCATAATTTGAAGTTATCAATTCTAAGTTCTGTATTTGACAATTACAAGTTCAGATCTTCAAATTATTATTTAAAATCTTAGTTTGAAATTAACAATTCGAAGTTCTGTATTTACTTATTACAAGTTCAGATCTTCAAGTTATAATTTGCAATCATAATTTGAAATTAACAATTCGATGTTCTGTATTTACTTATTACAAGTTCAGATGTTCAAGTTATAATAAGCAATCATAATTTGAATTTTACAATTCTAAGTTCTGTATTTGACTACTACAAGTTCAGATCTTCAAGTTATAATTTGCAATTATAATTATAAGCTATCAATTTTAAGTTCTGTTTTTGACAATTACAAGTTCAGATCTTTAAGTTATAATTTGCACTAATAATTGGTATTTAACAATTCTAAGTTCTGTATTTGACTATTACAAGTTCAGATCTTCAAGTTATAATTTGCAATCATAATTTGAAGTTATCAATGCTAAGTTCTGTATTTGACAATTACAAGTTCAAATCTTCAAGTTATAATTAGCAATCATAACTAGTATTTAACAATTCGAAGTTCTGTATTTGACTATTACAAGTTCTGATCTTCAAATTATTATTTACAATCTTAGTTTGAAATTCACAATTCGATGTTCTGTATTTACTTATTACAAGTTCAGATCTTCAAGTTATAATTTGTAATTATAATTTATATTTAACAAATCTAAGTTCTGTAATTATCTATTACAAGTTCAGATCTTCAAGTTATAATTTGCAATCATAATTTGAAGTTATCAATTCTAAGTTCTGTATTTGACAATTACAAGTTCAGATGATCAAGTTATAATTAGCAATCATAATTTGAATTTTACAATTCTAAGTTCTGTATTTGACTATTACAAGTTCTGATCTTCAAGTTATAATTTGCAATCATAATTTGAAGTTATCAATTCTAAGTTCTGTATTTGACAGTTCCAAGTTCAGATCATTAAGTTATAATTTGAAATAATAATTAGTATTTAACAAATTTAAGTTCTGTAATTCACTATTACAAGTTCAGATCTTCAAGTTATAATTTGCAATAATAATTAGAACTATCAATTTTAAGTTCTGTATTTGACAATTACAAGTTAAGATCTTCAAGATATAATTAGCAATCATAATTTGAATTTTACAATTCTAAGTTCAGTATTTGACTATTACAAGTTCAGATCTTCAAGTTATAATTTGCAATCATAATTTGAAGTTATCAATGCTAAGTTCTGTATTTGACAATTACAAGTTCAGATCTTCAAGTTATAATTTGAACTAATAATTTGTATTTAACTATTCGAAGTTCTGTATTTGACTATTACAAGTTCAGATCTTCAAATGATAATTTGCAATCATAATTTGAAGTTATCAATTCTAAGTTCTGTATTTGACAATTACAAGTTCAGATCTTCAAGTTATAATTAGCAATCATAATTTGTATTTAACAATTCGAAGTTCTGTATTTGACTATTACAAGTTCACATCTTCAAATTATTATTTACAATCTTAGTTAGAGATTAACAATTCGAAGTTCTGTATTTACTTATTACAAGTTCAGATCTTCAAGTTATAATTTGAAATCATAATTTGAATTTTACAGTTCTAAGTTCTGTATTTGACTATTACAAGTTCAGATCTTCAAGTTATAATTTGCAATCATAATTTGAAGTTATCAATTCGAAGTTCTGTATTTACTTATTACAAGTTCAGATCTTCAAATTATAATTTGCAATCATAATTTGAATTTTACAATTCTAAGTTCTGTATTTGACTATTACAAGTTCAGATCTTCAAGTTATAATTTGCAATCATAATTAGAAGTTATCAATTCTAAGTTCTGTATTTGACAGTTACAAGTTCAGATCATTAAGTTATAATTTGAAATAATAATTAGTATTTAACAAATTTAAGTTCTGTAATTCACTATTACAAGTTCAGATCTTCAAGTTATAATTTGCAATAATAATTAGAACTATCAATTTTAAGTTCTGTATTTGACAATTACAAGTTAAGATCTTCAAGTTATAATTTGCAATCATAATTAGAAGTTATCAATTCTAAGTTCTGTTTTTACAATTACAAGTTCAGATCTTCAAATTATTATTTAAAATCTTAGTTTGAAATTAACAATTCGAAGTTCTGTATTTACTTATTACAAGTTCAGATCTTCAAGTTATAATTTGCAATCATAATTTGAAGTTATCAATTCTAAGTTCTGTATTTGAAAATTACAAGTTCAGATGTTCAAGTTATAATAAGCAATCATAATTTGAATTTTACAATTCTAAGTTCTGTATTTGACTACTACAAGTTCAGATCTTCAAGTTATAATTTGCAATTATAATTATAAGCTATCAATTTTAAGTTCTGTTTTTGACAATTACAAGTTCAGATCTTTAAGTTATAATTTGCACTAATAATTGGTATTTAACAATTCTAAGTTCTGTATTTGACTATTACAAGTTCAGATCTTCAAGTTATAATTTGCAATCATAATTTGAAGTTATCAATGCTAAGTTCTGTATTTGACAATTACAAGTTCAAATCTTCAAGTTATAATTAGCAATCATAATTTGTATTTAACAATTCGAAGTTCTGTATTTGACTATTACAAGTTCAGATCTTCAAATTATTATTTACAATCTTAGTTTGAAATTAACAATTCGATGTTCTGTATTTACTTATTACAAGTTCAGATCTTCAAGTTATAATTTGTAATTATAATTTATATTTAACAAATCTAAGTTCTGTAATTAACTATTACAAGTTCAGATCTTCAAGTTATAATTTGCAATCATAATTTGAAGTTATCAATTCTAAGTTCTGTATTGGACAATTACAAGTTCAGATGTTCAAGTTATAATTAGCAATCATAATTTGAAGTTATCAATTCCAAGTTCTGTATTTGACAGTTCCAAGTTCAGATCTTCAAGTTATAATTTGCAATTATAATTATAAGCTATCAATTTTAAGTTCTGTTTTTGACAATTACAAGTTCAGATCTTTAAGTTATAATTTGCACTAATAATTGGTATTTAACAATTCTAAGTTCTGTATTTGACTATTACAAGTTCAGATCTTCAAGTTATAATTTGCAATCATAATTTGAAGTTATCAATGCTAAGTTCTGTATTTGACAATTACAAGTTCAAATCTTCAAGTTATAATTAGCAATCATAATTTGTATTTAACAATTCGAAGTTCTGTATTTGACTATTACAAGTTCAGATCTTCAAATTATTATTTACAATCTTAGTTTGAAATTAACAATTCGATGTTCTGTATTTACTTATTACAAGTTCAGATCTTCAAGTTATAATTTGTAATTATAATTTATATTTAACAAATCTAAGTTCTGTATTTGACTATTACAAGTTCTGATCTTCAAGTTATAATTTGCAATCATAATTTGAAGTTATCAATTCCAAGTTCTGTATTGGACAGTTCCAAGTTCAGATCATTAAGTTATAATTTGAAATAATAATTAGTATTTAACAAATTTAAGTTCTGTAATTCACTATTACAAGTTCAGATCTTCAAGTTATAATTTGCAATAATAATTAGAACTATCAATTTTAAGTTCTGTATTTGACAATTACAAGTTTAAATCTTCAAGTTATAATTAGCAATCATAATTTGTATTTAACAATTCGAAGTTCTGTATTTGACTATTACAAGTTCAGATCTTCAAATTATTATTTACAATCTTAATTTGAAATTAACAATTCGAAGTTCTGTATTTACTTATTACAAGTTCAGATCTTCAAGTTATAATTTGCAATCATAATTTGAAGTTATCAATTCTAAGTTCTGTATTTGACAATTACAAGTTCAGATCTTCAAGTTATAATTAGCAATCATAATTTGAATTTTACAATTCTAAGTTCAGTATTTGACTATTACAAGTTCAGATTTTCAAGTTATAATTTGCAATCATAATTAGAAGTTATCAATTCTAAGTTCTGTATTTGACAGTTACTAGTTCAGATCATTACGTTATAATTTGAAATAATAATTAGTTTTTAACAAATTTAAGTTCTGTAATTCACTATTACAAGTTCAGATCTTCAAGTTATAATTTGCAATAATAATTAGAACTATCAATTTTAAGTTCTGTATCTGACAATTACAAGTTCAGATCTTCAAGGTATAATTAGCAATCATAATTTGAATTTTACAATTCTAAGTTCAGTATTTGACTATTACAAGTTCAGATCTTCAAGTTATAATTTGCAATCATAATTTGAAGTTATCAATTCTAAGTTCAGTATTTGACAATTACAAGTTCAGATCTTCAAATTATTATTTAAAATCTTAGTTGGAAATTAACAATTCGCAGTTCTGTATTTACTTATTACAAGTTCAGATCTTCAAGTTATAATTAGCAATCATAATTTGTATTTAACAATTCGAAGTTCTGTATTTGACTATTACAAGTTCAGATCTTCAAGTTATAATTTGCAATCATAATTTGAAGTTATCAATTCTAAGTTCTGTATTTTACAATTACAAGTTCAGATGTTCAAGTTATAATTAGCAATCATAATTTGAATTTTACAATTCTAAGTTCTGTATTTGACTATTACAAGTTCAGATCTTCAAGTTATAATTTGCAATCATAATTTGAAGTTATCAATGCTTAGTTCTGTATTTGACAATTACAAGTTCAGATCTTCAAGTTATAATTTGAACTAATAATTTGTATTTAACTATTCGAAGTTCTGTATTTGACTATTACAAGTTCAGAACTTCAAATGATATTTTGCAATCATAATTTGAAGTTATCAATTCTAAGTTCTGTATTTGACAATTACAAGTTCAGATCTTCAAGTTATAATTAGCAATCATAATTTGTATTTAACAATTCGAAGTTCTGTATTTGTCTATTACAAGTTCAGATCTTCAAATTATTATTTACAATCTTAGTTTGAAATTAACAATTCGAAGTTCTGTATTTACTTATTACAAGTTCAGATCTTCAAGTTATAATTTGAAATTATAATTATTATTTAACAAATCTAAGTTCTGTAATTAACTATTACAAGTTCAGATCTTCAAGTTATAATTTGCAAACATAATTTGAAGTTATCAATTCTAAGTTCTGTATTTGACAATTACAAGTTCAGATGTTCAAGTTATAATTAGCAATCATAATTTGAATTTTACAATACTAAGTTCTGTATTTGACAATTACAAGTTCAGATCTTCTAATTATTATTTACAATCTTAGTTTTAAATTAACAATTCGAAGTTCTGAATTTACTTATTACAAGTTCAGATCTTCAAAATATAATTAGCAATCATAATTTGAATTTTACAATTCTAAGTTCAGTATTTGACTATTACAAGTTCAGATTTTCAAGTTATAATTTGCAATCATAATTAGAAGTTATCAATTCTAAGTTCTGTATTTGACAGTTACAAGTTCAGATCATTAAGTTATAATTTGAAATAATAATTAGTTTTTAACAAATTTAAGTTCTGTAATTCACTATTACAAGTTCAGATCTTCAAGTTATAATTTGCAATAATAATTAGAACTATCAATTTTAAGTTCTGTATCTGACAATTACAAGTTCAGATCTTCAAGGTATAATTTGTAATCATAATTTGAAGTTATCAATGCTAAGTTCTGTATTTGACAATTACAAGTTCAGATCTTCAAGTTATAATTTGAACTAATAATTTGTATTTAACTATTCGAAGTTCTGTATTTGACTATTACAAGTTCAAATCTTCAAGTTATAATTTGCAATCATAATTAGAAGTTATCAATTCTAAGTTCTGTATTTGACAATTACAAGTTCAGATCTTCAAGTTATAATTTGAACTAATAATTTGTATTTAACAATTCGAAGTTCTGTATTTGACTATTACAAGTTCAGATCTTCAAGTTATAATTTGCAATCATAATTTGAAGTTATCAATGCTAAGTTCTGTATTTGACAATTACAAGTTCAGATCTTCAAGTTATAATTTGAACTAATAATTTGTATGTAACTATTCGAAGTTCTGTATTTGACAATTACAAGTTCAGATCTTCTAATTATTATTTACAATCTTAGTTTTAAATTAACAATTCGAAGTTCTGAATTTACTTATTACAAGTTCAGATCTTCAAAATATAATTAGCAATCATAATTTGAATTTTACAATTCTAAGTTCAGTATTTGACTATTACAAGTTCAGATTTTCAAGTTATAATTTGCAATCATAATTAGAAGTTATCAATTCTAAGTTCTGTATTTGACAGTTACAAGTTCAGATCATTAAGTTATAATTTGAAATAATAATTAGTTTTTAACAAATTTAAGTTCTGTAATTCACTATTACAAGTTCAGATCTTCAAGTTAAAATTTGCAATAATAATTAGAACTATCAATTTTAAGTTCTGTATCTGACAATTACTAGTTCAGATCTTCAAGGTATAATTTGTAATCATAATTTGAAGTTATCAATGCTAAGTTCTGTATTTGACAATTACAAGTTCAGATCTTCAAGTTATAATTTGAACTAATAATTTGTATTTAACTATTCGAAGTTCTGTATTTGACTATTACAAGTTCAGATCTTCAAGTTATAATTTGCAATCATAATTTGAAGTTATCAATTCTAAGTTCTGTATTTGACAATTACAAGTTCAGATCTTCAAGTTATAATTTGAACTAATAATTTGTATTTAACAATTCGAAGTTCTGTATTTGACTATTACAAGTTCAGATCTTCAAGTTATAATTTGCAATCATAATTTGAAGTTATCAATGCTAAGTTCTGTATTTGACAATTACAAGTTCAGATCTTCAAGTTATAATTTGAACTAATAATTTGTATGTAACTATTCGAAGTTCTGTATTTGACAATTACAAGTTCAGATCTTCAAGTTATAATTTGAACTAATAATTTGTATTTAACTATTCGAAGTTCTGTATTTGACTATTACAAGTTCAGATCTTCAAGTTATAATTTGCAATCATAATTTGAAGTTATCAATGCTAAGTTCTGTATTTGACAATTACAAGTTCAGATCTTCAAGTTATAATTTGAACTAATAATTTGTATGTAACTATTCGAAGTTCTGTATTTGACTATTACAAGTTCAGATCTTCAAATTATAATTTGCAATCATAATTTGAAGTTATCAATTCTAAGTTCTGTATTTGACAATTACAAGTTCAGATCTTCAAGTTATAATTAGCAATCATAATTAGTATTTAACAATTCGAAGTTCTGTATTTGACTATTACAAGTTCAGATCTTCAAATTATTATTTACAATCTTAGTTTGAAATTAACAATTCGAAGTTCTGTATTTACTTATTACAAGTTCAGATCATCAAGTTATAATTTGCAATCATAATTTGAAGTTATTAATTCTAAGCTCTGTATTTGACAATTACAAGTTCAGATCGTCAAGTTATAATTTGCAATCATAATTTGAAGTTATCAATTCTAAGTTCTGTATTTGACAATTACAAGTTCAGATCTTCTAATTATTATTTACAATCTTAGTTTTAAATTAACAATTCGAAGTTCTGTATTTACTTATTACAAGTTCAGATCTTCAAAATATAATTAGCAATCATAATATGAATTTTACAATTCTAAGTTCAGTATTTGACTATTACAAGTTCAGATTTTCAAGTTATAATTTGCAATCATAATTAGAAGTTATCAATTCTAAGTTCTGTATTTGACAGTTACTAGTTCAGATCATTAAGTTATAATTTGAAATAATAATTAGTTTTTAACAAATTTAAGTTCTGTAATTCACTATTACAAGTTCAGATCTTCAAGTTATAATTTGCAATAATAATTAGAACTATCAATTTTAAGTTCTGTATCTGACAATTACAAGTTCAGATCTTCAAGGTATAATTAGCAATCATAATTTGAATTTTACAATTCTAAGTTCAGTATTTGACTATTACAAGTTCAGATCTTCAAGTTATAATTTGCAATCATAATTTGAAGTTATCAATTCTAAGTTCAGTATTTGACAATTACAAGTTCAGATCTTCAAATTATTATTTAAAATCTTAGTTGGAAATTAACAATTCGCAGTTCTGTATTTACTTATTACAAGTTCAGATCTTCAAGTTATAATTAGCAATCATAATTTGTATTTAACAATTCGAAGTTCTGTATTTGACTATTACAAGTTCAGATCTTCAAAATATTATTTACAATCTTAGTTTGAAATTAACAATTCGAAGTTCTGTATTTACTTATTACAAGTTCAGATCTTCATGTTATAATTTGCAATCATAATTTGAAGTTATCAATTCTAAGTTCTGTATTTGACAATTACAAGTTCAGATCTTCAAGTTATAATTTGCAATCTTAGTTTGAAATTAACAATTTGAAGTTCTGTATTTACTTATTACAAGTTCAGATCTTCAAAATATAATTAGCAATCATAATTTGAATTTTACAATTCTAAGTTCATTATTTGACTATTACAAGTTCAGATTTTCAAGTTATAATTTGCAATCATAATTAGAAGATATCAATTCTAAGTTCTGTATTTGACAGTTACAAGTTCAGATCATTAAGTTATAATTTGAAATAATAATTAGTTTTTAACAAATTTAAGTTCTGTAATTCACTATTACAAGTTCAGATCTTCAAGTTATAATTTGCAATAATAATTAGAACTATCAATTTTAAGTTCTGTATCTGACAATTACAAGTTCAGATCTTCAAGGTATAATTAGCAATCATAATTTGAATTTTACAATTCTAAGATCAGTATTTGACTATTACAAGTTCAGATCTTCAAGTTATAATTTGCAATCATAATTTGAAGTTATCAATTCTAAGTTCTGTATTTTACAATTACAAGTTCAGATGTTCAAGTTATAATTAGCAATCATAATTTGAATTTTACAATTCTAAGTTCTGTATTTGACTATTACAAGTTCAGATCTTCAAGTTATAATTTGCAATCATAATTTGAAGTTATCAATTCTAAGTTCTGTATTTGACAGTTACAAGTTCAGATCATTAAGTTATAATTTGAAATAATAATTAGTTTTTAACAAATTTAAGTTCTGTAATTCACTATTACAAGTTCAGATCTTCAAGTTAAAATTTGCAATAATAATTAGAACTATCAATTTTAAGTTCTGTATCTGACAATTACAAGTTCAGATCTTCAAGGTATAATTTGTAATCATAATTTGAAGTTATCAATGCTAAGTTCTGTATTTGACAATTACAAGTTCAGATCTTCAAGTTATAATTTGAACTAATAATTTGTATTTAACTATTCGAAGTTCTGTATTTGACTATTACAAGTTCAGATCTTCAAGTTATAATTTGCAATCATAATTTGAAGTTATCAATTCTAAGTTCTGTATTTGACAATTACAAGTTCAGATCTTCAAGTTATAATTTGAACTAATAATTTGTATTTAACAATTCGAAGTTCTGTATTTGACTATTACAAGTTCAGATCTTCAAGTTATAATTTGCATACATAATTTGAAGTTATCAATGCTAAGTTCTGTATTTGACAATTACAAGTTCAGATCTTCAAGTTATAATTTGAACTAATAATTTGTATGTAACTATTCGAAGTTCTGTATTTGACAATTACAAGTTCAGATCTTCAAGTTATAATTTGAACTAATAATTTGTATTTAACTATTCGAAGTTCTGTATTTGACTATTACAAGTTCAGATCTTCAAGTTATAATTTGCAATCATAATTTGAAGTTATCAATGCTAAGTTCTGTATTTGACAATTACAAGTTCAGATCTTCAAGTTATAATTTGAACTAATAATTTGTATGTAACTATTCGAAGTTCTGTATTTGACTATTACAAGTTCAGATCTTCAAATTATAATTTGCAATCATAATTTGAAGTTATCAATTCTAAGTTCTGTATTTGACAATTACAAGTTCAGATCTTCAAGTTATAATTAGCAATCATAATTAGTATTTAACAATTCGAAGTTCTGTATTTGACTATTACAAGTTCAGATCTTCAAATTATTATTTACAATCTTAGTTTGAAATTAACAATTCGAAGTTCTGTATTTACTTATTACAAGTTCAGATCATCAAGTTATAATTTGCAATCATAATTTGAAGTTATTAATTCTAAGCTCTGTATTTGACAATTACAAGTTCAGATCGTCAAGTTATAATTTGCAATCATAATTTGAAGTTATCAATTCTAAGTTCTGTATTTGACAATTACAAGTTCAGATCTTCTAATTATTATTTACAATCTTAGTTTTAAATTAACAATTCGAAGTTCTGTATTTACTTATTACAAGTTCAGATCTTCAAAATATAATTAGCAATCATAATATGAATTTTACAATTCTAAGTTCAGTATTTGACTATTACAAGTTCAGATTTTCAAGTTATAATTTGCAATCATAATTAGAAGTTATCAATTCTAAGTTCTGTATTTGACAGTTACTAGTTCAGATCATTAAGTTATAATTTGAAATAATAATTAGTTTTTAACAAATTTAAGTTCTGTAATTCACTATTACAAGTTCAGATCTTCAAGTTATAATTTGCAATAATAATTAGAACTATCAATTTTAAGTTCTGTATCTGACAATTACAAGTTCAGATCTTCAAGGTATAATTAGCAATCATAATTTGAATTTTACAATTCTAAGTTCAGTATTTGACTATTACAAGTTCAGATGTTCAAGTTATAATTTGCAATCATAATTTGAAGTTATCAATTCTAAGTTCAGTATTTGACAATTACAAGTTCAGATCTTCAAATTATTATTTAAAATCTTAGTTGGAAATTAACAATTCGCAGTTCTGTATTTACTTATTACAAGTTCAGATCTTCAAGTTATAATTAGCAATCATAATTTGTATTTAACAATTCGAAGTTCTGTATTTGACTATTACAAGTTCAGATCTTCAAAATATTATTTACAATCTTAGTTTGAAATTAACAATTCGAAGTTCTGTATTTACTTATTACAAGTTCAGATCTTCATGTTATAATTTGCAATCATAATTTGAAGTTATCAATTCTAAGTTCTGTATTTGACAATTACAAGTTCAGATCTTCAAGTTATAATTTGCAATCTTAGTTTGAAATTAACAATTTGAAGTTCTGTATTTACTTATTACAAGTTCAGATCTTCAAAATATAATTAGCAATCATAATTTGAATTTTACAATTCTAAGTTCATTATTTGACTATTACAAGTTCAGATTTTCAAGTTATAATTTGCAATCATAATTAGAAGATATCAATTCTAAGTTCTGTATTTGACAGTTACAAGTTCAGATCATTAAGTTATAATTTGAAATAATAATTAGTTTTTAACAAATTTAAGTTCTGTAATTCACTATTACAAGTTCAGATCTTCAAGTTATAATTTGCAATAATAATTAGAACTATCAATTTTAAGTTCTGTATCTGACAATTACAAGTTCAGATCTTCAAGGTATAATTAGCTATCATAATTTGAATTTTACAATTCTAAGATCAGTATTTGACTATTACAAGTTCAGATCTTCAAGTTATAATTTGCAATCATAATTTGAAGTTATCAATTCTAAGTTCTGTATTTTACAATTACAAGTTCAGATGTTCAAGTTATAATTAGCAATCATAATTTGAATTTTACAATTCTAAGTTCTGTATTTGACTATTACAAGTTCAGATCTTCAAGTTATAATTTGCAATCATAATTTGAAGTTATCAATGCTTAGTTCTGTATTTGACAATTACAAGTTCAGATCTTCAAGTTATAATTTGAACTAATAATTTGTATTTAACTATTCGAAGTTCTGTATTTGGCTATTACAAGTTCAGATCTTCAAATGATATTTTGCAATCATAATTTGAAGTTATCAATTCTAAGTTCTGTATTTGACAATTACAAGTTCAGATCTTCAAGTTATAATTAGCAATCATAATTTGTATTTAACAATTCGAAGTTCTGTATTTGTCTATTACAAGTTCAGATCTTCAAATTATTATTTACAATCTTAGTTTGAAATTAACAATTCGAAGTTCTGTATTTACTTATTACAAGTTCAGATCTTCAAGTTATAATTTGAAATTATAATTATTATTTAACAAATCTAAGTTCTGTAATTAACTATTACAAGTTCAGATCTTCAAGTTATAATTTGCAAACATAATTTGAAGTTATCAATTCTAAGTTCTGTATTTGACAATTACAAGTTCAGATGTTCAAGTTATAATTAGCAATCATAATTTGAATTTTACAATACTAAGTTCTGTATTTGACAATTACAAGTTCAGATCTTCAAGTTATAATTTGAACTAATAATTTGTATTTAACTATTCGAAGTTCTGTATTTGACTATTACAAGTGCAGATCTTCAAATTATAATTAGCAATCATAATTTGAAGTTATCAATTCTAAGTTCTGTATTTGACAATTACAAGTTCAGATCTTCAAGTTATAATTTGAACTAATAATTTGTATTTAACAATTCGAAGTTCTGTATTTGACTATTACAAGTTCAGATCTTCAAGTTATAATTTGCAATCATAATTTGAAGTTATCAATGCTAAGTTCTGTATTTGACAATTACAAGTTCAGATCTTCAAGTTATAATTTGAACTAATAATTTGTATGTAACTATTCGAAGTTCTGTATTTGACAATTACAAGTTCAGATCTTCAAGTTATAATTTGAACTAATAATTTGTATTTAACTATTCGAAGTTCTGTATTTGACTATTACAAGTTCAGATCTTCAAGTTATAATTAGCAATCATAATTAGTATTTAACAATTCGAAGTTCTGTATTTGACTATTACAAGTTCAGATCTTCAAATTATTATTTACAATCTTAGTTTGAAATTAACAATTCGAAGTTCTGTATTTACTTATTACAAGTTCAGATCATCAAGTTATAATTTGCAATCATAATTTGAAGTTATTAATTCTAAGCTCTGTATTTGACAATTACAAGTTCAGATCGTCAAGTTATAATTTGCAATCATAATTTGAAGTTATCAATTCTAAGTTCTGTATTTGACAATTACAAGTTCAGATCTTCTAATTATTATTTACAATCTTAGTTTTAAATTAACAATTCGAAGTTCTGTATTTACTTATTACAAGTTCAGATCTTCAAAATATAATTAGCAATCATAATATGAATTTTACAATTCTAAGTTCAGTATTTGACTATTACAAGTTCAGATTTTCAAGTTATAATTTGCAATCATAATTAGAAGTTATCAATTCTAAGTTCTGTATTTGACAGTTACTAGTTCAGATCATTAAGTTATAATTTGAAATAATAATTAGTTTTTAACAAATTTAAGTTCTGTAATTCACTATTACAAGTTCAGATCTTCAAGTTATAATTTGCAATAATAATTAGAACTATCAATTTTAAGTTCTGTATCTGACAATTACAAGTTCAGATCTTCAAGGTATAATTAGCAATCATAATTTGAATTTTACAATTCTAAGTTCAGTATTTGACTATTACAAGTTCAGATCTTCAAGTTATAATTTGCAATCATAATTTGAAGTTATCAATTCTAAGTTCAGTATTTGACAATTACAAGTTCAGATCTTCAAATTATTATTTAAAATCTTAGTTGGAAATTAACAATTCGCAGTTCTGTATTTACTTATTACAAGTTCAGATCTTCAAGTTATAATTAGCAATCATAATTTGTATTTAACAATTCGAAGTTCTGTATTTGACTATTACAAGTTCAGATCTTCAAAATATTATTTACAATCTTAGTTTGAAATTAACAATTCGAAGTTCTGTATTTACTTATTACAAGTTCAGATCTTCATGTTATAATTTGCAATCATAATTTGAAGTTATCAATTCTAAGTTCTGTATTTGACAATTACAAGTTCAGATCTTCAAGTTATAATTTGCAATCTTAGTTTGAAATTAACAATTTGAAGTTCTGTATTTACTTATTACAAGTTCAGATCTTCAAAATATAATTAGCAATCATAATTTGAATTTTACAATTCTAAGTTCATTATTTGACTATTACAAGTTCAGATTTTCAAGTTATAATTTGCAATCATAATTAGAAGATATCAATTCTAAGTTCTGTATTTGACAGTTACAAGTTCAGATCATTAAGTTATAATTTGAAATAATAATTAGTTTTTAACAAATTTAAGTTCTGTAATTCACTATTACAAGTTCAGATCTTCAAGTTATAATTTGCAATAATAATTAGAACTATCAATTTTAAGTTCTGTATCTGACAATTACAAGTTCAGATCTTCAAGGTATAATTAGCTATCATAATTTGAATTTTACAATTCTAAGATCAGTATTTGACTATTACAAGTTCAGATCTTCAAGTTATAATTTGCAATCATAATTTGAAGTTATCAATTCTAAGTTCTGTATTTTACAATTACAAGTTCAGATGTTCAAGTTATAATTAGCAACCATAATTTGAATTTTACAATTCTAAGTTCTGTATTTGACTATTACAAGTTCAGATCTTCAAGTTATAATTTGCAATCATAATTTGAAGTTATCAATGCTTAGTTCTGTATTTGACAATTACAAGTTCAGATCTTCAAGTTATAATTTGAACTAATAATTTGTATTTAACTATTCGAAGTTCTGTATTTACTTATTACAAGTTCAGATCTTCAAGTTATAATTTGAAATTATAATTATTATTTAACAAATCTAAGTTCTGTAATTAACTATTACAAGTTCAGATCTTCAAGTTATAATTTGCAAACATAATTTGAAGTTATCAATTCTAAGTTCTGTATTTGACAATTACAAGTTCAGATGTTCAAGTTATAATTAGCAATCATAATTTGAATTTTACAATACTAAGTTCTGTATTTGACAATTACAAGTTCAGATCTTCAAGTTATAATTTGAACTAATAATTTGTATTTAACTATTCGAAGTTCTGTATTTGACTATTACAAGTGCAGATCTTCAAATTATAATTAGCAATCATAATTTGAAGTTATCAATTCTAAGTTCTGTATTTGACAATTACAAGTTCAGATCTTCAAGTTATAATTAGCAATCATAATTTGTATTTAACAATTCGAAGTTCTGTATTTGACTATTACAAGTTCAGATCTTCAAATTATTATTTACAATCTTAGTTGGAATTAACAATTCGAAGTTCTGTATTTACTTATTACAAGTTCAGATCTTCAAGTTATAATTTGCAATCATAATCTGAAGTTATCAATTCTAAGCTCTGTATTTGACAATTACAAGTTCAGATCTTCAAGTTATAATTTGCAATCATAATTTGAAGTTATCAATGCTAAGTTCTGTATTTGACAATTACAAGTTCAGATCTTCAAGTTATAATTGGAACTAATAATTTGTATTTAACTATTCGAAGTTCTGTATTTGACTATTACAAGTTCAGATCTTCAAATTATAATTTGCGATCATAATTTGAAGTTATCAATTCTTAGTTCTGTATTTGACAATTACAAGTTCAGATCTTCAAGTTATAATTAGCAATCATAATTTGTATTTAACAATTCGAAGTTCTGTATTTGACTATTACAAGTTCAGATCTTCAAATTATTATTTACAATCTTAGTTGGAATTAACAATTCGAAGTTCTGTATTTACTTATTACAAGTTCAGATCTTCAAGTTATAATTTGCAATCATAATTTGAAGTTATCAATTCTAAGCTCTGTATTTGACAGTTACAAGTTCAGATCATTAAGTTATAATTTGAAATAATAATTAGTTTTTAACAAATTTAAGTTCTGTAATTCACTATTACAAGTTCAGATCTTCAAGTTATAATTTGCAATAATAATTAGAACTATCAATTTTAAGTTCTGTATCTGACAATTACAAGTTCAGATCTTCAAGGTATAATTTGCAATCATAATTTGAAGTTATCAATGCTAAGTTCTGTATTTGACAATTACAAGTTCAGATCTTCAAGTTATAATTTGAACTAATAATTTGTATTTAACTATTCGAAGTTCTGTATTTGACTATTACAAGTTCAGATCTTCAAGTTATAATTTGCAATCATAATTTAAAGTTATCAATTCTAAGTTCTGTATTTGACAATTACAAGTTCAGATCTTCAAGTTATAATTTAACTAATAATTTGTATTTAACAATTCGAAGTTCTGTATTTGACTATTACAAGTTCAGATCTTCAAGTTATAATTTGCAATCATAATTTGAAGTTATCAATGCTAAGTTCTGTATTTGACAATTACAAGTTCAGATCTTCAAGTTATAATTTGAACTAATAATTTGTATTTAACTATTCGAAGTTCTGTATTTGACTATTACAAGTTCAGATCTTCAAATTATAATTTGCAATCATAATTTGAAGTTATCAATTCTAAGTTCGGTATTTGACAATTACAAGTTCATATCTTCAAGTTATAATTAGCAATCATAATTAGTATTTAACAATTCGAAGTTCTGTATTTGATTATTACAAGTTCAGATCTTCAAATTATTATTTACAATCTTAGTTTGAAATTAACAATTCGAAGTTCTGTATTTACTTATTACAAGTTCAGATCTTCAAGTTATAATTTGCAATCATAATTTGAAGTTATCAATTCTAAGTTCTGTATTTGACAATTACAAGTTCAGATCTTCTAATTATTATTTACAATCTTAGTTTTAAATTAACAAATCGAAGTTCTGTATTTACTTATTACAAGTTCAGATCTTCAAAATATAATTAGCAATCATAATTTGAAGTTATCAATTCTAAGTTCTGTATTTGACAATTACAAGTTCAGATCTTCTAATTATTATTTACAATCTTAGTTTTAAATTAACAATTCGAAGTTCTGAATTTACTTATTACAAGTTCAGATCTTCAAAATATAATTAGCAATCATAATTTGAATTTTACAATTCTAAGTTCAGTATTTGACTATTACAAGTTCAGATTTTCAAGTTATAATTTGCAATCATAATTAGAAGTTATCAATTCTAAGTTCTGTATTTGACAGTTACAAGTTCAGATCATTAAGTTATAATTTGAAATAATAATTAGTTTTTAACAAATTTAAGTTCTGTAAATCACTATTACAAGTTCAGATCTTCAAGTTATAATTTGCAATAATAATTAGAACTATCAATTTTAAGTTCTGTATCTGACATTTACAAGTTCAGATCTTCAAGGTATAATTTGTAATCATAATTTGAAGTTATCAATGCTAAGTTCTGTATTTGACAATTACAAGTTCAGATCTTCAAGTTATAATTTGAACTAATAATTTGTATTTAACTATTCGAAGTTCTGTATTTGACTATTACAAGTTCAGATCTTCAAGTTATAATTTGCAATCATAATTTGAAGTTATCAATTCTAAGTTCTGTATTTGACAATTACAAGTTCAGATCTTCAAGTTATAATTTGAACTAATAATTTGTATTTAACAATTCGAAGTTCTGTATTTGACTATTACAAGTTCAGATCTTCAAGTTATAATTTGCAATCATAATTTGAAGTTATCAATGCTAAGTTCTGTATTTGACAATTACAAGTTCAGATCTTCAAGTTATAATTTGAACTAATAATTTGTATGTAACTATTCGAAGTTCTGTATTTGACAATTACAAGTTCAGATCTTCAAGTTATAATTTGAACTAATAATTTGTATTTAACTATTCGAAGTTCTGTATTTGACTATTACAAGTTCAGATCTTCAAGTTATAATTTGCAATCATAATTTTAAGTTATCAATTCTAAGTTCTGTATTTGACAATTACAAGTTCAGATCTTCAAGTTATAATTAGCAATCATAATTAGTATTTAACAATTCGAAGTTCTGTATTTGACTATTACAAGTTCAGATCTTCAAATTATTATTTACAATCTTAGTTTGAAATTAACAATTCGAAGTTCTGTATTTACTTATTACAAGTTCAGATCATCAAGTTATAATTTGCAATCATAATTTGAAGTTATCAATTCTAAGCTCTGTATTTGACAATTACAAGTTCAGATCTTCAAGTTATAATTTGCAATCATAATTTGAAGTTATCAATTCTAAGTTCTGTATTTGACAATTACAAGTTCAGATCTTCTAATTATTATTTACAATCTTAGTTTTAAATTAACAATTCGAAGTTCTGTATTTACTTATTACAAGTTCAGATCTTCAAAATATAATTAGCAATCATAATTTGAATTTTACAATTCTAAGTTCAGTATTTGACTATTACAAGTTCAGATTTTCAAGTTATAATTTGCAATCATAATTAGAAGTTATCAATTCTAAGTTCTGTATTTGACAGTTACAAGTTCAGATCATTAAGTTATAATTTGAAATAATAATTAGTTTTTAACAAATTTATGTTCTGTAATTCACTATTACAAGTTCAGATCTTCAAGTTATAATTTGCAATAATAATTAGAACTATCAATTTTAAGTTCTGTATCTGACAATTACAAGTTCAGATCTTCAAGGTATAATTAGCAATCATAATTTGAATTTTACAATTCTAAGTTCAGTATTTGACTATTACAAGTTCAGATCTTCAAGTTATAATTTGCAATCATAATTTGAAGTTATCAATTCTAAGTTCTGTATTTGACAATTACAAGTTCAGATCTTCAAATTATTATTTAAAATCTTAGTTGGAAATTAACAATTCGCAGTTCTGTATTTACTTATTACAAGTTCAGATCTTCAAGTTATAATTAGCAATCATAATTTGAATTTTACAATTCTAAGTTCAGTATTTGACTATTACAAGTTCAGATCTTCAAGTTATAATTTGCAATCATAATTTGAAGTTATCAATTCTAAGTTCTGTATCTGACAATTACAAGTTCAGATCTTCAAGGTATAATTAGCAATCATAATTTGAATTTTACAATTCTAAGTTCAGTATTTGACTATTACAAGTTCAGATCTTCAAGTTATAATTTGCGATCATAATTTGAAGTTATCAATTCTTAGTTCTGTATTTGACAATTACAAGTTCAGATCTTCAAGTTATAATTAGCAATCATAATTTGTATTTAACAATTCGAAGTTCTGTATTTGACTATTACAAGTTCAGATCTTCAAATTATTATTTACAATCTTAGTTGGAATTAACAATTCGCAGTTCTGTATTTACTTATTACAAGTTCAGATCTTCAAGTTATAATTTGCAATCATAATTTGAAGTTATCAATTCTAAGCTCTGTATTTGACAATTACAAGTTCAGATCTTCAAGTTATAATTTGCAATCATAATTTGAAGTTATCAATTCTAAGTTCTGTATTTGACAATTACAAGTTCAGATCTTATAATTATTATTTACAATCTTAGTTTGAAATTAACAATTCGAAGTTCTGTATTTACTTATTACAAGTTCAGATCTTCAAAATATAATTAGCAATCATAATTTGAATTTTACAATTCTAAGTTCAGTATTTGACTATTACAAGTTCAGATTTTCAAGTTATAATTTGCAATCATAATTAGAAGTTATCAATTCTAAGTTCTGTATTTGACAGTTACAAGTTCAGATCATTAAGTTATAATTTGAAATAATAATTAGTTTTTAACAAATTTAAGTTCTGTATTTGACTATTACAAGTTCAGATCTTCAAGTTATAATTTGCAATCATAATTTGAAGTTATCAATTCTAAGTTCTGTATTTGACAATTACAAGTTCAGATCTTCAAGTTATAATTTGAACTAATAATTTGTATTTAACAATTCGAAGTTCTGTATTTGACTATTACAAGTTCAGATCTTCAAGTTATAATTTGCAATCATAATTTGAAGTTATCAATGCTAAGTTCTGTATTTGACAATTACAAGTTCAGATCTTCAAGTTATAATTTGAACTAATAATTTGTATTTAACTATTCGAAGTTCTGTATTTGACTATTACAAGTTCAGATCTTCAAATTATAATTTGCAATCATAATTTGAAGTTATCAATTCTAAGTTCGGTATTTGACAATTACAAGTTCATATCTTCAAGTTATAATTAGCAATCATAATTAGTATTTAACAATTCGAAGTTCTGTATTTGACTATTACAAGTTCAGATCTTCAAATTATTATTTACAATCTTAGTTTGAAATTAACAATTAGAAGTTCTGTATTTACTTATTACAAGTTCAGATCTTCAAGTTATAATTTGCAATCATAATTTGAAGTTATCAATTCTAAGCTCTGTATTTGACAATTACAAGTTCAGATCTTCAAGTTATAATTTGCAATCATAATTTGAAGTTATCAATTCTAAGTTCTGTATTTGACAATTTCAAGTTCAGATCTTCTAATTATTATTTACAATCTTAGTTTTAAATTAACAAATCGAAGTTCTGTATTTACTTATTACAAGTTCAGATCTTCAAAATATAATTAGCAATCATAATTTGAAGTTATCAATTCTAAGTTCTGTATTTGACAATTACAAGTTCAGATCTTCTAATTATTATTTACAATCTTAGTTTTAAATTAACAATTCGAAGTTCTGTATTTACTTATTACAAGTTCAGATCTTCAAAATATAATTAGCAATCATAATTTGAAGTTATCAATTCTAAGTTCTGTATTTGACAATTACAAGTTCAGATGTTCAAGTTATAATTAGCAATCATAATTTGAATTTTACAATACTAAGTTCTGTATTTGACAATTACAAGTTCAGATCTTCAAGTTATAATTTGAACTAATAATTTGTATTTAACTATTCGAAGTTCTGTATTTGACTATTACAAGTGCAGATCTTCAAATTATAATTTGCAATCATAATTTGAAGTTATCAATTCTAAGTTCTGTATTTGACAATTACAAGTTCAGATCTTCAAGTTATAATTAGCAATCATAATTTGTATTTAACAATTCGAAGTTCTGTATTTGACTATTACAAGTTCAGATCTTCAAATTATTATTTACAATCTTAGTTGGAATTAACAATTCGAAGTTCTGTATTTACTTATTACAAGTTCAGAACTTCAAGTTATAATTTGCAATCACAATCTGAAGTTATCAATTCTAAGCTCTGTATTTGACAATTACAAGTTCAGATCTTCAAGTTATAATTTGCAATCATAATTTGAAGTTATCAATTCTAAGTTCTGTATTTGACAATTACAAGTTCAGATCTTATAATTATTATTTACAATCTTAGTTTGAAATTAACAATTCGAAGTTCTGTATTTACTTATTACAAGTTCAGATCTTCAAAATATAATTAGCAATCATAATTTGAATTTTACAATTCTAATTTCAGTATTTGACTATTACAAGTTCAGATTTACAAGTTATAATTTGCAATCATAATTAGAAGTTATCAATTCTAAGTTCTGTATTTGACAGTTACAAGTTCAGATCATTAAGTTATAATTTGAAATAATAATTAGTTTTTAACAAATTTAAGTTCTGTAATTCACTATTACAAGTTCAGATATTTAAGTTATAATTAGAACTATCAATTTTAAGTTCTGTATCTGACAATTACAAGTTCAGATCTTCAAGGTATAATTTGCAATCATAATTTGAAGTTATCAATGCTAAGTTCTGTATTTGACAATTACAAGTTCAGATCTTCAAGTTATAATTTTCAATCATAATTTGAAGTTATCAATTCTAAGTTCTGTATTTGACAATTACAAGTTCAGATCATTAAGTTATAAATTTAAATAATAATTAGTATTTAACAAATTTAAGTTCTGTAATTCACTATTACAAGTTCAGATCTTCAAGTTATAATTTGCAATAATAATTAGAAGCTATCAATTTTAAGTTCTGTATATGACAATCACAAGTTCAGATCTTCAAGATATAATTAGCAATCATAATTTGAATTTTACAATTCTAAGATCAGTATTTGACTATTACAAGTTCAGATCTTCAAGTTATAATTTGCAATCATAATTTAAAGTTATCAATTCTAAGTTCTTGTTTTTGACAATTACAAGTTCAGATCTTCAAGTTATAATTTGAACTAATAATTTGTATTTAACAATTCGAAGTTCTGTATTTGACTATTACAAGTTCAGATCTTCAAGTTATAATTTGCAATCATAATTAAAGTTATCAATGCTAAGTTCTGTATTTGACAATTACAAGTTCAGATCTTCAAGTTATAATTGGAACTAATAATTTGTATTTAACTATTCGAAGCTCTGTATTTGACTATTACAAGTTCAGATCTTCAAATTATAATTTGCGATCATAATTTGAAGTTATCAATTCTTAGTTCTGTATTTGACAATTACAAGTTCAGATCTTCAAGTTATAATTAGCAATCATAATTTGTATTTAACAATTCGAAGTTCTGTATTTGACTATTACAAGTTCAGATCTTCAAATTATTATTTACAATCTTAGTTGGAATTAACAATTCGAAGTTCTGTATTTACTTATTACAAGTTCAGATCTTCAAGTTATAATTTGCAATCATAATTTGAAGTTATCAATTCTAAGCTCTGTATTTGACAATTACAAGTTCAGATCTTCAAGTTATAATTTGCAATCATAATTTGAAGTTATCAATTCTAAGTTCTGTATTTGACAATTACAAGTTCAGATCTTATAATTATTATTTACAATCTTAGTTTGAAATTAACAATTCGAAGTTCTGTATTTACTTATTACAAGTTCAGATCTTCAAAATATAATTAGCAATCATAATTTGAATTTTACAATTCTAAGTTCAGTATTTGACTATTACAAGTTCAGATTTTCAAGTTATAATTTGCAATCATAATTAGAAGTTATCAATTCTAAGTTCTGTATTTGACAGTTACAAGTTCAGATCATTAAGTTATAATTTGAAATAATAATTAGTTTTTAACAAATTTAAGTTCTGTAATTCACTATTACAAGTTCAGATCTTCAAGTTATAATTTGCAATAATACTTAGAACTATCAATTTTAAGTTCTGTATCTGACAATTACAAGTTCAGATCTTCAAGGTATAATTTGCAATCATAATTTGAAGTTATCAATGCTAAGTTCTGTATTTGACAATTACAAGTTCAGATCTTCAAGTTATAATTTGAACTAATAATTTGTATTTAACTATTCGAAGTTCTGTATTTGACTATTACAAGTTCAGATCTTCTAGTTATAATTTGCAATCATAATTTTAAGTTATCAATTCTAAGTTCTGTATTTGACAATTACAAGTTCAGATCTTCAAGTTATAATTTGAACTAATAATTTGTATTTAAAAATTCGCAGTTCTGTATTTGACTATTACAAGTTCAGATCTTCAAGTTATAATTTGTACTAATAATTTGTATTTAACTATTCGAAGTTCTGTATTTGACTATTACAAGTTCAGATCTTCAAATTATAATTTGCAATCATAATTTGAAGTTATCAATTCTAAGTTCGGTATTTGACAATTACAAGTTCATATCTTCAAGTTATAATTAGCAATCATAATTAGTATTTAACAATTCGAAGTTCTTTATTTGACTATTACAAGTTCAGATCTTCAAATTATTATTTACAATCTTAGTTTGAAATTAACAATTCGAAGTTCTGTATTTACTTATTACAAGTTCAGATCTTCAAGTTATAATTTGCAATCATAATTTGAAGTTATCAATTCTAAGCTCTGTATTTGACAATTACAAGTTCAGATCTTCAAGTTATAATTTGCAATCATAATTAGAAGTTATCAATTCTATGTTCTGTATTTGACAATTTCAAGTTCAGATCTTCTAATTATTATTTACAATCTGAGTTTTAAATTAACAAATCGAAGTTCTGTATTTACTTATTACAAGTTCAGATCTTCTAAATATAATTAGCAATCATAATTTGAAGTTATCAATTCTAAGTTCTGTATTTGACAATTACAAGTTCAGATCTTCTAATTATTATTTACAATCTTAGTTTTAAATTAACAATTCGAAGTTCTGTATTTACTTATTACAAGTTCAGATCTTCAAAATATAATTAGCAATCATAATTTGAATTTTACAATTCTAAGTTCAGTATTTGACTATTACAAGTTCAGATTTTCAAGTTATAATTTGCAATCATAATTTGAAGTTATCAATTCTAAGTTCTGTATTTGACAATTACAAGTTCAGATGTTCAAGTTATAATTAGCAATCATAATTTGAATTTTACAATTCTAAGTTCTGTATTTGACTATTACAAGTTCAGATCTTCAAGTTATAATTTGCAATCATAATTTGAAGTTATCAATGCTTAGTTCTGTATTTGACAATTACAAGTTCAGATCTTCAAGTTATAATTTGAACTAATAATTTGTATTTAACTATTCGAAGTTCTGTATTTGACAATTACAAGTTCAGATCTTCAAGTTATAATTTGAACTAATAATTTGTATTTAACAATTCGAAGTTCTGTATTTGACTATTACAAGTTCAGATCTTCAAGTTATAATTTGAAATTATAATTATTATTTAACAAATCTAAGTTCTGTAATTAACTATTACAAGTTCAGATCTTCAAGTTATAATTTGCAATCATAATTTGAAGTTATCAATTCTAAGTTCTGTATTTGACAATTACAAGTTCAGATGTTCAAGTTATAATTAGCAATCATAATTTTAATTTTACAATACTAAGTTCTGTATTTGACAATTACAAGTTCACATCTTCAAGTTATAATTTGAACTAATAATTTGAAGTTATCAATTCTAAGTTCTGTATTTGACAATTACAAGTTCAGATCTTCAAGTTATAATTAGCAATCATAATTTGTATTTAACAATTCGAAGTTCTGTATTTGACTATTACAAGTTCAGATCTTCAAGTTATAATTTGCAATCATAATTTGAAGTTATCAATGCTAAGTTCTGTATTTGACAATTACAAGTTCAGATCTTCAAGTTATAATTTGAACTAATAATTTGTATGTAACTATTCGAAGTTCTGTATTTGACTATTACAAGTTCAGATCTTCAAATTATAATTTGCAATCATAATTTGAAGTTATCAATTCTAAGTTCTGTATTTGACAATTACAAGTTCAGATCTTCAAGTTATAATTAGCAATCATAATTTGTATTTAACAATTCGAAGTTCTGTATTTGACTATTACAAGTTCAGATCTTCAAATTATTATTTACAATCTTAGTTGGAATTAACAATTCGAAGTTCTGTATTTACTTATTACAAGTTCAGAACTTCAAGTTATAATTTGCAATCACAATCTGAAGTTATCAATTCTAAGCTCTGTATTTGACAATTACAAGTTCAGATCTTCAAGTTATAATTTGCAATCATAATTTGAAGTTATCAATTCTAAGTTCTGTATTTGACAATTACAAGTTCAGATCTTATAATTATTATTTACAATCTTAGTTTGAAATTAACAATTCGAAGTTCTGTATTTACTTATTACAAGTTCAGATCTTCAAAATATAATTAGCAAT
Source organism: Cantharis lateralis (assembly GCA_963170105.1). Taxonomy (NCBI): domain Eukaryota; kingdom Metazoa; phylum Arthropoda; class Insecta; order Coleoptera; family Cantharidae; genus Cantharis; species Cantharis lateralis. Next base: position 182,953 of record CAUJGK010000001.1, on the reverse strand, counting down.
CATAATTTGAATTTTACAATTCTAATTTCAGTATTTGACTATTACAAGTTCAGATTTTCAAGTTATAATTTGCAATCATAATTAGAAGTTATCAATTCTAAGTTCTGTATTTGACAGTTACAAGTTCAGATCATTAAGTTATAATTTGAAATAATAATTAGTTTTTAACAAATTTAAGTTCTGTAATTCACTATTACAAGTTCAGATATTTAAGTTATAATTAGAACTATCAATTTTAAGTTCTGTATCTGACAATTACAAGTTCAGATCTTCAAGGTATAATTTGCAATCATAATTTGAAGTTATCAATGCTAAGTTCTGTATTTGACAATTACAAGTTCAGATCTTCAAGTTATAATTTTCAATCATAATTTGAAGTTATCAATTCTAAGTTCTGTATTTGACAATTACAAGTTCAGATCATTAAGTTATAAATTTAAATAATAATTAGTATTTAACAAATTTAAGTTCTGTAATTCACTATTACAAGTTCAGATCTTCAAGTTATAATTTGCAATAATAATTAGAAGCTATCAATTTTAAGTTCTGTATATGACAATCACAAGTTCAGATCTTCAAGATATAATTAGCAATCATAATTTGAATTTTACAATTCTAAGATCAGTATTTGACTATTACAAGTTCAGATCTTCAAGTTATAATTTGCAATCATAATTTAAAGTTATCAATTCTAAGTTCTTGTTTTTGACAATTACAAGTTCAGATCTTCAAGTTATAATTTGAACTAATAATTTGTATTTAACAATTCGAAGTTCTGTATTTGACTATTACAAGTTCAGATCTTCAAGTTATAATTTGCAATCATAATTAAAGTTATCAATGCTAAGTTCTGTATTTGACAATTACAAGTTCAGATCTTCAAGTTATAATTGGAACTAATAATTTGTATTTAACTATTCGAAGCTCTGTATTTGACTATTACAAGTTCAGATCTTCAAATTATAATTTGCGATCATAATTTGAAGTTATCAATTCTTAGTTCTGTATTTGACAATTACAAGTTCAGATCTTCAAGTTATAATTAGCAATCATAATTTGTATTTAACAATTCGAAGTTCTGTATTTGACTATTACAAGTTCAGATCTTCAAATTATTATTTACAATCTTAGTTGGAATTAACAATTCGAAGTTCTGTATTTACTTATTACAAGTTCAGATCTTCAAGTTATAATTTGCAATCATAATTTGAAGTTATCAATTCTAAGCTCTGTATTTGACAATTACAAGTTCAGATCTTCAAGTTATAATTTGCAATCATAATTTGAAGTTATCAATTCTAAGTTCTGTATTTGACAATTACAAGTTCAGATCTTATAATTATTATTTACAATCTTAGTTTGAAATTAACAATTCGAAGTTCTGTATTTACTTATTACAAGTTCAGATCTTCAAAATATAATTAGCAATCATAATTTGAATTTTACAATTCTAAGTTCAGTATTTGACTATTACAAGTTCAGATTTTCAAGTTATAATTTGCAATCATAATTAGAAGTTATCAATTCTAAGTTCTGTATTTGACAGTTACAAGTTCAGATCATTAAGTTATAATTTGAAATAATAATTAGTTTTTAACAAATTTAAGTTCTGTAATTCACTATTACAAGTTCAGATCTTCAAGTTATAATTTGCAATAATACTTAGAACTATCAATTTTAAGTTCTGTATCTGACAATTACAAGTTCAGATCTTCAAGGTATAATTTGCAATCATAATTTGAAGTTATCAATGCTAAGTTCTGTATTTGACAATTACAAGTTCAGATCTTCAAGTTATAATTTGAACTAATAATTTGTATTTAACTATTCGAAGTTCTGTATTTGACTATTACAAGTTCAGATCTTCTAGTTATAATTTGCAATCATAATTTTAAGTTATCAATTCTAAGTTCTGTATTTGACAATTACAAGTTCAGATCTTCAAGTTATAATTTGAACTAATAATTTGTATTTAAAAATTCGCAGTTCTGTATTTGACTATTACAAGTTCAGATCTTCAAGTTATAATTTGTACTAATAATTTGTATTTAACTATTCGAAGTTCTGTATTTGACTATTACAAGTTCAGATCTTCAAATTATAATTTGCAATCATAATTTGAAGTTATCAATTCTAAGTTCGGTATTTGACAATTACAAGTTCATATCTTCAAGTTATAATTAGCAATCATAATTAGTATTTAACAATTCGAAGTTCTTTATTTGACTATTACAAGTTCAGATCTTCAAATTATTATTTACAATCTTAGTTTGAAATTAACAATTCGAAGTTCTGTATTTACTTATTACAAGTTCAGATCTTCAAGTTATAATTTGCAATCATAATTTGAAGTTATCAATTCTAAGCTCTGTATTTGACAATTACAAGTTCAGATCTTCAAGTTATAATTTGCAATCATAATTAGAAGTTATCAATTCTATGTTCTGTATTTGACAATTTCAAGTTCAGATCTTCTAATTATTATTTACAATCTTAGTTTTAAATTAACAAATCGAAGTTCTGTATTTACTTATTACAAGTTCAGATCTTCTAAATATAATTAGCAATCATAATTTGAAGTTATCAATTCTAAGTTCTGTATTTGACAATTACAAGTTCAGATCTTCTAATTATTATTTACAATCTTAGTTTTAAATTAACAATTCGAAGTTCTGTATTTACTTATTACAAGTTCAGATCTTCAAAATATAATTAGCAATCATAATTTGAATTTTACAATTCTAAGTTCAGTATTTGACTATTACAAGTTCAGATTTTCAAGTTATAATTTGCAATCATAATTTGAAGTTATCAATTCTAAGTTCTGTATTTGACAATTACAAGTTCAGATGTTCAAGTTATAATTAGCAATCATAATTTGAATTTTACAATTCTAAGTTCTGTATTTGACTATTACAAGTTCAGATCTTCAAGTTATAATTTGCAATCATAATTTGAAGTTATCAATGCTTAGTTCTGTATTTGACAATTACAAGTTCAGATCTTCAAGTTATAATTTGAACTAATAATTTGTATTTAACTATTCGAAGTTCTGTATTTGACAATTACAAGTTCAGATCTTCAAGTTATAATTTGAACTAATAATTTGTATTTAACAATTCGAAGTTCTGTATTTGACTATTACAAGTTCAGATCTTCAAGTTATAATTTGAAATTATAATTATTATTTAACAAATCTAAGTTCTGTAATTAACTATTACAAGTTCAGATCTTCAAGTTATAATTTGCAATCATAATTTGAAGTTATCAATTCTAAGTTCTGTATTTGACAATTACAAGTTCAGATGTTCAAGTTATAATTAGCAATCATAATTTTAATTTTACAATACTAAGTTCTGTATTTGACAATTACAAGTTCACATCTTCAAGTTATAATTTGAACTAATAATTTGAAGTTATCAATTCTAAGTTCTGTATTTGACAATTACAAGTTCAGATCTTCAAGTTATAATTAGCAATCATAATTTGTATTTAACAATTCGAAGTTCTGTATTTGACTATTACAAGTTCAGATCTTCAAGTTATAATTTGCAATCATAATTTGAAGTTATCAATGCTAAGTTCTGTATTTGACAATTACAAGTTCAGATCTTCAAGTTATAATTTGAACTAATAATTTGTATGTAACTATTCGAAGTTCTGTATTTGACTATTACAAGTTCAGATCTTCAAATTATAATTTGCAATCATAATTTGAAGTTATCAATTCTAAGTTCTGTATTTGACAATTACAAGTTCAGATCTTCAAGTTATAATTAGCAATCATAATTAGTATTTAACAATTCGAAGTTCTGTATTTGACTATTACAAGTTCAGATCTTCAAATTATTATTTACAATCTTAGTTTGAAATTAACAATTCGAAGTTCTGTATTTACTTATTACAAGTTCAGATCTTCAAGTTATAATTTGCAATCATTATTTGAAGTTATCAATTCTAAGCTCTGTATTTGACAATTACAAGTTCAGATCTTCAAGTTATAATTTGCAATCATAATTTGAAGTTATCAATTCTAAGTTCTGTATTTGACAATTACAAGTTCAGATCTTCTAATTATTATTTACAATCTTAGTTTTAAATTAACAATTCGAAGTTCTGTATTTACTTATTACAAGTTCAGATCTTCAAAATATAATTAGAAATCATAATTTGAATTTTACAATTCTAAGTTCAGTATTTGACTATTACAAGTTCAGATTTTCAAGTTATAATTTGCAATCATAATTAGAAGTTATCAATTCTAAGTTCTGTATTTGACAGTTACAAGTTCAGATCATTAAGTTATAATTTGAAATAATAATTAGTTTTTAACAAATTTAAGTTCTGTAATTCACTATTACAAGTTCAGATCTTCAAGTTATAATTTGCAATAATAATTAGAACTATCAATTTTAAGTTCTGTATCAGACAATTACAAGTTCAGATCTTCAAGGTATAATTAGCAATCATAATTTGAATTTTACAATTCTAAGTTCAGTATTTGACTATTACAAGTTCAGATCTTCAAGTTATAATTTGCAATCATAATTTGAAGTTATCAATTCTAAGTTCTGTATTTGACAATTACAAGTTCAGATGTTCAAGTTATAATTAGCAATCATAATTTGAATTTTACAATTCTAAGTTCTGTATTTGACTATTACAAGTTCAGATCTTCAAGTTATAATTTGCAATCATAATTTGAAGTTATCAATGCTTAGTTCTGTATTTGACAATTACAAGTTCAGATCTTCAAGTTATAATTTGAACTAATAATTTGTATTTAACTATTCGAAGTTCTGTATTTGACTATTACAAGTTCAGATCTTCAAATGATATTTTGCAATCATAATTTGAAGTTATCAATTCTAAGTTCTGTATTTGACAATTACAAGTTCAGATTTTCAAGTTATAATTAGCAATCATAATTTGTATTTAACAATTCGAAGTTCTGTATTTGTCTATTTCAAGTTCAGATCTTCAAATTATTATTTACAATCTTAGTTTGAAATTAACAATTCGAAGTTCTGTATTTACTTATTACAAGTTCAGATCTTCAAGTTATAATTTGAAATTATAATTATTATTTAACAAATCTAAGTTCTGTAATTAACTATTACAAGTTCAGATCTTCAAGTTATAATTTGCAATCATAATTTGAAGTTATCAATTCTAAGTTCTGTATTTGACAATTACAAGTTCAGATGTTCAAGTTATAATTAGCAATCATAATTTTAATTTTACAATACTAAGTTCTGTATTTGACAATTACAAGTTCACATCTTCAAGTTATAATTTGAACTAATAATTTGAAGTTATCAATTCTAAGTTCTGTATTTGACAATTACAAGTTCAGATCTTCAAGTTATAATTAGCAATCATAATTTGTATTTAACAATTCGAAGTTCTGTATTTGACTATTACAAGTTCAGATCTTCAAATTATTATTTACAATCTTAGTTGGAATTAACAATTCAAAGTTCTGTATTTACTTATTACAAGTTCAGATCTTCAAGTTATAATTTTCAATCATAATTTGAAGTTATCAATTCTAAGCTCTGTATTTGACAATTACAAGTTCAGATCTTCAAGTTATAATTTGCAATCATAATTTGAAGTTATCAATTCTAAGTTCTGTATTTGACAATTACAAGTTCAGATCTTATAATTATTATTTACAATCTTAGTTTGAAATTAACAATTCGAAGTTCTGTATTTACTTATTACAAGTTCAGATCTTCAAAATATAATTAGCAATCATAATTTGAATTTTACAATTCTAATTTCAGTATTTTACTATTACAAGTTCAGATTTTCAAGTTATAATTTGCAATCATAATTAGAAGTTATCAATTCTAAGTTCTGTATTTGACAGTTACAAGTTCAGATCATTAAGTTATAATTTGAAATAATAATTAGTTTTTAACAAATTTAAGTTCTGTAATTCACTATTACAAGTTCAGATCTTCAAGTTATAAATTGCAATAATAATTAGAACTGTCAATTTTAAGTTCTGTATCTGACAATTACAAGTTCAGATCTTCAAGGTATAATTTGCAATCATAATTTGAAGTTATCAATGCTAAGTTCTGTATTTGACAATTACAAGTTCAGATCTTCAAGTTATAATTTGAACTAATAATTTGTATTTAACTATTCGAAGTTCTGTAGTTGACTATTACAAGTTCAGATCTTCAAGTTATAATTTGCAATCATAATTTGAAGTTATCAATTCTAAGTTCTGTATTTGACAATTACAAGTTCAGATCTTCAAGTTTCAATTTGAACTAATAATTTGTATTTAACAATTCGAAGTTCTGTATTTGACTATTACAAGTTCAGATCTTCAAGTTATAATTTGCAATCATAATTTGAAGTTATCAATGCTAAGTTCTGTATTTGACAATTACAAGTTCAGATCTTCAAGTTATAATTTGAACTAATAATTTGTATTTAACTATTCGAAGTTCTGTATTTGACTATTACAAGTTCAGATCTTTAAATTATAATTTGCAATCATAATTTGAAGTTATCAATTCTAATTTCTGTATTTGACAATTACAAGTTCATATCTTCAAGTTATAATTAGCAATCATAATTAGTATTTAACAATTCGAAGTTCTGTATTTGACTATTACAAGTTCAGATCTTCCAATTATTATTTACAATCTTAGTTTGAAATTAACAATTCGAAGTTCAGTATTTACTTATTACAAGTTCAGATCTTCAAGTTATAATTTGCAATCATAATTTGAAGTTATCAATTCTAAGCTCTGTATTTGACAATTACAAGTTCAGATCTTCAAGTTATAATTTGCAATCATAATTTGAAGTTATCAATTCTAAGTTCTGTATTTGACAATTACAAGTTCAGATCTTCTAATTATTACTTACAATTTTAGTTATAAATTAACAATTCGAAGTTCTGTATTTACTTATTACAAGTTCAGATCTTCAAAATATAATTAGCAATCATAATTTGAAGTTATCAATTCTAAGTTCTGTATTTGACAATTACAAGTTCAGATCTTCAAGGTATAATTTGTAATCATAATTTGAAGTTATCAATGCTAAGTTCTGTATTTGACAATTACAAGTTCAGATCTTCAAGTTATAATTTGAACTAATAATTTGTATTTAACTATTTGAAGTTCTGTATTTGACTATTACAAGTTCAGATCTTCAAGTTATAATTTGCAACCATAATTTGTGGTTATCAATTCTAAGTTCTGTATTTGACAATTACAAGTTCAGATCTTCAAGTTATAATTTGAACTAATAATTTGTATTTAACAATTCGAAGTTCTGTATTTGACTATTACAAGTTCAGATCTTCAAGTTATAATTTGCAATCATAATTTGAAGTTATCAATGCTAAGTTCTGTATTTGACAATTACAAGTTCAGATCTTCAAGTTATAATTTGAACTAATAATTTGTATGTAACTATTCGAAGTTCTGTATTTGACTATTACAAGTTCAGATCTTCAAGTTATAATTTGCAATCATAATTTGAAGTTATCAATTCTAAGTTCTGTATTTGACAATTACAAGTTCAGATCTTCAAGTTATAATTTGAACTAATAATTTGTATTTAACAATTCGAAGTTCTGTATTTGACTATTACAAGTTCAGATCTTCAAGTTATAATTTGCAATCATAATTTGAAGTTATCAATGCTAAGTTCTGTATTTGACAATTACAAGTTCACATCTTCAAGTTATAATTTGAACTAATAATTTGTATGTAACTATTCGAAGTTCTGTATTTGACTATTACAAGTTCAGATCTTCAAATTATAATTTGCAATCATAATTTGAAGTTATCAATTCTAAGTTCTGTATTTGACAATTACAAGTTCAGATCTTCAAGTTATAATTAGCAATCATAATTAGTATTTAACAATTCGAAGTTCTGTATTTGACTATTACAAGTTCAGATCTTCAAATTATTATTTACAATCTTAGTTTGAAATTAACAATTCGAAGTTCTGTATTTACTTATTACAAGTTCAGATCTTCAAGTTATAATTTGCAATCATAATTAAAAGTTATCAATTCTAAGCTCTGTATTTGACAATTACAAGTTCAGATCTTCAAGTTATAATTTGCAATCATAATTTGAAGTTATCAATTCTAAGTTCTGTATTTGACAATTACAAGTTCAGATCTTCTAATTATTATTTAAAATCTTAGTTTTAAATTAACAATTCGAAGTTCTGTATTTACGTATTACAAGTTCAGATCTTCAAAATATAATTAGCAATCATAATTTGAATTTAACAATTCTAAGTTCAGTATTTGACTATTACAAGTTCAGATTTTCAAGTTATAATTTGCAATCATAATTAGAAGTTATCAATTCTAAGTTCTGTATTTGACAGTTACAAGTTCAGATCATTAAGTTATAATTTGAAATAATAATTAGTTTTTAACAAATTTAAGTTCTGTAATTCACTATTACAAGTTCAGATCTTCAAGTTATAATTTGCAATAATAATTATAACTATCAATTTTAAGTTCTGTATCTGACAATTACAAGTTCAGATCTTCAAGGTATAATTAGCAATCATAATTTGAATTTTACAATTCTAAGTTCAGTATTTGACTATTACAAGTTCAGATCTTCATGTTATAATTTGCAATCATAATTTGAAATTATCAATTCTAAGTTCTGTATTTGACAATTACAAGTTCAGATCTTCAAATTATTATTTAAAATCTTAGTTGGAAATTAACAATTCGCAGTTCTGTATTTACTTATTACAAGTTCAGATCTTCAAGTTGTAATTAGCAATCATAATTTGTATTTAACAATTCGAAGTTCTGTATTTGACTATTACAAGTTCAGATCTTCAAATTATTATTTACAATCTTAGTTTGAAATTAACAATTCGAAGTTCTGTATTTACTTATTACAAGTTCAGATCTTCATGTTATAATTTGCAATCATAATTTGAAGTTATCAATTCTAAGTTCTGTATTTGACAATTACAAGTTCAGATCTTCAAGTTATAATTTGCAATCTTAGTTTGAAATTAACAATTCGAAGTTCTGTATTTACTTATTACTAGTTCAGATCTTCAAAATATAATTAGCAATCATAATTTGAATTTTACAATTCTAAGTTCAGTATTTGACTATTACAAGTTCAGATTTTCAAGTTATAATTTGCAATCATAATTAGAAGTTATCAATTCTAAGTTCTGTATTTGACAGTTACAAGTTCAGATCATTAAGTTATAATTTGAAATAATAATTAGTTTTTAACAAATTTAAGTTCTGTAATTCACTATTACAAATTCAGATCTTCAAGTTATAATTTGCAATAATAATTAGAACTATCAATTTTAAGTTCTGTATCTGACAATGACAAGTTCAGATCTTCAAGGTATAATTAGCAATCATAATTTGAATTTTACAATTCTAAGTTCAGTATTTGACTATTACAAGTTCAGATCTTCAAGTTATAATTTGCAATCATAATTTGAAGTTATCAATTCTAAGTTCTGTATTTGACAATTACAAGTTCAGATGTTCAAGTTATAATTAGCAATCATAATTTGAATTTTACAATTCTAAGTTCTGTATTTGACTATTACAAGTTCAGATCTTCAAGTTATAATTTGCAATCATAATTTGAAGTTATCAATTCTAAGTTCTGTATTTGACAATTACAAGTTCAGATCTTATAATTATTATTTACAATCTTAGTTTGAAATTAACAATTCGAAGTTCTGTATTTACTTATTACAAGTTCAGATCTTCAAAATATAATTAGCAATCATAATTTGAATTTTACAATTCTAATTTCAGTATTTTACTATTACAAGTTCAGATTTTCAAGTTATAATTTGCAATCATAATTAGAAGTTATCAATTCTAAGTTCTGTATTTGACAGTTACAAGTTCAGATCATTAAGTTATAATTTGAAATAATAATTAGTTTTTAACAAATTTAAGTTCTGTAATTCACTATTACAAGTTCAGATCTTCAAGTTATAATTTGCAATAATAATTAGAACTGTCAATTTTAAGTTCTGTATCTGACAATTACAAGTTCAGATCTTCAAGGTATAATTTGCAATCATAATTTGAAGTTATCAATTCTAAGTTCTGTATTTGACAATTACAAGTTCAGATCTAATAATTATTATTTACAATCTTAGTTTGAAATTAACAATTCGAAGTTCTGTATTTACTTATTACAAGTTCAGATCTTCAAAATATAATTAGCAATCATAATTTGAATTTTACAATTCTAATTTCAGTATTTTACTATTACAGGTTCAGATTTTCAAGTTATAATTTGCAATCATAATTAGAAGTTATCAATTCTAAGTTCTGTATTTGACAGTTACAAGTTCAGATCATTAAGTTATAATTTGAAATAATAATTAGTTTTTAACAAATTTAAGTTCTGTAATTCACTATTACAAGTTCAGATCTTCAAGTTATAATTTGCAATAATAATTAGAACTGTCAATTTTAAGTTCTGTATCTGACAATTACAAGTTCAGATCTTCAAGGTATAATTTGCAATCATAATTTGAAGTTATCAATGCTAAGTTCTGTATTTGACAATTACAAGTTCAGATCTTCAAGTTATAATTTGAACTAATAATTTGTATTTAACTATTCGAAGTTCTGTAGTTGACTATTACAAGTTCAGATCTTCAAGTTATAATTTGCAATCATAATTTGAAGTTATCAATTCTAAGTTCTGTATTTGACAATTACAAGTTCAGATCTTCAAGTTTCAATTTGAACTAATAATTTGTATTTAACAATTCGAAGTTCTGTATTTGACTATTACAAGTTCAGATCTTCAAGTTATAATTTGCAATCATAATTTGAAGTTATCAATGCTAAGTTCTGTATTTGACAATTACAAGTTCAGATCTTCAAGTTATAATTTGAACTAATAATTTGTATTTAACTATTCGAAGTTCTGTATTTGACTATTACAAGTTCAGATCTTTAAATTATAATTTGCAATCATAATTTGAAGTTATCAATTCTAAGTTCTGTATTTGACAATTACAAGTTCATATCTTCAAGTTATAATTAGCAATCATAATTAGTATTTAACAATTCGAAGTTCTGTATTTGACTATTACAAGTTCAGATCTTCCAATTATTATTTACAATCTTAGTTTGAAATTAACAATTCGAAGTTCTGTATTTACTTATTACAAGTTCAGATCTTCAAGTTATAATTTGCAATCATAATTTGAAGTTATCAATTCTAAGTTCTGTATTTGACAATTACAAGTTCAGATCTTCTAATTATTACTTACAATTTTAGTTATAAATTAACAATTCGAAGTTCTGTATTTACTTATTACAAGTTCAGATCTTCAAAATATAATTAGCAATCATAATTTGAAGTTATCAATTCTAAGTTCTGTATTTGACAATTACAAGTTCAGATCTTCAAGGTATAATTTGTAATCATAATTTGAAGTTATCAATGCTAAGTTCTGTATTTGACAATTACAAGTTCAGATCTTCAAGTTATAATTTGAACTAATAATTTGTATTTAACTATTTGAAGTTCTGTATTTGACTATTACAAGTTCAGATCTTCAAGTTATAATTTGCAATCATAATTTGTGGTTATCAATTCTAAGTTCTGTATTTGACAATTACAAGTTCAGATCTTCAAGTTATAATTTGAACTAATAATTTGTATTTAACAATTCGAAGTTCTGTATTTGACTATTACAAGTTCAGATCTTCAAGTTATAATTTGCAATCATAATTTGAAGTTATCAATGCTAAGTTCTGTATTTGACAATTACAAGTTCAGATCTTCAAGTTATAATTTGAACTAATAATTTGTATGTAACTATTCGAAGTTCTGTATTTGACTATTACAAGTTCAGATCTTCAAGTTATAATTTGCAATCATAATTTGAAGTTATCAATTCTAAGTTCTGTATTTGACAATTACAAGTTCAGATCTTCAAGTTATAATTTGAACTAATAATTTGTATTTAACAATTCGAAGTTCTGTATTTGACTATTACAAGTTCAGATCTTCTAGTTATAATTTGCAATCATAATTTGAAGTTATCAATGCTAAGTTCTGTATTTGACAATTACAAGTTCACATCTTCAAGTTATAATTTGAACTAATAATTTGTATGTAACTATTCGAAGTTCTGTATTTGACTATTACAAGTTCAGATCTTCAAATTATAATTTGCAATCATAATTTGAAGTTATCAATTCTAAGTTCTGTATTTGACAATTACAAGTTCAGATCTTCAAGTTATAATTAGCAATCATAATTAGTATTTAACAATTCGAAGTTCTGTATTTGACTATTACAAGTTCAGATCTTCAAATTATTATTTACAATCTTAGTTTGAAATTAACAATTCGAAGTTCTGTATTTACTTATTACAAGTTCAGATCTTCAAGTTATAATTTGCAATCATAATTAAAAGTTATCAATTCTAAGCTCTGTATTTGACAATTACAAGTTCAGATCTTCAAGTTATAATTTGCAATCATAATTTGAAGTTATCAATTCTAAGTTCTGTATTTGACAATTACAAGTTCAGATCTTCTAATTATTATTTAAAATCTTAGTTTTAAATTAACAATTCGAAGTTCTGTATTTACGTATTACAAGTTCAGATCTTCAAAATATAATTAGCAATCATAATTTGAATTTTACAATTCTAAGTTCAGTATTTGACTATTACAAGTTCAGATTTTCAAGTTATAATTTGCAATCATAATTAGAAGTTATCAATTCTAAGTTCTGTATTTGACAGTTACAAGTTCAGATCATTAAGTTATAATTTGAAATAATAATTAGTTTTTAACAAATTTAAGTTCTGTAATTCACTATTACAAGTTCAGATCTTCAAGTTATAATTTGCAATAATAATTATAACTATCAATTTTAAGTTCTGTATCTGACAATTACAAGTTCAGATCTTCAAGGTATAATTAGCAATCATAATTTGAATTTTACAATTCTAAGTTCAGTATTTGACTATTACAAGTTCAGATCTTCATGTTATAATTTGCAATCATAATTTGAAATTATCAATTCTAAGTTCTGTATTTGACAATTACAAGTTCAGATCTTCAAATTATTATTTAAAATCTTAGTTGGAAATTAACAATTCGCAGTTCTGTATTTACTTATTACAAGTTCAGATCTTCAAGTTGTAATTAGCAATCATAATTTGTATTTAACAATTCGAAGTTCTGTATTTGACTATTACAAGTTCAGATCTTCAAATTATTATTTACAATCTTAGTTTGAAATTAACAATTCGAAGTTCTGTATTTACTTATTACAAGTTCAGATCTTCATGTTATAATTTGCAATCATAATTTGAAGTTATCAATTCTAAGTTCTGTATTTGACAATTACAAGTTCAGATCTTCAAGTTATAATTTGCAATCTTAGTTTGAAATTAACAATTCGAAGTTCTGTATTTACTTATTACTAGTTCAGATCTTCAAAATATAATTAGCAATCATAATTTGAATTTTACAATTCTAAGTTCAGTATTTGACTATTACAAGTTCAGATTTTCAAGTTATAATTTGCAATCATAATTAGAAGTTATCAATTCTAAGTTCTGTATTTGACAGTTACAAGTTCAGATCATTAAGTTATAATTTGAAATAATAATTAGTTTTTAACAAATTTAAGTTCTGTAATTCACTATTACAAATTCAGATCTTCAAGTTATAATTTGCAATAATAATTAGAACTAACAATTTTAAGTTCTGTATCTGACAATGACAAGTTCAGATCTTCAAGGTATAATTAGCAATCATAATTTGAATTTTACAATTCTAAGTTCAGTATTTGACTATTACAAGTTCAGATCTTCAAGTTATAATTTGCAATCATAATTTGAAGTTATCAATTCTAAGTTCTGTATTTGACAATTACAAGTTCAGATGTTCAAGTTATAATTAGCAATCATAATTTGAATTTTACAATTCTAAGTTCTGTATTTGACTATTACAAGTTCAGATCTTCAAGTTATAATTTGCAATCATAATTTGAAGTTATCAATGCTTAGTTCTGTATTTGACAATTACAAGTTCAGATCTTCAAATTATTATTTAAAATCTTAGTTGGAAATTAACAATTCGAAGTTCTGTATTTACTTATTACAAGTTCAGATCTTCAAGTTATAATTTGCAATCATAATTTGAAGTTATCAATAAGTTCTGTATTTGACAGTTACATGTTCAGATCATTAAGTTATAAATTGAAATAATAATTAGTATTTAACAAATTTAAGTTCTGTAATTCACTATTACAAGTTCAGATCTTCAAGTTATAATTTGCAATAATAATTGGAAGCTATCAATTTTAAGTTCTGTATTTGACAATCACAAGTTCAGATCTTCAAGATATAATTAGCAATCATAATTTGAATTTTACAATTCTAAGATCAGTATTTGACTATTACAAGTTCAGATCTTCAAGTTATAATTTGCAATCATAATTTGATGTTATAAATTCTAAGTTCTGTATTTGACTATTACAAGTTCAGATCTTCAAATTATTATTTAAAATCTTAGTTTGAAATTAACAATTTGAAGTTCTGTATTTACTTATTACAAGTTCAGATCTTCAAGTTATAATTTGCAATCATAATTTGAAGTTATCAATTCTAAGTTCTGTATTTGACAATTACAAGTTCAGATCTTCAAATTATTATTTACAATCTTAGTTTGAAATTAACAATTCGAAGTTCTGTATTTACTTATTACAAGTTCAGATCTTCAAAATATAATTAGCAATCATAATTTGAATTTTACAATTCTAAGTTCAGTATTTGATGATTACAAGTTCAGATCTTCAAATTATTATTTACAATCTTAGTTTGAAATTTACAATTCGAAGTTCTGTATTTACTTATTACAAGTTCAGATCTTCAAGTTATAATTTGAAATTATAATTTATATTTAACATATCTAAGTTCTGTAATTAACTATTACATGTTCAGATCTTCAAGTTATAATTTGCAATCATAATTAGAAGTTATCAATTCTAAGTTCTGTATTTGACAGTTACAAGTTCAGATCATTAAGTTATAATTTGAAATAATCATTAGTTTTTAACAAATTTAAGTTCTGTAATTCACTATTACAAGTTAAGATCTTCAAGTTATAATTTGCAATAATAATTAGAACTATCAATTTTAAGTTCTGTATCTGACAATTACAAGTTCAGATCTTCAAGGTATAATTTGTAATCATGATTTGAAGTTATCAATGCTAAGTTCTGTATTTGACAATTACAAGTTCAGATCTTCAAGTTATAATTTGAACTAATAATTTGTATTTAACTATTCGAAGTTCTGTATTTGACTATTACAAGTTCAGATCTTCAAGTTATAATTTGCAATCATAATTTGAGGTTATCAATTCTAAGTTCTGTATTTGACAATTACAAGTTCAGATCTTCAAGTTATAATTTGAACTAATAATTTGTATTTAACAATTCGAAGTTCTGTATTTGACTATTACAAGTTCAGATCTTCAAGTTATAATTTGCAATCATAATTTGAAGTTATCAATGCTAAGTTCTGTATTTGACAATTACAAGTTCAGATCTTCAAGTTATAATTTGAACTAATAATTTGTATGTAACTATTCGAAGTTCTGTATTTGACAATTACAAGTTCAGATCTTCAAGTTATAATTTGAACTAATAATTTGTATTTAACTATTCGAAGTTCTGTATTTGACTATTACAAGTTCAGATCTTCAAGTTATAATTTGCAATCATAATTTGAAGTTATCAATTTTAAGTTCTGTATTTGACAATTACAAGTTCAGATCTTCAAGTTATAATTTGAACTAATAATTTGTATTTAACAATTCGAAGTTCTGTATTTGACTATTACAAGTTCAGATCTTCAAGTTATTATTTGCAATCATAATTTGAAGTTATCAATGCTAAGTTCTGTATTTGACAATTACAAGTTCAGATCTTCAAGTTATAATTTGAACTAATAATTTGTATGTAACTATTCGAAGTTCTGTATTTGACTATTACAAGTTCAGATCTTCAAATTATAATTTGCAATCATAATTTGAAGTTATCAATTCTAAGTTCTGTATTTGACAATTACAAGTTCAGATCTTCAAGTTATAATTAGCAATCATAATTAGTATTTAACAATTCGAAGTTCTGTATTTGACTATTACAAGTTCAGATCTTCAAATTATTATTTACAATCTTAGTTTGAAATTAACAATTCGAAGTTCTGTATTTACTTATTACAAGTTCAGATCTTCAAGTTATAATTTGAAATCATAATTTGAAGTTATCAATTCTAAGCTCTGTATTTGACAATTACAAGTTCAGATCTTCAAGTTATAATTTGCAATCATAATTTGAAGTTATCAATTCTAAGTTCTGTATTTGACAATTACAAGTTCAGATCTTCTAATTATTATTTACAATCTTAGTTTTAAATTAACAATTCGAAGTTCTGTATTTACTTATTACAAGTTCAGATCTTCAAAATATAATTAGCAATCATAATTTGAATTTTACAATTGTAAGTTCAGTATTTGACTATTACAAGTTCAGATTTTCAAGTTATAATTTGCAATCATAATTAGAAGTTATCAATTCTAAGTTCTGTATTTGACAGTTACAAGTTCAGATCATTAAGTTATAATTTGAAATAATAATTAGTTTTTAACAAATTTAAGTTCTGTAATTCACTATTACAAGTTCAGATCTTCAAGTTATAATTTGCAATAATAATTAGAACTATCAATTTTAAGTTCTGTATCTGACAATTACAAGTTCAGATCTTCAAGGTATAATTAGCAATCATAATTTGAATTTTATAATTCTAAGTTCAGTATTTGACTATTACAAGTTCAGATCTTCAAGTTATATTTTGCAAACATAATTTGAAATTATCAATTCTAAGTTCTGTATTTGACAATTACAAGTTCAGATCTTCAAATTATTATTTAAAATCTTAGTTGGAAATTAACAATTCGCAGTTCTGTATTTACTTATTACAAGTTCAGATCTTCAAGTTGTAATTAGCAATCATAATTTGAATTTTACAATTCTAAGTTCAGTATTTGATGATTACAAGTTCAGATCTTCAAATTATTATTTACAATCTTAGTTTGAAATTTACAATTCGAAGTTCTGTATTTACTTATTACAAGTTCAGATCTTCAAGTTATAATTTGAAATTATAATTTATATTTAACATATCTAAGTTCTGTAATTAACTATTACATGTTCAGATCTTCAAGTTATAATTTGCAATCATAATTAGAAGTTATCAATTCCAAGTTCTGTATTTGACAGTTACAAGTTCAGATCATTAAGTTATAATTTGAAATAATCATTAGTTTTTAACAAATTTAAGTTCTGTAATTCACTATTACAAGTTAAGATCTTCAAGTTATAATTTGCAATAATAATTAGAACTATCAATTTTAAGTTCTGTATCTGACAATTACAAGTTCAGATCTTCAAGGTATAATTTGTAATCATGATTTGAAGTTATCAATGCTAAGTTCTGTATTTGACAATTACAAGTTCAGATCTTCAAGTTATAATTTGAACTAATAATTTGTATTTAACTATTCGAAGTTCTGTATTTGACTATTACAAGTTCAGATCTTCAAGTTATAATTTGCAATCATAATTTGAGGTTATCAATTCTAAGTTCTGTATTTGACAATTACAAGTTCAGATCTTCAAGTTATAATTTGAACTAATAATTTGTATTTAACAATTCGAAGTTCTGTATTTGACTATTACAAGTTCAGATCTTCAAGTTATAATTTGCAATCATAATTTGAAGTTATCAATGCTAAGTTCTGTATTTGACAATTACAAGTTCAGATCTTCAAGTTATAATTTGAACTAATAATTTGTATGTAACTATTCGAAGTTCTGTATTTCACAATTACAAGTTCAGATCTTCAAGTTATAATTTGAACTAATAATTTGTATTTAACTATTCGAAGTTCTGTATTTGACTATTACAAGTTCAGATCTTCAAGTTATAATTTGCAATCATAATTTGAAGTTATCAATTTTAAGTTCTGTATTTGACAATTACAAGTTCAGATCTTCAAGTTATAATTTGAACTAATAATTTGTATTTAACAATTCGAAGTTCTGTATTTGACTATTACAAGTTCAGATCTTCAAGTTATAATTTGCAATCATAATTTGAAGTTATCAATGCTAAGTTCTGTATTTGACAATTACAAGTTCAGATCTTCAAGTTATAATTTGAACTAATAATTTGTATGTAACTATTCGAAGTTCTGTATTTGACTATTACAAGTTCAGATCTTCAAATTATAATTTGCAATCATAATTTGAAGTTATCAATTCTAAGTTCTGTATTTGACAATTACAAGTTCAGATCTTCCAGTTATAATTAGCAATCATAATTAGTATTTAACAATTCGAAGTTCTGTATTTGACTATTACAAGTTCAGATCTTCAAATTATTATTTACAATCTTAGTTTGAAATTAACAATTCGAAGTTCTGTATTTACTTATTACAAGTTCAGATCTTCAAGTTATAATTTGAAATCATAATTTGAAGTTATCAATTCTAAGCTCTGTATTTGACAATTACAAGTTCAGATCTTCAAGTTATAATTTGCAATCATAATTTGAAGTTATCAATTCTAAGTTCTGTATTTGACAATTACAAGTTCAGATCTTCTAATTATTATTTACAATCTTAGTTTTAAATTAACAATTCGAAGTTCTGTATTTACTTATTACAAGTTCAGATCTTCAAAATATAATTAGCAATCATAATTTGAATTTTACAATTGTAAGTTCAGTATTTGACTATTACAAGTTCAGATTTTCAAGTTATAATTTGCAATCATAATTAGAAGTTATCAATTCTAAGTTCTGTATTTGACAGTTACAAGTTCAGATCATTAAGTTATAATTTGAAATAATAATTAGTTTTTAACAAATTTAAGTTCTGTAATTCACTATTACAAGTTCAGATCTGTAGTTATAATTTGCAATAATAATTAGAACTATCAATTTTAAGTTCTGTATCTGACAATTACAAGTTCAGATCTTCAAGGTATAATTAGCAATCATAATTTGAATTTTACAATTCTAAGTTCAGTATTTGACTATTACAAGTTCAGATCTTCAAGTTATAATTTGCAAACATAATTTGAAATTATCAATTCTAAGTTCTGTATTTGACAATTACAAGTTCAGATCTTCAAATTATTATTTAAAATCTTAGTTGGAAATTAACAATTCGCAGTTCTGTATTTACTTATTACAAATTCAGATCTTCAAGTTGTAATTAGCAATCATAATTTGTATTTAACAATTCGAAGTTCAGTATTTGACTATTACAAGTTCAGATTTTCAAGTTATAATTTGCAATCATAATTAGAAGTTATCAATTCTAAGTTCTGTATTTGACAGTTACAAGTTCAGATCATTAAGTTATAATTTGAAATAATAATTAGTTTTTAACAAATTTAAGTTCTGTAATTCACTATTACAAGTTCAGATCTTCAAGTTATAATTTGCAATAATAATTAGAACTATCAATTTTAAGTTCTGTATCTGACAATGACAAGTTCAGATCTTCAAGGTATAATTAGCAATCATAATTTGAATTTTACAATTCTAAGTTCAGTATTTGACTATTACAAGTTCAGATCTTCAAGTTATAATTTGCAATCATAATTTGAAGTTATCAATTCTAAGTTCTGTATTTGACAATTACAAGTTCAGATGTTCAAGTTATAATTAGCAATCATAATTTGAATTTTACAATTCTAAGTTCTGTATTTGACTATTACAAGTTCAGATCTTCAAGTTATAATTTGCAATCATAATTTGAAGTTATCAATGCTTAGTTCTGTATTTGACAATTACAAGTTCAGATCTTCAAATTATTATTTAAAATCTTAGTTGGAAATTAACAATTCGAAGTTCTGTATTTACTTATTACAAGTTCAGATCTTCAAGTTATAATTTGCAATCATAATTTGAAGTTATCAATTCTAAGTTCTGTATTTGACAGTTACATGTTCAGATCATTAAGTTATAAATTGAAATAATAATTAGTATTTAACAAATTTAAGTTCTGTAATTCACTATTACAAGTTCAGATCTTCAAGTTATAATTTGCAATAATAATTGGAAGCTATCAATTTTAAGTTCTGTATTTGACAATCACAAGTTCAGATCTTCAAGTTATAATTTGCAATCATAATTTGAATTTTACAATTCTAAGATCAGTATTTGACTATTACAAATTCAGATCTTCAAGTTATAATTTGCAATCATAATTTGATGTTATCAATTCTAAGTTCTGTATTTGACTATTACAAGTTCAGATCTTCAAATTATTATTTAAAATCTTAGTTTGAAATTAACAATTCGAAGTTCTGTATTTATTTATTACAAGTTCAGATCTTCAAGTTATAATTTGCAATCATAATTTGAAGTTATCAATTCTAAGTTCTGTATTTGACAATTACAAGTTCAGATCTTCAAATTATTATTTACAATCTTAGTTTGAAATTAACAATTCGAAGTTCTGTATTTACTTATTACAAGTTCAGATCTTCAAAATATCATTAGCAATCATAATTTGAATTTTACAATTCTAAGTTCAGTATTTGATGATTACATGTTCAGATCTTCAAATTATTATTTACAATCTTAGTTTGAAATTTACAATTCGAAGTTCTGTATTTACTTATTACAAGTTCAGATCTTCAAGTTATAATTTGAAATTATAATTTATATTTAACATATCTAAGTTCTGTAATTAACTATTACATGTTCAGATCTTCAAGTTATAATTTGCAATCATAATTAGAAGTTATCAATTCTAAGTTCTGTATTTGACAGTTACAAGTTCAGATCATTAAGTTATAATTTGAAATAATAATTAGTTTTTAACAAATTTAAGTTCTGTAATTCACTATTACAAGTTAAGATCTTCAAGTTATAATTTGCAATAATAATTAGAACTATCAATTTTAAGTTCTGTATCTGACAAGTTCAGATCTTCAAGGTATAATTTGTAATCATGATTTGAAGTTATCAATGCTAAGTTCTGTATTTGACAATTACAAGTTCAGATCTTCAAGTTATAATTTGAACTAATAATTTGTATTTAACTATTCGAAGTTCTGTATTTGACTATTACAAGTTCAGATCTTCAAATTATAATTTGCAATCATAATTTGAGGTTATCAATTCTAAGTTCTGTATTTGACAATTACAAGTTCAGATCTTCAAGTTATAATTTGAACTAATAATTTGTATTTAACAATTCGAAGTTCTGTATTTGACTATTACAAGTTCAGATCTTCAAGTTATAATTTGCAATCATAATTTGAAGTTATCAATGCTAAGTTCTGTATTTGACAATTACAAGTTCAGATCTTCAAGTTATAATTTGAACTAATAATTTGTATGTAACTATTCGAAGTTCTGTATTTGACAATTACAAGTTCAGATCTTCAAGTTATAATTTGAACTAATAATTTGTATTTAACTATTCGAAGTTCTGTATTTGACTATTACAAGTTCAGATCTTCAAGTTATAATTTGCAATCATAATTTGAAGTTATCAATTTTAAGTTCTGTATTTGACAATTACAAGTTCAGATCTTCAAGTTATAATTTGAACTAATAATTTGTATTTAACAATTCGAAGTTCTGTATTTGACTATTACAAGTTCAGATCTTCAAGTTATAATTTGCAATCATAATTTGAAGTTATCAATGCTAAGTTCTGTATTTGACAATTACAAGTTCAGATCTTCAAGTTATAATTTGAACTAATAATTTGTATGTATGTATTCGAAGTTCTGTATTTGACTATTACAAGTTCAGATCTTCAAATTATAATTTGCAATCATAATTTGAAGTTATCAATTCTAAGTTCTGTATTTGACAATTACAAGTTCAGATCTTCAAGTTATAATTACCAATCATAATTAGTATTTAACAATTCGAAGTTCTGTATTTGATTATTACAAGTTCAGATCTTCAAATTATTATTTACAATCTTAGTTTGAAATTAACAATTCGAAGTTCTGTATTTACTTATTACAAGTTCAGATCTTCAAGTTATAATTTGCAATCATAATTTGAAGTTATCAATTCTAAGTTCTGTATTTGACAATTACAAGTTCAGATCTTCTAATTATTATTTACAATCTTAGTTTTAAATTAACAATTCGAAGTTCTGTATTTACTTATTACAAGTTCAGATCTTCAAAATATAATTAGCAATCATAATTTGAATTTTACAATTGTAAGTTCAGTATTTGACTATTACAAGTTGAGATTTTCAAGTTATAATTTGCAATCATAATTAGAAGTTATCAATTCTAAGTTCTGTATTTGACAGTTACAAGTTCAGATCATTAAGTTATAATTTGAAATAATAATTAGTTTTTAACAAATTTAAGTTCTGTAATTCACTATTACAAGTTTAGATCTTCAAGTTATAATTTGCAATAATAATTAGAACTATCAATTTTAAGTTCTGTATCTGACAATTACAAGTTCAGATCTTCAAAGTATAATTAGCAATCATAATTTGAATTTTACAATTCTAAGTTCAGTATTTGACTATTACAAGTTCAGATCTTCAAGTTATAATTTGAACTAATAATTTGTATTTAACTATTCGAAGTTCTGTATTTGACTGTTACAAGTTCAGATCTTCAAGTTTTAATTTGCAATCATAATTTGAAGTTATCAATGCTAAGTTCTGTATTTGACAATTACAAGTTCAGATCTTCAAGTTATAATTTGCAATCATTATTTGAAGTTATCAATTCTAAGTTCTGTATTTGACAGTTACATGTTCAGATCATTAAGTTATAAATTGAAATAATAATTAGTATTTAACAAATTTAAGTTCTGTAATTCACTATTACAAGTTCAGATCTTCAAGTTATAACTTGCAATAATAATTAGAAGCTATCAATTTTAAGTTCTGTATTTGACAATCACAAGTTCAGATCTTCAAGATATAATTAGCAATCATAATTTGAATTTTACAATTCTAAGATCAGTATTTGACTATTACAAGTTCAGATCTTCAAGTTATAATTTGCAATCATAATTTGATGTTATCAATTCTAAGTTCTGTATTTGACAGTTACAAGTTCAGATCATTAAGTTATAATTTGAAATAATAATTAGTATTTAACAAATTTAAGTTCTGTAATTCACTATTACAAGTTCAGATCTTCAAGTTATAATTTGCAATAATAATTAGAAGCTATCAATTTTAAGTTCTGTATTTGACAATTACAAGTTCAGATCTTCAAGATATAATTAGCAATCATAATTTGCATTTTACAATTCTAAGTTCAGTATTTCACTATTACAAGTTCAGATCTACAAGTTATAATTTGCAATCATAATTGGAAGTTATCAATTCTAAGTTCTGTATTTGACAATTACAAGTTCAGATGTTCAAGTTATAATAAGCAATCATAATTTGAATTTTACAATTCTAAGTTCTGTATTTGACTATTACAAGCTCAGATCTTCAAATTAGTATTTACAATCTTAGTTTGAAATTAACAATTCGAACTTCTGTACTTACTTATTACAAGTTCAGATCTTCAAGTTATAATTTGCAATAATAATTAGAAGCTATCAATTTTAAGCTCTGAATTTGACAATTACAAGTTCAGATCTTCAAGATATAATTAGCAAACATAATTTGAATTTTACACTTCTAAGTTCAGTATTTGACTATTCCAAGTTCAGATCTTCATTTTATAATTTGCTATCATAATTTGATGTTATCAATTCTAAGTTCTGTATTTTATGATTACAAGTTCAGATCTTCAAGTTATAATTTGAATCATAATTTGAAGTTATCAATGCTAAGTTCTGTATTTGACAATTACAAGTTCAGATCTTCAAGTTATAATTTGAACTAATAATTTGTTTTTAACTATTTGAAGTTCTGTATTTGCCTATTACAAGTTCAGATCTTCAAATTATAATTTGCAATCATAATTTGAAGTTATCAATTATAAGTTCTGTATTTGACAATTACAAGTTTAAATCTTCAAGTTATAATTAGCAATCATAATTTGTATTTAACAATTCGAAGTTCTGTATTTGACTATTACAAGTTCTGATCTTCAAATTATTATTTACAATCTTAGTTTGAAATTAACAATTCTAAGTTCTGTATTTACTTATTACAAGTTTAGATCTTCAAGTTATAATTTGTAATTATAATTTATATTTAACAAATCTAAGTTCTGTAATTAACTATTACAAGTTCAGATCTTCAAGTTATAATTTGCAAACATAATTGGAAGTTATCAATTCTAAGTTCTGTATTTGACAATTATAAGTTCAGATCTTCAAGTTATAATTTGAACTAATAATTTGTATTTAACTATTCGAAGTTCTGTATTTGACTATTACAAGTTCAGATCTTCAAGTTATAATTTGCAATAATAATTAGAACTATAAATTTTAAGTTCTCTATTTGACAATTACAAGTTCAGATCTTCAAGGTATAATTAGCAATCATAATTTGAATTTTACAATTCTAAGTTCTGTATTTGACTATTACAAGTTCAGATCTTCAGGTTATAATTTGCAATCATAATTAGAAGTTATCAATTCTAAGTTCTGTATTTGACAGATACTAGTTCAGATCATTAAGTTATAATTTGAAATAATAATTAGTATTTAACAAATTTAAGTTCTGTAATTCACTATTACAAGTTCAGATCTTCAAGTTATAATTTGCAATAATAATTAGAAGCTATCAATTTTAAGTTCTGTATTTGACAATTACAAGTTCAGATCTTCTAGATATAATTAGCAATCATAATTTGAATTTTACAATTCTAAGTTCTGTATTTGACTATTACAAGTTCAGATCTTCAAGTTATAATTTGCAATCATAATTAGAAGTTATCAATTCTAAGTTCTGTATTTGACGGTTTCAAGTTCAGATCATTAAGTTATAATTTGAAATAATAATTAGTATTTAACAAATTTAAGTTCTGTAATTCACTATTACAAGTTCAGATCTTCAAGTTATAATTTGCAATAATAATTAGAAGCTATCAATTTTAAGTTCTGTATTTGACAATTACAAGTTCAGATCTTCAAGATATAATTAGCAATCATAATTTGAATTTTACAATTCTAAGTTCAGTATTTCACTATTACAAGTTCAGATCTTCAAGTTATAATTTGCAATCATAATTGGAAGTTATCAATTGTAAGTTCTGTATTTGACAATTACCAGTTCAGATGTTCAAGTTATAATAAGCAATCATAATTTGAATTTTACAATTCTAAGTTCTGTATTTGACTATTACAAGCTCTGATCTTCAAATTAGTATTTACAATCTTAGTTTGAAATTAACAATTCGAACTTCTGTACTTACTTATTACAAGTTCAGATCTTCAAGTTATAATTTGCAATTATAATTATAAGCTATCAATTTTAAGTTCTGTTTTTTGACAATTACAAGTTCAGATCTTCAAGTTCTAATTTGCACTAATAATTTGTATTTAACAATTCTAAGTTCTGTATTTGACTATTACAAGTTCAGATCTTCAAGTTACAATTTGAATCATAATTTGAAGTTATCAATGCTAAGTTCTGTATTTGACAATTACAAGTTCAGATCTTCAAGTTATAATTAGCAATCATAATTTGAATTTTACAATACTAAGTTCTGTATTTGACAATTACAAGTACAGATCTACAAGTTATAATTTGCAATCATAATTAGAAGTTATCAATTCTAAGTTCTGTATTTGACTGTTACAAGTTCAGATCATTAAGTTATAATTTGAAATAATAATTAGTATTTAACAAATTTAAGTACTGTAATTCACTATTACAAGTTCAGATCTTCAAGTTATAATTTGCAATAATAATTAGAACTATCAATTTTAAGTTCTCTATTTGACAATTACAAGTTCAGATCTTCAAGGTATAATTAGCAATCATAATTTGAATTTTACAATTCTAAGTTCAGTATTTGACTATTACAAGTTCAGATCTTCAAGTTATAATTTGCAATCATAATTTGAAGTTATCAATTCTAAGTTCTGTATTTGACAATTACAAGTTCAGATCTTCAAATTATTATTTAAAATCTTAGTTGGAAATTAACAATTCGAAGGTCTGTATTTACTTATTACAAGTTCAGATCTTCAAGTTATAATTTGCAATCATAATTTGAAGTTATCAATTCTAAGTTCTGTATTTGACAGTTACATGTTCAGATCATTAAGTTATAAATTGAAATAATAATTAGTATTTAACAAATTTAAGTTCTGTAATTAACTATTACAAGTTCAGATCTTCAAGTTATAATTTGCAATAATAATTAGAAGCTATCAATTTTAAGTTCTGTATTTGACAATCACAAGTTCAGATCTTCAAGATATAATTAGCAATCATAATTTGAATTTTACAATTCTAAGATCAGTATTTGACTATTACAAGTTCAGATCTTCAAGTTATAATTTGCAATCATAATTTGATGTTATCAATTCTAAGTTCTGTATTTGACAATTACCAGTTCAGATCTTCAAGTTATAATTTGAACTAATAATTTGTATTTAACAATTCGAAGTTCTGTATTTGACTATTACAAGTTCAGATCTTCAAATTGTTATTTAAAATCTTAGTTTGAAATTAACAATTCGAAGTTCTGTATTTACTTATTACAAGTTCAGATCTTCAAGTTATAATTTGCAATCATAATTTGAAGTTATCAATTCTAAGTTCTGTATTTGACAATTACAAGTTCAGATCTTCAAATTATTATTTACAATCTTAGTTTGAAATTAACAATTCGAAGTTCTGTATTTACTTATTACAAGTTCAGATCTTCAAAATATAATTAGCAATCATAATTTGAATTTTACAATTCTAAGTTCAGTATTTGATGATTACAAGTTCAGATCTTCAAATTATTATTTACAATCTTAGTTTGAAATTTACAATTCGAAGTTCTGTATTTACTTATTACAAGTTCAGATCTTCAAGTTATAATTTGCAATCATAATTTGAAGTTATCAATTCTAAGTTCTGTATTTGACAGTTACATGTTCAGATCATTAAGTTATAAATTGAAATAATAATTAGTATTTAACAAATTTAAGTTCTGTAATTCACTATTACAAGTTCAAATCTTCAAGTTATAATTTGAAATAATAATTAGAAGCTATCAATTTTAAGTTCTGTATTTGACAATCACAAGTTCAGATCTTCAAGATATAATTAGCAATCATAATTTGAATTTTACAATTCTAAGATCAGTATTTGACTATTACAAGTTCAGATCTTCAAGTTATAATTTGCAATCATAATTTGATGTTATCAATTCTAAGTTCTGTATTTGACAATTACCAGTTCAGATCTTCAAGTTATAATTTGAACTAATAATTTGTATTTAACAATTCGAAGTTCTGTATTTGACTATTACAAGTTCAGATCTTCAAATTATTATTTAAAATCTTAGTTTGAAATTAACAATTCGAAGTTCTGTTTTTACTTATTACAAGTTCAGATCTTCAAGTTATAATTTGCAATCATAATTTGAAGTTATCAATTCTAAGTTCTGTATTTGACAATTACAAGTTCAGATCTTCAAATTATTATTTACAATCTTAGTTTGAAATTAACAATTCGAAGTTCTGTATTTACTTATTACAAGTTCAGATCTTCAAAATATAATTAGCAATCATAATTTGAATTTTACAATTCTAAGTTCAGTATTTGATGATTACAAGTTCAGATCTTCAAATTATTATTTACAATCTTAGTTTGAAATTTACAATTCGAAGTTCTGTATTTACTTATTACAAGTTCAGATCTTCAAGTTATAATTTGCAATCATAATTTGAAGTTATAAATTCTAAGTTCTGTATTTGACAGTTACATGTTCAGATCATTAAGTTATAAATTGAAATAATAATTAGTATTTAACAAATTTAAGTTCTGTAATTCACTATTACAAGTTCAGATCTTCAAGTTATAATTTGCAATAATAATTAGAAGCTATCAATTTTAAGTTCTGTATTTGACAATCACAAGTTCAGATCTTCAAGATATAATTAGCAATCATAATTTGAATTTTACAATTCTAAGATCAGTATTTGACTATTACAAGTTCAGATCTTCAAGTTATAATTTGCAATCATAATTTGATGTTATCAATTCTAAGTTCTGTATTTGACAATTACCAGTTCAGATCTTCAAGTTATAATTTGAACTAATAATTTGTATTTAACAATTCGAAGTTCTGTATTTGACTATTACAAGTTCAGATCTTCAAATTATTATTTAAAATCTTAGTTTGAAATTAACAATTCGAAGTTCTGTATTTACTTATTACAAGTTCAGATCTTCAAGTTATAATTTGCAATCATAATTTGAAGTTATCAATTCTAAGTTCTGTATTTGACAATTACAAGTTCAGATCTTCAAATTATTATTTACAATCTTAGTTTGAAATTAACAATTCGAAGTTCTGTATTTACTTATTACAAGTTCAGATCTTCAAAATATAATTAGCAATCATAATTTGAATTTTACAATTCTAAGTTCAGTATTTGATGATTACAAGTTCAGATCTTCAAATTATTATTTACAATCTTAGTTTGAAATTTACAATTCGAAGTTCTGTATTTACTTATTACAAGTTCAGATCTTCAAGTTATAATTTGAAATTATAATTTATATTTAACATATCTAAGTTCTGTAATTAACTATTACAAGTTCAGATCTTCAAGTTATAATTAGCAATCATAATTAGAAGTTATCAATTCTAAGTTCTGTATTTGACAGTTACAAGTTCAGATCTTCAAGTTATAATTTGCAATTATAATTATAAGCTATCAATTTTAAGTTCTGTTTTTGACAATTACAAGTTCAGATCTTCAAGTTCTAATTTGCACTAATAATTTGTATTTAACAATTCTAAGTTCTGTATTTGACTATTACAAGTTCAGATCTTCAAGTTACAATTTGCAATCATAATTTGAAGTTATCAATGCTAAGTTCTGTATTTGACAATTACAAGTTCAGATCTTCAAGTTATAATTTGAACTAATAATTTGTAAGATTAAAGGATTTCGGGATCGTGGAAAATTCAATCAAACTACAATGATTTGTTGAGTCAACGTTTCGGACAACTTTATGTTTCCATCTTCAGGACTGGAATTGAAAAGAACACATTATCCTAGCACTTTCCAGAAGCTAAGTACACTCACCTCACAAAACAAGATGTAAATTAGTTTGATAAATAATAAGATCGAAAAAAGGTAGGAGAGACATAAAATCAGTGACGGCTACAATCAACGATGTCAAAACAATAAAATTTACAATGTAAAAATACAAAAAAGTCACAAACATTTAAATAAATTAACATTAAGTGTAAATAATTCTCTCTAGTTAAAATGCACACAAATATAAT
The DNA here is from genome assembly GCA_963170105.1 of Cantharis lateralis. Taxonomy (NCBI): domain Eukaryota; kingdom Metazoa; phylum Arthropoda; class Insecta; order Coleoptera; family Cantharidae; genus Cantharis; species Cantharis lateralis. Next base: position 153,449 of record CAUJGK010000001.1, on the reverse strand, counting down.
ATGTGATAAGATTAAAAACTATGTATCCGCCACATTCACGACGAGACCAATCAAATTGAATAGATACCGTTATCCATCAATTTTTCAAAAATCCCGCTCAAATTCCTCCACCTTTGCAATGAAGTGAGAGCAACTCCACCTCCAAAAATACGTCCGCAAAAAGTTTATAAAAAATTAATACAAAAAACTAATATAAAAAACAGTAACCTCAAGACAAACTTGCCAAACCAAAGGAGGGCAAAACATACACCGATGTTTTAAGTTTTGCGTACTTTGTGGTCAAATCTTCTAAGCAAATCACGGTATCCAACATTGATGAATCTGTAGTCCGTCTGCTTGTTTACATTGTCCGCCGTTGTGGTTATATAAGCCGCTTCCATAAATGTTCTTCTATAATAATTGCACTCAGACTCGAGCACCCTCACCTCGGCGGTGTCAAAATTATGATTGTTGTTATTCATATGTTCGGCCAAACCGGTCTTTTTTGATCCATTTCGTATGTCATACCGGTGTTGTTTGACCCTAGAAGCAAGTCTTTGTTTTGTTTGGCCGATGTAGTATTTGCCACAATCACACCTGATCTGATATACCACATTCGCCATATCCAATATGGGGGTTCTATCTTTGACTCTCGAGTAGATGAGCCTGTTCAACGTAAACCGGTTACAAAAAGCCAACTGCAAGCTGTCATCCATAATAAACTCCTTAAACACCCGCTGTATTCTACCCGCTAGCCATGGATGATAGGTTATTTTACTGTATATCCTATCCTGCTTTTCCCCTATCTCTAGATTTTCTGTGGGGGGTTCAGGCAATATCACTTGTCTTCTCTTAAAGAGGCAACTATCTATTAGACGGTTCGGGTAGCCATTATGTAGCAGTTGTTGTTTCAGCTGATGTAATCTCACCCCAAGCAAGCTTTCTGGTACACACACTTTTAACCTGTGTTTCAAAGTATTGATAACGCTCAATTTTTGTTTCAATGGGTGTGAGGAGCCATAATTTAAAATTCTGTCCGTGGATGAAGCTTTACTGTATATGTCCGTACTCACAGATCCATCATCCTTTCTCATCACCTTAAGATCCAAGAACGGAATGGACTGATTAGATTCCAGTTCAAAAGTAAATTTAAGCAAACCATCATACTCATTCAGGATATCTACACATTTTTCCACTTCAGCAGAGGGCACCGCAGTCAGAATGTCATCTACATAGAGAATGAGGAAAGGCAATTTGAATCCTATCGATCCAAAAAAGTTGTGGAGGAGATCGTTCATCACGAAATTTGCGAAGACAGGTGAGCACGGGTTACCCATAGCAGAGCCGACCTTTTGTTCGTAAAATTCTCCATCGTATATGAAATAACTATTTACAAAGATAGCTTCTATTAGCTGGATAAATTCACTAATCGTAATAGTCGTAAAAGGCTCAATTAAGTCCCAGTTGTTGGTAATGGAAGATATGGAAGATATCTTCCATTACCAACAACTGGGACTTAATTGAGCCTTTTACGACTATTACGATTAGTGAATTTATCCAGCTAATAGAAGCTATCTTTGTAAATAGTTATTTCATATACGATGGAGAATTTTACGAACAAAAGGTCGGCTCTGCTATGGGTAACCCGTGCTCACCTGTCTTCGCAAATTTCGTGATGAACGATCTCCTCCACAACTTTTTTGGATCGATAGGATTCAAATTGCCTTTCCTCATTCTCTATGTAGATGACATTCTGACTGCGGTGCCCTCTGCTGAAGTGGAAAAATGTGTAGATATCCTGAATGAGTATGATGGTTTGCTTAAATTTACTTTTGAACTGGAATCTAATCAGTCCATTCCGTTCTTGGATCTTAAGGTGATGAGAAAGGATGATGGATCTGTGAGTACGGACATATACAGTAAAGCTTCATCCACGGACAGAATTTTAAATTATGGCTCCTCACACCCATTGAAACAAAAATTGAGCGTTATCAATACTTTGAAACACAGGTTAAAAGTGTGTGTACCAGAAAGCTTGCTTGGGGTGAGATTACATCAGCTGAAACAACAACTGCTACATAATGGCTACCCGAACCGTCTAATAGATAGTTGCCTCTTTAAGAGAAGACAAGTGATATTGCCTGAACCCCCCACAGAAAATCTAGAGATAGGGGAAAAGCAGGATAGGATATACAGTAAAATAACCTATCATCCATGGCTAGCGGGTAGAATACAGCGGGTGTTTAAGGAGTTTATTATGGATGACAGCTTGCAGTTGGCTTTTTGTAACCGGTTTACGTTGAACAGGCTCATCTACTCGAGAGTCAAAGATAGAACCCCCATATTGGATATGGCGAATGTGGTATATCAGATCAGGTGTGATTGTGGCAAATACTACATCGGCCAAACAAAACAAAGACTTGCTTCTAGGGTCAAACAACACCGGTATGACATACGAAATGGATCAAAAAAGACCGGTTTGGCCGAACATATGAATAACAACAATCATAATTTTGACACCGCCGAGGTGAGGGTGCTCGAGTCTGAGTGCAATTATTATAGAAGAACATTTATGGAAGCGGCTTATATAACCACAACGGCGGACAATGTAAACAAGCAGACGGACTACAGATTCATCAATGTTGGATACCGTGATTTGCTTAGAAGATTTGACCACAAAGTACGCAAAACTTAAAACATCGGTGTATGTTTTGCCCTCCTTTGGTTTGGCAAGTTTGTCTTGAGGTTACTGTTTTTTATATTAGTTTTTTGTATTAATTTTTTATAAACTTTTTGCGGACGTATTTTTGGAGGTGGAGTTGCTCTCACTTCATTGCAAAGGTGGAGGAATTTGAGCGGGATTTTTGAAAAATTGATGGATAACGGTATCTATTCAATTTGATTGGTCTCGTCGTGAATGTGGCGGATACATAGTTTTTAATCTTATCACATATTATATTTGTGTGCATTTTAACTAGAGAGAATTATTTACACTTAATGTTAATTTATTTAAATGTTTGTGACTTTTTTGTATTTTTACATTGTAAATTTTATTGTTTTGACATCGTTGATTGTAGCCGTCACTGATTTTATGTCTCTCCTACCTTTTTTCGATCTTATTATTTATCAAACTAATTTACATCTTGTTTTGTGAGGTGAGTGTACTTAGCTTCTGTAAAGTGCTAGGATAATGTGTTCTTTTCAATTCCAGTCCTGAAGATGGAAACATAAAGTTGTCCGAAACGTTGACTCAACAAATCATTGTAGTTTGATTGAATTTGCCACGATCCCGAAATCCTTTAATCTTATATTATTATTGTTTGGATGAGATTGATACTGTTATAATAATTTGTATTTAACTATTCGAAGTTCTGTATTTGACTATTACAAGTTCAGATCTTCAAGTTATAATTTACAATCATAATTTGAAGTTATCAATTGTAAGTTCTGTATTTGACAATTACAAGTTCAGATCTTCAAGTTATAATTTGTAATTATAATTTATATTTATCAAATCTAAGTTCTGTAATTAACTATTACAAGTTCAGATCTTCAAGTTATAATTTGCAATCATAATTTGATGTTATCAATTCTAAGTTCTGTATTTGACAATTACAAGTTCAGATGTTCAAGTTATAATTAGCAATCATAATTTGAATTTTACAATTCTAAGTTCTGTATTTGACTATTACAAGTTCAGATCTTCAAGTTATAATTTGCAATAATAATTTGAATTTGACAATTCTAAGTTCAGTATTTTATGATTACAAGTTCAGATCTTCAAGTTATAATTAGCAATCATAATTGGAATTTTACAATTCTAAGTTCTGTATTTGACTATTACAAGTTCAGATCTTCAAGTTTTAATTTGCAATCATAATTTGAAGTTATCAATGCTAAGTTCTGTATTTGACAATTACAAGTTCAGATCTTCAAGTTATAATTTGCAATCATAATTTGAAGTTATCAATTCTAAGTTCTGTATTTGACAATTACAAGTTCAGATCTTCAAATTATTATTTACAATCTTAGTTTGAAATTAACAATTCGAAGTTCTGTATTTACTTATTACAAGTTCAGATCTTCAAGTTATAATTTGAAATTATAATTTATATTTAACATATCTAAGTTCTGTAATTAACTATTACAAGTTCAGATCTTCAAGTTATAATTAGCAATCATAATTAGAAGTTATCAATTCTAAGTTCTGTATTTGACAGTTACAAGTTCAGATCATTAAGTTTCAATTTGAAATAATAATTAGTATTTAACAAATTTAAGTTCTGTAATTCACTATTACAAGTTCAGATCTTCAAGTTATAATTTGCAATAATAATTAGAAGCTATCAATTTTAAGTTCTGTATTTGACAATTACAAGTTCAGATCTTCAAGATATAATTAGCAATCATAATTTGAATTTTACAATTCTAAGTTCTATATTTGACTATTACAAGCTCAGATCTTCAAATTAGTATTTACAATCTTAGTTTGAAATTAACAATTCGAACTTCTGTACTTACTTATTACAAGTTCAGATCTTCAAGTTATAATTAGAAATTATAATTTATATTTAACAAATCTAAGTTCTGTAATTAACTATTACAAGTTCAGATCTTCAAGTTATAATTTGCAATTATAATTATAAACTATCAATTTTAAGTTCTGTTTTTGACAATTACAAGTTCAGATCTTCAAGTTCTAATTTGCACTAATAATTTGTATTTAACAATTCTAAGTTCTGTATTTGACTATTACAAGTTCAGATCTTCAAGTTACAATTTGCAATCATAATTTGAAGTTATCAATGCTAAGTTCTGTATTTGACAATTACAAGTTCAGATCTTCAAGTTATAATTTGAACTAATAATTTGTATTTAACTATTCGAAGTTCTGTATTTGACTATTACAAGTTCAGATCTTTAAGTTATAATTTGCAATCATAATTTGAAGTTATCAATTCTAAGTTCTGTATTTGACAATTACAAGTTCAGATCTTCAAGTTATAATTTGAACTAATAATTTGTATTTAACTATTCGAAGTTCTGTATTTGACTATTACAAGTTCAGATCTTTAAGTTATAATTTGCAATCATAATTTGAAGTTATCAATTCTAAGTTCTGTATTTGACAATTACAAGTTCAGATGTTCAAGTTATAATTAGCAATCATAATTTGAATTTTACAATTCTAACTTCAGTATTTTATGATTACAAGTTCAGATCTTCAAGTTATAATTAGCAATCATAATTGGAATTTTACAATTCTAAGTTCTGTATTTGACTATTACAAGTTCAGATCTTCAAGTTTTAATTTGCAATCATAATTTGAAGTTATCAATGCTAAGTTCTGTATTTGACAATTACAAGTTCAGATCTTCAAGATATAATTAGCAATCATAATTTGAATTTTACAATTCTAAGTTCAGTAATTCACTATTACAAGTTCAGATCTTCAAGTTATAATTTGCAATCATAATTGGAAGTTATCAATTCTAAGTTCTGTATTTGACAATTACAAGTTCAGATGTTCAAGTTATAATAAGCAATCATAATTTGAATTTTACAATTCTAAGTTCTGTATTTGACTCTTACAAGCTCAGTTCTTCAAATTAGTATTTACAATCTTAGTTTGAAATTAACAATTCGAACTTCTGTACTTACTTATTACAAGTTCAGATCTTCAAGTTATAATTAGAAATTATAATTTATATTTAACAAATCTAAGTTCTGTAATTAACTATTACAAGTTCAGATCTTCAAGTTATAATTTGCAATTATAATTATAAGCTATCAATTTTAAGTTCTGTTTTTGACAATTACAAGTTCAGATCTTCAAGTTCTAATTTGCACTAATAATTTGTATTTAACAATTCTAAGTTCTGTATTTGACTATTACAAGTTCAGATCTTCAAGTTATAATTTGCAATCATAATTTGAAGTTATCAATTCTAAGTTCTGTATTTGACAATTACAAGTTCAGATCTTCAAGTTATAATTTGCAATCATAATTTGATGTTATCAAATCTAAGTTCTGTATTTGACAATTACAAGTTCAGATGTTCAAGTTATATTTAGCAATCATAATTTGAATTTTACAATTCTAAGTTCTGTATTTGACTATTACAAGTTCAGATCTTCAAGTTATAATTTGCAATAATAATTTGAATTTTACAATTCTAAGTTCAGTATTTTATGATTACAAGTTCAGATCTTCAAGTTATAATTAGCAATCATAATTGGAATTTTACAATTCTAAGTTCTGTATTTGACTATTACAAGTTCAGATCTTCAAGTTTTAATTTGCAATCATAATTTGAAGTTATCAATGCTAAGTTCTGTATTTGACAATTACAAGTTCAGATCTTCAAGTTATAATTTGCAATCGTAATTTGAAGTTATCAATTCTAAGTTCAGTATTTGACAGTTACAAGTTCAGATCTTCAAATTATTATTTACAATCTTAGTTTGAAATTAACAATTCGAAGTTCTGTATTTACTTATTACCAGTTCAGATCTTCAAGTTATAATTAGCAATCATAATTAGAAGTTATCAATTCTAAGTTCTGTATTTGACAGTTACAAGTTCAGATCATTAAGTTATAATTTGAAATAATAATTAGTATTTAACAAATTTAAGTTCTGTAATTCACTATTACAAGTTCAGATCTTCAAGTTATAATTTGCAATAATAATTAGAAGCTATCAATTTTAAGCTCTGTATTTGACAATTACAAGTTCAGATCTTCAAGATATAATTAGCAAACATAATTTGAATTTCACACTTCTAAGTTCAGTATTTGACTATTCCAAGTTCAGATCTTCAAGTTATAATTTGCAATCATAATTTGATGTTATCAATTCTAAGTTCTGTATTTGACAATTACAAGTTCAGATGTTCAAGTTATAATTAGCAATCATAATTTGTATTTTACAATTCTAAGTTCTGTATTTGACAATTTACAAGTTCAAATCTTCAAGTTATAATTTGCAATAATAATTTGAATTTTACACTTCTAAGTTCAGTATTTTATGATTACAAGTTCAGATCTTCAAGTTATAATTTGCCATCATAATTTGAAGTTATCAATGCTAAGTTCTGTATTTGACAATTACAAGTTCAGATCTACAAGTTATAATTTGAACTAATAATTTGTATTTAACTATTTGAAGTTCTGTATTTGCCTATTACAAGTTCAGATCTTCAAATTATAATTTGCAATCATAATTTGAAGTTATCAATTATAAGTTCTGTATTTGACAATTACAAGTTTAAATCTTCAAGTTATATTTAGCAATCATAATTTGTATTTAACAATTCGAAGTTCTGTATTTGACTATTACAAGTTCTGATCTTCAAATTTTTATTTACAATCTTAGTTTGAAATTAACAATTCGAAGTTCTGTATTTACTTATTACAAGTTCAGATCTTCAAGTTATAATTTGTAATTATAATTTATATTTAACAAATCTAAGTTCTGTAATTAACTATTACAAGTTCAGATCTTCAAGTTATAATTTGCAATCATAATTAGAAGTTATCAATTCTAAGTTCTGTATTTGACAATTACAAGTTCTAATGTTCAAGTTATAATTAGCAATCATAATTTGAATTTTACAATACTAAGTTCTGTATTTGACTATTACAAGTACAGGTCTTCAAGTTATAATTTGCAATCATAATTAGAAGTTATCAATTCTAAGTTCTGTATTTGACAGTTACAAGTTCAGATCATTTAGTTATAATTTGAAATAATAATTAGTATTTAACAAATTTAAGTTCTGTAATTCACTATTACAAGTTCAGATCTTCAAGTTATAATTTGCAATAATAATTAGAACTATAAATTTTAAGTTCTCTATTTGACAATTACAAGTTCAGATCTTCAAGGTATAATTAGCAATCATAATTTGAATTTTACAATTCTAAGTTCTGTATTTGACTATTACAAGCTCAGATCTTCAAATTAGTATTTACAATCTTAGTTTGAAATTAACAATTCGAACTTCTGTATTTAGTTATTACCAGTTCAGATCTTCAAGTTATAATTTGAAATTATAATTAATATTTAACATATCTAAGTTCTGTAATTTACTATTTCAAGTTCAGATCTTCAAGTTATAATTAGCAATCATAATTAGAAGTTATCAATTCTAAGTTCTGTATTTGACAGTTTCAAGTTCAGATCATTAAGTTATAATTTGAAATAATAATTAGTATTTAACAAATTTAAGTTCTGTAATTCACTATTACAAGTTCAGATCTTCAAGTTATAATTTGCAATAATAATTAGAAGCTATCAATTTTAAGCTCTGTATTTGACAATTACAAGTTCAGATCTTCAAGATATAATTAGCAAACATAATTTGAATTTTACACTTCTAAGTTCAGTATTTGACTATTCCAAGTTCAGATCTTCAAGTTATAATTTGCAATCATAATTTGATGTTATCAATTCTAAGTTCTGTATTTGACAATTACAAGTTCAGATGTTCAAGTTATAATTAGCAATCATAATTTGTATTTTACAATTCTAAGTTCTGTATTTGACAATTACAAGTTCAAATCTTCAAGTTATAATTTGCAATCATAATTTGAAGTTTACAATACTAAGTTCTGTATTTGACTATTACAAGTACAGATCTTCAAGTTATAATTTGCAATCATAATTAGAAGTTATCAATTCTAAGTTCTGTATTTGACAGTTACAAGTTCAGATCATTAAGTTATAATTTGAAATAATAATTAGTATTTAACAAATTTAAGTTCTGTAATTCACTATTACAAGTTCAGATCTTCAAGTTATAATTTGCAATAATAATTAGAACTATAAATTTTAAGTTCTCTATTTGACAATTACAAGTTCAGATCTTCAAGGTATAATTAGCAATCATAATTTGAATTTTACAATTCTAAGTTCTGTATTTGACTATTACAAGTTCAGATCTTCAGGTTATAATTTGCAATCATAATTAGAAGTTATCAATTATAAGTTCTGTATTTGACAGATACTAGTTCAGATCATTAAGTTATAATTTGAAATAATAATTAGTATTTAACAAATTTAAGTTCTGTAATTCACTATTACAAGTTCAGATCTTCAAGTTATAATTTGCAATAATAATTAGAAGCTATCAATTTTAAGTTCTGTATTTGACAATTACAAGTTCAGATCTTCAAGATATAATTAGCAATCATAATTTGAATTTTACAATTCTAAGTTCTGTATTTGACTATTACAAGTTCAGATCTTCAAGTTATAATTTGCAATCATAATTAGAAGTTATCAATTCTAAGTTCTGTATTTGACAGTTACAAGTTCAGATCATTAAGTTATAATTTGAAATAATAATTAGTATTTAACAAATTTAAGTTCTGTAATTCACTATTACAAGTTCAGATCTTCAAGTTATAATTTGCATTAATAATTAGAAGCTATCAATTTTAAGTTCTGTATTTGACAATTACAAGTTCAGATCTGCAAGATATAATTAGCAATCATAATTTGAATTTTACAATTCTAAGTTCAGTATTTCACTATTACAAGTTCAGATCTTCAAGTTATAATTTGCAATCATAATTGGAAGATATCAATTGTAAGTTCTGTATTTGACAATTACAAGTTCAGATGTTCAAGTTATAATAAGCAATCATAATTTGAATTTTACAATTCTAAGTTCTGTATTTGACTATTACAAGCTCAGATCTTCAAATTAATATTTACAATCTTAGTTTGAAATTAACAATTCGAAATTCTGTACTTACTTATTACAAGTTCAGATCTTCAAGTTATAATTTGCAATTATAATTATAAGCTATCAATTTTAAGTTTTGTTCTTGACAATTACAAGTTCAGATCTTCAAGTTCTACTTTGCACTAATAATTTGTATTTAACAATTCTAAGTTCTGTATTTGACTATTACAAGTTCAGATCTTCAAGTTACAATTTGCAATCATAATTTGAAGTTATCAATGCTAAGTTCTGTATTTGACAATTACAAGTTCAGATCTTCAAGTTATAATTAGCAATCATAATTTGAATTTTACAATACTAAGTTCTGTATTTGACAATTACAAGTACAGATCTACAAGTTATAATTTGCAATCATAATTAGTAGTTATCAATTCTAAGTTCTGTATTTGATTGTTACAAGTTCAGATCATTAAGTTATAATTTGAAATAATAATTAGTATTTAACAAATTTAAGTTCTGTAATTCACTATTACAAGTTCAGATCTTCAAGTTATAATTTGCAATAATAATTAGAACTATCAATATTAAGTTCTCTATTTGACAATTACAAGTTCAGATCTTCAAGGTATAATTAGCAATCATAATTTGAATTTTACAATTCTAAGTTCAGTATTTGACTATTACAAGTTCAGATCTTCAAGTTATAATTTGCAATCATAATTGGAAGTTATCAATTCTAAGTTCTGTATTTGACAATTACAAGTTCAGATGTTCAAGTTATAATAAGCAATCATAATTTGAATTTTACAATTCTAAGTTCTGTATTTGACTATTACAAGCTCAGATCTTCAAATTAGTATTTACAATCTTAGTTTGAAATTAACAATTCGAACTTCTGTACTTACTTATTACAAGTTCAGATCTTCAAGTTATAATTAGAAATTATAATTTATATTTAACAAATCTAAGTTCTGTAATTAACTATTACAAGTTCAGATCTTCAAGTTATAATTTGCAATTATAATTATAAGCTATCAATTTTAAGTTCTGTTTTTGACAATTACAAGTTCAGATCTTCAAGGTATAATTAGCAATCATAATTTGAATTTTACAATTCTAAGTTCAGTATTTGACTATTACAAGTTCAGATCTTCAAGTTATAATTTGCAATCATAATTGGAAGTTATCAATTCTAAGTTCTGTATTTGACAATTACAAGTTCAGATGTTCAAGTTATAATAAGCAATCATAATTTGAATTTTACAATTCTAAGTTCTGTATTTGACTATTACAAGCTCAGATCTTCAAATTAGTATTTACAATCTTAGTTTGAAATTAACAATTCGAACTTCTGTACTTACTTATTACAAGTTCAGATCTTCAAGTTATAATTAGAAATTATAATTTATATTTAACAAATCTAAGTTCTGTAATTAACTATTACAAGTTCAGATCTTCAAGTTATAATTTGCAATTATAATTATAAGCTATCAATTTTAAGTTCTGTTTTTGACAATTACAAGTTCAGATCTTCAAGTTCTAATTTGCACTAATAATTTGTATTTAACAATTCTAAGTTCTGTATTTGACTATTACAAGTTCAGATCTTCAAGTTATAATTTGAACTAATAATTTGTATTTAACTATTCGAAGTTCTGTATTTGACTATTACAAGTTCAGATCTTCAAGTTTTAATTTGCAATCATAATTTGAAGTTATCAATGCTAAGTTCTGTATTTGACAATTACAAGTTCAGATCTTCAAGTTATAATTTGCAATCATAATTTGAAGTTATCAATTCTAAGTTCTGTATTTGACAATTACAAGTTTAGATCTTCAAATTATTATTTACAATATTAGTTTGAAATTAACAATTCGAAGTTCTGTATTTACTTATTACCAGTTCAGATCTTCAAGTTATAATTTGAAATTATAATTTATATTTAACATATCTAAGTTCTGTAATTTACTATTACAAGTTCAGATCTTCAAGTTATAATTAGCAATCATAATTAGAAGTTATCAATTCTAAGTTCTGTATTTGACAGTTACAAGTTCAGATCATTAAGTTATAATGTGAAATAATAATTAGTATTTAACAAATTTAAGTTCTGTAATTCACTATTACAAGTTCAGATCTTCAAGTTATAATTTGCAATCATAATTGGAAGTTATCAATTCTAAGTTCTGTATTTGACAATTTCAAGTTCAGATGTTCAAGTTATAATAAGCAATCATAATTTGAATTTTACAATTCTAAGTTCTGTATTTGACTATTACAAGCTCAGATCTTCAAATAAGTATTTACAATCTTAGTTTGAAATTAACAATTCGAACTTCTGTATTTACTTATTACCAGTTCAGATCTTCAAGTTATAATTTGAAATTATAATTAATATTTAACATATCTAAGTTCTGTAATTTACTATTACAAGTTCAGATCTTCAAATTATTATTTGCAATCATAATTAGAAGTTATCAATTCTAAGTTCTGTATTTGACAGTTACAAGTTCAGATCATTAAGTTATAATTTGAAATAATAATTAGTATTTAACAAATTTAAGTTCTGTAATTCACTATTACAAGTTCAGATCTTCAAGTTATAATTTGCAATAATAATTAGAACTATAAATTTTAAGTTCTCTATTTGACAATTACAAGTTCAGATCTTCAAGGTATAATTAGCAATCATAATTTGAATTTTACAATTCTAAGTTCTGTATTTGACTATTACAAGTTCAGATCTTCAGGTTATAATTTGCAATCATAATTAGAAGTTATCAATTCTAAGTTCTGTATTTGACAGATACTAGTTCAGATCATTAAGTTATAATTTGAAATAATAATTAGTATTTAACAAATTTAAGTTCTGTAATTCACTATTACAAGTTCAGATCTTCAAGTTATAATTTGCAATAATAATTAGAAGCTATCAATTTTAAGTTCTGTATTTGACAATTACAAGTTCAGATCTTCAAGATATAATTAGCAATCATAATTTGAATTTTACAATTCTAAGTTCTGTATTTGACTATTACAAGTTCAGATCTTCAAGTTATAATTTGCAATCATAATTAGAAGTTATCAATTCTAAGTTCTGTATTTGACAGTTACAAGTTCAGATCATTAAGTTATAATTTGAAATAATAATTAGTATTTAACAAATTTAAGTTCTGTAATTCACTATTACAAGTTCAGATCTTCAAGTTATAATTTGCATTAATAATTAGAAGCTATCAATTTTAAGTTCTGTATTTGACAATTACAAGTTCAGATCTTCAAGATATAATTAGCAATCATAATTTGAATTTTACAATTCTAAGTTCAGTATTTCACTATTACAAGTTCAGATCTTCAAGTTATAATTTGCAATCATAATTGGAAGTTATCAATTGTAAGTTCTGTATTTGACAATTACAAGTTCAGATGTTCAAGTTATAATAAGCAATCATAATTTGAATTTTACAATTCTAAGTTCTGTATTTGACTATTACAAGCTCAGATCTTCAAATTAATATTTACAATCTTAGTTTGAAATTAACAATTCGAAATTCTGTACTTACTTATTACAAGTTCAGATCTTCAAGTTATAATTTGCAATTATAATTATAAGCTATCAATTTTAAGTTTTGTTCTTGACAATTACAAGTTCAGATCTTCAAGTTCTACTTTGCACTAATAATTTGTATTTAACAATTCTAAGTTCTGTATTTGACTATTACAAGTTCAGATCTTCAAGTTACAATTTGCAATCATAATTTGAAGTTATCAATGCTAAGTTCTGTATTTGACAATTACAAGTTCAGATCTTCAAGTTATAATTAGCAATCATAATTTGAATTTTACAATACTAAGTTCTGTATTTGACAATTACAAGTACAGATCTACAAGTTATAATTTGCAATCATAATTAGTAGTTATCAATTCTAAGTTCTGTATTTGACTGTTACAAGTTCAGATCATTAAGTTATAATTTGAAATAATAATTAGTATTTAACAAATTTAAGTTCTGTAATTCACTATTACAAGTTCAGATCTTCAAGTTATAATTTGCAATAATAATTAGAACTATCAATATTAAGTTCTCTATTTGACAATTACAAGTTCAGATCTTCAAGGTATAATTAGCAATCATAATTTGAATTTTACAATTCTAAGTTCAGTATTTGACTATTACAAGTTCAGATCTTCAAGTTATAATTTGCAATCATAATTGGAAGTTATCAATTCTAAGTTCTGTATTTGACAATTACAAGTTCAGATGTTCAAGTTATAATAAGCAATCATAATTTGAATTTTACAATTCTAAGTTCTGTATTTGACTATTACAAGCTCAGATCTTCAAATTAGTATTTACAATCTTAGTTTGAAATTAACAATTCGAACTTCTGTACTTACTTATTACAAGTTCAGATCTTCAAGTTATAATTAGAAATTATAATTTATATTTAACAAATCTAAGTTCTGTAATTAACTATTACAAGTTCAGATCTTCAAGTTATAATTTGCAATTATAATTATAAGCTATCAATTTTAAGTTCTGTTTTTGACAATTACAAGTTCAGATCTTCAAGTTCTAATTTGCACTAATAATTTGTATTTAACAATTCTAAGTTCTGTATTTGACTATTACAAGTTCAGATCTTCAAGTTATAATTTGAACTAATAATTTGTATTTAACTATTCGAAGTTCTGTATTTGACTATTACAAGTTCAGATCTTCAAGTTTTAATTTGCAATCATAATTTGAAGTTATCAATGCTAAGTTCTGTATTTGACAATTACAAGTTCAGATCTTCAAGTTATAATTTGCAATCATAATTTGAAGTTATCAATTCTAAGTTCTGTATTTGACAATTACAAGTTTAGATCTTCAAATTATTATTTACAATATTAGTTTGAAATTAACAATTCGAAGTTCTGTATTTACTTATTACCAGTTCAGATCTTCAAGTTATAATTTGAAATTATAATTTATATTTAACATATCTAAGTTCTGTAATTTACTATTACAAGTTCAGATCTTCAAGTTATAATTAGCAATCATAATTAGAAGTTATCAATTCTAAGTTCTGTATTTGACAGTTACAAGTTCAGATCATTAAGTTATAATGTGAAATAATAATTAGTATTTAACAAATTTAAGTTCTGTAATTCACTATTACAAGTTCAGATCTTCAAGTTATAATTTGCAATAATAATTAGAAGCTATCAATTTTAAGCTCTGTATTTGACAATTACAAGTTCAGATCTTCAAGATATAATTAGCAAACATAATTTGAATTTTACACTTCTAAGTTCAGTATTTGACTATTCCAAGTTCAGATCTTCATGTTATAATTTGCTATCATAATTTGATGTTATCAATTCTAAGTTCTGTATTTGACAATTACAAGTTCAGATCTTCAAGTTATAATTAGCAATCATAATTTGTATTTTACAATTCTAAGTTCTGTATTTGACTATTACAAGTTCAGATCTTCAAGTTATAATTTGCAATAATAATTTGAATTTTACAATTCTAAGTTCAGTATTTTATGATTACAAGTTCAGATCTTCAAGTTATAATTTGCAATCATAATTTGAAGTTATCAATGCTAAGTTCTGTATTTGACAATTACAAGTTCAGATCTTCAAGTTATAATTTGAACTAATAATTTGTATTTAACTATTTGAAGTTCTGTATTTGCCTATTACAAGTTCAGATCTTCAAATTATAATTTGCAATCATAATTTGAAGTTATCAATTATAAGTTCTGTATTTGACAATTACAAGTTTAAATCTTCAAGTTATAATTAGCAATCATAATTTGTATTTAACAATTCGAAGTTCTGTATTTGACTATTACAAGTTCTGATCGTCAAATTATTATTTACAATCTTAGTTTGAAATTAACAATTCGAAGTTCTGTATTTTCTTATTACAAGTTCAGATCTTCAAGTTATAATTTGTAATTATAATTTATATTTAACAAATCTAAGTTTTGTAATTAACTATTAAAAGTTCAGATCTTCAAGTTATAATTTGCAAACATAATTGGAAGTTATCAATTCTAAGTTCTGTATTTGACAATTATAAGTTCAGATCTTCAAGTTATAATTTGAACTAATAATTTGTATTTAACTATTCGAAGTTCTGTATTTGACTATTACAAGTTCAGATCTTCAAATGATAATTTGAAATCATAATTTGAAGTTATCAATTCTAAGTTCTGTATTTGACAATTACAAGTTCAGATCTTCAAGTTATAATTTGCAATCATAATTAGAAGTTATCAATACTAAGTTCTGTATTTGACTATTACAAGTACAGATCTTCAAGTTATAATTTGCAATCATAATTAGAAGTTATCAATTCTAAGTTCTGTATTTGACAGTTACAAGTTCAGATCATTAAGTTATAATTTGAAATAATAATTAGTATTTAACAAATTTAAGTTCTGTAATTCACTATTACAAGTTCAGATCTTCAAGTTATAATTTGCAATAATAATTAGAACTATAAATTTTAAGTTCTCTATTTGACAATTACAAGTTCAGATCTTCAAGGTATAATTAGCAATCATAATTTGAATTTTACAATTCTAAGTTCTGTATTTGACTATTACAAGTTCAGATCTTCAAGTTATAATTTGCAATCATAATTAGAAGTCATCAATTCTAAGTTCTGTATTTGACAGTTTCAAGTTCAGATCATTAAGTTATAATTTGAAATAATAATTAGTATTTAACAAATTTAAGTTCTGTAATTCACTATTACAAGTTCAGATCTTCAAGTTATAATTTGCAATAATAATTAGAAGCTATCAATTTTAAGTTCTGTATTTGACAATTACAAGTTCAGATCTTCAAGATATAATTAGCAATCATAATTTGAATTTTACAATTCTAAGTTCAGTATTTCACTATTACAAGTTCAGATCTTCAAGTTATAATTTGCAATCATAATTGGAAGTTATCAATTGTAAGTTCTGTATTTGACAATTACAAGTTCAGATGTTCAAGTTATAATAAGCAATCATAATTTGAATTTTACAATTCTAAGTTCTGTATTTGACTATTACAAGCTCAGATGTTCAAATTAGTATTTACAATCTTAGTTTGAAATTAACAATTCGCACTTCTGTACTTACTTATTACAAGTTCAGATCTTCAAGTTATAATTTGCAATTATAATTATAAGCTATCAATTTTAAGTTCTGTTTTTGACAATTACAAGTTCAGATCTTCAAGTTCTAATTTGCACTAATAATTTGTATTTAACAATTCTAAGTTCTGTATTTGACTATTACAAGTTCAGATCTTCAAGTTACAATTTGCAATTATAATTTGAAGTTATCAATGCTAAGTTCTGTATTTGACAATTACAAGTTCAGATCTTCAAGTTATAATTAGCAATCATAATTTGAATTTTACAATACTAAGTTCTGTATTTGACAATTACAAGTACAGATCTACAAGTTATAATTTGCAATCATAATTAGAAGTTATCAATTCTAAGTTCTGTATTTACTTATTACAAGTTCAGATCTTCAAGTTATAATTTGCAATCATAATTTGAAGTTATCAATTCTAAGTTCTGTATTTGACAGTTACATGTTCAGATCATTAAGTTATAAATTGAAATAATAATTAGTATTTAACAAATTTAAGTTCTGTAATTCACTATTACAAGTTCAGATCTTCAAGTTATAATTTGCAATAATAATTAGTAGCTATCAATTTTAAGTTCTGTATTTGACAATCACAAGTTCAGATCTTCAAGATATAATTAGCAATCATAATTTGAATTTTACAATTCTAAGATCAGTATTTGACTATTACAAGTTCAGATCTTCAAGTTATAATTTGCAATCATAATTTGATGTTATCAATTCTAAGTTCTGTATTTGACAATTACCAGTTCAGATCTTCAAGTTATAATTTGAACTAATAATTTGTATTTAACAATTCGAAGTTCTGTATTTGACTATTACAAGTTCAGATCTTCAAATTATTATTTAAAATCTTAGTTTGAAATTAACAATTCGAAGTTCTGTATTTACTTATTACAAGTTCAGATCTTCAAGTTATAATTTGCAATCATAATTTGAAGTTATCAATTCTAAGTTCTGTATTTGACAATTACAAGTTCAGATCTTCAAATTATTATTTACAATCTTAGTTTGAAATTAACAATTCGAAGTTCTGTATTTACTTATTACTAGTTCAGATCTTCAAAATATAATTAGCAATCATAATTTGAATTTTACAATTCTAAGTTCAGTATTTGATTATTACAAGTTCAGATCTTCAAATTATTATTTACAATCTTAGTTTGAAATTTACAATTCGAAGTTCTGTATTTACTTATAACAAGTTCAGATCTTCAAGTTATAATTTGAAATCATAATTTATATTTAACATATCTAAGTTCTGTAATTAACTATTACAAGTTCAGATCTTCAAGTTATAATTAGCAATCATAATTAGAAGTTATCAATTCTAAGTTCTGTATTTGACAGTTACAAGTTCAGATCATTAAGTTATAATTTGAAATAATAATTAGTATTTAACAAATTTAAGTTCTGTAATTCACTATTACAAGTTCAGATCTTCAAGTTATAATTTGCAATAATAATTAGAAGCTATCAATTTTAAGTTCTGTGTTTGACAATTACAAGTTCAGATCTTCAAGATATAATTAGCAATCATAATTTGAATTTTACAATTCTAAGTTCAGTATTTCACTATTACAAGTTCTGATCTTCAAGTTATAATTTGCAATCATAATTGGAAGTTATCAAATGTTAGTTCTGTATTTGACAATTACAAGTTCAGATGTTCAAGTTATAATAAGCAATCATAATTTGAATTTTACAATTCTAAGTTCTGTATTTGATCTTCAAATTAGTATTTACAATCTTAGTTTGAAATTAACAATTCGAACTTCTGTACTTACTTATTACAAGTTCAGATCTTCAAGTTATAATTAGAAATTATAATTTATATTTAACAAATCTAAGTTCTGTAATTAACTATTACAAGTTCAGATCTTCAAGTTATAATTTGCAATTATAATTATAAGCTATCAATTTTAAGTTCTCTATTTGACAATTACAAGTTCAGATCTTCAAGTTCTAATTTGCACTAATAATTTGTATTTAACAATTCTAAGTTCTGTATTTGACTATTACAAGTTCAGATCTTCAAGTTACAATTTGCAATCATAATTTGAAGTTATCAATGCTAAGTTCTGTATTTGACAATTACAAGTTCAGATCTTCAAGTTATAATTTGAACTAATAATTTGTATTTAACTATTCGAAGTTCTGTATTTGACTATTACAAGTTCAGATCTTCAAGTTATAATTTACAATCATAATTTGAAGTTATCAATTCTAAGTTCTGTATTTGACAATTACAAGTTCAGATCTTCAAGTTATAATTTGTAATTATAATTTATATTTAACAAATCTAAGTTCTGTAATTAACTATTACAAGTTCAGATCTTCAAGTTATAATTTGCAATCATAATTTGATGTTATCAATTCTAAGTTCTGTATTTGACAATTACAAGTTCAGATGTTCAAGTTATAATTAGCAATCATAATTTGAATTTTCCAATTCTAAGTTCTGTATTTGACTATTACAAGTTCAGATCTTCAAGTTATAATTTGAACTAATAATTTGTATTTAACTATTCGAAGTTCTGTATTTGACTATTACAAGTTCAGATCTTCAAGTTTTAATTTGCAATCATAATTTGAAGTTATCAATGCTAAGTTCTGTATTTGACAATTACAAGTTCAGATCTTCAAGTTATAATTTGCAATCATAATTTGAATTTTACAATACTAAGTTCTGTATTTGACAATTACAAGTACAGATCTACAAGTTATAATTTGCAATCATAATTAGAAGTTATCAATTCTAAGTTCTGTATTTACTTATTACAAGTTCAGATCTTCAAGTTATAATTTGCAATCATAATTTGAAGTTATCAATTCTAAGTTCTGTATTTGACAGTTACATGTTCAGATCATTAAGTTATAAATTGAAATAATAATTAGTATTTAACAAATTTAAGTTCTGTAATTCACTATTACAAGTTCAGATCTTCAAGTTATAATTTGCAATAATAATTAGTAGCTATCAATTTTAAGTTCTGTATTTGACAATCACAAGTTCAGATCTTCAAGATATAATTAGCAATCATAATTTGAATTTTACAATTCTAAGATCAGTATTTGACTATTACAAGTTCAGATCTTCAAGTTATAATTTGCAATCATAATTTGATGTTATCAATTCTAAGTTCTGTATTTGACAATTACCAGTTCAGATCTTCAAGTTATAATTTGAACTAATAATTTGTATTTAACAATTCGAAGTTCTGTATTTGACTATTACAAGTTCAGATCTTCAAATTATTATTTAAAATCTTAGTTTGAAATTAACAATTCGAAGTTCTGTATTTACTTATTACAAGTTCAGATCTTCAAGTTATAATTTGCAATTATAATTTGAAGTTATCAATTCTAAGTTCTGTATTTGACAATTACAAGTTCAGATCTTCAAATTATTATTTACAATCTTAGTTTGAAATTAACAATTCGAAGTTCTGTATTTACTTATTACTAGTTCAGATCTTCAAGTTATAATTTGAAATCATAATTTATATTTAACATATCTAAGTTCTGTAATTAACTATTACAAGTTCAGATCTTCAAGTTATAATTAGCAATCATAATTAGAAGTTATCAATTCTAAGTTCTGTATTTGACAGTTACAAGTTCAGATCATTAAGTTATAATTTGAAATAATAATTAGTATTTAACAAATTTAAGTTCTGTAATTCACTATTACAAGTTCAGATCTTCAAGTTATAATTTGCAATAATAATTAGAAGCTATCAATTTTAAGTTCTGTGTTTGACAATTACAAGTTCAGATCTTTAAGATATAATTAGCAATCATAATTTGAATTTTACAATTCTAAGTTCAGTATTTCACTATTACAAGTTCTGATCTTCAAGTTATAATTTGCAATCATAATTGGAAGTTATCAAATGTTAGTTCTGTATTTGACAATTACAAGTTCAGATGTTCAAGTTATAATAAGCAATCATAATTTGAATTTTACAATTCTAAGTTCTGTATTTGATCTTCAAATTAGTATTTACAATCTTAGTTTGAAATTAACAATTCGAACTTCTGTACTTACTTATTACAAGTTCAGATCTTCAAGTTATAATTAGAAATTATAATTTATATTTAACAAATCTAAGTTCTGTAATTAACTATTACAAGTTCAGATCTTCAAGTTATAATTTGCAATTATAATTATAAGCTATCAATTTTAAGTTCTCTATTTGACAATTACAAGTTCAGATCTTCAAGTTCTAATTTGCACTAATAATTTGTATTTAACAATTCTAAGTTCTGTATTTGACTATTACAAGTTCAGATCTTCAAGTTACAATTTGCAATCATAATTTGAAGTTATCAATGCTAAGTTCTGTATTTGACAATTACAAGTTCAGATCTTCAAGTTATAATTTGAACTAATAATTTGTATTTAACTATTCGAAGTTCTGTATTTGACTATTACAAGTTCAGATCTTCAAGTTATAATTTACAATCATAATTTGAAGTTATCAATTCTAAGTTCTGTATTTGACAATTACAAGTTCAGATCTTCAAGTTATAATTTGTAATTATAATTTATATTTAACAAATCTAAGTTCTGTAATTAACTATTACAAGTTCAGATCTTCAAGTTATAATTTGCAATCATAATTTGATGTTATCAATTCTAAGTTCTGTATTTGACAATTACAAGTTCAGATGTTCAAGTTATAATTAGCAATCATAATTTGAATTTTCCAATTCTAAGTTCTGTATTTGACTATTACAAGTTCAGATCTTCAAGTTATAATTTGCAATAATAATTTGAATTTGACAATTCTAAGTTCAGTATTTTATGATTACAAGTTCAGATCTTCAAGTTATAATTAGCAATCATAATTGGAATTTTACAATTCTAAGTTCTGTATTTGACTATTACAAGTTCAGATCTTCAAGTTTTAATTTGCAATCATAATTTGAAGTTATCAATGCTAAGTTCTGTATTTGACAATTACAAGTTCAGATCTTCAAGTTATAATTTGCAATCATAATTTGTAGTTATCAATTCTAAGTTCTGTATTTGACAATTACAAGTTCAGATCTTCAAATTATTATTTACAATCTTAGTTTGAAATTAACAATTCGAAGTTCTGTACTTACTTATTACAAGTTCAGATCTTCAAGTTATAATTAGAAATTATAATTTATATTTAACAAATCTAAGTTCTGTAATTAACTATTACAAGTTCAGATCTTCAAGTTATAATTTGCAATTATAATTATAAGCTATCAATTTTAAGTTCTCTATTTGACAATTACAAGTTCAGATCTTCAAGTTCTAATTTGCACTAATAATTTGTATTTAACAATTCTAAGTTCTGTATTTGACTATTACAAGTTCAGATCTTCAAGTTACAATTTGCAATCATAATTTGAAGTTATCAATGCTAAGTTCTGTATTTGACAATTACAAGTTCAGATCTTCAAGTTATAATTTGAACTAATAATTTGTATTTAACTATTCGAAGTTCTGTATTTGACTATTACAAGTTCAGATCTTCAAGTTATAATTTACAATCATAATTTGAAGTTATCAATTCTAAGTTCTGTATTTGACAATTACAAGTTCAGATCTTCAAGTTATAATTTGTAATTATAATTTATATTTAACAAATCTAAGTTCTGTAATTAACTATTACAAGTTCAGATCTTCAAGTTATAATTTGCAATCATAATTTGATGTTATCAATTCTAAGTTCTGTATTTGACAATTACAAGTTCAGATGTTCAAGTTATAATTAGCAATCATAATTTGAATTTTCCAATTCTAAGTTCTGTATTTGACTATTACAAGTTCAGATCTTCAAGTTATAATTTGCAATAATAATTTGAATTTGACAATTCTAAGTTCAGTATTTTATGATTACAAGTTCAGATCTTCAAGTTATAATTAGCAATCATAATTGGAATTTTACAATTCTAAGTTCTGTATTTGACTATTACAAGTTCAGATCTTCAAGTTTTAATTTGCAATCATAATTTGAAGTTATCAATGCTAAGTTCTGTATTTGACAATTACAAGTTCAGATCTTCAAGTTATAATTTGCAATCATAATTTGAAGTTATCAATTCTAAGTTCTGTATTTGACAATTACAAGTTCAGATCTTCAAATTATTACTTACAATCTTAGTTTGAAATTAACAATTCGAAGTTCTGTATTTACTTATTACAAGTTCAGATCTTCAAGTTATAATTTGAAATTATAATTTATATTTAACATATCTAAGTTCTGTAATTAACTATTACAAGTTCAGATCTTCAAGTTATAATTAGCAATCATAATTAGAAGTTATCAATTCTAAGTTCTGTATTTGACAGTTACAAGTTCAGATCATTAAGTTTCAATTTGAAATAATAATTAGTATTTAACAAATTTAAGTTCTGTAATTCACTATTACAAGTTCAGATCTTCAAGTTATAATTTGCAATAATAATTAGAAGCTATCAATTTTAAGTTCTGTATTTGACAATTACAAGTTCAGATCTTCAAGATATAATTAGCAATCATAATTTGAATTTTCCAATTCTAAGTTCTGTATTTGACTATTACAAGCTCAGATCTTCAAATTAGTATTTACAATCTTAGTTTGAAATTAACAATTCGAACTTCTGTACTTACTTATTACAAGTTCAGATCTTCAAGTTATAATTAGAAATTATAATTTATATTTAACAAATCTAAGTTCTGTAATTAACTATTACAAGTTCAGATCTTCAAGTTATAATTTGCAATTATAATTATAAACTATCAATTTTAAGTTCTGTTTTTGACAATTACAAGTTCAGATCTTCAAGTTCTAATTTGCACTAATAATTTGTATTTACAATTCTAAGTTCTGTATTTGACTATTACAAGTTCAGATCTTCAAGTTACAATTTGCAATCATAATTTGAAGTTATCAATGCTAAGTTCTGTATTTGACAATTACAAGTTCAGATCTTCAAGTTATAATTTGAACTAATAATTTGTATTTAACTATTCGAAGTTCTGTATTTGACTATTACAAGTTCAGATCTTTAAGTTATAATTTGCAATCATAATTTGAAGTTATCAATTCTAAGTTCTGTATTTGACAATTACAAGTTCAGATCTTCAAGTTATAATTTGTAATTATAATTTATATTTAACAAATCTAAGTTCTGTAATTAACTATTACAAGTTCAGATCTTCAAGTTATAATTTGCAATCATAATTTGATGTTATCAATTCTAAGTTCTGTATTTGACAATTACAAGTTCAGATGTTCAAGTTATAATTAGCAATCATAATTTGAATTTTACAATTCTAAGTTCTGTATTTGACTATTACAAGTTCAGATCTTCAAGTTATAATTTGCAATAATAATTTGAATTTTACAATTCTAACTTCAGTATTTTATGATTACAAGTTCAGATCTTCAAGTTATAATTAGCAATCATAATTGGAATTTATAATTCTAAGTTCTGTATTTGACTATTACAAGTTCAGATCTTCAAGTTTTAATTTGCAATCATAATTTGAAGTTATCAATGCTAAGTTCTGTATTTGACAACTACAAGTTCAGATCTTCAAGATATAATTAGCAATCATAATTTGAATTTTACAATTCTAAGTTCAGTATTTCACTATTACAAGTTCAGATCTTCAAATTATTATTTAAAATCTTAGTTTGAAATTAACAATTCGAAGTTCTGTATTTACTTATTACAAGTTCAGATCTTCAAGTTATAATTTGCAATCATAATTTGAAGTTATCAATTCTAAGTTCTGTATTTGACAATTACAAGTTCAGATCTTCAAATTATTATTTACAATCTTAGTTTGAAATTAACAATTCGAAGTTCTGTATTTACTTATTACTAGTTCAGATCTTCAAAATATAATTAGCAATCATAATTTGAATTTTACAATTCTAAGTTCAGTATTTGATGATTACAAGTTCAGATCTTCAAATTATTATTTACAATCTTAGTTTGAAATTTACAATTCGAAGTTCTGTATTTACTTATAACATGTTCAGATCTTCAAGTTATAATTTGAAATCATAATTTATATTTAACATATCTAAGTTCTGTAATTAACTATTACAAGTTCAGATCTTCAAGTTATAATTAGCAATCATAATTAGAAGTTATCAATTCTAAGTTCTGTATTTGACAGTTACAAGTTCAGATCATTAAGTTATAATTTGAAATAATAATTAGTATTTAACAAATTTAAGTTCTGTAATTCACTATTACAAGTTCAGATCTTCAAGTTATAATTTGCAATAATAATTAGAAGCTATCAATTTTAAGTTCTGTGTTTGACAATTACAAGTTCAGATCTTTAAGATATAATTAGCAATCATAATTTGAATTTTACAATTCTAAGTTCAGTATTTCACTATTACAAGTTCTGATCTTCAAGTTATAATTTGCAATCATAATTGGAAGTTATCAAATGTTAGTTCTGTATTTGACAATTACAAGTTCAGATGTTCAAGTTATAATAAGCAATCATAATTTGAATTTTACAATTCTAAGTTCTGTATTTGATCTTCAAATTAGTATTTACAATCTTAGTTTGAAATTAACAATTCGAACTTCTGTACTTACTTATTACAAGTTCAGATCTTCAAGTTATAATTAGAAATTATAATTTATATTTAACAAATCTAAGTTCTGTAATTAACTATTACAAGTTCAGATCTTCAAGTTATAATTTGCAATTATAATTATAAGCTATCAATTTTAAGTTCTCTATTTGACAATTACAAGTTCAGATCTTCAAGTTCTAATTTGCACTAATAATTTGTATTTAACAATTCTAAGTTCTGTATTTGACTATTACAAGTTCAGATCTTCAAGTTACAATTTGCAATCATAATTTGAAGTTATCAATGCTAAGTTCTGTATTTGACAATTACAAGTTCAGATCTTCAAGTTATAATTTGAACTAATAATTTTTATTTAACTATTCGAAGTTCTGTATTTGACTATTACAAGTTCAGATCTTCAAGTTATAATTTACAATCATAATTTGAAGTTATCAATTCTAAGTTCTGTATTTGACAATTACAAGTTCAGATCTTCAAGTTATAATTTGTAATTATAATTTATATTTAACAAATCTAAGTTCTGTAATTAACTATTACAAGTTCAGATCTTCAAGTTATAATTTGCAATCATAATTTGATGTTATCAATTCTAAGTTCTGTATTTGACAATTACAAGTTCAGATGTTCAAGTTATAATTAGCAATCATAATTTGAATTTTCCAATTCTAAGTTCTGTATTTGACTATTACAAGTTCAGATCTTCAAGTTATAATTTGCAATAATAATTTGAATTTGACAATTCTAAGTTCAGTATTTTATGATTACAAGTTCAGATCTTCAAGTTATAATTAGCAATCATAATTGGAATTTTACAATTCTAAGTTCTGTATTTGACTATTACAAGTTCAGATCTTCAAGTTTTAATTTGCAATCATAATTTGAAGTTATCAATGCTAAGTTCTGTATTTGACAATTACAAGTTCAGATCTTCAAGTTATAATTTGCAATCATAATTTGTAGTTATCAATTCTAAGTTCTGTATTTGACAATTACAAGTTCAGATCTTCAAATTATTATTTACAATCTTAGTTTGAAATTAACAATTCGAAGTTCTGTACTTACTTATTACAAGTTCAGATCTTCAAGTTATAATTAGAAATTATAATTTATATTTAACAAATCTAAGTTCTGTAATTAACTATTACAAGTTCAGATCTTCAAGTTATAATTTGCAATTATAATTATAAGCTATCAATTTTAAGTTCTCTATTTGACAATTACAAGTTCAGATCTTCAAGTTCTAATTTGCACTAATAATTTGTATTTAACAATTCTAAGTTCTGTATTTGACTATTACAAGTTCAGATCTTCAAGTTACAATTTGCAATCATAATTTGAAGTTATCAATGCTAAGTTCTGTATTTGACAATTTCAAGTTCAGATCTTCAAGTTATAATTTGAACTAATAATTTGTATTTAACTATTCGAAGTTCTGTATTTGACTATTACAAGTTCAGATCTTCAAGTTATAATTTACAATCATAATTTGAAGTTATCAATTCTAAGTTCTGTATTTGACAATTACAAGTTCAGATCTTCAAGTTATAATTTGTAATTATAATTTATATTTAACAAATCTAAGTTCTGTAATTAACTATTACAAGTTCAGATCTTCAAGTTATAATTTGCAATCATAATTTGATGTTATCAATTCTAAGTTCTGTATTTGACAATTACAAGTTCAGATGTTCAAGTTATAATTAGCAATCATAATTTGAATTTTCCAATTCTAAGTTCTGTATTTGACTATTACAAGTTCAGATCTTCAAGTTATAATTTGCAATAATAATTTGAATTTGACAATTCTAAGTTCAGTATTTTATGATTACAAGTTCAGATCTTCAAGTTATAATTAGCAATCATAATTGGAATTTTACAATTCTAAGTTCTGTATTTGACTATTACAAGTTCAGATCTTCAAGTTATAATTTGAAATTATAATTTATATTTAACATATCTAAGTTCTGTAATTAACTATTACAAGTTCAGATCTTCAAGTTATAATTAGCAATCATAATTAGAAGTTATCAATTCTAAGTTCTGTATTTGACAGTTACAAGTTCAGATCATTAAGTTTCAATTTGAAATAATAATTAGTATTTAACAAATTTAAGTTCTGTAATTCACTATTACAAGTTCAGATCTTCAAGTTATAATTTGCAATAATAATTAGAAGCTATCAATTTTAAGTTCTGTATTTGACAATTACAAGTTCAGATCTTCAAGATATAATTAGCAATCATAATTTGAATTTTACAATTCTAAGTTCTGTATTTGACTATTACAAGCTCAGATCTTCAAATTAGTATTTACAATCTTAGTTTGAAATTAACAATTCGAACTTCTGTACTTACTTATTACAAGTTCAGATCTTCAAGTTATAATTAGAAATTATAATTTATATTTAACAAATCTAAGTTCTGTAATTAACTATTACAAGTTCAGATCTTCAAGTTATAATTTGCAATTATAATTATAAACTATCAATTTTAAGTTCTGTTTTTGACAATTACAAGTTCAGATCTTCAAGTTCTAATTTGCACTAATAATTTGTATTTACAATTCTAAGTTCTGTATTTGACTATTACAAGTTCAGATCTTCAAGTTACAATTTGCAATCATAATTTGAAGTTATCAATGCTAAGTTCTGTATTTGACAATTACAAGTTCAGATCTTCAAGTTATAATTTGAACTAATAATTTGTATTTAACTATTCGAAGTTCTGTATTTGACTATTACAAGTTCAGATCTTTAAGTTATAATTTGCAATCATAATTTGAAGTTATCAATTCTAAGTTCTGTATTTGACAATTACAAGTTCAGATCTTCAAGTTATAATTTGTAATTATAATTTATATTTAACAAATCTAAGTTCTGTAATTAACTATTACAAGTTCAGATCTTCAAGTTATAATTTGCAATCATAATTTGATGTTATCAATTCTAAGTTCTGTATTTGACAATTACAAGTTCAGATGTTCAAGTTATAATTAGCAATCATAATTTGAATTTTACAATTCTAAGTTCTGTATTTGACTATTACAAGTTCAGATCTTCAAGTTATAATTTGCAATAATAATTTGAATTTTACAATTCTAACTTCAGTATTTTATGATTACAAGTTCAGATCTTCAAGTTATAATTAGCAATCATAATTGGAATTTTACAATTCTAAGTTCTGTATTTGACTATTACAAGTTCAGATCTTCAAGTTTTAATTTGCAATCATAATTTGAAGTTATCAATGCTAAGTTCTGTATTTGACAACTACAAGTTCAGATCTTCAAGATATAATTAGCAATCATAATTTGAATTTTACAATTCTAAGTTCAGTATTTCACTATTACAAGTTCAGATCTTCAAGTTATAATTTGCAATCATAATTGGAAGTTATCAATTCTAAGTTCTGTATTTGACAATTACAAGTTCAGATGTTCAAGTTATAATAAGCAATCATAATTTGAATTTTACAATTCTAAGTTCTGTATTTGACTATTACAAGCTCAGATCTTCAAATTAGTATTTACAATCTTAGTTTGAAATTAACAATTCGAACTTCTGTACTTACTTATTACAAGTTCAGATCTTCAAGTTATAATTAGAAATTATAATTTATATTTAACAAATCTAAGTTCTGTAATTAACTATTACAAGTTCAGATCTTCAAGTTATAATTTGCAATTATAATTATAAGCTATCAATTTTAAGTTCTGTTTTTGACAATTACAAGTTCAGATCTTCAAGTTAAAATTTGCACTAATAATTTGTATTTAACAATTCTAAGTTCTGTATTTGACTATTACAAGTTCAGATCTTCAAGTTATAATTTGAACTAATAATATGTATTTAACTATTCGAAGTTCTGTATTTGACTATTACAAGTTCAGATCTTCAAGTTATAATTTGCAATCATAATTTGAAGTTATCAATTCTAAGTTCTGTATTTGACAATTACAAGTTCAGTTCTTCAAGTTATAATTTGCAATCATAATTTGATGTTATCAAATCTAAGTTCTGTATTTGACAATTACAAGTTCAGATGTTCAAGTTATATTTAGCAATCATAATTTGAATTTTACAATTCTAAGTTCTGTATTTGACTATTACAAGTTCAGATCTTCAAGTTATAATTTGCAATAATAATTTGAATTTTACAATTCTAAGTTCAGTATTTTATGATTACAAGTTCAGATCTTCAAGTTATAATTAGCAATCATAATTGGAATTTTACAATTCTAAGTTCTGTATTTGACTATTACAAGTTCAGATCTTCAAGTTTTAATTTGCAATCATAATTAGAAGTTATCAATGCTAAGTTCTGTATTTGACAATTACAAGTTCAGATCTTCAAGTTATAATTTGCAATCATAATTTGAAGTTATCAATTCTAAGTTCTGTATTTGACAGTTACAAGTTCAGATCTTCAAATTATTATTTACAATCTTAGTTTGAAATTAACAATTCGAAGTTCTGTATTTACTTATTACCAGTTCAGATCTTCAAGTTATAATTTGAAATTATAATTTATATTTAACATATCCAAGTTCTGTAATTTACTATTACAAGTTCAGATCTTCAAGTTATAATTAGCAATCATAATTAGAAGTTATCAATTCTAAGTTCTGTATTTGACAGTTACAAGTTCAGATCATTAAGTTATAATTTGAAATAATAATTAGTATTTAACAAATTTAAGTTCTGTAATTCACTATTACAAGTTCAGATCTTCAAGTTATAATTTGCAATAATAATTAGAAGCTATCAATTTTAAGCTCTGTATTTGACAATTACAAGTTCAGATGTTCAAGATATAATTAGCAAACATAATTTGAATTTTACACTTCTAAGTTCAGTATTTGACTATTCCAAGTTCAGATCTTCAAGTTATAATTTGCAATCATAATTTGATGTTATCAATTCTAAGTTCTGTATTTGACAATTACAAGTTCAGATGTTCAAGTTATAATTAGCAATCATAATTTGTATTTTACAATTCTAAGTTCTGTATTTGACAATTACAAGTTCAAATCTTCAAGTTATAATTTGCAATAATAATTTGAATTTTACAATTCTAAGTTCAGTATTTTATGATTACAAGTTCAGATCTTCAAGTTATAATTTGCCATCATAATTAGAACTATCAATTTTAAGTTCTCTATTTGACAATTACAAGTTCAGATCTTCAAGGTATAATTAGCAATAATAATTAGAACTATCAATTTTAAGTTCTCTATTTGACAATTACAAGTTCAGATCTTCAAGGTATAATTAGCAATCATAATTTGAATTTTACAATTCTAAGTTCAGTATTTGACTATTACAAGTTCAGATCTTCAAGTTATAATTTGCAATCATAATTTGAAGTTATCAATTCTAAGTTCTGTATTTGACAATAACAAGTTCAGATCTTCAAGTTATAATTTGAACTAATAATTTGTATTTAACAATTCGAAGTTCTGTATTTGACTATTACAAGTTCAGATCTTCAAATTATTATTTAAAATCTTAGTTGGAAATTAACAATTCGAAGTTCTGTATTTACTTATTACAAGTTCAGATCTACAAGTTATAATTTGCAATCATAATTAGTAGTTATCAATTCTAAGTTCTGTATTTGACAATTTCAAGTTAAGATCTTCATGTTATAATTAGCAATCATAATTGGTATTTAACAATTCGAAGTTCCGTATTTAACTATTACAAGTTCAGATCTTCAAATTATTATTTACAATCTTAGTTTGAAATTAACAATTCGAAGTTCTGTAATTAACTATTACAAGTTCAGATCTTCAAGTTATAATTTGCAATCAAAATTTGAAGTTGTCTATTCTAAGTTCTGTATTTGACAATTACAAGTTCAGATGTTCAAGTTTTAATTAGCAATCATAATTTGATTTTTACAATTCTTAGTTCTGTATTTGACTATTACAAGTTCAGATCTTCAGGTTATAATTTGCAATCATAATTAGAAGTTATCAATTCTAAGTTCTGTATTTGACAGTTACAAGTTCAGATCATTAAGTTATAATTTGAAATAATAATTAGTATTTAACAAATTTAAGTTCTGTAATTCACTATTACAAGTTCAGATCTTCAAGTTATAATTTGCAATAATAATTAGAAGCTATCAATTTTAAGTTCTGTATTTGACAATTACAAGTTCAGATCTTCAAGATATAATTAGCAATCATAATTTGAATTTTACAATTCTAAGTTCTGTATTTGACTATTACAAGCTCAGATCTTCAAATTAGTATTTACAATCTTAGTTTGAAATTAACAATTCGAACTTCTGTACTTACTTATTACAAGTTCAGATCTTCAAGTTATAATTAGAAATTATAATTTATATTTAACAAATCTAAGTTCTGTAATTAACTATTACAAGTTCAGATCTTCAAGTTATAATTTGCAATTATAATTATAAACTATCAATTTTAAGTTCTGTTTTTGACAATTACAAGTTCAGATCTTCAAGTTCTAATTTGCACTAATAATTTGTATTTACAATTCTAAGTTCTGTATTTGACTATTACAAGTTCAGATCTTCAAGTTACAATTTGTAATCATAATTTGAAGTTATCAATGCTAAGTTCTGTATTTGACAATTACAAGTTCAGATCTTCAAGTTATAATTTGAACTAATAATTTGTATTTAACTATTCGAAGTTCTGTATTTGACTATTACAAGTTCAGATCTTTAAGTTATAATTTGCAATCATAATTTGAAGTTATCAATTCTAAGTTCTGTATTTGACAATTACAAGTTCAGATCTTCAAGTTATAATTTGCAATCATAATTGGAAGTTATCAATTCTAAGTTCTGTATTTGACAATTACAAGTTCAGATGTTCAAGTTATAATAAGCAATCATAATTTGAATTTTACAATTCTAAGTTCTGTATGTGACTATTACAAGCTCAGATCTTCTAATTAGTATTTACAATCTTAGTTTGAAATTAACAATTCGAACTTCTGTACTTACTTATTACAAGTTCAGATCTTCAAGTTATAATTAGAAATTATAATTTATATTTAACAAATCTAAGTTCTGTAATTAACTATTACAAGTTCAGATCTTCAAGTTATAATTTGCAATTATAATTATAAGCTATCAATTTTAAGTTCTGTTTTTGACAATTACAAGTTCAGATCTTCAAGTTCTAATTTGCACTAATAATTTGTATTTAACAATTCTAAGTTCTGTATTTGACTATTACAAGTTCAGATCTTCAAGTTATAATTTGAACTAATAATATGTATTTAACTATTCGAAGTTCTGTATTTGACTATTACAAGTTCAGATCTTCAAGTTATAATTTGCAATCATAATTTGAAGTTATCAATTCTAAGTTCTGTATTTGACAATTACAAGTTCAGTTCTTCAAGTTATAATTTGCAATCATAATTTGATGTTATCAAATCTAAGTTCTGTATTTGACAATTACAAGTTCAGATGTTCAAGTTATATTTAGCCATCATAATTTGAATTTTACAATTCTAAGTTCTGTATTTGACTATTACAAGTTCAGATCTTCAAGTTATAATTTGCAATAATAATTTGAATTTTACAATTCTAAGTTCAGTATTTTATGATTACAAGTTCAGATCTTCAAGTTATAATTAGCAATCATAATTGGAATTTTACAATTCTAAGTTCTGTATTTGACTATTACAAGTTCAGATCTTCAAGTTTTAATTTGCAATCATAATTTGAAGTTATCAATGCTAAGTTCTGTATTTGACAATTACAAGTTCAGATCTTCAAGTTATAATTTGCAATCATAATTAGAAGTTATCAATTCTAAGTTCTGTATTTGACAGTTACAAGTTCAGATCTTCAAATTATTATTTACAATCTTAGTTTGAAATTAACAATTCGAAGTTCTGTATTTACTTATTACCAGTTCAGATCTTCAAGTTATAATTTGAAATTATAATTTATATTTAACATATCTAAGTTCTGTAATTTACTATTACAAGTTCAGATCTTCAAGTTATAATTAGCAATCATAATTAGAAGTTATCAATTTTAAGCTCTGTATTTGACAATTACAAGTTCAGATCTTCAAGATATAATTAGCAAACATAATTTGAATTTTACACTTCTAAGTTCAGTATTTGACAATTACAAGTTCAAATCTTCAAGTTATAATTTGCAATAATAATTTGAATTTTACAATTCTAAGTTCAGTATTTTATGATTACAAGTTCAGATCTTCAAGTTATAATTTGCCATCATAATTAGAACTATCAATTTTAAGTTCTCTATTTGACAATTACAAGTTCAGATCTTCAAGGTATAATTAGCAATAATAATTAGAACTATCAATTTTAAGTTCTCTATTTGACAATTACAAGTTCAGATCTTCAAGGTATAATTAGCAATCATAATTTGAATTTTACAATTCTAAGTTCAGTATTTGACTATTACAAGTTCAGATCTTCAAGTTATAATTTGTAATCATAATTTGAAGTTATCAATTCTAAGTTCTGTATTTGACAATTACAAGTTCAGATCTTCAAATTATTATTTACAATCTTAGTTTGAAATTAACAATTCGAAGTTCTGTATTTACTTATTACAAGTTCAGATCTTCAAGTTATAATTTGAAATTATAATTTATATTTAACATATCTAAGTTCTGTAATTAACTATTACAAGTTCAGATCTTCAAGTTATAATTAGCAATCATAATTAGAAGTTATCAATTCTAAGTTCTGTATTTGACAGTTACAAGTTCAGATCATTAAGTTTCAATTTGAAATAATAATTAGTATTTAACAAATTTAAGTTCTGTAATTCACTATTACAAGTTCAGATCTTCAAGTTATAATTTGCAATAATAATTAGAAGCTATCAATTTTAAGTTCTGTATTTGACAATTACAAGTTCAGATCTTCAAGATATAATTAGCAATCATAATTTGAATTTTACAATTATAAGTTCTGTATTTGACTATAACAAGCTCAGATCTTCAAATTAGTATTTACAATCTTAGTTTGAAATTAACAATTCGAACTTCTGTACTTACTTATTACAAGTTCAGATCTTCAAGTTATAATTAGAAATTATAATTTATATTTAACAAATCTAAGTTCTGTAATTAACTATTACAAGTTCAGATCTTCAAGTTATAATTTGCAATTATAATTATAAGCTATCAATTTTAAGTTCTCTATTTGACAATTACAAGTTCAGATCTTCAAGTTCTAATTTGCACTAATAATTTGTATTTAACAATTCTAAGTTCTGTATTTGACTATTACCAGTTCAGATCTTCAAGTTACAATTTGCAATCATAATTTGAAGTTATCAATGCTAAGTTCTGTATTTGACAATTACAAGTTCAGATCTTCAAGTTATAATTTGAACTAATAATTTGTATTTAACTATTCGAAGTTCTGTATTTGACTATTACAAGTTCAGATCTTCAAGTTATAATTTACAATCATAATTTGAAGTTATCAATTCTAAGTTCTGTATTTGACAATTACAAGTTCAGATCTTCAAGTTATAATTTGTAATTATAATTTATATTTAACAAATCTAAGTTCTGTAATTAACTATTACAAGTTCAGATCTTCAAGTTATAATTTGCAATCATAATTTGATGTTATCAATTCTAAGTTCTGTATTTGACAATTACAAGTTCAGATGTTCAAGTTATAATTAGCAATCATAATTTGAATTTTCCAATTCTAAGTTCTGTATTTGACTATTACAAGTTCAGATCTTCAAGTTATAATTTGCAATAATAATTTGAATTTGACAATTCTAAGTTCAGTATTTTATGATTACAAGTTCAGATCTTCAAGTTATAATTAGCAATCATAATTGGAATTTTACAATTCTAAGTTCTGTATTTGACTATTACAAGTTCAGATCTTCAAGTTTTAATTTGCAATCATAATTTGAAGTTATCAATGCTAAGTTCTGTATTTGACAATTACAAGTTCAGATCTTCAAGTTATAATTTGCAATCATAATTTGAAGTTATCAATTCTAAGTTCTGTATTTGACAATTACAAGTTCAGATCTTCAAATTATTATTTACAATCTTAGTTTGAAATTAACAATTCGAAGTTCTGTATTTACTTATTACAAGTTCAGATCTTCAAGTTATAATTTGAAATTATAATTTATATTTAACATATCTAAGTTCTGTAATTAACTATTACAAGTTCAGATCTTCAAGTTATAATTAGCAATCATAATTAGAAGTTATCAATTCTAAGTTCTGTATTTGACAGTTACAAGTTCAGATCATTAAGTTTCAATTTGAAATAATAATTAGTATTTAACAAATTTAAGTTCTGTAATTCACTATTACAAGTTCAGATCTTCAAGTTATAATTTGCAATAATAATTAGAAGCTATCAATTTTAAGTTCTGTATTTGACAATTACAAGTTCAGATCTTCAAGATATAATTAGCAATCATAATTTGAATTTTACAATTCTAAGTTCTGTATTTGACTATTACAAGCTCAGATCTTCAAATTAGTATTTACAATCTTAGTTTGAAATTAACAATTCGAACTTCTGTACTTACTTATTACAAGTTCAGATCTTCAAGTTATAATTAGAAATTATAATTTATATTTAACAAATCTAAGTTCTGTAATTAACTATTACAAGTTCAGATCTTCAAGTTATAATTTGCAATTATAATTATAAACTATCAATTTTAAGTTCTGTTTTTGACAATTACAAGTTCAAATCTTCAAGTTCTAATTTGCACTAATAATTTGTATTTACAATTCTAAGTTCTGTATTTGACTATTACAAGTTCAGATCTTCAAGTTACAATTTGCAATCATAATTTGAAGTTATCAATGCTAAGTTCTGTATTTGACAATTACAAGTTCAGATCTTCAAGTTCTAATTTGCACTAATAATTTGTATTTACAATTCTAAGTTCTGTATTTGACTATTACAAGTTCAGATCTTTAAGTTATAATTTGCAATCATAATTTGAAGTTATCAATTCTAAGTTCTGTATTTGACAATTACAAGTTCAGATCTTCAAGTTATAATTTGTAATTATAATTTATATTTAACAAATCTAAGTTCTGTAATTAACTATTACAAGTTCAGATCTTCAAGTTATAATTTGCAATCATAATTTGATGTTATCAATTCTAAGTTCTGTATTTGACAATTACAAGTTCAGATGTTCAAGTTATAATTAGCAATCATAATTTGAATTTTACAATTCTAAGTTCTGTATTTGACTATTACAAGTTCAGATCTTCAAGTTATAATTTGCAATAATAATTTGAATTTTACAATTCTAACTTCAGTATTTTATGATTACAAGTTCAGATCTTCAAGTTATAATTAGCAATCATAATTGGAATTTTACAATTCTAAGTTCTGTATTTGACTATTACAAGTTCAGATCTTCAAGTTTTAATTTGCAATCATAATTTGAAGTTATCAATGCTAAGTTCTGTATTTGACAACTACAAGTTCAGATCTTCAAGATATAATTAGCAATCATAATTTGAATTTTACAATTTGAAGTTCAGTATTTCACTATTACAAGTTCAGATCTTCAAGTTATAATTTGCAATTATAATTATAAGCTATCAATTTTAAGTTCTGTTTTTGACAATTACAAGTTCAGATCTTCAAGTTCTAATTTGCACTAATAATTTGTATTTAACAATTCTAAGTTCTGTATTTGACTATTACAAGTTCAGATCTTCAAGTTATAATTTGAACTAATAATATGTATTTAACTATTCGAAGTTCTGTATTTGACTATTACAAGTTCAGATCTTCAAGTTATAATTTGCAATCATAATTTGAAGTTATCAATTCTAAGTTCTGTATTTGACAATTACAAGTTCAGTTCTTCAAGTTATAATTTGCAATCATAATTTGATGTTATCAAATCTAAGTTCTGTATTTGACAATTACAAGTTCAGATGTTCAAGTTATAATTAGCAATCATAATTTGAATTTTACAATACTAAGTTCTGTATTTGACTATTACAAGTTCAGATCTTCAAGTTATAATTTGCAATAATAATTTGAATTTTACAATTCTAAGTTCAGTATTTTATGATTACAAGTTCAGATCTTCAAGTTATAATTAGCAATCATAATTGGAATTTTACAATTCTAAGTTCTGTATTTGACTATTACAAGTTCAGATCTTCAAGTTTTAATTTGCAATCATAATTTGAAGTTATCAATGCTAAGTTCTGTATTTGACAATTACAAGTTCAGATCTTCAAGTTATAATTTGCAATCATAATTTGAAGTTATCAATTCTAAGTTCTGTATTTGACAGTTACAAGTTCAGATCTTCAAATTATTATTTACAAT
Source organism: Cantharis lateralis (assembly GCA_963170105.1). Classification (NCBI taxonomy): domain Eukaryota; kingdom Metazoa; phylum Arthropoda; class Insecta; order Coleoptera; family Cantharidae; genus Cantharis; species Cantharis lateralis. Next base: position 115,686 of record CAUJGK010000001.1, on the reverse strand, counting down.
CTTAGTTTGAAATTAACAATTCGAAGTTCTGTATTTACTTATTACCAGTTCAGATCTTCAAGTTATAATTTGCAATAATAATTAGAAGCTATCAATTTTAAGCTCTGTATTTGACAATTACAAGTTCAGATGTTCAAGATATAATTAGCAAACATAATTTGAATTTTACACTTCTAAGTTCAGTATTAGACTATTCCAAGTTCAGATCTTCAAGTTATAATTTGCAATCATAATTTGATGTTATCAATTCTAAGTTCTGTATTTGACAATTACAAGTTCAGATGTTCAAGTTATAATTAGCAATCATAATTTGTATTTTACAATTCTAAGTTCTGTATTTGACAATTACAAGTTCAAATCTTCAAGTTATAATTTGCAATAATAATTTGAATTTTACAATTCTAAGTTCAGTATTTTATGATTACAAGTTCAGATCTTCAAGTTATAATTTGCCATCATAATTAGAACTATCAATTTTAAGTTCTCTATTTGACAATTACAAGTTCAGATCTTCAAGGTATAATTAGCAATAATAATTAGAACTATCAATTTTAAGTTCTCTATTTGACAATTACAAGTTCAGATCTTCAAGGTATAATTAGCAATCATAATTTGATTTTTACAATTCTTAGTTCTGTATTTGACTATTACAAGTTCAGATCTTCATGTTATAATTTGCTATCATAATTTGATGTTATCAATTCTAAGTTCTGTATTTGACAATTACAAGTTCAGATCTTCAAGTTATAATTAGCAATCATAATTTGTATTTTACAATTCTAAGTTCTGTATTTGACTATTACAAGTTCAGATCTTCAAGTTATAATTTGCAATAATAATTTGAATTTTACAATTCTAAGTTCAGTATTTTATGATTACAAGTTCAGATCTTCAAGTTATAATTTGCAATCATAATTTGAAGTTATCAATGCTAAGTTCTGTATTTGACAATTACAAGTTCAGATCTTCAAGTTATAATTTGAACTAATAATTTGTATTTAACTATTTGAAGTTCTGTATTTGCCTATTACAAGTTCAGATCTTCAAATTATAATTTGCAATCATAATTTGAAGTTATCAATTATAAGTTCTGTATTTGACAATTACAAGTTTAAATCTTCAAGTTATAATTAGCAATCATAATTTGTATTTAACAATTCGAAGTTCTGTATTTGACTATTACAAGTTCTGATCGTCAAATTATTATTTACAATCTTAGTTTGAAATTAACAATTCGAAGTTCTGTATTTTCTTATTACAAGTTCAGATCTTCAAGTTATAATTTGTAATTATAATTTATATTTAACAAATCTAAGTTTTGTAATTAACTATTAAAAGTTCAGATCTTCAAGTTATAATTTGCAAACATAATTGGAAGTTATCAATTCTAAGTTCTGTATTTGACAATTATAAGTTCAGATCTTCAAGTTATAATTTGAACTAATAATTTGTATTTAACTATTCGAAGTTCTGTATTTGACTATTACAAGTTCAGATCTTCAAATGATAATTTGAAATCATAATTTGAAGTTATCAATTCTAAGTTCTGTATTTGACAATTACAAGTTCAGATCTTCAAGTTATAATTTGCAATCATAATTAGAAGTTATCAATACTAAGTTCTGTATTTGACTATTACAAGTACAGATCTTCAAGTTATAATTTGCAATCATAATTAGAAGTTATCAATTCTAAGTTCTGTATTTGACAGTTACAAGTTCAGATCATTAAGTTATAATTTGAAATAATAATTAGTATTTAACAAATTTAAGTTCTGTAATTCACTATTACAAGTTCAGATCTTCAAGTTATAATTTGCAATAATAATTAGAACTATAAATTTTAAGTTCTCTATTTGACAATTACAAGTTCAGATCTTCAAGGTATAATTAGCAATCATAATTTGAATTTTACAATTCTAAGTTCTGTATTTGACTATTACAAGTTCAGATCTTCAAGTTATAATTTGCAATCATAATTAGAAGTCATCAATTCTAAGTTCTGTATTTGACAGTTTCAAGTTCAGATCATTAAGTTATAATTTGAAATAATAATTAGTATTTAACAAATTTAAGTTCTGTAATTCACTATTACAAGTTCAGATCTTCAAGTTATAATTTGCAATAATAATTAGAAGCTATCAATTTTAAGTTCTGTATTTGACAATTACAAGTTCAGATCTTCAAGATATAATTAGCAATCATAATTTGAATTTTACAATTCTAAGTTCAGTATTTCACTATTACAAGTTCAGATCTTCAAGTTATAATTTGCAATCATAATTGGAAGTTATCAATTGTAAGTTCTGTATTTGACAATTACAAGTTCAGATGTTCAAGTTATAATAAGCAATCATAATTTGAATTTTACAATTCTAAGTTCTGTATTTGACTATTACAAGCTCAGATGTTCAAATTAGTATTTACAATCTTAGTTTGAAATTAACAATTCGCACTTCTGTACTTACTTATTACAAGTTCAGATCTTCAAGTTATAATTTGCAATTATAATTATAAGCTATCAATTTTAAGTTCTGTTTTTGACAATTACAAGTTCAGATCTTCAAGTTCTAATTTGCACTAATAATTTGTATTTAACAATTCTAAGTTCTGTATTTGACTATTACAAGTTCAGATCTTCAAGTTACAATTTGCAATTATAATTTGAAGTTATCAATGCTAAGTTCTGTATTTGACAATTACAAGTTCAGATCTTCAAGTTATAATTAGCAATCATAATTTGAATTTTACAATACTAAGTTCTGTATTTGACAATTACAAGTACAGATCTACAAGTTATAATTTGCAATCATAATTAGAAGTTATCAATTCTAAGTTCTGTATTTACTTATTACAAGTTCAGATCTTCAAGTTATAATTTGCAATCATAATTTGAAGTTATCAATTCTAAGTTCTGTATTTGACAGTTACATGTTCAGATCATTAAGTTATAAATTGAAATAATAATTAGTATTTAACAAATTTAAGTTCTGTAATTCACTATTACAAGTTCAGATCTTCAAGTTATAATTTGCAATAATAATTAGTAGCTATCAATTTTAAGTTCTGTATTTGACAATCACAAGTTCAGATCTTCAAGATATAATTAGCAATCATAATTTGAATTTTACAATTCTAAGATCAGTATTTGACTATTACAAGTTCAGATCTTCAAGTTATAATTTGCAATCATAATTTGATGTTATCAATTCTAAGTTCTGTATTTGACAATTACCAGTTCAGATCTTCAAGTTATAATTTGAACTAATAATTTGTATTTAACAATTCGAAGTTCTGTATTTGACTATTACAAGTTCAGATCTTCAAATTATTATTTAAAATCTTAGTTTGAAATTAACAATTCGAAGTTCTGTATTTACTTATTACAAGTTCAGATCTTCAAGTTATAATTTGCAATCATAATTTGAAGTTATCAATTCTAAGTTCTGTATTTGACAATTACAAGTTCAGATCTTCAAATTATTATTTACAATCTTAGTTTGAAATTAACAATTCGAAGTTCTGTATTTACTTATTACTAGTTCAGATCTTCAAAATATAATTAGCAATCATAATTTGAATTTTACAATTCTAAGTTCAGTATTTGATTATTACAAGTTCAGATCTTCAAATTATTATTTACAATCTTAGTTTGAAATTTACAATTCGAAGTTCTGTATTTACTTATAACAAGTTCAGATCTTCAAGTTATAATTTGAAATCATAATTTATATTTAACATATCTAAGTTCTGTAATTAACTATTACAAGTTCAGATCTTCAAGTTATAATTAGCAATCATAATTAGAAGTTATCAATTCTAAGTTCTGTATTTGACAGTTACAAGTTCAGATCATTAAGTTATAATTTGAAATAATAATTAGTATTTAACAAATTTAAGTTCTGTAATTCACTATTACAAGTTCAGATCTTCAAGTTATAATTTGCAATAATAATTAGAAGCTATCAATTTTAAGTTCTGTGTTTGACAATTACAAGTTCAGATCTTCAAGATATAATTAGCAATCATAATTTGAATTTTACAATTCTAAGTTCAGTATTTCACTATTACAAGTTCTGATCTTCAAGTTATAATTTGCAATCATAATTGGAAGTTATCAAATGTTAGTTCTGTATTTGACAATTACAAGTTCAGATGTTCAAGTTATAATAAGCAATCATAATTTGAATTTTACAATTCTAAGTTCTGTATTTGATCTTCAAATTAGTATTTACAATCTTAGTTTGAAATTAACAATTCGAACTTCTGTACTTACTTATTACAAGTTCAGATCTTCAAGTTATAATTAGAAATTATAATTTATATTTAACAAATCTAAGTTCTGTAATTAACTATTACAAGTTCAGATCTTCAAGTTATAATTTGCAATTATAATTATAAGCTATCAATTTTAAGTTCTCTATTTGACAATTACAAGTTCAGATCTTCAAGTTCTAATTTGCACTAATAATTTGTATTTAACAATTCTAAGTTCTGTATTTGACTATTACAAGTTCAGATCTTCAAGTTACAATTTGCAATCATAATTTGAAGTTATCAATGCTAAGTTCTGTATTTGACAATTACAAGTTCAGATCTTCAAGTTATAATTTGAACTAATAATTTGTATTTAACTATTCGAAGTTCTGTATTTGACTATTACAAGTTCAGATCTTCAAGTTATAATTTACAATCATAATTTGAAGTTATCAATTCTAAGTTCTGTATTTGACAATTACAAGTTCAGATCTTCAAGTTATAATTTGTAATTATAATTTATATTTAACAAATCTAAGTTCTGTAATTAACTATTACAAGTTCAGATCTTCAAGTTATAATTTGCAATCATAATTTGATGTTATCAATTCTAAGTTCTGTATTTGACAATTACAAGTTCAGATGTTCAAGTTATAATTAGCAATCATAATTTGAATTTTCCAATTCTAAGTTCTGTATTTGACTATTACAAGTTCAGATCTTCAAGTTATAATTTGAACTAATAATTTGTATTTAACTATTCGAAGTTCTGTATTTGACTATTACAAGTTCAGATCTTCAAGTTTTAATTTGCAATCATAATTTGAAGTTATCAATGCTAAGTTCTGTATTTGACAATTACAAGTTCAGATCTTCAAGTTATAATTTGCAATCATAATTTGAAGTTATCAATTCTAAGTTCTGTATTTGACAATTACAAGTTTAGATCTTCAAATTATTATTTACAATATTAGTTTGAAATTAACAATTCGAAGTTCTGTATTTACTTATTACCAGTTCAGATCTTCAAGTTATAATTTGAAATTATAATTTATATTTAACATATCTAAGTTCTGTAATTTACTATTACAAGTTCAGATCTTCAAGTTATAATTAGCAATCATAATTAGAAGTTATCAATTCTAAGTTCTGTATTTGACAGTTACAAGTTCAGATCATTAAGTTATAATGTGAAATAATAATTAGTATTTAACAAATTTAAGTTCTGTAATTCACTATTACAAGTTCAGATCTTCAAGTTATAATTTGCAATAATAATTAGAAGCTATCAATTTTAAGCTCTGTATTTGACAATTACAAGTTCAGATCTTCAAGATATAATTAGCAAACATAATTTGAATTTTACACTTCTAAGTTCAGTATTTGACTATTCCAAGTTCAGATCTTCATGTTATAATTTGCTATCATAATTTGATGTTATCAATTCTAAGTTCTGTATTTGACAATTACAAGTTCAGATCTTCAAGTTATAATTAGCAATCATAATTTGTATTTTACAATTCTAAGTTCTGTATTTGACTATTACAAGTTCAGATCATCAAGTTATAATTTGCAATAATAATTTGAATTTTACAATTCTAAGTTCAGTATTTTATGATTACAAGTTCAGATCTTCAAGTTATAATTTGCAATCATAATTTGAAGTTATCAATGCTAAGTTCTGTATTTGACAATTACAAGTTCAGATCTTCAAGTTATAATTTGAACTAATAATTTGTATTTAACTATTTGAAGTTCTGTATTTGCCTATTACAAGTTCAGATCTTCAAATTATAATTTGCAATCATAATTTGAAGTTATCAATTATAAGTTCTGTATTTGACAATTACAAGTTTAAATCTTCAAGTTATAATTAGCAATCATAATTTGTATTTAACAATTCGAAGTTCTGTATTTGACTATTACAAGTTCTGATCGTCAAATTATTATTTACAATCTTAGTTTGAAATTAACAATTCGAAGTTCTGTATTTTCTTATTACAAGTTCAGATCTTCAAGTTATAATTTGTAATTATAATTTATATTTAACAAATCTAAGTTTTGTAATTAACTATTACAAGTTCAGATCTTCAAGTTATAATTTGCAAACATAATTGGAAGTTATCAATTCTAAGTTCTGTATTTGACAATTATAAGTTCAGATCTTCAAGTTATAATTTGAACTAATAATTTGTATTTAACTATTCGAAGTTCTGTATTTGACTATTACAAGTTCAGATCTTCAAATGATAATTTGAAATCATAATTTGAAGTTATCAATTCTAAGTTCTGTATTTGACAATTACAAGTTCAGATCTTCAAGTTATAATTTGCAATCATAATTAGAAGTTATCAATACTAAGTTCTGTATTTGACTATTACAAGTACAGATCTTCAAGTTATAATTTGCAATCATAATTAGAAGTTATCAATTCTAAGTTCTGTATTTGACAGTTACAAGTTCAGATCATTAAGTTATAATTTGAAATAATAATTAGTATTTAACAAATTTAAGTTCTGTAATTCACTATTACAAGTTCAGATCTTCAAGTTATAATTTGCAATAATAATTAGAACTATAAATTTTAAGTTCTCTATTTGACAATTACAAGTTCAGATCTTCAAGGTATAATTAGCAATCATAATTTGAATTTTACAATTCTAAGTTCTGTATTTGACTATTACAAGTTCAGATCTTCAAGTTATAATTTGCAATCATAATTAGAAGTCATCAATTCTAAGTTCTGTATTTGACAGTTTCAAGTTCAGATCATTAAGTTATAATTTGAAATAATAATTAGTATTTAACAAATTTAAGTTCTGTAATTCACTATTACAAGTTCAGATCTTCAAGTTATAATTTGCAATAATAATTAGAAGCTATCAATTTTAAGTTCTGTATTTGACAATTACAAGTTCAGATCTTCAAGATATAATTAGCAATCATAATTTGAATTTTACAATTCTAAGTTCAGTATTTCACTATTACAAGTTCAGATCTTCAAGTTATAATTTGCAATCATAATTGGAAGTTATCAATTGTAAGTTCTGTATTTGACAATTACAAGTTCAGATGTTCAAGTTATAATAAGCAATCATAATTTGAATTTTACAATTCTAAGTTCTGTATTTGACTATTACAAGCTCAGATCTTCAAATTAGTATTTACAATCTTAGTTTGAAATTAACAATTCGCACTTCTGTACTTACTTATTACAAGTTCAGATCTTCAAGTTATAATTTGCAATTATAATTATAAGCTATCAATTTTAAGTTCTGTTTTTGACAATTACAAGTTCAGATCTTAAAGTTCTAATTTGCACTAATAATTTGTATTTAACAATTCTAAGTTCTGTATTTGACTATTACAAGTTCTGATCTTCAAGTTACAATTTGCAATCATAATTTGAAGTTATCAATGCTAAGTTCTGTATTTGACAATTACAAGTTCAGATCTTCAAGTTATAATTAGCAATCATAATTTGAATTTTACAATACTAAGTTCTGTATTTGACAATTACAAGTACAGATCTACAAGTTATAATTTGCAATCATAATTAGAAGTTATCAATTCTAAGTTCTGTATTTACTTATTACAAGTTCAGATCTTCAAGTTATAATTTGCAATCATAATTTGAAGTTATCAATTCTAAGTTCTGTATTTGACAGTTACATGTTCAGATCATTAAGTTATAAATTGAAATAATAATTAGTATTTAACAAATTTAAGTTCTGTAATTCACTATTACAAGTTCAGATCTTCAAGTTATAATTTGCAATAATAATTAGTAGCTATCAATTTTAAGTTCTGTATTTGACAATCACAAGTTCAGATCTTCAAGATATAATTAGCAATCATAATTTGAATTTTACAATTCTAAGATCAGTATTTGACTATTACAAGTTCAGATCTTCAAGTTATAATTTGCAATCATAATTTGATGTTATCAATTCTAAGTTCTGTATTTGACAATTACCAGTTCAGATCTTCAAGTTATAATTTGAACTAATAATTTGTATTTAACAATTCGAAGTTCTGTATTTGACTATTACAAGTTCAGATCTTCAAATTATTATTTAAAATCTTAGTTTGAAATTAACAATTCGAAGTTCTGTATTTACTTATTACAAGTTCAGATCTTCAAGTTATAATTTGCAATTATAATTTGAAGTTATCAATTCTAAGTTCTGTATTTGACAATTACAAGTTCAGATCTTCAAATTATTATTTACAATCTTAGTTTGAAATTAACAATTCGAAGTTCTGTATTTACTTATTACTAGTTCAGATCTTCAAGTTATAATTTGAAATCATAATTTATATTTAACATATCTAAGTTCTGTAATTAACTATTACAAGTTCAGATCTTCAAGTTATAATTAGCAATCATAATTAGAAGTTATCAATTCTAAGTTCTGTATTTGACAGTTACAAGTTCAGATCATTAAGTTATAATTTGAAATAATAATTAGTATTTAACAAATTTAAGTTCTGTAATTCACTATTACAAGTTCAGATCTTCAAGTTATAATTTGCAATAATAATTAGAAGCTATCAATTTTAAGTTCTGTGTTTGACAATTACAAGTTCAGATCTTTAAGATATAATTAGCAATCATAATTTGAATTTTACAATTCTAAGTTCAGTATTTCACTATTACAAGTTCTGATCTTCAAGTTATAATTTGCAATCATAATTGGAAGTTATCAAATGTTAGTTCTGTATTTGACAATTACAAGTTCAGATGTTCAAGTTATAATAAGCAATCATAATTTGAATTTTACAATTCTAAGTTCTGTATTTGATCTTCAAATTAGTATTTACAATCTTAGTTTGAAATTAACAATTCGAACTTCTGTACTTACTTATTACAAGTTCAGATCTTCAAGTTATAATTAGAAATTATAATTTATATTTAACAAATCTAAGTTCTGTAATTAACTATTACAAGTTCAGATCTTCAAGTTATAATTTGCAATTATAATTATAAGCTATCAATTTTAAGTTCTCTATTTGACAATTACAAGTTCAGATCTTCAAGTTCTAATTTGCACTAATAATTTGTATTTAACAATTCTAAGTTCTGTATTTGACTATTACAAGTTCAGATCTTCAAGTTACAATTTGCAATCATAATTTGAAGTTATCAATGCTAAGTTCTGTATTTGACAATTACAAGTTCAGATCTTCAAGTTATAATTTGAACTAATAATTTGTATTTAACTATTCGAAGTTCTGTATTTGACTATTACAAGTTCAGATCTTCAAGTTATAATTTACAATCATAATTTGAAGTTATCAATTCTAAGTTCTGTATTTGACAATTACAAGTTCAGATCTTCAAGTTATAATTTGTAATTATAATTTATATTTAACAAATCTAAGTTCTGTAATTAACTATTACAAGTTCAGATCTTCAAGTTATAATTTGCAATCATAATTTGATGTTATCAATTCTAAGTTCTGTATTTGACAATTACAAGTTCAGATGTTCAAGTTATAATTAGCAATCATAATTTGAATTTTCCAATTCTAAGTTCTGTATTTGACTATTACAAGTTCAGATCTTCAAGTTATAATTTGCAATAATAATTTGAATTTGACAATTCTAAGTTCAGTATTTTATGATTACAAGTTCAGATCTTCAAGTTATAATTAGCAATCATAATTGGAATTTTACAATTCTAAGTTCTGTATTTGACTATTACAAGTTCAGATCTTCAAGTTTTAATTTGCAATCATAATTTGAAGTTATCAATGCTAAGTTCTGTATTTGACAATTACAAGTTCAGATCTTCAAGTTATAATTTGCAATCATAATTTGTAGTTATCAATTCTAAGTTCTGTATTTGACAATTACAAGTTCAGATCTTCAAATTATTATTTACAATCTTAGTTTGAAATTAACAATTCGAAGTTCTGTACTTACTTATTACAAGTTCAGATCTTCAAGTTATAATTAGAAATTATAATTTATATTTAACAAATCTAAGTTCTGTAATTAACTATTACAAGTTCAGATCTTCAAGTTATAATTTGCAATTATAATTATAAGCTATCAATTTTAAGTTCTCTATTTGACAATTACAAGTTCAGATCTTCAAGTTCTAATTTGCACTAATAATTTGTATTTAACAATTCTAAGTTCTGTATTTGACTATTACAAGTTCAGATCTTCAAGTTACAATTTGCAATCATAATTTGAAGTTATCAATGCTAAGTTCTGTATTTGACAATTACAAGTTCAGATCTTCAAGTTATAATTTGAACTAATAATTTGTATTTAACTATTCGAAGTTCTGTATTTGACTATTACAAGTTCAGATCTTCAAGTTATAATTTACAATCATAATTTGAAGTTATCAATTCTAAGTTCTGTATTTGACAATTACAAGTTCAGATCTTCAAGTTATAATTTGTAATTATAATTTATATTTAACAAATCTAAGTTCTGTAATTAACTATTACAAGTTCAGATCTTCAAGTTATAATTTGCAATCATAATTTGATGTTATCAATTCTAAGTTCTGTATTTGACAATTACAAGTTCAGATGTTCAAGTTATAATTAGCAATCATAATTTGAATTTTCCAATTCTAAGTTCTGTATTTGACTATTACAAGTTCAGATCTTCAAGTTATAATTTGCAATAATAATTTGAATTTGACAATTCTAAGTTCAGTATTTTATGATTACAAGTTCAGATCTTCAAGTTATAATTAGCAATCATAATTGGAATTTTACAATTCTAAGTTCTGTATTTGACTATTACAAGTTCAGATCTTCAAGTTTTAATTTGCAATCATAATTTGAAGTTATCAATGCTAAGTTCTGTATTTGACAATTACAAGTTCAGATCTTCAAGTTATAATTTGCAATCATAATTTGAAGTTATCAATTCTAAGTTCTGTATTTGACAATTACAAGTTCAGATCTTCAAATTATTACTTACAATCTTAGTTTGAAATTAACAATTCGAAGTTCTGTATTTACTTATTACAAGTTCAGATCTTCAAGTTATAATTTGAAATTATAATTTATATTTAACATATCTAAGTTCTGTAATTAACTATTACAAGTTCAGATCTTCAAGTTATAATTAGCAATCATAATTAGAAGTTATCAATTCTAAGTTCTGTATTTGACAGTTACAAGTTCAGATCATTAAGTTTCAATTTGAAATAATAATTAGTATTTAACAAATTTAAGTTCTGTAATTCACTATTACAAGTTCAGATCTTCAAGTTATAATTTGCAATAATAATTAGAAGCTATCAATTTTAAGTTCTGTATTTGACAATTACAAGTTCAGATCTTCAAGATATAATTAGCAATCATAATTTGAATTTTCCAATTCTAAGTTCTGTATTTGACTATTACAAGCTCAGATCTTCAAATTAGTATTTACAATCTTAGTTTGAAATTAACAATTCGAACTTCTGTACTTACTTATTACAAGTTCAGATCTTCAAGTTATAATTAGAAATTATAATTTATATTTAACAAATCTAAGTTCTGTAATTAACTATTACAAGTTCAGATCTTCAAGTTATAATTTGCAATTATAATTATAAACTATCAATTTTAAGTTCTGTTTTTGACAATTACAAGTTCAGATCTTCAAGTTCTAATTTGCACTAATAATTTGTATTTACAATTCTAAGTTCTGTATTTGACTATTACAAGTTCAGATCTTCAAGTTACAATTTGCAATCATAATTTGAAGTTATCAATGCTAAGTTCTGTATTTGACAATTACAAGTTCAGATCTTCAAGTTATAATTTGAACTAATAATTTGTATTTAACTATTCGAAGTTCTGTATTTGACTATTACAAGTTCAGATCTTTAAGTTATAATTTGCAATCATAATTTGAAGTTATCAATTCTAAGTTCTGTATTTGACAATTACAAGTTCAGATCTTCAAGTTATAATTTGTAATTATAATTTATATTTAACAAATCTAAGTTCTGTAATTAACTATTACAAGTTCAGATCTTCAAGTTATAATTTGCAATCATAATTTGATGTTATCAATTCTAAGTTCTGTATTTGACAATTACAAGTTCAGATGTTCAAGTTATAATTAGCAATCATAATTTGAATTTTACAATTCTAAGTTCTGTATTTGACTATTACAAGTTCAGATCTTCAAGTTATAATTTGCAATAATAATTTGAATTTTACAATTCTAACTTCAGTATTTTATGATTACAAGTTCAGATCTTCAAGTTATAATTAGCAATCATAATTGGAATTTATAATTCTAAGTTCTGTATTTGACTATTACAAGTTCAGATCTTCAAGTTTTAATTTGCAATCATAATTTGAAGTTATCAATGCTAAGTTCTGTATTTGACAACTACAAGTTCAGATCTTCAAGATATAATTAGCAATCATAATTTGAATTTTACAATTCTAAGTTCAGTATTTCACTATTACAAGTTCAGATCTTCAAATTATTATTTAAAATCTTAGTTTGAAATTAACAATTCGAAGTTCTGTATTTACTTATTACAAGTTCAGATCTTCAAGTTATAATTTGCAATCATAATTTGAAGTTATCAATTCTAAGTTCTGTATTTGACAATTACAAGTTCAGATCTTCAAATTATTATTTACAATCTTAGTTTGAAATTAACAATTCGAAGTTCTGTATTTACTTATTACTAGTTCAGATCTTCAAAATATAATTAGCAATCATAATTTGAATTTTACAATTCTAAGTTCAGTATTTGATGATTACAAGTTCAGATCTTCAAATTATTATTTACAATCTTAGTTTGAAATTTACAATTCGAAGTTCTGTATTTACTTATAACATGTTCAGATCTTCAAGTTATAATTTGAAATCATAATTTATATTTAACATATCTAAGTTCTGTAATTAACTATTACAAGTTCAGATCTTCAAGTTATAATTAGCAATCATAATTAGAAGTTATCAATTCTAAGTTCTGTATTTGACAGTTACAAGTTCAGATCATTAAGTTATAATTTGAAATAATAATTAGTATTTAACAAATTTAAGTTCTGTAATTCACTATTACAAGTTCAGATCTTCAAGTTATAATTTGCAATAATAATTAGAAGCTATCAATTTTAAGTTCTGTGTTTGACAATTACAAGTTCAGATCTTTAAGATATAATTAGCAATCATAATTTGAATTTTACAATTCTAAGTTCAGTATTTCACTATTACAAGTTCTGATCTTCAAGTTATAATTTGCAATCATAATTGGAAGTTATCAAATGTTAGTTCTGTATTTGACAATTACAAGTTCAGATGTTCAAGTTATAATAAGCAATCATAATTTGAATTTTACAATTCTAAGTTCTGTATTTGATCTTCAAATTAGTATTTACAATCTTAGTTTGAAATTAACAATTCGAACTTCTGTACTTACTTATTACAAGTTCAGATCTTCAAGTTATAATTAGAAATTATAATTTATATTTAACAAATCTAAGTTCTGTAATTAACTATTACAAGTTCAGATCTTCAAGTTATAATTTGCAATTATAATTATAAGCTATCAATTTTAAGTTCTCTATTTGACAATTACAAGTTCAGATCTTCAAGTTCTAATTTGCACTAATAATTTGTATTTAACAATTCTAAGTTCTGTATTTGACTATTACAAGTTCAGATCTTCAAGTTACAATTTGCAATCATAATTTGAAGTTATCAATGCTAAGTTCTGTATTTGACAATTACAAGTTCAGATCTTCAAGTTATAATTTGAACTAATAATTTTTATTTAACTATTCGAAGTTCTGTATTTGACTATTACAAGTTCAGATCTTCAAGTTATAATTTACAATCATAATTTGAAGTTATCAATTCTAAGTTCTGTATTTGACAATTACAAGTTCAGATCTTCAAGTTATAATTTGTAATTATAATTTATATTTAACAAATCTAAGTTCTGTAATTAACTATTACAAGTTCAGATCTTCAAGTTATAATTTGCAATCATAATTTGATGTTATCAATTCTAAGTTCTGTATTTGACAATTACAAGTTCAGATGTTCAAGTTATAATTAGCAATCATAATTTGAATTTTCCAATTCTAAGTTCTGTATTTGACTATTACAAGTTCAGATCTTCAAGTTATAATTTGCAATAATAATTTGAATTTGACAATTCTAAGTTCAGTATTTTATGATTACAAGTTCAGATCTTCAAGTTATAATTAGCAATCATAATTGGAATTTTACAATTCTAACTTCTGTATTTGACTATTACAAGTTCAGATCTTCAAGTTTTAATTTGCAATCATAATTTGAAGTTATCAATGCTAAGTTCTGTATTTGACAATTACAAGTTCAGATCTTCAAGTTATAATTTGCAATCATAATTTGTAGTTATCAATTCTAAGTTCTGTATTTGACAATTACAAGTTCAGATCTTCAAATTATTATTTACAATCTTAGTTTGAAATTAACAATTCGAAGTTCTGTACTTACTTATTACAAGTTCAGATCTTCAAGTTATAATTAGAAATTATAATTTATATTTAACAAATCTAAGTTCTGTAATTAACTATTACAAGTTCAGATCTTCAAGTTATAATTTGCAATTATAATTATAAGCTATCAATTTTAAGTTCTCTATTTGACAATTACAAGTTCAGATCTTCAAGTTCTAATTTGCACTAATAATTTGTATTTAACAATTCTAAGTTCTGTATTTGACTATTACAAGTTCAGATCTTCAAGTTACAATTTGCAATCATAATTTGAAGTTATCAATGCTAAGTTCTGTATTTGACAATTTCAAGTTCAGATCTTCAAGTTATAATTTGAACTAATAATTTGTATTTAACTATTCGAAGTTCTGTATTTGACTATTACAAGTTCAGATCTTCAAGTTATAATTTACAATCATAATTTGAAGTTATCAATTCTAAGTTCTGTATTTGACAATTACAAGTTCAGATCTTCAAGTTATAATTTGTAATTATAATTTATATTTAACAAATCTAAGTTCTGTAATTAACTATTACAAGTTCAGATCTTCAAGTTATAATTTGCAATCATAATTTGATGTTATCAATTCTAAGTTCTGTATTTGACAATTACAAGTTCAGATGTTCAAGTTATAATTAGCAATCATAATTTGAATTTTCCAATTCTAAGTTCTGTATTTGACTATTACAAGTTCAGATCTTCAAGTTATAATTTGCAATAATAATTTGAATTTGACAATTCTAAGTTCAGTATTTTATGATTACAAGTTCAGATCTTCAAGTTATAATTAGCAATCATAATTGGAATTTTACAATTCTAAGTTCTGTATTTGACTATTACAAGTTCAGATCTTCAAGTTATAATTTGAAATTATAATTTATATTTAACATATCTAAGTTCTGTAATTAACTATTACAAGTTCAGATCTTCAAGTTATAATTAGCAATCATAATTAGAAGTTATCAATTCTAAGTTCTGTATTTGACAGTTACAAGTTCAGATCATTAAGTTTCAATTTGAAATAATAATTAGTATTTAACAAATTTAAGTTCTGTAATTCACTATTACAAGTTCAGATCTTCAAGTTATAATTTGCAATAATAATTAGAAGCTATCAATTTTAAGTTCTGTATTTGACAATTACAAGTTCAGATCTTCAAGATATAATTAGCAATCATAATTTGAATTTTACAATTCTAAGTTCTGTATTTGACTATTACAAGCTCAGATCTTCAAATTAGTATTTACAATCTTAGTTTGAAATTAACAATTCGAACTTCTGTACTTACTTATTACAAGTTCAGATCTTCAAGTTATAATTAGAAATTATAATTTATATTTAACAAATCTAAGTTCTGTAATTAACTATTACAAGTTCAGATCTTCAAGTTATAATTTGCAATTATAATTATAAACTATCAATTTTAAGTTCTGTTTTTGACAATTACAAGTTCAGATCTTCAAGTTCTAATTTGCACTAATAATTTGTATTTACAATTCTAAGTTCTGTATTTGACTATTACAAGTTCAGATCTTCAAGTTACAATTTGCAATCATAATTTGAAGTTATCAATGCTAAGTTCTGTATTTGACAATTACAAGTTCAGATCTTCAAGTTATAATTTGAACTAATAATTTGTATTTAACTATTCGAAGTTCTGTATTTGACTATTACAAGTTCAGATCTTTAAGTTATAATTTGCAATCATAATTTGAAGTTATCAATTCTAAGTTCTGTATTTGACAATTACAAGTTCAGATCTTCAAGTTATAATTTGTAATTATAATTTATATTTAACAAATCTAAGTTCTGTAATTAACTATTACAAGTTCAGATCTTCAAGTTATAATTTGCAATCATAATTTGATGTTATCAATTCTAAGTTCTGTATTTGACAATTACAAGTTCAGATGTTCAAGTTATAATTAGCAATCATAATTTGAATTTTACAATTCTAAGTTCTGTATTTGACTATTACAAGTTCAGATCTTCAAGTTATAATTTGCAATAATAATTTGAATTTTACAATTCTAACTTCAGTATTTTATGATTACAAGTTCAGATCTTCAAGTTATAATTAGCAATCATAATTGGAATTTTACAATTCTAAGTTCTGTATTTGACTATTACAAGTTCAGATCTTCAAGTTTTAATTTGCAATCATAATTTGAAGTTATCAATGCTAAGTTCTGTATTTGACAACTACAAGTTCAGATCTTCAAGATATAATTAGCAATCATAATTTGAATTTTACAATTCTAAGTTCAGTATTTCACTATTACAAGTTCAGATCTTCAAGTTATAATTTGCAATCATAATTGGAAGTTATCAATTCTAAGTTCTGTATTTGACAATTACAAGTTCAGATGTTCAAGTTATAATAAGCAATCATAATTTGAATTTTACAATTCTAAGTTCTGTATTTGACTATTACAAGCTCAGATCTTCAAATTAGTATTTACAATCTTAGTTTGAAATTAACAATTCGAACTTCTGTACTTACTTATTACAAGTTCAGATCTTCAAGTTATAATTAGAAATTATAATTTATATTTAACAAATCTAAGTTCTGTAATTAACTATTACAAGTTCAGATCTTCAAGTTATAATTTGCAATTATAATTATAAGCTATCAATTTTAAGTTCTGTTTTTGACAATTACAAGTTCAGATCTTCAAGTTAAAATTTGCACTAATAATTTGTATTTAACAATTCTAAGTTCTGTATTTGACTATTACAAGTTCAGATCTTCAAGTTATAATTTGAACTAATAATATGTATTTAACTATTCGAAGTTCTGTATTTGACTATTACAAGTTCAGATCTTCAAGTTATAATTTGCAATCATAATTTGAAGTTATCAATTCTAAGTTCTGTATTTGACAATTACAAGTTCAGTTCTTCAAGTTATAATTTGCAATCATAATTTGATGTTATCAAATCTAAGTTCTGTATTTGACAATTACAAGTTCAGATGTTCAAGTTATATTTAGCAATCATAATTTGAATTTTACAATTCTAAGTTCTGTATTTGACTATTACAAGTTCAGATCTTCAAGTTATAATTTGCAATAATAATTTGAATTTTACAATTCTAAGTTCAGTATTTTATGATTACAAGTTCAGATCTTCAAGTTATAATTAGCAATCATAATTGGAATTTTACAATTCTAAGTTCTGTATTTGACTATTACAAGTTCAGATCTTCAAGTTTTAATTTGCAATCATAATTAGAAGTTATCAATGCTAAGTTCTGTATTTGACAATTACAAGTTCAGATCTTCAAGTTATAATTTGCAATCATAATTTGAAGTTATCAATTCTAAGTTCTGTATTTGACAGTTACAAGTTCAGATCTTCAAATTATTATTTACAATCTTAGTTTGAAATTAACAATTCGAAGTTCTGTATTTACTTATTACCAGTTCAGATCTTCAAGTTATAATTTGAAATTATAATTTATATTTAACATATCCAAGTTCTGTAATTTACTATTACAAGTTCAGATCTTCAAGTTATAATTAGCAATCATAATTAGAAGTTATCAATTCTAAGTTCTGTATTTGACAGTTACAAGTTCAGATCATTAAGTTATAATTTGAAATAATAATTAGTATTTAACAAATTTAAGTTCTGTAATTCACTATTACAAGTTCAGATCTTCAAGTTATAATTTGCAATAATAATTAGAAGCTATCAATTTTAAGCTCTGTATTTGACAATTACAAGTTCAGATGTTCAAGATATAATTAGCAAACATAATTTGAATTTTACACTTCTAAGTTCAGTATTTGACTATTCCAAGTTCAGATCTTCAAGTTATAATTTGCAATCATAATTTGATGTTATCAATTCTAAGTTCTGTATTTGACAATTACAAGTTCAGATGTTCAAGTTATAATTAGCAATCATAATTTGTATTTTACAATTCTAAGTTCTGTATTTGACAATTACAAGTTCAAATCTTCAAGTTATAATTTGCAATAATAATTTGAATTTTACAATTCTAAGTTCAGTATTTTATGATTACAAGTTCAGATCTTCAAGTTATAATTTGCCATCATAATTAGAACTATCAATTTTAAGTTCTCTATTTGACAATTACAAGTTCAGATCTTCAAGGTATAATTAGCAATAATAATTAGAACTATCAATTTTAAGTTCTCTATTTGACAATTACAAGTTCAGATCTTCAAGGTATAATTAGCAATCATAATTTGAATTTTACAATTCTAAGTTCAGTATTTGACTATTACAAGTTCAGATCTTCAAGTTATAATTTGCAATCATAATTTGAAGTTATCAATTCTAAGTTCTGTATTTGACAATAACAAGTTCAGATCTTCAAGTTATAATTTGAACTAATAATTTGTATTTAACAATTCGAAGTTCTGTATTTGACTATTACAAGTTCAGATCTTCAAATTATTATTTAAAATCTTAGTTGGAAATTAACAATTCGAAGTTCTGTATTTACTTATTACAAGTTCAGATCTACAAGTTATAATTTGCAATCATAATTAGTAGTTATCAATTCTAAGTTCTGTATTTGACAATTTCAAGTTAAGATCTTCATGTTATAATTAGCAATCATAATTGGTATTTAACAATTCGAAGTTCCGTATTTAACTATTACAAGTTCAGATCTTCAAATTATTATTTACAATCTTAGTTTGAAATTAACAATTCGAAGTTCTGTAATTAACTATTACAAGTTCAGATCTTCAAGTTATAATTTGCAATCAAAATTTGAAGTTGTCTATTCTAAGTTCTGTATTTGACAATTACAAGTTCAGATGTTCAAGTTTTAATTAGCAATCATAATTTGATTTTTACAATTCTTAGTTCTGTATTTGACTATTACAAGTTCAGATCTTCAGGTTATAATTTGCAATCATAATTAGAAGTTATCAATTCTAAGTTCTGTATTTGACAGTTACAAGTTCAGATCATTAAGTTATAATTTGAAATAATAATTAGTATTTAACAAATTTAAGTTCTGTAATTCACTATTACAAGTTCAGATCTTCAAGTTATAATTTGCAATAATAATTAGAAGCTATCAATTTTAAGTTCTGTATTTGACAATTACAAGTTCAGATCTTCAAGATATAATTAGCAATCATAATTTGAATTTTACAATTCTAAGTTCTGTATTTGACTATTACAAGCTCAGATCTTCAAATTAGTATTTACAATCTTAGTTTGAAATTAACAATTCGAACTTCTGTACTTACTTATTACAAGTTCAGATCTTCAAGTTATAATTAGAAATTATAATTTATATTTAACAAATCTAAGTTCTGTAATTAACTATTACAAGTTCAGATCTTCAAGTTATAATTTGCAATTATAATTATAAACTATCAATTTTAAGTTCTGTTTTTGACAATTACAAGTTCAGATCTTCAAGTTCTAATTTGCACTAATAATTTGTATTTACAATTCTAAGTTCTGTATTTGACTATTACAAGTTCAGATCTTCAAGTTACAATTTGTAATCATAATTTGAAGTTATCAATGCTAAGTTCTGTATTTGACAATTACAAGTTCAGATCTTCAAGTTATAATTTGAACTAATAATTTGTATTTAACTATTCGAAGTTCTGTATTTGACTATTACAAGTTCAGATCTTTAAGTTATAATTTGCAATCATAATTTGAAGTTATCAATTCTAAGTTCTGTATTTGACAATTACAAGTTCAGATCTTCAAGTTATAATTTGCAATCATAATTGGAAGTTATCAATTCTAAGTTCTGTATTTGACAATTACAAGTTCAGATGTTCAAGTTATAATAAGCAATCATAATTTGAATTTTACAATTCTAAGTTCTGTATGTGACTATTACAAGCTCAGATCTTCTAATTAGTATTTACAATCTTAGTTTGAAATTAACAATTCGAACTTCTGTACTTACTTATTACAAGTTCAGATCTTCAAGTTATAATTAGAAATTATAATTTATATTTAACAAATCTAAGTTCTGTAATTAACTATTACAAGTTCAGATCTTCAAGTTATAATTTGCAATTATAATTATAAGCTATCAATTTTAAGTTCTGTTTTTGACAATTACAAGTTCAGATCTTCAAGTTCTAATTTGCACTAATAATTTGTATTTAACAATTCTAAGTTCTGTATTTGACTATTACAAGTTCAGATCTTCAAGTTATAATTTGAACTAATAATATGTATTTAACTATTCGAAGTTCTGTATTTGACTATTACAAGTTCAGATCTTCAAGTTATAATTTGCAATCATAATTTGAAGTTATCAATTCTAAGTTCTGTATTTGACAATTACAAGTTCAGTTCTTCAAGTTATAATTTGCAATCATAATTTGATGTTATCAAATCTAAGTTCTGTATTTGACAATTACAAGTTCAGATGTTCAAGTTATATTTAGCCATCATAATTTGAATTTTACAATTCTAAGTTCTGTATTTGACTATTACAAGTTCAGATCTTCAAGTTATAATTTGCAATAATAATTTGAATTTTACAATTCTAAGTTCAGTATTTTATGATTACAAGTTCAGATCTTCAAGTTATAATTAGCAATCATAATTGGAATTTTACAATTCTAAGTTCTGTATTTGACTATTACAAGTTCAGATCTTCAAGTTTTAATTTGCAATCATAATTTGAAGTTATCAATGCTAAGTTCTGTATTTGACAATTACAAGTTCAGATCTTCAAGTTATAATTTGCAATCATAATTAGAAGTTATCAATTCTAAGTTCTGTATTTGACAGTTACAAGTTCAGATCTTCAAATTATTATTTACAATCTTAGTTTGAAATTAACAATTCGAAGTTCTGTATTTACTTATTACCAGTTCAGATCTTCAAGTTATAATTTGAAATTATAATTTATATTTAACATATCTAAGTTCTGTAATTTACTATTACAAGTTCAGATCTTCAAGTTATAATTAGCAATCATAATTAGAAGTTATCAATTTTAAGCTCTGTATTTGACAATTACAAGTTCAGATCTTCAAGATATAATTAGCAAACATAATTTGAATTTTACACTTCTAAGTTCAGTATTTGACAATTACAAGTTCAAATCTTCAAGTTATAATTTGCAATAATAATTTGAATTTTACAATTCTAAGTTCAGTATTTTATGATTACAAGTTCAGATCTTCAAGTTATAATTTGCCATCATAATTAGAACTATCAATTTTAAGTTCTCTATTTGACAATTACAAGTTCAGATCTTCAAGGTATAATTAGCAATAATAATTAGAACTATCAATTTTAAGTTCTCTATTTGACAATTACAAGTTCAGATCTTCAAGGTATAATTAGCAATCATAATTTGAATTTTACAATTCTAAGTTCAGTATTTGACTATTACAAGTTCAGATCTTCAAGTTATAATTTGTAATCATAATTTGAAGTTATCAATTCTAAGTTCTGTATTTGACAATTACAAGTTCAGATCTTCAAATTATTATTTACAATCTTAGTTTGAAATTAACAATTCGAAGTTCTGTATTTACTTATTACAAGTTCAGATCTTCAAGTTATAATTTGAAATTATAATTTATATTTAACATATCTAAGTTCTGTAATTAACTATTACAAGTTCAGATCTTCAAGTTATAATTAGCAATCATAATTAGAAGTTATCAATTCTAAGTTCTGTATTTGACAGTTACAAGTTCAGATCATTAAGTTTCAATTTGAAATAATAATTAGTATTTAACAAATTTAAGTTCTGTAATTCACTATTACAAGTTCAGATCTTCAAGTTATAATTTGCAATAATAATTAGAAGCTATCAATTTTAAGTTCTGTATTTGACAATTACAAGTTCAGATCTTCAAGATATAATTAGCAATCATAATTTGAATTTTACAATTATAAGTTCTGTATTTGACTATAACAAGCTCAGATCTTCAAATTAGTATTTACAATCTTAGTTTGAAATTAACAATTCGAACTTCTGTACTTACTTATTACAAGTTCAGATCTTCAAGTTATAATTAGAAATTATAATTTATATTTAACAAATCTAAGTTCTGTAATTAACTATTACAAGTTCAGATCTTCAAGTTATAATTTGCAATTATAATTATAAGCTATCAATTTTAAGTTCTCTATTTGACAATTACAAGTTCAGATCTTCAAGTTCTAATTTGCACTAATAATTTGTATTTAACAATTCTAAGTTCTGTATTTGACTATTACCAGTTCAGATCTTCAAGTTACAATTTGCAATCATAATTTGAAGTTATCAATGCTAAGTTCTGTATTTGACAATTACAAGTTCAGATCTTCAAGTTATAATTTGAACTAATAATTTGTATTTAACTATTCGAAGTTCTGTATTTGACTATTACAAGTTCAGATCTTCAAGTTATAATTTACAATCATAATTTGAAGTTATCAATTCTAAGTTCTGTATTTGACAATTACAAGTTCAGATCTTCAAGTTATAATTTGTAATTATAATTTATATTTAACAAATCTAAGTTCTGTAATTAACTATTACAAGTTCAGATCTTCAAGTTATAATTTGCAATCATAATTTGATGTTATCAATTCTAAGTTCTGTATTTGACAATTACAAGTTCAGATGTTCAAGTTATAATTAGCAATCATAATTTGAATTTTCCAATTCTAAGTTCTGTATTTGACTATTACAAGTTCAGATCTTCAAGTTATAATTTGCAATAATAATTTGAATTTGACAATTCTAAGTTCAGTATTTTATGATTACAAGTTCAGATCTTCAAGTTATAATTAGCAATCATAATTGGAATTTTACAATTCTAAGTTCTGTATTTGACTATTACAAGTTCAGATCTTCAAGTTTTAATTTGCAATCATAATTTGAAGTTATCAATGCTAAGTTCTGTATTTGACAATTACAAGTTCAGATCTTCAAGTTATAATTTGCAATCATAATTTGAAGTTATCAATTCTAAGTTCTGTATTTGACAATTACAAGTTCAGATCTTCAAATTATTATTTACAATCTTAGTTTGAAATTAACAATTCGAAGTTCTGTATTTACTTATTACAAGTTCAGATCTTCAAGTTATAATTTGAAATTATAATTTATATTTAACATATCTAAGTTCTGTAATTAACTATTACAAGTTCAGATCTTCAAGTTATAATTAGCAATCATAATTAGAAGTTATCAATTCTAAGTTCTGTATTTGACAGTTACAAGTTCAGATCATTAAGTTTCAATTTGAAATAATAATTAGTATTTAACAAATTTAAGTTCTGTAATTCACTATTACAAGTTCAGATCTTCAAGTTATAATTTGCAATAATAATTAGTAGCTATCAATTTTAAGTTCTGTATTTGACAATTACAAGTTCAGATCTTCAAGATATAATTAGCAATCATAATTTGAATTTTACAATTCTAAGTTCTGTATTTGACTATTACAAGCTCAGATCTTCAAATTAGTATTTACAATCTTAGTTTGAAATTAACAATTCGAACTTCTGTACTTACTTATTACAAGTTCAGATCTTCAAGTTATAATTAGAAATTATAATTTATATTTAACAAATCTAAGTTCTGTAATTAACTATTACAAGTTCAGATCTTCAAGTTATAATTTGCAATTATAATTATAAACTATCAATTTTAAGTTCTGTTTTTGACAATTACAAGTTCAAATCTTCAAGTTCTAATTTGCACTAATAATTTGTATTTACAATTCTAAGTTCTGTATTTGACTATTACAAGTTCAGATCTTCAAGTTACAATTTGCAATCATAATTTGAAGTTATCAATGCTAAGTTCTGTATTTGACAATTACAAGTTCAGATCTTCAAGTTCTAATTTGCACTAATAATTTGTATTTACAATTCTAAGTTCTGTATTTGACTATTACAAGTTCAGATCTTTAAGTTATAATTTGCAATCATAATTTGAAGTTATCAATTCTAAGTTCTGTATTTGACAATTACAAGTTCAGATCTTCAAGTTATAATTTGTAATTATAATTTATATTTAACAAATCTAAGTTCTGTAATTAACTATTACAAGTTCAGATCTTCAAGTTATAATTTGCAATCATAATTTGATGTTATCAATTCTAAGTTCTGTATTTGACAATTACAAGTTCAGATGTTCAAGTTATAATTAGCAATCATAATTTGAATTTTACAATTCTAAGTTCTGTATTTGACTATTACAAGTTCAGATCTTCAAGTTATAATTTGCAATAATAATTTGAATTTTACAATTCTAACTTCAGTATTTTATGATTACAAGTTCAGATCTTCAAGTTATAATTAGCAATCATAATTGGAATTTTACAATTCTAAGTTCTGTATTTGACTATTACAAGTTCAGATCTTCAAGTTTTAATTTGCAATCATAATTTGAAGTTATCAATGCTAAGTTCTGTATTTGACAACTACAAGTTCAGATCTTCAAGATATAATTAGCAATCATAATTTGAATTTTACAATTTGAAGTTCAGTATTTCACTATTACAAGTTCAGATCTTCAAGTTATAATTTGCAATTATAATTATAAGCTATCAATTTTAAGTTCTGTTTTTGACAATTACAAGTTCAGATCTTCAAGTTCTAATTTGCACTAATAATTTGTATTTAACAATTCTAAGTTCTGTATTTGACTATTACAAGTTCAGATCTTCAAGTTATAATTTGAACTAATAATATGTATTTAACTATTCGAAGTTCTGTATTTGACTATTACAAGTTCAGATCTTCAAGTTATAATTTGCAATCATAATTTGAAGTTATCAATTCTAAGTTCTGTATTTGACAATTACAAGTTCAGTTCTTCAAGTTATAATTTGCAATCATATTTTGATGTTATCAAATCTAAGTTCTGTATTTGACAATTACAAGTTCAGATGTTCAAGTTATAATTAGCAATCATAATTTGAATTTTACAATACTAAGTTCTGTATTTGACTATTACAAGTTCAGATCTTCAAGTTATAATTTGCAATAATAATTTGAATTTTACAATTCTAAGTTCAGTATTTTATGATTACAAGTTCAGATCTTCAAGTTATAATTAGCAATCATAATTGGAATTTTACAATTCTAAGTTCTGTATTTGACTATTACAAGTTCAGATCTTCAAGTTTTAATTTGCAATCATAATTTGAAGTTATCAATGCTAAGTTCTGTATTTGACAATTACAAGTTCAGATCTTCAAGTTATAATTTGCAATCATAATTTGAAGTTATCAATTCTAAGTTCTGTATTTGACAGTTACAAGTTCAGATCTTCAAATTATTATTTACAATCTTAGTTTGAAATTAACAATTCGAAGTTCTGTATTTACTTATTACCAGTTCAGATCTTCAAGTTATAATTTGCAATAATAATTAGAAGCTATCAATTTTAAGCTCTGTATTTGACAATTACAAGTTCAGATGTTCAAGATATAATTAGCAAACATAATTTGAATTTTACACTTCTAAGTTCAGTATTAGACTATTCCAAGTTCAGATCTTCAAGTTATAATTTGCAATCATAATTTGATGTTATCAATTCTAAGTTCTGTATTTGACAATTACAAGTTCAGATGTTCAAGTTATAATTAGCAATCATAATTTGTATTTTACAATTCTAAGTTCTGTATTTGACAATTACAAGTTCAAATCTTCAAGTTATAATTTGCAATAATAATTTGAATTTTACAATTCTAAGTTCAGTATTTTATGATTACAAGTTCAGATCTTCAAGTTATAATTTGCCATCATAATTAGAACTATCAATTTTAAGTTCTCTATTTGACAATTACAAGTTCAGATCTTCAAGGTATAATTAGCAATAATAATTAGAACTATCAATTTTAAGTTCTCTATTTGACAATTACAAGTTCAGATCTTCAAGGTATAATTAGCAATCATAATTTGAATTTTACAATTCTAAGTTCAGTATTTGACTATTACAAGTTCAGATCTTCAAGTTATAATTTGCAATCATAATTTGAAGTTATCAATTCTAAGTTCTGTATTTGACAATTACAAGTTCAGATCTTCAAGTTATAATTTGAACTAATAATTTGTATTTAACAATTCGAAGTTCTGTATTTGACTATTACAAGTTCAGATCTTCAAATTAATATTTAAAATCTTAGTTGGAAATTAACAATTCGAAGTTCTGTATTTACTTATTACAAGTTCAGATCTACAAGTTATAATTTGCAATCATAATTAGTAGTTATCAATTCTAAGTTCTGTATTTGACAATTTCAAGTTAAGATCTTCATGTTATAATTAGCAATCATAATTGGTATTTAACAATTCGAAGTTCCGTATTTAACTATTACAAGTTCAGATCTTCAAATTATTATTTACAATCTTAGTTTGAAATTAACAATTCGAAGTTCTGTAATTAACTATTACAAGTTCAGATCTTCAAGTTATAATTTGCAATCAAAATTTGAAGTTGTCTATTCTAAGTTCTGTATTTGACAATTACAAGTTCAGATGTTCAAGTTTTAATTAGCAATCATAATTTGATTTTTACAATTCTTAGTTCTGTATTTGACTATTACAAGTTCAGATCTTCAGGTTATAATTTGCAATCATAATTAGAAGTTATCAATTCTAAGTTCTGTATTTGACAGTTACAAGTTCAGATCATTAAGTTATAATTTGAAATAATAATTAGTATTTAACAAATTTAAGTTCTGTAATTCACTATTACAAGTTCAGATCTTCAAGTTATAATTTGCAATAATAATTAGAAGCTATCAATTTTAAGTTCTGTATTTGACAATTACAAGTTCAGATCTTCAAGATATAATTAGCAATCATAATTTGAATTTTACAATTCTAAGTTCTGTATTTGACTATTACAAGCTCAGATCTTCAAATTAGTATTTACAATCTTAGTTTGAAATTAACAATTCGAACTTCTGTACTTACTTATTACAAGTTCAGATCTTCAAGTTATAATTAGAAATTATAATTTATATTTAACAAATCTAAGTTCTGTAATTAACTATTACAAGTTCAGATCTTCAAGTTATAATTTGCAATTTTAATTATAAACTATCAATTTTAAGTTCTGTTTTTGACAATTACAAGTTCAGATCTTCAAGTTCTAATTTGCACTAATAATTTGTATTTACAATTCTAAGTTCTGTATTTGACTATTACAAGTTCAGATCTTCAAGTTACAATTTGCAATCATAATTTGAAGTTATCAATGCTAAGTTCTGTATTTGACAATTACAAGTTCAGATCTTCAAGTTATAATTTGAACTAATAATTTGTATTTAACTATTCGAAGTTCTGTATTTGACTATTACAAGTTCAGATCTTTAAGTTATAATTTGCAATCATAATTTGAAGTTATCAATTCTAAGTTCTGTATTTGACAATTACAAGTTCAGATCTTCAAGTTATAATTTGCAATCATAATTGGAAGTTATCAATTCTAAGTTCTGTATTTGACAATTACAAGTTCAGATGTTCAAGTTATAATAAGCAATCATAATTTGAATTTTACAATTCTAAGTTCTGTATGTGACTATTACAAGCTCAGATCTTCAAATTAGTATTTACAATCTTAGTTTGAAATTAACAATTCGAACTTCTGTACTTACTTATTACAAGTTCAGATCTTCAAGTTATAATTAGAAATTATAATTTATATTTAACAAATCTAAGTTCTGTAATTAACTATTACAAGTTCAGATCTTCAAGTTATAATTTGCAATTATAATTATAAGCTATCAATTATAAGTTCTGTATTTGACAATTACAAGTTCAGTTCTTCAAGTTATAATTTGCAATCATTATTTGATGTTATCAAATCTAAGTTCTGTATTTTATGATTACAAGTTCAGATCTTCAAGTTATAATTAGCAATCATAATTGGAATTTTACAATTCTAAGTTCTGTATTTGACTATTACAAGTTCAGATCTTCAAGTTTTAATTTGCAATCATAATTTGAAGTTATCAATGCTAAGTTCTGTATTTGACAATTACAAGTTCAGATCTTCAAGTTATAATTTGCAATCATAATTAGAAGTTATCAATTCTAAGTTCTGTATTTGACAGTTACAAGTTCAGATCTTCAAATTATTATTTACAATCTTAGTTTGAAATTAACAATTCGAAGTTCTGTATTTACTTATTACCAGTTCAGATCTTCAAGTTATAATTTGAAATTATAATTTATATTTAACATATCTAAGTTCTGTAATTTACTATTACAAGTTCAGATCTTCAAGTTATAATTAGCAATCATAATTAGAAGTTATCAATTTTAAGCTCTGTATTTGACAATTACAAGTTCAGATCTTCAAGATATAATTAGCAAACATAATTTGAATTTTACACTTCTAAGTTCAGTATTTGACAATTACAAGTTCAAATCTTCAAGTTATAATTTGCAATAATAATTTGAATTTTACAATTCTAAGTTCAGTATTTTATGATTACAAGTTCAGATCTTCAAGTTACAATTTGCCATCATAATTAGAACTATCAATTTTAAGTTCTCTATTTGACAATTACAAGTTCAGATCTTCAAGGTATAATTAACAATAATAATTAGAACTATCAATTTTAAGTTCTCTATTTGACAATTACAAGTTCAGATCTTCAAGGTATAATTAGCAATCATAATTTGAATTTTACAATTCTAAGTTCAGTATTTGACTATTACAAGTTCAGATCTTCAAGTTATAATTTGCAATCATAATTTGAAGTTATCAATTCTAAGTTCTGTATTTGACAATTACAAGTTCAGATCTTCAAGTTATAATTTGAACTAATAATTTGTATTTAACAATTCGAAGTTTTGTATTTGACTATTACAAGTTCAGATCTTCAAATTATTATTTAAAATCTTAGTTGGAAATTAACAATTCGAAGTTCTATATTTACTTATTACAAGTTCAGATCTTCAAGTTATAATTTGCAATCATAATTAGAAGTTATCAATTCTAAGTTCTGTATTTGACAATTTCAAGTTAAGATCTTCATGTTATAATTAGCAATCATAATTTGTATTTAACAATTCGAAGTTCCGTATTTGACTATTACAAGTTCAGATCTTCAAATTATTATTTACAATCTTAGTTTGAAATTAACAATTCGAAGTTCTGTAATTAACTATTACAAGTTCAGATCTTCAAGTTATAATTTGCAATCAAAATTTGAAGTTGTCTATTCTAAGTTCTGTATTTGACAATTACAAGTTCAGATGTTCAAGTTTTAATTAGCAATCATAATTTGATTTTTACAATTCTTAGTTCTGTATTTGACTATTACAAGTTCAGATCTTCAGGTTATAATTTGCAATCATAATTAGAAGTTATCAATTCTAAGTTCTGTATTTGACAGTTACAAGTTCAGATCATTAAGTTATAATTTGAAATAATAATTAGTATTTAACAAATTTAAGTTCTGTAATTCACTATTACAAGTTCAGATCTTCAAGTTATAATTTGCAATAATAATTAGAAGCTATCAATTTTAAGTTCTGTATTTGACAATTACAAGTTCAGATCTTCAAGATATAATTAGCTTTCATAATTTGAATTTTACAATTCTAAGTTCTGTATTTGACTATTACAAGTTCAGATCTTCAAGTTATAATTTGCAATCATAATTAGAAGTTATCAATTCTAAGTTCTGTATTTGACAGTTACAAGTTCAGAACATTAAGTTATAATTTGAAATAATAATTAGTATTTAACTAATTACAGTTCTGTAATTCACTATTACAAGTTCAGATCTTCAAGTTATAATTTGCAATAATAATTAGAACTATCAATTTTAAGTTCTGTATCTGACAATTACAAGTTCAGATCTTCAAGGTATAATTAGCAATCATAATTTGAATTTTACAATTCTAAGTTCAGTATTTGACTATTACAAGTTCAGATCTTCAAGTTATAATTTGCAATCATAATTTGAAGTTATCAATTCTAAGTTCTGTATTTGACAATTACAAGTTCAGTTCTTCAAGTTATAATTTGAACTAATAATTTGTATTTAACAATTCGAAGTTCTGTATGTGACTATTACAAGTTCAGATCTTCAAATTATTATTTCATATCTTAGCTGGAAATTAACAAATCTAAGTTCTGTAATTAACTATTACAAGTTCAGATCTTCAAGTTATAATTTGCAATCATAATTTGAAGTTATCAATTCTAAGTTCTGTATTTGACAATTACAAGTTCAGATGTTCAAGTTATAATTAGCAATCATAATTTGAATTTTAAAATTTTAAGTTCTGTATTTGACTATTACAAGTTCAGATCTTCAAGTTATAATTTGCAATCATAATTTGAAGTTTTCAATGCTAAGTTCTGTATTTGACAATTACAAGTTCAGATCTTCAAGTTATAATTTGAACTAATAATTTGTATTTAACTATTCGAAGTTCTGTATTTGACTATTACAAGTTCAGATCTTCAAATGATAATTTGCAATCATAATTTGAAGTTATCAATTCTAAGTTCTGTATTTGACAATTACAAGTTCAGATCTTCAAGTTATAATTAGAAATCATAATTTGTATTTAACAATTTGAAGTTCTGTATTTGTCTATTACCAGTTCAGATCTTCAAATTATTATTTACTATCTTAGTTTGAAATTAATAATTCGAAGTTCTGTATTTACTTATTACAAGTTCAGATCATTAAGTTATAATTTGAAATAATAATTAGTATTTAACAAATTTAAGTTCTGTAATTCACTATTACAAGTTCAGATCTTCAAGTTATAATTTGCAATAATAATTAGAAGCTATCAATTTTAAGTTCTGTATTTGACAATTACAAGTTCAGATCTTCAAGATATAATTTGCAATCATAATTTAAATTTTACATTTCTAAGATCTGTATTTGACTATTACAAGTTCAGATCTTCAAGTTATAATTTGCTATCATAATTAGAAGTTATCAATTCTAAGTTCTGTATTTGACAGTTACAAGTTCAGACCATTAAGTTATAATTTGAAATAATAATTAGTATTTAACAAATTTAAGTTCTGTAATTCACTATTACAAGTTCAGATCTACAAATTATAATTTGCAATTATAATTATAAGCTATCAATTTTAAGTTCTCTTTTTGACAATTACAAGTTCAGATCTTTAAGTTATAATTTGCACTAATAATTGGTATTTAACAATTCTAAGTTCTGTATTTGACTATTACAAGTTCAGATCTTCAAGTTATAATTTGCAATCATAATTTGAAGTTATCAATGCTAAGTTCTGTATTTGACAATAACAAGTTCAAATCTTCAAGTTATAATTTGCAATAATAACTAGAACTATAAATTTTAAGTTCTCTATTTGACAATTACAAGTTCAGATCTTCAAGGTATAATTAGCAATCATAATTTGAATTTTACAATTCTAAGTTCTGTCTTTGACTATTACAAGTTCAGATCTTCAGGTTATAATTTGCAATCATCATTAGAAGTTATCAATTCTAAGTTCTGTATTTGACAGATACAAGTTCAAATCATTAAGTTATAATTTGAAATAATAATTAGTATTTAATAAATTTAAGTTCTCTAATTCACTATTACAAGTTCAGATCTTCAAGTTATAATTTGTAATAATAATTAGAAGCTATCAATTTTAAGTTCTGTATTTGACAATTACAAGTTCAGATCTTCAAGATATAATTAGCAATCATAATTTGAATTTTACAATTCTAAGTTCTGTATTTGACTATTACAAGTTCAGATCTTCAAGTTATAATTTGTAATCATAATTAGAAGTTATCAATTCTAAGTTCTGTATTTGACAGTTACAAGTTCAGATCATTAAGTTATAATTTGAAATAATAATTAGTATTTAACAAATTTAAGTTCTGTAATTCACTATTACAAGTTCAGATCTTCAACTTATAATTTGCAATAATAATTAGAACTATCAATTTTAAGTTCTGTATCTGACAATTACAAGTTCAGGTCTTCAAGGTATAATTAGGAATCATAATTTGAATTTTACAATTCTAAGTTCAGTATTTAACTATTACAAGTTCAGATCTTCAAGTTATAATTTGCAATCATAATTTGATGTTATCAATTCTAAGTTCTGTAATTGACAATTATAAGTTCAGATGTTAAATTTATAATTAGCAATCATAATTTGAATTTTACAATTCTAAGTTCTGAATTTGACTATTACAAGTTCAGATCTTCAAGTTATAATTTGCAATCATAATTTGAAGTTATCAATGCTAAGTTCTGTATTTGACAATTACAAGTTCAGATCTTCAAGTTATAATTTGAACTAATAATTTGTATTTAACTATTCGAAGTTCTGTATTTGACTATTACAAGTTCAGATCTTCAAATGATAATTTGCAATCATAATTTGAAGTTATCAATTCTAAGTTCTGTATTTGACAATTACAAGTTCAGATCTTCAAGTTATAATTAGCAATCATAATTTGTATTTAACAATTCGAAGTTCTGTATTTGTCTATTACAAGTTCAGATCTTCAAGTTATAATTTGAAATTATAATTTATATTTAACAAATCTAAGTTCTGTAATTAACTATTACAAGTTCAGATCATTAAGTTATAATTTGAAATAATAATTAGTATTTAACAAATTTAAGTTCTGTAATTCACTATTACAAGTTCAGATCTTCAAGTTATAATTTGCAATAATAATTAGAACTATCAATTTTAAGTTCTCTATTTGACAATTACAAGTTCAGATCTACTAGGTATAATTAGCAATCATAATTTGAATTTTACAATTCTAAGTTCAGTATTTGACTATTACAAGTTCAGATCTTCAAGTTATAATTTGCAATCATAATTTGAAGTTATCAATTCTAAGTTCTGTATTTGACAATTACAAGTTCAGATCTTCAAGTTAAAATTTGAACTAATAATTTGTATTTAACAATTCGAAGTTCTGTATTTGACTATTACAAGTTCAGATCTTCAAATTATTATTTAAAATCTTAGTTGGAAATTAACAATTCGAAGTTCTGTATTTACTTATTACAAGTTCAGATCTTCAAGTTATAATTTGCAATCATAATTTGAAGTTATCAATTCTAAGTTCTGTATTTGACAATTTCAAGTTAAGATCTTCATGTTATAATTAGCAATCATAATTTGTATTTAACAATTCGAAGTTCCGTATTTGACTATTACAAGTTCAGATCTTCAAATTATTATTTACAATCTTAGTTTGAAATTAACAATTCGAAGTTCTGTATTTGACAATTACAAGTTCAGTTCTTCAAGTTATAATTTGAACTAATAATTTGTATTTAACAATTCGAAGTTTTGTATTTGACTATTACAAGTTCAGATCTTCAAATTATTATTTAAAATCTTAGTTTGAAATTAACAATTCGAAGTTCTGTATTTACTTATTACAAGTTCAGATCTTCAAGTTATAATTTGAAATTATAATTTATATTTAACAAATCTAAGTTCTGTAATTAACTATTACAAGTTCAGATCTTCAAGTTATAATTTGCAATCATAATTTGAAGTTATCAATTCTAAGTTCTGTATTTGACAATTTCAAGTTAAGATCTTCCTGGTTTAAATAGCAATCATAATTTGTATTTAACAATTCGAAGTTCCGTATTTGACTATTACAAGTTCAGATCTTCAAATTATTATTTACAATCTTAGTTTGAAATTAACAATTCGAAGTTCTGTATTTACTTATTACAAGTTCAGATCTTCAAGTTATAATTTGAAATTATAATTTATATTTAACAAATCTAAGTTCTGTAATTAACTATTACAAGTTCAGATCTTCAAGTTATAATTTGCAATCATAATTTGAAGTTGTCTATTCTAAGTTCTGTATTTGACAATTACAAGTTCAGATGTTCAAGTTTTAATTAGCAATCATAATTTGATTTTTACAATTCTTAGTTCTGTATTTGACTATTACAAGTTCAGATCTTCAGGTTATAATTTGCAATCATAATTAGAAGTTATCAATTCTAAGTTCTGTATTTGACAGTTACAAGTTCAGATCATTAAGTTATAATTTGAAATAATAATTAGTATTTAACAAATTTAAGTTCTGTAATTCACTATTACAAGTTCAGATCTTCAAGTTATAATTTGCAATAATAATTAGAAGCTATCAATTTTAAGCTCTGTATTTGACAATTACAAGTTCAGATCTTCAAGATATAATTAGCAAACATAATTTGAATTTTACACTTCTAAGTTCAGTATTTGACTATTCCAAGTTCAGATCTTCAAGTTATAATTTGCAATCATAATTTGATGTTATCAATTCTAAGTTCTGTATTTGACAATTACAAGTTCAGATGTTCAAGTTATAATTAGCAATCATAATTTGTATTTTACAATTCTAAGTTCTGTATTTGACAATTACAAGTTCAAATCTTCAAGTTATAATTTGCAATAATAATTTGAATTTTACAATTCTAAGTTCAGTATTTTATGATTACAAGTTCAGATCTTCAAGTTATAATTTGCCATCATAATTAGAACTATCAATTTTAAGTTCTCTATTTGACAATTACAAGTTCAGATCTTCAAGGTATAATTAGCAATAATAATTAGAACTATCAATTTTAAGTTCTCTATTTGACAATTACAAGTTCAGATCTTCAAGGTATAATTAGCAATCATAATTTGAATTTTACAATTCTAAGTTGTGTATTTGACTATTACAAGTTCAGATCTTCAAGTTATAATTTGCAATCATAATTAGAAGTTATCAATTCTAAGTTCTGTATTTGACAGTTACAAGTTCAGATCATTAAGTTATAATTTGAAATAATAATTAGTATTTAACAAATTTAAGTTCTGTAATTCACTATTACAAGTTCAGATCTTCAAGTTATAATTTGCAATAATAATTAGAACTATCAATTTTAAGTTCTGTATCTGACAATTACAAGTTCAGGTCTTCAAGGTATAATTAGGAATCATAATTTGAATTTTACAATTCTAAGTTCAGTATTTAACTATTACAAGTTCAGATCTTCAAGTTATAATTTGCAATCATAATTTGAAGTTATCAATTCTAAGTTCTGTATTTGACAATTACAAGTTCAGATCTTTAAGTTATAATTTGAACTAATAATTTGTATTTAACAATTCGAAGTTCTGTATGTGACTATTACAAGTTCAGATCTTCAAATTATTATTTAAAATCTTAGTTGGAAATTAACAAATCTAAGTTCTGTAATTAACTATTACAAGTTCAGATCTTCAAGTTATAATTTGCAATCATAATTTGATGTTATCAATTCTAAGTTCTGTAATTGACAATTATAAGTTCAGATGTTAAAGTTATAATTAGCAATCATAATTTGAATTTTACAATTCTAAGTTCTGAATTTGACTATTCCAAGTTCAGATCTTCAAGTTATAATTTGCAATCAAAATTTGAAGTTGTCTATTCTAAGTTCTGTATTTGACAATTACAAGTTCAGATGTTCAAGTTTTAATTAGCAATCATAATTTGATTTTTACAATTCTTAGTTCTGTATTTGACTATTACAAGTTCAGATCTTCAGGTTATAATTTGCAATCATAATTAGAAGTTATCAATTCTAAGTTCTGTATTTGACAGTTACAAGTTCAGATCATTAAGTTATAATTTGAAATAA
This sequence comes from Cantharis lateralis, assembly GCA_963170105.1. Classification (NCBI taxonomy): domain Eukaryota; kingdom Metazoa; phylum Arthropoda; class Insecta; order Coleoptera; family Cantharidae; genus Cantharis; species Cantharis lateralis. Next base: position 79,354 of record CAUJGK010000001.1, on the reverse strand, counting down.
TAATTAGTATTTAACAAATTTAAGTTCTGTAATTCACTATTACAAGTTCAGATCTTCAAGTTATAATTTGCAATAATAATTAGAAGCTATCAATTTTAAGTTCTGTATTTGACAATTACAAGTTCAGATCTTCAAGATATAATTAGCTTTCATAATTTGAATTTTACAATTCTAAGTTCTGTATTTGACTATTACAAGTTCAGATCTTCAAGTTATAATTTGCAATCATAATTAGAAGTTATCAATTCTAAGTTCTGTATTTGACAGTTACAAGTTCAGAACATTAAGTTATAATTTGAAATAATAATTAGTATTTAACTAATTACAGTTCTGTAATTCACTATTACAAGTTCAGATCTTCAAGTTATAATTTGCAATAATAATTAGAACTATCAATTTTAAGTTCTGTATCTGACAATTACAAGTTCAGATCTTCAAGGTATAATTAGCAATCATAATTTGAATTTTACAATTCTAAGTTCAGTATTTGACTATTACAAGTTCAGATCTTCAAGTTATAATTTGCAATCATAATTTGAAGTTATCAATTCTAAGTTCTGTATTTGACAATTACAAGTTCAGTTCTTCAAGTTATAATTTGAACTAATAATTTGTATTTAACAATTCGAAGTTCTGTATGTGACTATTACAAGTTCAGATCTTCAAATTATTATTTCATATCTTAGCTGGAAATTAACAAATCTAAGTTCTGTAATTAACTATTACAAGTTCAGATCTTCAAGTTATAATTTGCAATCATAATTTGAAGTTATCAATTCTAAGTTCTGTATTTGACAATTACAAGTTCAGATGTTCAAGTTATAATTAGCAATCATAATTTGAATTTTAAAATTTTAAGTTCTGTATTTGACTATTACAAGTTCAGATCTTCAAGTTATAATTTGCAATCATAATTTGAAGTTTTCAATGCTAAGTTCTGTATTTGACAATTACAAGTTCAGATCTTCAAGTTATAATTTGAACTAATAATTTGTATTTAACTATTCGAAGTTCTGTATTTGACTATTACAAGTTCAGATCTTCAAATGATAATTTGCAATCATAATTTGAAGTTATCAATTCTAAGTTCTGTATTTGACAATTACAAGTTCAGATCTTCAAGTTATAATTAGAAATCATAATTTGTATTTAACAATTTGAAGTTCTGTATTTGTCTATTACCAGTTCAGATCTTCAAATTATTATTTACTATCTTAGTTTGAAATTAATAATTCGAAGTTCTGTATTTACTTATTACAAGTTCAGATCATTAAGTTATAATTTGAAATAATAATTAGTATTTAACAAATTTAAGTTCTGTAATTCACTATTACAAGTTCAGATCTTCAAGTTATAATTTGCAATAATAATTAGAAGCTATCAATTTTAAGTTCTGTATTTGACAATTACAAGTTCAGATCTTCAAGATATAATTTGCAATCATAATTTAAATTTTACAATTCTAAGATCTGTATTTGACTATTACAAGTTCAGATCTTCAAGTTATAATTTGCTATCATAATTAGAAGTTATCAATTCTAAGTTCTGTATTTGACAGTTACAAGTTCAGACCATTAAGTTATAATTTGAAATAATAATTAGTATTTAACAAATTTAAGTTCTGTAATTCACTATTACAAGTTCAGATCTACAAATTATAATTTGCAATTATAATTATAAGCTATCAATTTTAAGTTCTCTTTTTGACAATTACAAGTTCAGATCTTTAAGTTATAATTTGCACTAATAATTGGTATTTAACAATTCTAAGTTCTGTATTTGACTATTACAAGTTCAGATCTTCAAGTTATAATTTGCAATCATAATTTGAAGTTATCAATGCTAAGTTCTGTATTTGACAATAACAAGTTCAAATCTTCAAGTTATAATTTGCAATAATAACTAGAACTATAAATTTTAAGTTCTCTATTTGACAATTACAAGTTCAGATCTTCAAGGTATAATTAGCAATCATAATTTGAATTTTACAATTCTAAGTTCTGTCTTTGACTATTACAAGTTCAGATCTTCAGGTTATAATTTGCAATCATCATTAGAAGTTATCAATTCTAAGTTCTGTATTTGACAGATACAAGTTCAGATCATTAAGTTATAATTTGAAATAATAATTAGTATTTAATAAATTTAAGTTCTCTAATTCACTATTACAAGTTCAGATCTTCAAGTTATAATTTGTAATAATAATTAGAAGCTATCAATTTTAAGTTCTGTATTTGACAATTACAAGTTCAGATCTTCAAGATATAATTAGCAATCATAATTTGAATTTTACAATTCTAAGTTCTGTATTTGACTATTACAAGTTCAGATCTTCAAGTTATAATTTGCAATCATAATTAGAAGTTATCAATTCTAAGTTCTGTATTTGACAGTTACAAGTTCAGATCATTAAGTTATAATTTGAAATAATAATTAGTATTTAACAAATTTAAGTTCTGTAATTCACTATTACAAGTTCAGATCTTCAACTTATAATTTGCAATAATAATTAGAACTATCAATTTTAAGTTCTGTATCTGACAATTACAAGTTCAGGTCTTCAAGGTATAATTAGGAATCATAATTTGAATTTTACAATTCTAAGTTCAGTATTTAACTATTACAAGTTCAGATCTTCAAGTTATAATTTGCAATCATAATTTGATGTTATCAATTCTAAGTTCTGTAATTGACAATTATAAGTTCAGATGTTAAAGTTATAATTAGCAATCATAATTTGAATTTTACAATTCTAAGTTCTGAATTTGACTATTACAAGTTCAGATCTTCAAGTTATAATTTGCAATCATAATTTGAAGTTATCAATGCTAAGTTCTGTATTTGACAATTACAAGTTCAGATCTTCAAGTTATAATTTGAACTAATAATTTGTATTTAACTATTCGAAGTTCTGTATTTGACTATTACAAGTTCAGATCTTCAAATGATAATTTGCAATCATAATTTGAAGTTATCAATTCTAAGTTCTGTATTTGACAATTACAAGTTCAGATCTTCAAGTTATAATTAGCAATCATAATTTGTATTTAACAATTCGAAGTTCTGTATTTGTCTATTACTAGTTCAGATCTTCAAGTTATAATTTGAAATTATAATTTATATTTAACAAATCTAAGTTCTGTAATTAACTATTACAAGTTCAGATCATTAAGTTATAATTTGAAATAATAATTAGTATTTAACAAATTTAAGTTCTGTAATTCACTATTACAAGTTCAGATCTTCAAGTTATAATTTGCAATAATAATTAGAACTATCAATTTTAAGTTCTCTATTTGACAATTACAAGTTCAGATCTACTAGGTATAATTAGCAATCATAATTTGAATTTTACAATTCTAAGTTCAGTATTTGACTATTACAAGTTCAGATCTTCAAGTTATAATTTGCAATCATAATTTGAAGTTATCAATTCTAAGTTCTGTATTTGACAATTACAAGTTCAGATCTTCAAGTTAAAATTTGAACTAATAATTTGTATTTAACAATTCGAAGTTCTGTATTTGACTATTACAAGTTCAGATCTTCAAATTATTATTTAAAATCTTAGTTGGAAATTAACAATTCGAAGTTCTGTATTTACTTATTACTAGTTCAGATCTTCAAGTTATAATTTGCAATCATAATTTGAAGTTATCAATTCTAAGTTCTGTATTTGACAATTTCAAGTTAAGATCTTCATGTTATAATTAGCAATCATAATTTGTATTTAACAATTCGAAGTTCCGTATTTGACTATTACAAGTTCAGATCTTCAAATTATTATTTACAATCTTAGTTTGAAATTAACAATTCGAAGTTCTGTATTTACTTATTACAAGTTCAGATCTTAAAGTTATAATTTGAAATTATAATTTATATTTAACAAATCTAAGTTCTGTAATTAACTATTACAAGTTCAGATCTTCAAGTTATAATTTGCAATCATAATTTGAAGTTGTCTATTCTAAGTTCTGTATTTGACAATTACAAGTTCAGATGTTCAAGTTTTAATTAGCAATCATAATTTGATTTTTACAATTCTTAGTTCTCTATTTGACTATTACAAGTTCAGATCTTCAGGTTATAATTTGCAATCATAATTAGAAGTTATCAATTCTAAGTTCTGTATTTGACAGTTACAAGTTCAGATCATTAAGTTATAATTTGAAATAATAATTAGTATTTAACAAATTTAAGTTCTGTAATTCACTATTACAAGTTCAGATCTTCAAGTTATAATTTGCAATAATAATTAGAAGCTATCAATTTTAAGCTCTGTATTTGACAATTACAAGTTCAGATCTTCAAGATATAATTAGCAAACATAATTTGAATTTTACACTTCTAAGTTCAGTATTTGACTATTCCAAGTTCAGATCTTCAAGTTATAATTTGCAATCATAATTTGATGTTATCAATTCTAAGTTCTGTATTTGACAATTACAAGTTCAGATGTTCAAGTTATAATTAGCAATCATAATTTGTATTTTACAATTCTAAGTTCTGTATTTGACAATTACAAGTTCAAATCTTCAAGTTATAATTTGCAATAATAATTTGAATTTTACAATTCTAAGTTCAGTATTTTATGATTACAAGTTCAGATCTTCAAGTTATAATTTGCCATCATAATTAGAACTATCAATTTTAAGTTCTCTATTTGACAATTACAAGTTCAGATCTTCAAGGTATAATTAGCAATAATAATTAGAACTATCAATTTTAAGTTCTCTATTTGACAATTACAAGTTCAGATCTTCAAGGTATAATTAGCAATCATAATTTGAATTTTACAATTCTAAGTTCTGTATTTGACTATTACAAGTTCAGATCTTCAAGTTATAATTTGCAATCATAATTAGAAGTTATCAATTCTAAGTTCTGTATTTGACAGTTACAAGTTCAGATCATTAAGTTATAATTTGAAATAATAATTAGTATTTAACAAATTTAAGTTCTGTAATTCACTATTACAAGTTCAGATCTTCAAGTTATAATTTGCAATAATAATTAGAACTATCAATTTTAAGTTCTGTATCTGACAATTACAAGTTCAGGTCTTCAAGGTATAATTAGGAATCATAATTTGAATTTTACAATTCTAAGTTCAGTATTTAACTATTACAAGTTCAGATCTTCAAGTTATAATTTGCAATCATAATTTGAAGTTATCAATTCTAAGTTCTGTATTTGACAATTACAAGTTCAGATCTTTAAGTTATAATTTGAACTAATAATTTGTATTTAACAATTCGAAGTTCTGTATGTGACTATTACAAGTTCAGATCTTCAAATTATTATTTAAAATCTTAGTTGGAAATTAACAAATCTAAGTTCTGTAATTAACTATTACAAGTTCAGATCTTCAAGTTATAATTTGCAATCATAATTTGATGTTATCAATTCTAAGTTCTGTAATTGACAATTATAAGTTCAGATGTTAAAGTTATAATTAGCAATCATAATTTGAATTTTACAATTCTAAGTTCTGAATTTGACTATTACAAGTTCAGATCTTCAAGTTATAATTTGCAATCATAATTTGAAGTTATCAATGCTAAGTTCTGTATTTGACAATTACAAGTTCAGATCTTCAAGTTATAATTTGAACTAATAATTTGTATTTAACTATTCGAAGTTCTGTATTTGACTATTACAAGTTCAGATCTTCAAATGATAATTTGCAATCATAATTTGAAGTTATCAATTCTAAGTTCTGTATTTGACAATTACAAGTTCAGATCTTCAAGTTAAAATTTGAACTAATAATTTGTATTTAACAATTCGAAGTTCTGTATTTGACTATTACAAGTTCAGATCTTCAAATTATTATTTAAAATCTTAGTTGGAAATTAACAATTCGAAGTTCTGTATTTACTTATTACAAGTTCAGATCTTCAAGTTATAATTTGCAATCATAATTTGAAGTTATCAATTCTAAGTTCTGTATTTGACAATTTCAAGTTAAGATCTTCATGTTATAATTAGCAATCATAATTTGTATTTAACAATTCGAAGTTCCGTATTTGACTATTACAAGTTCAGATCTTCAAATTATTATTTACAATCTTAGTTTGAAATTAACAATTCGAAGTTCTGTATTTACTTATTACAAGTTCAGATCTTAAAGTTATAATTTGAAATTATAATTTATATTTAACAAATCTAAGTTCTGTAATTAACTATTACAAGTTCAGATCTTCAAGTTATAATTTGCAATCATAATTTGAAGTTATCAATTCTAAGTTCTGTATTTGACAATTACAAGTTCAGTTCTTCAAGTTATAATTTGAACTAATAATTTGTATTTAACAATTCGAAGTTTTGTATTTGACTATTACAAGTTCAGATCTTCAAATGATAATTTGCAATCATAATTTGAAGTTATCAATTCTAAGTTCTGTATTTGACAATTACAAGTTCAGATCTTCAAGTTAAAATTTGAACTAATAATTTGTATTTAACAATTCGAAGTTCTGTATTTGACTATTACAAGTTCAGATCTTCAAATTATTATTTAAAATCTTAGTTGGAAATTAACAATTCGAAGTTCTGTATTTACTTATTACTAGTTCAGATCTTCAAGTTATAATTTGCAATCATAATTTGAAGTTATCAATTCTAAGTTCTGTATTTGACAATTTCAAGTTAAGATCTTCATGTTATAATTAGCAATCATAATTTGTATTTAACAATTCGAAGTTCCGTATTTGACTATTACAAGTTCAGATCTTCAAATTATTATTTACAATCTTAGTTTGAAATTAACAATTCGAAGTTCTGTATTTACTTATTACAAGTTCAGATCTTAAAGTTATAATTTGAAATTATAATTTATATTTAACAAATCTAAGTTCTGTAATTAACTATTACAAGTTCAGATCTTCAAGTTATAATTTGCAATCATAATTTGAAGTTGTCTATTCTAAGTTCTGTATTTGACAATTACAAGTTCAGATGTTCAAGTTTTAATTAGCAATCATAATTTGATTTTTACAATTCTTAGTTCTCTATTTGACTATTACAAGTTCAGATCTTCAGGTTATAATTTGCAATCATAATTAGAAGTTATCAATTCTAAGTTCTGTATTTGACAGTTACAAGTTCAGATCATTAAGTTATAATTTGAAATAATAATTAGTATTTAACAAATTTAAGTTCTGTAATTCACTATTACAAGTTCAGATCTTCAAGTTATAATTTGCAATAATAATTAGAAGCTATCAATTTTAAGCTCTGTATTTGACAATTACAAGTTCAGATCTTCAAGATATAATTAGCAAACATAATTTGAATTTTACACTTCTAAGTTCAGTATTTGACTATTCCAAGTTCAGATCTTCAAGTTATAATTTGCAATCATAATTTGATGTTATCAATTCTAAGTTCTGTATTTGACAATTACAAGTTCAGATGTTCAAGTTATAATTAGCAATCATAATTTGTATTTTACAATTCTAAGTTCTGTATTTGACAATTACAAGTTCAAATCTTCAAGTTATAATTTGCAATAATAATTTGAATTTTACAATTCTAAGTTCAGTATTTTATGATTACAAGTTCAGATCTTCAAGTTATAATTTGCCATCATAATTAGAACTATCAATTTTAAGTTCTCTATTTGACAATTACAAGTTCAGATCTTCAAGGTATAATTAGCAATAATAATTAGAACTATCAATTTTAAGTTCTCTATTTGACAATTACAAGTTCAGATCTTCAAGGTATAATTAGCAATCATAATTTGAATTTTACAATTCTAAGTTCTGTATTTGACTATTACAAGTTCAGATCTTCAAGTTATAATTTGCAATCATAATTAGAAGTTATCAATTCTAAGTTCTGTATTTGACAGTTACAAGTTCAGATCATTAAGTTATAATTTGAAATAATAATTAGTATTTAACAAATTTAAGTTCTGTAATTCACTATTACAAGTTCAGATCTTCAAGTTATAATTTGCAATAATAATTAGAACTATCAATTTTAAGTTCTGTATCTGACAATTACAAGTTCAGGTCTTCAAGGTATAATTAGGAATCATAATTTGAATTTTACAATTCTAAGTTCAGTATTTAACTATTACAAGTTCAGATCTTCAAGTTATAATTTGCAATCATAATTTGAAGTTATCAATTCTAAGTTCTGTATTTGACAATTACAAGTTCAGATCTTTAAGTTATAATTTGAACTAATAATTTGTATTTAACAATTCGAAGTTCTGTATGTGACTATTACAAGTTCAGATCTTCAAATTATTATTTAAAATCTTAGTTGGAAATTAACAAATCTAAGTTCTGTAATTAACTATTACAAGTTCAGATCTTCAAGTTATAATTTGCAATCATAATTTGATGTTATCAATTCTAAGTTCTGTAATTGACAATTATAAGTTCAGATGTTAAAGTTATAATTAGCAATCATAATTTGAATTTTACAATTCTAAGTTCTGAATTTGACTATTACAAGTTCAGATCTTCAAGTTATAATTTGCAATCATAATTTGAAGTTATCAATGCTAAGTTCTGTATTTGACAATTACAAGTTCAGATCTTCAAGTTATAATTTGAACTAATAATTTGTATTTAACTATTCGAAGTTCTGTATTTGACTATTACAAGTTCAGATCTTCAAATGATAATTTGCAATCATAATTTGAAGTTATCAATTCTAAGTTCTGTATTTGACAATTACAAGTTCAGATCTTCAAGTTAAAATTTGAACTAATAATTTGTATTTAACAATTCGAAGTTCTGTATTTGACTATTACAAGTTCAGATCTTCAAATTATTATTTAAAATCTTAGTTGGAAATTAACAATTCGAAGTTCTGTATTTACTTATTACAAGTTCAGATCTTCAAGTTATAATTTGCAATCATAATTTGAAGTTATCAATTCTAAGTTCTGTATTTGACAATTTCAAGTTAAGATCTTCATGTTATAATTAGCAATCATAATTTGTATTTAACAATTCGAAGTTCCGTATTTGACTATTACAAGTTCAGATCTTCAAATTATTATTTACAATCTTAGTTTGAAATTAACAATTCGAAGTTCTGTATTTACTTATTACAAGTTCAGATCTTAAAGTTATAATTTGAAATTATAATTTATATTTAACAAATCTAAGTTCTGTAATTAACTATTACAAGTTCAGATCTTCAAGTTATAATTTGCAATCATAATTTGAAGTTATCAATTCTAAGTTCTGTATTTGACAATTACAAGTTCAGTTCTTCAAGTTATAATTTGAACTAATAATTTGTATTTAACAATTCGAAGTTTTGTATTTGACTATTACAAGTTCAGATCTTCAAATTATTATTTAAAATCTTAGTTTGAAATTAACAATTCGAAGTTCTGTATTTACTTATTACAAGTTCAGATCTTCAAGTTATAATTTGAAATTATAATTTATATTTAACAAATCTAAGTTCTGTAATTAACTATTACAAGTTCAGATCTTCAAGTTATAATTTGCAATCATAATTTGAAGTTATCAATTCTAAGTTCTGTATTTGACAATTTCAAGTTAAGATCTTCCTGGTTTAAATAGCAATCATAATTTGTATTTAACAATTCGAAGTTCCGTATTTGACTATTACAAGTTCAGATCTTCAAATTATTATTTACAATCTTAGTTTGAAATTAACAATTCGAAGTTCTGTATTTACTTATTACAAGTTCAGATCTTCAAGTTATAATTTGAAATTATAATTTATATTTAACAAATCTAAGTTCTGTAATTAACTATTACAAGTTCAGATCTTCAAGTTATAATTTGCAATCATAATTTGAAGTTGTCTATTCTAAGTTCTGTATTTGACAATTACAAGTTCAGATGTTCAAGTTTTAATTAGCAATCATAATTTGATTTTTACAATTCTTAGTTCTCTATTTGACTATTACAAGTTCAGATCTTCAGGTTATAATTTGCAATCATAATTAGAAGTTATCAATTCTAAGTTCTGTATTTGACAGTTACAAGTTCAGATCATTAAGTTATAATTTGAAATAATAATTAGTATTTAACAAATTTAAGTTCTGTAATTCACTATTACAAGTTCAGATCTTCAAGTTATAATTTGCAATAATAATTAGAAGCTATCAATTTTAAGCTCTGTATTTGACAATTACAAGTTCAGATCTTCAAGATATAATTAGCAAACATAATTTGAATTTTACACTTCTAAGTTCAGTATTTGACTATTCCAAGTTCAGATCTTCAAGTTATAATTTGCAATCATAATTTGATGTTATCAATTCTAAGTTCTGTATTTGACAATTACAAGTTCAGATGTTCAAGTTATAATTAGCAATCATAATTTGTATTTTACAATTCTAAGTTCTGTATTTGACAATTACAAGTTCAAATCTTCAAGTTATAATTTGCAATAATAATTTGAATTTTACAATTCTAAGTTCAGTATTTTATGATTACAAGTTCAGATCTTCAAGTTATAATTTGCCATCATAATTAGAACTATCAATTTTAAGTTCTCTATTTGACAATTACAAGTTCAGATCTTCAAGGTATAATTAGCAATAATAATTAGAACTATCAATTTTAAGTTCTCTATTTGACAATTACAAGTTCAGATCTTCAAGGTATAATTAGCAATCATAATTTGAATTTTACAATTCTAAGTTGTGTATTTGACTATTACAAGTTCAGATCTTCAAGTTATAATTTGCAATCATAATTAGAAGTTATCAATTCTAAGTTCTGTATTTGACAGTTACAAGTTCAGATCATTAAGTTATAATTTGAAATAATAATTAGTATTTAACAAATTTAAGTTCTGTAATTCACTATTACAAGTTCAGATCTTCAAGTTATAATTTGCAATAATAATTAGAACTATCAATTTTAAGTTCTGTATCTGACAATTACAAGTTCAGGTCTTCAAGGTATAATTAGGAATCATAATTTGAATTTTACAATTCTAAGTTCAGTATTTAACTATTACAAGTTCAGATCTTCAAGTTATAATTTGCAATCATAATTTGAAGTTATCAATTCTAAGTTCTGTATTTGACAATTACAAGTTCAGATCTTTAAGTTATAATTTGAACTAATAATTTGTATTTAACAATTCGAAGTTCTGTATGTGACTATTACAAGTTCAGATCTTCAAATTATTATTTAAAATCTTAGTTGGAAATTAACAAATCTAAGTTCTGTAATTAACTATTACAAGTTCAGATCTTCAAGTTATAATTTGCAATCATAATTTGATGTTATCAATTCTAAGTTCTGTAATTGACAATTATAAGTTCAGATGTTAAAGTTATAATTAGCAATCATAATTTGAATTTTACAATTCTAAGTTCTGAATTTGACTATTACAAGTTCAGATCTTCAAGTTATAATTTGCAATCATAATTTGAAGTTATCAATGCTAAGTTCTGTATTTGACAATTACAAGTTCAGATCTTCAAGTTATAATTTGAACTAATAATTTGTATTTAACTATTCGAAGTTCTGTATTTGACTATTACAAGTTCAGATCTTCAAATGATAATTTGCAATCATAATTTGAAGTTATCAATTCTAAGTTCTGTATTTGACAATTACAAGTTCAGATCTTCAAGTTATAATTAGCAATCATAATTTGTATTTAACAATTCGAAGTTCTGTATTTGTCTATTACAAGTTCAGATCTTCAAGTTATAATTTGAAATTATAATTTATATTTAACAAATCTAAGTTCTGTAATTAACTATTACAAGTTCAGATCATTAAGTTATAATTTGAAATAATAATTAGTATTTAACAAATTTAAGTTCTGTAATTCACTATTACAAGTTCAGATCTTCAAGTTATAATTTGCAATAATAATTAGAACTATCAATTTTAAGTTCTCTATTTGACAATTACAAGTTCAGATCTACAAGGTATAATTAGCAATCATAATTTGAATTTTACAATTCTAAGTTCAGTATTTGACTATTACAAGTTCAGATCTTCAAGTTATAATTTGCAATCATAATTTGAAGTTATCAATTCTAAGTTCTGTATTTGACAATTACAAGTTCAGATCTTCAAGTTAAAATTTGAACTAATAATTTGTATTTAACAATTCGAAGTTCTGTATTTGACTATTACAAGTTCAGATCTTCAAATTATTATTTAAAATCTTAGTTGGAAATTAACAATTCGAAGTTCTGTATTTACTTATTACAAGTTCAGATCTTCAAGTTATAATTTGCAATCATAATTTGAAGTTATCAATTCTAAGTTCTGTATTTGACAATTTCAAGTTAAGATCTTCATGTTATAATTAGCAATCATAATTTGTATTTAACAATTCGAAGTTCCGTATTTGACTATTACAAGTTCAGATCTTCAAATTATTATTTACAATCTTAGTTTGAAATTAACAATTCGAAGTTCTGTATTTACTTATTACAAGTTCAGATCTTAAAGTTATAATTTGAAATTATAATTTATATTTAACAAATCTAAGTTCTGTAATTAACTATTACAAGTTCAGATCTGCAAGTTATAATTTGCAATCATAATTTGAAGTTGTCTATTCTAAGTTCTGTATTTGACAATTACCAGTTCAGATGTTCAAGTTTTAATTAGCAATCATAATTTGATTTTTACAATTCTTAGTTCTCTATTTGACTATTACAAGTTCAGATCTTCAGGTTATAATTTGCAATCATAATTAGAAGTTATCAATTCTAAGTTCTGTATTTGACAGTTACAAGTTCAGATCATTAAGTTATAATTTGAAATAATAATTAGTATTTAACAAATTTAAGTTCTGTAATTCACTATTACAAGTTCAGATCTTCAAGTTATAATTTGAACTAATAATTTGTATTTAGCAATTCGAAGTTCTGTATTTGACTATTACAAGTTCAGATCTTCAAATTATTATTTAAAATCTTAGTTGGAAATTAACAAATCTAAGTTCTGTAATTAACTATTACAAGTTCAGATCTTCAAGTTATAATTTGCAATCATAATTTGAAGTTATCAATTCTAAGTTCTGTATTTGACAATTACAAGTTCAGATGTTCAAGTTATAATTAGCAATCATAATTTGAATTTTAAAATTCTAAGTTCTGTATTTGACTATTACAAGTTCAGATCTTCAAGTTATAATTTGCAATCATAATTTGAAGTTATCAATGCTAAGTTCTGTATTTGACAATTACAAGTTCAGATCTTCAAGTTATAATTAGCAATCATAATTTGTATTTAACAATTCGAAGTTCTGTATTTGTCTATTACAAGTTCAGATCTTCAAGTTATAATTTGAAATTATAATTTATATTTAACAAATCTAAGTTCTGTAATTCACTATTACAAGTTCAGATCTTCAAGTTATAATTTGCAATAATAATTAGAAGCTATCAATTTTAAGTTCTGTATTTGACAATTACAAGTTCAGATCTTCAAGATATAATTTGCAATCATAATTTAAATTTTACAATTCTAAGATCTGTATTTGACTATTACAAGTTCAGATCTTCAAGTTATAAATTGCTATCATAATTAGAAGTTATCAATTCTAAGTTCTGTATTTGACAGTTACAAGTTCAGACCATTAAGTTATAATTTGAAATAATAATTAGTATTTAACAAATTTAAGTTCTGTAATTCACTATTACAAGTTCAGATCTTCAAATTATAATTTGCAATTATAATTATAAGCTATCAATTTTAAGTTCTGTTTTTGACAATTACAAGTTCAGATCTTCAAGTTATAATTTGCACTAATAATTGGTATTTAACAATTCTAAGTCCTGTATTTGACTATTACAAGTTCAGATCTTCAAGTTATAATTTGCAATCATAATTTGAAGTTATCAATGCTAAGTTCTGTATTTGACAATTACAAGTTCAAATCTTCAAGTTATAATTAGCAATCATAATTTGTATTTAACAATTCGAAGTTCTGTATTTACCTATTACAAGTTCAGATCTTCAAATTATTATTTACAATCTTAGATTGAAATTAACAATTCGATGTTCTGTATTTACTTATTACAAGATCAGATCTTCAAGTTATAATTTGTAATTATAATTTATATTTAACAAATCTAAGTTCTGTAATTAACTATTACAAGTTCAGATCTTCAAGTTATAATTTGCAATCATAATTTGAAGTTATCAATTCTAAGTTCTGTATTTGACAATTACAAGTTCAGATGTTCAAGTTATAATTAGCAATCATAATTTGAATTTTACAATTCTAAGTTCTGTATTTGATTATTACAAGTTCTGATCTTCAAGTTATAATTTGCAATCATAATTTGAAGTTATCAATGCTAAGTTCTGTATTTGACAATTACAAGTTCAGATCTTCAAGTTATAATTTGAACTAATAATTTGTATTTAACTATTCGAAGTTCTGTATTTGACTATTACAAATTCAGATCTTCAAATGATAATTTGCAATCATAATTTGAAGTTATCAATTCTAAGTTCTCTATTTGACAATTACAAGTTCAGATCTTCAAGTTATAATTAGCATTCATAATTTGTATTTAACAATTCGAAGTTCTGTATTTGACTATTACAAGTTCAGATCTTCAAATTATTATTTACAATCTTAGTTTGAAATTAACAATTCGAAGTTCTGTATTTACTTATTACAAGTTCAGATCTTCAAGTTATAATTTGAAATCATAATTTGAATTTTACAATTATAAGTTCTGTATTTGACTATTACTAGTTCAGATCTTCAAGTTATAATTTGCAATCATAATTTGAAGTTATCAATTCGAAGTTCTGTATTTACTTATTACAAGTTCAGATCTTCAAATTATAATTTGCAATCATAATTTGAATTTTACAATTCTAAGTTCTGTATTTGACTATTACAAGTTCAGATCTTCAAGTTATAATTTGCAATCATAATTAGAAGTTATCAATTCTAAGTTCTGTATTTGACAATTACAAGTTCAGATGTTCAAGTTATAATTAGCAATCATAATTTGAATTTTAAAATTCTAAGTTCTGTATTTGACTATTACAAGTTCAGATCTTCAAGTTATAATTTGCAATCATAATTTGAAGTTATCAATGCTAAGTTCTGTATTTGACAATTACAAGTTCAGATCTTCAAGTTATAATTTGAACTAATAATTAGTATTTAACTATTCGAAGTTCTGTATTTGACTATTACAAGTTCAGATCTTCAAATGATAATTTGCAATCATAATTTGAAGTTATCAATTCTAAGTTCTGTATTTGACAATTATAAGTTCAGATCTTCATGTTATAATTAGAAATCATAATTTGTATTTAACAATTTGAAGTTCTGTATTTGTCTATTACCAGTTCAGATCTTCAAATTATTATTTACAATCTTAGTTTGAAATTAACAATTCGAAGTTCTGTATTTACTTATTACAAGTTCAGATCATTAAGTTATAATTTGAAATAACAATTAGTATTTAACAAATTTAAGTTCTGTAATTCACTATTACAAGTTCAGATCTTCAAGTTATAATTTGCAATAATAATTAGAAGCTATCAATTTTAAGTTCTGTATTTGACAATTACTAGTTCAGATCTTCAAGATATAATTTGCAATCATAATTTAAATTTTACATTTCTAAGATCTGTATTTGACTATTACAAGTTCAGATCTTCAAGTTATAAATTGCTATCATAATTAGAAGTTATCAATTCTAAGTTCTGTATTTGACAGTTACAAGTTCAGACCATTAAGTTATAATTTGAAATAATAATTAGTATTTAACAAATTTAAGTTCTGTAATTCACTATTAAAAGTTCAGATCTTCAAATTATAATTTGCAATTATAATTATAAGCTATCAATTTTAAGTTCTGTTTTTGACAATTACAAGTTCAGATCTTCAAGTTATAATTTGCACTAATAATTGGTATTTAACAATTCTAAGTTCTGTATTTGACTATTACAAGTTCAGATCTTCAAGTTATAATTTGCAATCATAATTTGAAGTTATCAATGCTAAGTTCTGTATTTGACAATTACAAGTTCAAATCTTCAAGTTATAATTAGCAATCATAATTTGTATTTAACAATTCGAAGTTCTGTATTTGACTATTACAAGTTCAGATCTTCAAATTATTATTTACAATCTTAGTTTGAAATTAACAATTCGAAGTTCTGTATTTACTTATTACAAGTTCAGATCTTAAAGTTATAATTTGAAATTATAATTTATATTTAACAAATCTAAGTTCTGTAATTAACTATTACAAGTTCAGATCTTCAAGTTATAATTTGCAATCATAATTTGAAGTTGTCTATTCTAAGTTCTGTATTTGACAATTACAAGTTCAGATCTTCAAGTTATAATTTGCACTAATAATTGGTATTTAACAATTCTAAGTCCTGTATTTGACTATTACAAGTTCAGATCTTCAAGTTATAATTTGCAATCATAATTTGAAGTTATCAATGCTAAGTTCTGTATTTGACAATTACAAGTTCAAATCTTCAAGTTATAATTAGCAATCATAATTTGTATTTAACAATTCGAAGTTCTGTATTTACCTATTACAAGTTCAGATCTTCAAATTATTATTTACAATCTTAGATTGAAATTAACAATTCGATGTTCTGTATTTACTTATTACAAGATCAGATCTTCAAGTTATAATTTGTAATTATAATTTATATTTAACAAATCTAAGTTCTGTAATTAACTATTACAAGTTCAGATCTTCAAGTTATAATTTGCAATCATAATTTGAAGTTATCAATTCTAAGTTCTGTATTTGACAATTACAAGTTCAGATGTTCAAGTTATAATTAGCAATCATAATTTGAATTTTACAATTCTAAGTTCTGTATTTGATTATTACAAGTTCTGATCTTCAAGTTATAATTTGCAATCATAATTTGAAGTTATCAATGCTAAGTTCTGTATTTGACAATTACAAGTTCAGATCTTCAAGTTATAATTTGAACTAATAATTTGTATTTAACTATTCGAAGTTCTGTATTTGACTATTACAAATTCAGATCTTCAAATGATAATTTGCAATCATAATTTGAAGTTATCAATTCTAAGTTCTCTATTTGACAATTACAAGTTCAGATCTTCAAGTTATAATTAGCATTCATAATTTGTATTTAACATTTCGAAGTTCTGTATTTGACTATTACAAGTTCAGATCTTCAAATTATTATTTACAATCTTAGTTTGAAATTAACAATTCGAAGTTCTGTATTTACTTATTACAAGTTCAGATCTTCAAGTTATAATTTGAAATCATAATTTGAATTTTACAATTATAAGTTCTGTATTTGACTATTACTAGTTCAGATCTTCAAGTTATAATTTGCAATCATAATTTGAAGTTATCAATTCGAAGTTCTGTATTTACTTATTACAAGTTCAGATCTTCAAATTATAATTTGCAATCATAATTTGAATTTTACAATTCTAAGTTCTGTATTTGACTATTACAAGTTCAGATCTTCAAGTTATAATTTGCAATCATAATTAGAAGTTATCAATTCTAAGTTCTGTATTTGACAATTACAAGTTCAGATGTTCAAGTTATAATTAGCAATCATAATTTGAATTTTAAAATTCTAAGTTCTGTATTTGACTATTACAAGTTCAGATCTTCAAGTTATAATTTGCAATCATAATTTGAAGTTATCAATGCTAAGTTCTGTATTTGACAATTACAAGTTCAGATCTTCAAGTTATAATTTGAACTAATAATTAGTATTTAACTATTCGAAGTTCTGTATTTGACTATTACAAGTTCAGATCTTCAAATGATAATTTGCAATCATAATTTGAAGTTATCAATTCTAAGTTCTGTATTTGACAATTACAAGTTCAGATCTTCATGTTATAATTAGAAATCATAATTTGTATTTAACAATTTGAAGTTCTGTATTTGTCTATTACCAGTTCAGATCTTCAAATTATTATTTACAATCTTAGTTTGAAATTAACAATTCGAAGTTCTGTATTTACTTATTACAAGTTCAGATCATTAAGTTATAATTTGAAATAACAATTAGTATTTAACAAATTTAAGTTCTGTAATTCACTATTACAAGTTCAGATCTTCAAGTTATAATTTGCAATAATAATTAGAAGCTATCAATTTTAAGTTCTGTATTTGACAATTACTAGTTCAGATCTTCAAGATATAATTTGCAATCATAATTTAAATTTTACAATTCTAAGATCTGTATTTGACTATTACAAGTTCAGATCTTCAAGTTATAAATTGCTATCATAATTAGAAGTTATCAATTCTAAGTTCTGTATTTGACAGTTACAAGTTCAGACCATTAAGTTATAATTTGAAATAATAATTAGTATTTAACAAATTTAAGTTCTGTAATTCACTATTACAAGTTCACATCTTCAAATTATAATTTGCAATTATAATTATAAGCTATCAATTTTAAGTTCTGTTTTTGACAATTACAAGTTCAGATCTTCAAGTTATAATTTGCACTAATAATTGGTATTTAACAATTCTAAGTTCTGTATTTGACTATTACAAGTTCAGATCTTCAAGTTATAATTTGCAATCATAATTTGAAGTTATCAATGCTAAGTTCTGTATTTGACAATTACAAGTTCAAATCTTCAAGTTATAATTAGCAATCATAATTTGTATTTAACAATTCGAAGTTCTGTATTTGACTATTACAAGTTCAGATCTTCAAATTATTATTTACAATCTTAGTTTGAAATTAACAATTCGAAGTTCTGTATTTACTTATTACAAGTTCAGATCTTAAAGTTATAATTTGAAATTATAATTTATATTTAACAAATCTAAGTTCTGTAATTAACTATTACAAGTTCAGATCTTCAAGTTATAATTTGCAATCATAATTTGAAGTTGTCTATTCTAAGTTCTGTATTTGACAATTACAAGTTCAGATGTTCAAGTTTTAATTAGCAATCATAATTTGATTTTTACAATTCTTAGTTCTCTATTTGACTATTACAAGTTCAGATCTTCAGGTTCAAATTTGCAATCATAATTAGAAGTTATCAATTCTAAGTTCTGTATTTGACAGTTACAAGTTCAGATCATTAAGTTATAATTTGAAATAATAATTAGTATTTAACAAATTTAAGTTCTGTAATTCACTATTACAAGTTCAGATCTTCAAGTTATAATTTGCAATAATAATTAGAACTATCAATTTTAAGTTCTGTATCTGACAATTACAAGTTCAGATCTTCAAGGTATAATTAGCAATCATAATTTGAATTTTACAATTCTAAGTTCAGTATTTGACTATTACAAGTTCAGATCTTCAAGTTATAATTTGCAATCATAATTTGAAGTTATCAATTCTAAGTTCTGTATTTGACAATTACAAGTTCAGTTCTTCAAGTTATAATTTGAACTAATAATTTGTATTTAACAATTCGAAGTTTTGTATTTGACTATTACAAGTTCAGATCTTCAAATTATTATTTAAAATCTTAGTTTGAAATTAACAATTCGAAGTTCTGTATTTACTTATTACAAGTTCAGATCTTCAAGTTATAATTTGAAATTATAATTTATATTTAACAAATCTAAGTTCTGTAATTAACTATTACAAGTTCAGATCTTCAAGTTATAATTTGCAATCATAATTTGAAGTTGTCTATTCTAAGTTCTGTATTTGACAATTACAAGTTCAGATGTTCAAGTTTTAATTAGCAATCATAATTTGATTTTTACAATTCTTAGTTCTCTATTTGACTATTACAAGTTCAGATCTTCAGGTTATAATTTGCAATCATAATTAGAAGTTATCAATTCTAAGTTCTGTATTTGACAGTTACAAGTTCAGATCATTAAGTTATAATTTGAAATAATAATTAGTATTTAACAAATTTAAGTTCTGTAATTCACTATTACAAGTTCAGATCTTCAAGTTATAATTTGCAATAATAATTAGAACTATCAATTTTAAGTTCTGTATCTGACAATTACAAGTTCAGATCTTCAAGGTATAATTAGCAATCATAATTTGAATTTTACAATTCTAAGTTCAGTATTTGACTATTACAAGTTCAGATCTTCAAGTTATAATTTGCAATCATAATTTGAAGTTATCAATTCTAAGTTCTGTATTTGACAATTACAAGTTCAGTTCTTCAAGTTATAATTTGAACTAATAATTTGTATTTAGCAATTCGAAGTTCTGTATTTGACTATTACAAGTTCAGATCTTCAAATTATTATTTAAAATCTTAGTTGGAAATTAACAAATCTAAGTTCTGTAATTAACTATTACAAGTTCAGATCTTCAAGTTATAATTTGCAATCATAATTTGAAGTTATCAATTCTAAGTTCTGTATTTGACAATTACAAGTTCAGATGTTCAAGTTATAATTAGCAATCATAATTTGAATTTTAAAATTCTAAGTTCTGTATTTGACTATTATAAGTTCAGATCTTCAAGTTATAATTTGCAATCATAATTTGAAGTTATCAATGCTAAGTTCTGTATTTGACAATTACAAGTTCAGATCTTCAAGTTATAATTTGAACTAATAATTTGTATTTAACTATTCGAAGTTCTGTATTTGACAATTACAAGTTCAGATCTTCATGTTATAATTAGAAATCATAATTTGTATTTAACAATTTGAAGTTCTGTATTTGTCTATTACCAGTTCAGATCTTCAAATTATTATTTACAATCTTAGTTTGAAATTAACAATTCGAAGTTCTGTATTTACTTATTACAAGTTCAAATCATTAAGTTATAATTTGAAATAATAATTAGTATTTAACAAATTTAAGTTCTGTAATTCACTATTACAAGTTCAGATCTTCAAGTTATAATTTGCAATAATAATTAGAAGCTATCAATTTTAAGTTCTGTATTTGACAATTACAAGTTCAGATCTTCAAGATATAATTTGCAATCATAATTTAAATTTTACAATTCTAAGATCTGTATTTGACTATTACAAGTTCAGATCTTCAAGTTATAAATTGCTATCATAATTAGAAGTTATCAATTCTAAGTTCTGTATTTGACAGTTACAAGTTCAGACCATTAAGTTATAATTTGAAATAATAATTAGTATTTAACAAATTTAAGTTCTGTAATTCACTATTACAAGTTCAGATCTTCAAATTATAATTTGCAATTATAATTATAAGCTATCAATTTTAAGTTCTGTTTTTGACAATTACAAGTTCAGATCTTCAAGTTATAATTTGCACTAATAATTGGTATTTAACAATTCTAAGTCCTGTATTTGACTATTACAAGTTCAGATCTTCAAGTTATAATTTGCAATCATAATTTGAAGTTATCAATGCTAAGTTCTGTATTTGACAATTACAAGTTCAAATCTTCAAGTTATAATTAGCAATCATAATTTGTATTTAACAATTCGAAGTTCTGTATTTACCTATTACAAGTTCAGATCTTCAAATTATTATTTACAATCTTAGATTGAAATTAACAATTCGATGTTCTGTATTTACTTATTACAAGATCAGATCTTCAAGTTATAATTTGTAATTATAATTTATATTTAACAAATCTAAGTTCTGTAATTAACTATTACAAGTTCAGATCTTCAAGTTATAATTTGCAATCATAATTTGAAGTTATCAATTCCAAGTTCCGTATTTGACAATTACAAGTTCAGATGTTCAAGTTATAATTAGCAATCATAATTTGAATTTTACAATTCTAAGTTCTGTATTTGATTATTACAAGTTCTGATCTTCAAGTTATAATTTGCAATCATAATTTGAAGTTATCAATGCTAAGTTCTGTATTTGACAATTACAAGTTCAGATCTTCAAGTTATAATTTGAACTAATAATTTGTATTTAACTATTCGAAGTTCTGTATTTGACTATTACAAATTCAGATCTTCAAATGATAATTTGCAATCATAATTTGAAGTTATCAATTCTAAGTTCTCTATTTGACAATTACAAGTTCAGATCTTCAAGTTATAATTAGCATTCATAATTTGTATTTAACAATTCGAAGTTCTGTATTTGACTATTACAAGTTCAGATCTTCAAATTATTATTTACAATCTTAGTTTGAAATTAACAATTCGAAGTTCTGTATTTACTTATTACAAGTTCAGATCTTCAAGTTATAATTTGAAATCATAATTTGAATTTTACAATTATAAGTTCTGTATTTGACTATTACTAGTTCAGATCTTCAAGTTATAATTTGCAATCATAATTTGAAGTTATCAATTCGAAGTTCTGTATTTACTTATTACAAGTTCAGATCTTCAAATTATAATTTGCAATCATAATTTGAATTTTACAATTCTAAGTTCTGTATTTGACTATTACAAGTTCAGATCTTCAAGTTATAATTTGCAATCATAATTAGAAGTTATCAATTCTAAGTTCTGTATTTGACAATTACAAGTTCAGATGTTCAAGTTATAATTAGCAATCATAATTTGAATTTTAAAATTCTAAGTTCTGTATTTGACTATTACAAGTTCAGATCTTCAAGTTATAATTTGCAATCATAATTTGAAGTTATCAATGCTAAGTTCTGTATTTGACAATTACAAGTTCAGATCTTCAAGTTATAATTTGAACTAATAATTAGTATTTAACTATTCGAAGTTCTGTATTTGACTATTACAAGTTCAGATCTTCAAATGATAATTTGCAATCATAATTTGAAGTTATCAATTCTAAGTTCTGTATTTGACAATTACAAGTTCAGATCTTCATGTTATAATTAGAAATCATAATTTGTATTTAACAATTTGAAGTTCTGTATTTGTCTATTACCAGTGCAGATCTTCAAATTATTATTTACAATCTTAGTTTGAAATTAACAATTCGAAGTTCTGTATTTACTTATTACAAGTTCAGATCATTAAGTTATAATTTGAAATAACAATTAGTATTTAACAAATTTAAGTTCTGTAATTCACTATTACAAGTTCAGATCTTCAAGTTATAATTTGCAATAATAATTAGAAGCTATCAATTTTAAGTTCTGTATTTGACAATTACTAGTTCAGATCTTCAAGATATAATTTGCAATCATAATTTAAATTTTACAATTCTAAGATCTGTATTTGACTATTACAAGTTCAGATCTTCAAGTTATAAATTGCTATCATAATTAGAAGTTATCAATTCTAAGTTCTGTATTTGACAGTTACAAGTTCAGACCATTAAGTTATAATTTGAAATAATAATTAGTATTTAACAAATTTAAGTTCTGTAATTCACTATTACAAGTTCAGATCTTCAAATTATAATTTGCAATTATAATTATAAGCTATCAATTTTAAGTTCTGTTTTTGACAATTACAGGTTCAGATCTTCAAGTTATAATTTGCACTAATAATTGGTATTTAACAATTCTAAGTTCTGTATTTGACTATTACAAGTTCAGATCTTCAAGTTATAATTTGCAATCATAATTTGAAGTTATCAATGCTAAGTTCTGTATTTGACAATTACAAGTTCAAATCTTCAAGTTATAATTAGCAATCATAATTTGTATTTAACAATTCGAAGTTCTGTATTTGACTATTACAAGTTCAGATCTTCAAATTATTATTTAAAATCTTAGTTGGAAATTAACAAATCTAAGTTCTGTAATTAACTATTACAAGTTCAGATCTTCAGGTTATAATTTGCAATCATAATTTGAAGTTATCAATTCTAAGTTCTGTATTTGACAATTACAAGTTCAGATGTTCAAGTTATAATTAGCAATCATAATTTGAATTTTAAAATTCTAAGTTCTGTATTTGACTATTACAAGTTCAGATCTTCAAGTTATAATTTGCAATCATAATTTGAAGTTATCAATGCTAAGTTCTGTATTTGACAATTACAAGTTCAGATCTTCAAGTTATAATTTGAACTAATAATTTGTATTTAACTATTCGAAGTTCTGTATTTGACTATTACAAGTTCAGATCTTCAAATGATAATTTGCAATCATAATTTGAAGTTATCAATTCTAAGTTCTGTATTTGACAATTACAAGTTCAGATCTTCATGTTATAATTAGATATCATAATTTGTATTTAACAATTTGAAGTTCTGTATTTGTCTATTACCAGTTCAGATCTTCAAATTATTATTTACAATCTTTGTTTGAAATTAACAATTCGAAGTTCTATATTTACTTATTACAAGTTCAGATCATTAAGTTATAATTTGAAATAATAATTAGTATTTAACAAATTTAAGTTCTGTAATTCACTATTACAAGTTCAGATCTTCAAGTTATAATTTGCAATAATAATTAGAAGCTATCAATTTTAAGTTCTGTATTTGACAATTACAAGTTCAGATCTTCAAGATATAATTTGCAATCATAATTTAAATTTTACAATTCTAAGATCTATATTTGACTATTACAAGTTCAGATCTTCAAGTTATAAATTGCTATCATAATTAGAAGTTATCAATTCTAAGTTCTGAATTTGACAGTTACAAGTTCAGACCATTAAGTTATAATTTGAAATAATAATTAGTATTTAACAAATTTAAGTTCTGTAATTCACTATTACAAGTTCAGATCTTCAAATTATAATTTGCAATTATAATTATAAGCTATCAATTTTAAGTTCTGTTTTTGACAATTACAAGTTCAGATCTTCAAGTTATAATTTGCACTAATAATTGGTATTTAACAATTCTAAGTTCTGTATTTGACTATTACAAGTTCAGATCTTCAAGTTATAATTTGCAATCATAATTTGAAGTTATCAATGCTAAGTTCTGTATTTGACAATTACAAGTTCAAATCTTCAAGTTATAATTAGCAAACATAATTTGTATTTAACAATTCGAAGTTCTGTATTTGACTATTACAAGTTCAGATCTTCAAATTATTATTTACAATCTTAGTTTGTAATTAACAATTCGATGTTCTGTATTTACTTAGTACAAGATCAGATCTTCAAGTTATAATTTGTAATTATAATTAATATTTAACAAATCTAAGTTCTGTAATTAACTATTACAAGTTCAGATCTTCAAGTTATAATTTGCAATCATAATTTGAAGTTATCAATTCTAAGTTCTGTATTTGACAATTACAAGTTCAGATGTTCAAGTTATAATTAGCAATCATAATTTGAAGTTATCAATGCTAAGTTCTGTATTTGACAATTACAAGTTCTGATCTTCAAGTTATAATTTGAACTAATAATTTGTATTTAACTATTCGAAGTTCTGTATTTGACTATTACAAGTTCAGATCTTCAAATGATAATTTGCAATCATAATTTGAAGTTATCAATTCTAAGTTCTGTATTTGACAATTACAAGTTCAGATCTTCATGTTATAATTAGAAATCATAATTTGTATTTAACAATTTGAAGTTCTGTATTTGTCTATTACCAGTTCAGATCTTCAAATTATTATTTACAATCTTAGTTTGAAATTAACAATTCGAAGTTCTGTATTTACTTATTACAAGTTCAGATCATTAAGTTATAATTTGAAATAATAATTAGTATTTAACAAATTTAAGTTCTGTAATTCACTATTACAAGTTCAGATCTTCAAGTTATAATTTGCAATAATAATTAGAAGCTATCAATTTTAAGTTCTGTATTTGACAATTACTAGTTCAGATCTTCAAGATATAATTTGCAATCATAATTTAAATTTTACAATTCTAAGATCTGTATTTGACTATTACAAGTTCAGATCTTCAAGTTATAAATTGCTAGCATAATTAGAAGTTATCAATTCTAAGTTCTGTATTTGACAGTTACAAGTTCAGACCATTAAGTTATAATTTGAAATAATAATTAGTATTTAACAAATTTAAGTTCTGTAATTCACTATTACAAGTTCAGATCTTCAAATTATAATTTGCAATTATAATTATAAGCTATCAATTTTAAGTTCTGTTTTTGACAATTACAAGTTCAGATCTTCAAGTTATAATTTGCACTAATAATTGGTATTTAACAATTCTAAGTTCTGTATTTGACTATTACAAGTTCAGATCTTCAAGTTATAATTTGCAATCATAATTTGAAGTTATCAATGCTAAGTTCTGTATTTGACAATTACAAGTTCAAATCTTCAAGTTATAATTAGCAATCATAATTTGTATTTAACAATTCGAAGTTCTGTATTTGACTATTACAAGTTCAGATCTTCAAGTTATAAATTGCTATCATAATTAGAAGTTATCAATTCTAAGTTCTGTATTTGACAGTTACAAGTTCAGACCATTAAGTTATAATTTGAAATAATAATTAGTATTTAACAAATTTAAGTTCTGTAATTCACTATTACAAGTTCAGATCTTCAAATTATAATTTGCAATTATAATTATAAGCTATCAATTTTAAGTTCTGTTTTTGACAATTACAAGTTCAGATCTTCAAGTTATAATTTGCACTAATAATTGGTATTTAACAATTCTAAGTTCTGTATTTGACTATTACAAGTTCAGATCTTCAAGTTATAATTTGCAATCATAATTTGAAGTTATCAATGCTAAGTTCTGTATTTGACAATTACAAGTTCAAATCTTCAAGTTATAATTAGCAAACATAATTTGTATTTAACAATTCGAAGTTCTGTATTTGACTATTACAAGTTCAGATCTTCAAATTATTATTTACAATCTTAGTTTGTAATTAACAATTCGATGTTCTGTATTTACTTATTACAAGATCAGATCTTCAAGTTATAATTTGTAATTATAATTAATATTTAACAAATCTAAGTTCTGTAATTAACTATTACAAATTCAGATCTTCAAGTTATAATTTGCAATCATAATTTGAAGTTATCAATTCTAAGTTCTGTTTTTGCAATTACAAGTTCAGATGTTCAAGTTATAATTAGCAATCATAATTTCAATTTTACAATTCTAAGTTCTGTATTTGACTATTACAAGTTCTGATCTTCAAGTTATAATTTGCAATCATAATTTGAAGTTATCAATGCTAAGTTCTGTATTTGACAATTACAAGTTCAGATCTTCAAGTTATAATTTGAACTAATAATTTGTATTTAACTATTCGAAGTTCTGTATTTGACTATTACAAGTTCAGATCTTCAAATGATAATTTGCAATCATAATTTGAAGTTATCAATTCTAAGTTCTCTATTTGACAATTACAAGTTCAGATCTTCAAGTTATAATTAGCATTCATAATTTGTATTTAACAATTCGAAGTTCTGTATTTGACTATTACAAGTTCAGATCTTCAAATTATTATTTACAATCTTAGTTTGAAATTAACAATTCGAAGTTCTGTATTTACTTATTACAAGTTCAGATCTTCAAGTTATAATTTGAAATCATAATTTGAATTTTACAATTATAAGTTCTGTATTTGACTATTACTAGTTCAGATCTTCAAGTTATAATTTGCAATCATAATTTGAAGTTATCAATTCGAAGTTCTGCATTTACTTATTACAAGTTCAGATCTTCAAATTATAATTTGCAATCATAATTTGAATTTTACAATTCTAAGTTCTGTATTTGACTATTACAAGTTCAGATCTTCAAGTTATAATTTGCAATCATAATTAGAAGTTATCAATTCTAAGTTCTGTATTTGACAATTACAAGTTCAGATGTTCAAGTTATAATTAGCAATCATAATTTGAATTTTAAAATTCTAAGTTCTGTATTTGACTATTACAAGTTCAGATCTTCAAGTTTAATTTGCAATCATAATTTGAAGTTATCAATGCTAAGTTCTGTATTTGACAATTACAAGTTCAGATCTTCAAGTTATAATTTGAACTAATAATTTGTATTTAACTATTCGAAGTTCTGTATTTGACTATTACAAGTTCAGATCTTCAAATGATAATTTGCAATCATAATTTGAAGTTATCAATTCTAAGTTCTGTATTTGACAATTACAAGTTCAGATCTTCATGTTATAATTAGAAATCATAATTTGTATTTAACAATTTGAAGTTCTGTATTTGTCTATTACCAGTTCAGATCTTCAAATTATTATTTACAATCTTAGTTTGAAATTAACAATTCGAAGTTCTGTATTTACTTATTACAAGTTCAGATCATTAAGTTATAATTTGAAATAATAATTAGTATTTAACAAATTTAAGTTCTGTAATTCACTATTACTAGTTCAGATCTTCAAGTTATAATTTGCAATAATAATTAGAAGCTATCAATTTTAAGTTCTGTATTTGACAATTACTAGTTCAGATCTTCAAGATATAATTTGCAATCATAATTTAAATTTTACAATTCTAAGATCTGTATTTGACTATTACAAGTTCAGATCTTCAAGTTATAAATTGCTAGCATAATTAGAAGTTATCAATTCTAAGTTCTGTAATTCACTATTACAAGTTCAGATCTTCAAATTATAATTTGCAATTATAATTATAAGCTATCAATTTTAAGTTCTGTTTTTGACAATTACAAGTTCAGATCTTCAAGTTATAATTTGCACTAATAATTGGTATTTAACAATTCTAAGTTCTGTATTTGACTATTACAAGTTCAGATCTTCAAGTTATAATTTGCAATCATAATTTGAAGTTATCAATGCTAAGTTCTGTATTTGACAATTACAAGTTCAAATCTTCAAGTTATAATTAGTAATCATAATTTGTATTTAACAATTCGAAGTTCTGTATTTGACTATTACAAGTTCAGATCTTCAAATTATTATTTACAATCTTAGTTTGAAATTAACAATTCGATGTTCTGTATTTACTTATTACAAGATCAGATCTTCAAGTTATAATTTGTAATTATAATTTATATTTAACAAATCTAAGTTCTGTAATTAACTATTACAAGTTCAGATCTTCAAGTTATAATTTGCAATCATAATTTGAAGTTATCAATTCTAAGTTCTGTATGTGACAATTACAAGTTCAGATGTTCAAGTTATAATTAGCAATCTTAATTTGAATTTTACAATTCTAAGTTCTGTATTTGACTATTACAAGTTCTGATCTTCAAGTTATAATTTGCAATCATAATTTGAAGTTATCAATGCTAAGTTCTGTATTTGACAATTACAAGTTCAGATCTTCAAGTTATAATTTGAACTAATAATTTGTATTTAACTATTCGAAGTTCTGTATTTGACTATTACAAGTTCAGATCTTCAAATGATAATTTGCAATCATAATTTGAAGTTATCAATTCTAAGTTCTCTATTTGACAATTACAAGTTCAGATCTTCAAGTTATAATTAGCATTCATAATTTGTATTTAACAATTCGAAGTTCTGTATTTGACTATTACAAGTTCAGATCTTCAAATTATTATTTACAATCTTAGTTTGAAATTAACAATTCGAAGTTCTGTATTTACTTATTACAAGTTCAGATCTTCAAGTTATAATTTGAAATCATAATTTGAATTTTACAATTATAAGTTCTGTATTTGACTATTACTAGTTCAGATCTTCAAGTTATAATTTGCTATCATAATTTGAAGTTATCAATTCGAAGTTCTGTATTTACTTATTACAAGTTCAGATCTTAAAATTATAATTTGCAATCATAATTTGAATTTTACAATTCTAAGTTCTGTATTTGACTATTACAAGTTCAGATCTTCAAGATATAATTTGCAATCATAATTAGAAGTTATCAATTCTAAGTTCTGTATTTGACAGTTACAAGTTCAGATCATTAAGTTATAATTTGAAATAATAATTAGTATTTAACAAATTTAAGTTCTGTAATTCACTATTACAAGTTCAGATCTTCAAGTTATAATTTGCAATAATAATTAGAACTATCAATTTTAAGTTTTGTATTTGACAATTACAAGTTAAGATCTTCAAGATATAATTAGCAATCATAATTTGAATTTTACAATTCTATGTTCAGTATTTGACTATTACAAGTTCAGATCTTCAAGTTATAATTTGAACTAATAATTTGTATTTAACAATTCGAAGTTCTGTATTTGACTATTACAAGTTCAGATCTTCAAATTATTATTTAAAATCTTAGTTTGAAATTAACAATTCGAAGTTCTGTATTTACTTATTACAAGTTCAGATCTTCAAGTTATAATTTTCAATCATAATTTGAAGTTATCAATTCTAAGTTCTGTATTTGACAATTACAAGTTCAGATGTTCAAGTTATAATTAGCAATCATAATTTGTATTTAACAATTCGATGTTCTGTATTTGACTATTACAAGTTCAGATCTTCAAATCATTATTTACAATCTTAGTTTGAAATTAACAATTCGAAGTTCTGTATTTACTTATTACAAGTTCAGATCTTCGAGTTATAATTTGAAATTATAATTTATATTTAACAAATCTAAGTTCTGTAATTAACTATTACAAGTTCAGATCGTCAAGTTATAATTTGCAATCATAATTTGAAGTTATCAATTCTAAGTTCTGTATTTGACAATTACAAGTTCAGATGTTCAAGTTATAATTAGCAATCATAATTTGAATTTTACAATTCTAAGTTCTGTATTTGACTATTACAAGTTCAGATCTTCAAGTTATAATTTGCAATCATAATTAGAAGTTATCAATTCTAAGTTCTGTATTTGACAGTTACAAGTTCAGATCATTAAGTTATAATTTGAAATAATAATTAGTATTTAACAAATTTAAGTTCTGTAATTCACTATTACAAGTTCAGTTCTTCAAGTTATAATTTGCAATAATAATTAGAAGCTATCAATTTTAAGTTCTGTATTTGACAATTACAAGTTCAGATCTTCAAGATATAATTAGCAATCATAATTTGAATTTTACAATTCTAATTTCTGTATTTGACTATTACAAGTTCAGATCTTCAAGTTATAATTTGCAATCATAATTAAACGTTATCAATTCTAAGTTCTGTATTGAACAGTTACAAGTTCAGATCATTAAGTTATAATTAGAATTAATAATTAGTATTTAACAAATTTCAGTTCTGTAATTCACTATTACAAGTTCAGATCATCACGTAATAATTTGCAATAATAATTAGAACTATCAATTTTTAGTTCTGTATTTGACTATTACAAGTTCAGATCTTCAAGTTATAATTTGCAATCATAATTTGAAGTTATCAATTCTAAGTTCTGTATTTGACAATTACAAGTTCAGATCTTCAAATTATTATTTAAAATCTTAGTTTGAAATTAACAATTCGAAGTTCTGTATTTACTTATTACAAGTTCAGATCTTCAAGTTATAATTTGCAATCATAATTTGAAGTTATCAATTCTAAGTTCTGTATTTGAAAATTACAAGTTCAGATGTTCAAGTTATAATAAGCAATCAAAATTTGAATTTTACAATTCTAAGTTCTGTATTTGACTACTACAAGTTCAGATCTTCAAGTTATAATTTGCAATTATAATTATAAGCTATCAATTTTAAGTTCTGTTTTTGACAATTACAAGTTCAGATCTTTAAGTTATAATTTGCACTAATAATTGGTATTTAACAATTCTAAGTTCTGTATTTGACTATTACAAGTTCAGATCTTCAAGTTATAATTTGCAATCATAATTTGAAGTTATCAATTATAAGTTCTGTATTTGACAATTACAAGTTCAGATGTTCAAGTTATAATTAGCAATCATAATTTGAATTTTACAATTCTAAGTTCTGTATTTGACTATTACAAGTTCTGATCTTCAAGTTATAATTTGCAATCATAATTTGAAGTTATCAATTCTAAGTTCTGTATTTGACAGTTCCAAGTTCAGATCATTAAGTTATAATTTGAAATAATAATTAGTATTTAACAAATTTAAGTTCTGTAATTCACTATTACAAGTTCAGATCTTCAAGTTATAATTTGCAATAATAATTAGAACTATCAATTTTAAGTTCTGTATTTGACAATTACAAGTTAAGATCTTCAAGATATAATTAGCAATCATAATTTGAATTTTACAATTCTAAGTTCAGTATTTGACTATTACAAGTTCAGATCTTCAAGTTATAATTTGCAATAATAATTTGAAGTTATCAATGCTAAGTTCTGTATTTGACAATTACAAGTTCAAATCTTCAAGTTATAATTAGCAATCATAATTTGTATTTAACAATTCGAAGTTCTGTATTTGACTATTACAAGTTCAGATCTTCAAATTATTATTTACAATCTTAGTTTGAAATTAACAATTCGATGTTCTGTATTTACTTATTACAAGTTCAGATCTTCAAGTTATAATTTGTAATTATAATTTATATTTAACAAATCTAAGTTCTGTAATTAACTATTACAAGTTCAGATCTTCAAGTTATAATTTGCAATCATAATTTGAAGTTATCAATTCTAAGTTCTGTATTTGACAATTACAAGTTCAGATGTTCAAGTTATAATTAGCAATCATAATTTGAATTTTACAATTCTAAGTTCTGTATTTGACTATTACAAGTTCTGATCTTCAAGTTATAATTTGCAATCATAATTTGAAGTTATCAATGCTAAGTTCTGTATTTGACAATTACAAGTTCAGATCTTCAAGTTATAATTTGAACTAATAATTTGTATTTAACTATTCGAAGTTCTGTATTTGACTATTACAAGTTCAGATCTTCAAATGATAATTTGCAATCATAATTTGAAGTTATCAATTCTAAGTTCTGTATTTGACAATTACAAGTTCAGATCTTCAAGTTATAATTTGAAATAATAATTAGTATTTAACAAACTTAAGTTCTGTAATTCACTATTACAAGTTCAGATCTTCAAGTTATAATTTGCAATAATAATTAGAAGCTATCAATTTTAAGTTCTGTTTTTGACAATTACAAGTTCAGATCTTCAAGATATAATTAGCTTTCATAATTTGAATTTTACAATTCTAAGTTCTGTATTTGACTATTACAAGTTCAGATCTTCAAGTTATAATTTGCAATCATAATTAGAAGTTATCAATTCTAAGTTCTGTATTTGACAGTTACAAGTTCAGAACATTAAGTTATAATTTGAAATAATAATTAGTATTTAACAAATTTAAGTTCTGTAATTCACTATTACAAGTTCAGATCTTCAAGTTATAATTTGCAATAATAATTAGAACTATCAATTTTAAGTTCTGTATCTGACAATTACAAGTTCAGATCTTCAAGGTATAATTAGCAATCATAATTTGAATTTTACAATTCTAAGTTCAGTATTTGACTATTACAAGTTCAGATCTTCAAGTTATAATTTGCAATCATAATTTGAAGTTATCAATTCTAAGTTCTGTATTTGACAATTACAAGTTCAGATGTTCAAGTTATAATTAGCAATCATAATTTGAATTTTAAAATTCTAAGTTCTGTATTTGACTATTACAAGTTCAGATCTTCAAGTTATAATTTGCAATCATAATTTGAAGTTATCAATGCTAAGTTCTGTATTTGACAATTACAAGTTCAGATCTTCAAGTTATAATTTGAACTAATAATTTGTATTTAACTATTCGAAGTTCTGTATTTGACTATTACAAGTTCAGATCTTCAAATGATAATTTGCAATCATAATTTGAAGTTATCAATTCTAAGTTCTGTATTTGACAATTACAAGTTCAGATCTTCAAGTTATAATTAGAAATCATAATTTGTATTTAACAATTCGAAGTTCTGTATTTACTTATTACAAGTTCAGATCATTAAGTTATAATTTGAAATAATAATTAGTATTTAACAAATTTAAGTTCTGTAATTCACTATTACAAGTTCAGATCTTCAAGTTATAATTTGCAATAATAATTAGAAGCTATCAATTTTAAGTTTTGTATTTGACAATTACAAGTTCAGATCTTCAAGATATAATTTGCAATCATAATTTAAATTTTACAATTCTAAGATCTCTATTTGACTATTACAAGTTCAGATCTTCAAGTTATAATTTGCTATCATAATTAGAAGTTATCAATTCTAAGTTCTGTATTTGACAGTTACAAGTTCAGACCATTAAGTTATAATTTGAAATAATAATTAGTATTTAACAAATTTAAGTTCTGTAATTCACTATTACAAGTTCAGATCTTCAAATTATAATTTGCAATTATAATTATAAGCTATCAATTTTAAGTTCTGTTTTTGACAATTACAAGTTCAGATCTTCAAGTTATAATTTGCACTAATAATTGGTATTTAACAATTCTAAGTTCTGTATTTGACTATTACAAGTTCAGATCTTCAAGTTATAATTTGCAATCATAATTTGAAGTTATCAATGCTAAGTTCTGTATTTGACAATTACAAGTTCAAATCTTCAAGTTATAATTAGCAATCATAATTTGTATTTAACAATTCGAAGTTCTGTATTTGACTATTACAAGTTCAGATCTTCAAATTATTATTTACAATCTTAGTTTGAAATTAACAATTCGATGTTCTGTATTTACTTATTACAAGTTCAGATCTTCAAGTTATAATTTGTAATTATAATTTATATTTAACAAATCTAAGTTCTGTAATTAACTATTACAAGTTCAGATCTTCAAGTTATAATTTGCAATCATAATTTGAAGTTATCAATTCTAAGTTCTGTATTTGACAATTACCAGTTCAGATGTTCAAGTTATAATTAGCAATCATAATTTGAATTTTACAATTCTAAGTTCTGTATTTGACTATTACAAGTTCTGATCTTCAAGTTATAATTTGCAATCATAATTTGAAGTTATCAATGCTAAGTTCTGTATTTGACAATTACAAGTTCAGATCTTCAAGTTATAATTTGAACTAATAATTTGTATTTGTCTATTCGAAGTTCTGTATTTGACTATTACAAGTTCAGCTCTTCAAATGATAATTTGCAATCATAATTTGAAGTAATCAATTTTAAGTTCTGTATTTGACAATTACAAGTTCAGATCTTCAAGTTATAATTAGCAATCATAATTTGTATTTAACAATTCGAAGTTCTGTATTTGACTATTACAAGTTCAGATCTTCAAATTATTATTTACAATCTTAGTTTGAAATTAACAATTCGATGTTCTGTATTTACTTATTACAAGTTCAGATCTTCAAGTTATAATTTGTAATTATAATTTATATTTAACAAATCTAAATTCTGTAATTTACTATTACAAGTTCAGATCTTCAAGTTATAATTTGCAATCATAATTTGAAGTTATCAATTCGAAGTTCTGTATTTGACAATTACCAGTTCAGATGTTCAAGTTATAATTAGCAATCATAATTTGAATTTTACAATTCTAAGTTCTGTATTTGACTATTACAAGTTCTGATCTTCAAGTTATAATTTGCAATCATAATTTGAAGTTATCAATGCTAAGTTCTGTATTTGACAATTACAAGTTCAGATCTTCAAGTTATAATTTGAACTAATAATTTGTATTTTACTATTCGAAGTTCTGTATTTGACTATTACAAGTTCAGCTCTTCAAATGATAATTTGCAATCATAATTTGAAGTTATCAATTCTAAGTTCTGTATTTGACAATTACAAGTTCAGATCTTCAAGTTATAATTAGCAATCATAATTTGTATTTAACAATTCGAAGTTCTGTATTTGACTATTACAAGTTCAGATCTTCAAATTATTATTTACAATCTAAGTTTGAAATTAACAATTCGAAGTTCTGTATTTACTTATTACAAGTTCAGATCTTCAAGTTATAATTTGAAATCATAATTTGAATTTTACAATTCTAAGTTCTGTATTTGACTATTACAAGTTCAGATCTTCAAGTTATAATTTGCAAACATAATTTGAAGTTATCAATTCGAAGTTCTGTATTTACTTATTACAAGTTCAGATCTTCAAATTATAATTTGCAATCATAATTTGAATTTTACAATTTGAAGTTCTGTATTTGACTATTACAAGTTCAGATCTTCAAGTTATAATTTGCAATCATAATTAGAAGTTATCAATTCTAAGTTCTGTATTTGACAGTTACAAGTTCAGATCATTAAGTTATAATTTGAAATAATAATTAGTATTTAAAAATTTAAGTTCTGTAATTCACTATTACAAGTTCAGATCTTCAAGTTATAATTTGCAATAATAATTAGAACTATCAATTTTAAGTTCTGTATTTGACAATTACAAGTTAAAATCTTCAAGTTATAATTTGCAATCATAATTTGAAGTTATCAATTCTAAGTTCTGTATTTGACAATTACAAGTTCAGATCTTCAAGTTATAATTAGCAATCATAATTTGTATTTAACAATTCGAAGTTCTGTATTTGACTATTACAAGTTCAGATCTTCAAATTATTATTTACAATCTAAGTTCGAAATTAACAATTCGAAGTTCTGTATTTACTTATTACAAGTTCAGATCTTCAAGTTATAATTTGAAATCATAATTTGAATTTTACAATTCTAAGTTCTGTATTTGACTATTACAAGTTCAGATCTTCAAGTTATAATTTGCAATCATAATTTGAAGTTATTAATTCGAAGTTCTGTATTTACTTATTACAAGTTCAGATCTTCAAATTATAATTTGCAATCATAATTTGAATTTTACAATTCTAAGTTCTGTATTTGACTATTACAAGTTCAGATCTTCAAGTTATAATTTGCAATCATAATTAGAAGTTATCAATTCTAAGTTCTGTATTTGACAGTTACAAGTTCAGATCATTAAGTTATAATTTGAAATAATAATTAGTATTTAACAAATTTAAGTTCTGTAATTCACTATTACAAGTTCAGATCTTCAAGTTATAATTTGCAATAATAATTAGAACTATCAATTTTAAGTTCTGTATTTGACAATTACAAGTTAAGATCTTCAAGTTATAATTTGCAATCATAATTTGAAGTTATCAATTCTAAGTTCTGTATTTGACAATTACAAGTTCAGATCTTCAAATTATTATTTAAAATCTTAGTTTGAAATTAACAATTCGAAGTTCTGTATTTACTTATTACAAGTTCAGATCTTCAAGTTATAATTTGCAATCATAATTTGAAGTTATCAATTCTAAGTTCTGTATTTGAAAATTACAAGTTCAGATGTTCAAGTTATAATAAGCAATCAAAATTTGAATTTTACAATTCTAAGTTCTGTATTTGACTACTACAAGTTCAGATCTTCAAGTTATAATTTGCAATTATAATTATAAGCTATCAATTTTAAGTTCTGTTTTTGACAATTACAAGTTCAGATCTTTAAGTTATAATTTGCACTAATAATTGGTTTTTAACAATTCTAAGTTCTGTATTTGACTATTACAAGTTCAGATCTTCAAGTTATAATTTGCAATCATAATTTGAAGTTATCAATGCTAAGTTCTGTATTTGACAATTACAAGTTCAAATCTTCAAGTTATAATTAGCAATCATAATTTGTATTTAACAATTCGAAGTTCTGTATTTGACTATTACAAGTTCAGATCGTCAAATTATTATTTACAATCTTAGTTTGAAATTAACAATTCGATCTTCTGTATTTACTTATTACAAGTTCAGATCTTCAAGTTATAATTTGCAATCATAATTTGAAGTTATCAATTCTAAGTTCTGTATTTGACAGTTCCAAGTTCAGATCATTAAGTTATAATTTGAAATAATAATTAGTATTTAACAAATTTTAGTTCGGTAATTCACTATTACAAGTTCAGATCTTCAAGTTATAATTTGCAATAATAATTAGAACTATCAATTTTAAGTTCTGTATTTGACAATTACAAGTTAAGATCTTCAAGATATAATTAGCAATCATAATTTGAATTTTACAATTCTAAGTTCAGTATTTGACTATTACAAGTTCAGATCTTCAAGTTATAATTTGCAATCATAATTTGAAGTTATCAATGCTAAGTTCTGTATTTGACAATTACAAGTTCAAATCTTCAAGTTATAATTAACAATTATAATTTGTATTTAACAATTCGAAGTTCTGTATTTGACTATTACAAGTTCAGATCTTCAAATTATTATTTACAATCTTAGTTTGA
Organism: Cantharis lateralis; assembly: GCA_963170105.1. Lineage (NCBI taxonomy): Eukaryota > Metazoa > Arthropoda > Insecta > Coleoptera > Cantharidae > Cantharis > Cantharis lateralis. The sequence goes on along the minus strand of CAUJGK010000001.1, from coordinate 41,524 downwards.
AATTAACAATTCGATGTTCTGTATTTACTTATTACAAGTTCAGATCTTCAAGTTATAATTTGTAATTATAATTTATATTTAACAAATTTAAGTTCTGTAATTAACTATTACAAGTTCAGATCTTCAAGTTATAATTTGCAATCATAATTTGAAGTTATCAATTCTAAGTTCTGTATTTGACAATTACAAGTTCAGATGTTCAAGTTATAATTAGCAATCATAATTTGAATTTTACAATTCTAAGTTCTGTATTTGAATATTACAAGTTCTGATCTTCAAGTTATAATTTGCAATCATAATTTGAAGTTATCAATGCTAAGTTCTGTATTTGACAATTACAAGTTCAGATCTTCAAGTTATAATTTGAACTAATAATTTGTATTTAACTATTCGAAGTTCTGTATTTGACTATTACAAGTTCAGATCTTCAAATGATAATTTGCAATCATAATTTGAAGTTATCAATTCTAAGTTCTGTATTTGACAATTACAAGTTCAGATCTTCAAGTTATAATTTGAAATAATCATTAGTATTTAACAAACTTAAGTTCTGTAATTCACTATTACAAGTTCAGATCTTCAAGTTATAATTTGCAATAATAATTAGAAGCTATCAATTTTAAGTTCTGTATTTGACAATTACAAGTTCAGATCTTCAAGATATAATTAGCTTTCATAATTTGAATTTTACAATTCTAAGTTCTGTATTTGACTATTACAAGTTCAGATCTTCAAGTTATAATTTGCAATCATAATTAGAAGTTATCAATTCTAAGTTCTGTATTTGACAGTTACAAGTTCAGAACATTAAGTTATAATTTGAAATAATAATTAGTATTTAACAAATTTAAGTTCTGTAATTCACTATTACAAGTTCAGATCTTCAAGTTATAATTTGCAATAATAATTAGAACTATCAATTTTAAGTTCTGTATCTGACAATTACAAGTTCAGATCTTCAAGATATAATTAGCTTTCATAATTTGAATTTTACAATTCTAAGTTCTGTATTTGACTATTACAAGTTCAGATCTTCAAGTTATAATTTGCAATCATAATTAGAAGTTATCAATTCTAAGTTCTGTATTTGACAGTTACAAGTTCAGAACATTAAGTTATAATTTGAAATAATAATTAGTATTTAACAAATTTAAGTTCTGTAATTCACTATTACAAGTTCAGATCTTCAAGTTATAATTTGCAATAATAATTAGAACTATCAATTTTAAGTTCTGTATCTGACAATTACAAGTTCAGATCTTCAAGGTATAATTAGCAATCATAATTTGAATTTTACACTTCGAAGTTCTGTATTTGACTATTACAAGTGCAGATCTTCAAATTATTATTTAAAATCTTAGTTGAAATTAACAAATCTAAGTTCTGTAATTAACTATTACAAGTTCAGATCTTCAAGTTATAATTTGCAATCATAATTTGAAGTTATCAATTCTAAGTTCTGTATTTGACAATTACAAGTTCAGATGTTCAAGTTATAATTAGCAATCATAATTTGAATTTTAAAATTCTAAGTTCTGTATTTGACTATTACAAGTTCAGATCTTCAAGTTATAATTTGCAATCATAATTTGAAGTTATAAATGCTAAGTTCTGTATTTGACAATTACAAGTTCAGATCTTCAAGTTATAATTTGAACTAATAATTTGTATTTAACTATTCGAAGTTCTGTATTTGACTATTACAAGTTCAGATCTTCAAATTATAATTTGCAATCATAATTAGAATTTTACAATTCTAAGTTCTGTATTTGACTATTACAAGTTCAGATCTTCAAGTTATAATTTGCAATCATAATTAGAAGTTATCAATTCTAAGTTCTGTATTTGACAGTTACAAGTTCAGATCATTAAGTTATAATTTGAAATAATAATTAGTATTTAACAAATTTAAGTTCTGTAATTCACTATTACAAGTTCAGATCTTCAAGTTATAATTTGCAATAATAATTAGAACTATCAATTTTAAGTTCTGTATTTGACAATTACAAGTTAAGATCTTCAAGTTATAATTTGCAATCATAATTTGAAGTTATCAATTCTAAGTTCTGTATTTGACAATTACAAGTTCAGATCTTCAAATTATTATTTAAAAACTTAGTTTGAAATTAACAATTCGAAGTTCTGTATTTACTTATGACAAGTTCAGATCTTCAAGTTATAATTTGCAATCATAATTTGAAGTTATCAATTCTAAGTTCTGTATTTGAAAATTACAAGTTCAGATGTTCAAGTTATAATAAGCAATCAAAATTTGAATTTTACAATTCTAAGTTCTGTATTTGACTACTACAAGTTCAGATCTTCAAGTTATAATTTGCAATTATAATTATAAGCTATCAATTTTAAGTTCTGTATTTGACTATTACAAGTTCAGATCTTCAAGTTATAATTTGCAATCATAATTTGAAGTTATCAATGCTAAGTTCTGTATTTGACAATTACAAGTTCAAATCTTCAAGTTATAATTAGCAATCATAATTTGTATTTAACAATTCGAAGTTCTGTATTTGACTATTACAAGTTCAGATCGTCAAATTATTATTTACAATCTTAGTTTGAAATTAACAATTCGATGTTCTGTATTTACTTATTACAAGTTCAGATCTTCAAGTTATAATTTGCAATCATAATTTGAAGTTATCAATTCTAAGTTCTGTATTTGACAGTTCCAAGTTCAGATCATTAAGTTATAATTTGAAATAATAATTAGTATTTAACAAATTTTAGTTCGGTAATTCACTATTACAAGTTCAGATCTTCAAGTTATAATTTGCAATAATAATTAGAACTATCAATTTTAAGTTCTGTATTTGACAATTACAAGTTAAGATCTTCAAGATATAATTAGCAATCATAATTTGAATTTTACAATTCTAAGTTCAGTATTTGACTATTACAAGTTCAGATCTTCAAGTTATAATTTGCAATCATAATTTGAAGTTATCAATGCTAAGTTCTGTATTTGACAATTACAAGTTCAAATCTTCAAGTTATAATTAACAATTATAATTTGTATTTAACAATTCGAAGTTCTGTATTTGACTATTACAAGTTCAGATCTTCAAATTATTATTTACAATCTTAGTTTGAAATTAACAATTCGATGTTCTGTATTTACTTATTACAAGTTCAGATCTTCAAGTTATAATTTGTAATTATAATTTATATTTAACAAATCTAAGTTCTGTAATTAACTATTACAAGTTCAGATCTTCAAGTTATAATTTGCAATCATAATTTGAAGTTATCAATTCTAAGTTCTGTATTTGACAATTACAAGTTCAGATGTTCAAGTTATAATTAGCAATCATAATTTGAATTTTACAATTCTAAGTTCTGTATTTGAATATTACAAGTTCTGATCTTCAAGTTATAATTTGCAATCATAATTTGAAGTTATCAATGCTAAGTTCTGTATTTGACAATTACAAGTTCAGATCTTCAAGTTATAATTTGAACTAATAATTTGTATTTAACTATTCGAAGTTCTGTATTTGACTATTACAAGTTCAGATCTTCAAATGATAATTTGCAATCATAATTTGAAGTTATCAATTCTAAGTTCTGTATTTGACAATTACAAGTTCAGATCTTCAAGTTATAATTTGAAATAATCATTAGTATTTAACAAACTTAAGTTCTGTAATTCACTATTACAAGTTCAGATCTTCAAGTTATAATTTGCAATAATAATTAGAAGCTATCGATTTTAAGTTCTGTATTTGACAATTACAAGTTCAGATCTTCAAGATATAATTAGATTTCATAATTTGAATTTTACAATTCTAAGTTCTGTATTTGACTATTACAAGTTCAGATCTTCAAGTTATAATTTGCAATCATAATTAGAAGTTATCAATTCTAAGTTCTGTATTTGACAGTTACAAGTTCAGAACATTAAGTTATAATTTGAAATAATAATTAGTATTTAACAAATTTAAGTTCTGTAATTCACTATTACAAGTTCAGATCTTCAAGTTATAATTTGCAATAATAATTAGAACTATCAATTTTAAGTTCTGTATCTGACAATTACAAGTTCAGATCTTCAAGGTATAATTAGCAATCATAATTTGAATTTTACAATTCGAAGTTCTGTATTTGACTATTACAAGTGCAGATCTTCAAATTATTATTTAAAATCTTAGTTGGAAATTAACAAATCTAAGTTCTGTAATTAACTATTACAAGTTCAGATCTTCAAGTTATAATTTGCAATCATAATTTGAAGTTATCAATTCTAAGTTCTGTATTTGACAATTACAAGTTCAGATGTTCAAGTTATAATTAGCAATCATAATTTGAATTTTAAAATTCTAAGTTCTGTATTTGACTATTACAAGTTCAGATCTTCAAATGATAATTTGCAACCATAATTTGAAGTTATCAATTCTAAGTTCTGTATTTGACAATTACAAGTTCAGATCTTCAAGTTATAATTAGAAATCATAATTTGTATTTAACAATTCGAAGTTCTGTATTTACTTATTACAAGTTCAGATCATTAAGTTATAATTTGAAATAATAATTAGTATTTAACAAATTTAAGTTCTGTAATTCACTATTACAAGTTCAGATCTTCAAGTTATAATTTGCAATAATAATTAGAAGCTATCAATTTTAAGTTCTGTATTTGACAATTACAAGTTCAGATCTTCAAGATATAATTTGCAATCATAATTTAAATTTTACAATTCTAAGATCTGTATTTGACTATTACAAGTTCAGATCTTCAAGTTATAATTTGCTATCATAATTAGAAGTTATCAATTCTAAGTTCTGTATTTGACAGTTACAAGTTCAGACCATTAAGTTATAATTTGAAATAATAATTAGTATTTAACAAATTTAAGTTCTGTAATTCACTATTACAAGTTCAGATCTTCAAATTATAATTTGCAATTATAATTATAAGCTATCAATTTTAAGTTCTGTTTTTGACAATTACAAGTTCAGATCTTCAAGTTATAATTTGCACTAATAATTGGTATTTAACAATTCTAAGTTCTGTATTTGACTATTACAAGTTCAGATCTTCAAGTTATAATTTGCAATCATAATTTGAAGTTATCAATGCTAAGTTCTGTATTTGACAATTACAAGTTCAAATCTTCAAGTTATAATTAGCAATCATAATTTGTATTTAACAATTCGAAGTTCTGTATTTGACTATTACAAGTTCAGATCTTCAAATTATTATTTACAATCTTAGTTTGAAATTAACAATTCGATGTTCTGTATTTACTTATTACAAGATCAGATCTTCAAGTTATAATTTGTAATTATAATTTATATTTAACAAATCTAAGTTCTGTAATTAACTATTACAAGTTCAGATCTTCATTTTATAATTTGCAATCATAATTTGAAGTTATCAATTCTAAGTTCTGTATTTGACAATTACAAGTTCAGATGTTCAAGTTATAATTAGCAATCATAATTTGAATTTTACAATTCTAAGTTCTGTATTTGACTATTACAAGTTCTGATCTTCAAGTTATAATTTGAACTAATAATTTGTATTTAACTATTCGAAGTTCTGTATTTGACTATTACAAGTTCAGATCTTCAAATGATAATTTGCAATCATAATTTGAAGTTATCAATTCTAAGTTCTCTATTTGACAATTACAAGTTCAGATCTTCAAGTTATAATTAGCATTCATAATTTGTATTTAACAATTCGAAGTTCTGTATTTGACTATTACAAGTTCAGATCTTCAAATTATTATTTACAATCTTAGTTTGAAATTAACAATTCGAAGTTCTGTATTTACTTATTACAAGTTCAGATCTTCAAGTTATAATTTGAATTCATAATTTGAATTTTACAATTATAAGTTCTGTATTTGACTATTACAAGTTCAGATCTTCAAGTTACAATTACAAGTTCAGATCTTCAAGATATAATTAGCAATCATAATTTGAATTTTACAATTCTAAGTTCAGTATTTGACTATTACAAGTTCAGATCTTCAAGTTATAATTTGCAATCATAATTTGAAGTTATCAATTCTAAGATCTGTATTTGACAATTACAAGTTCAGATGTTCAAGTTATAAAAAGCAATCATAATTTGAAGTTATCAATTCTAAGTTCTGTATTTGACAGTTACAAGTTCAGATCATTAAGTTATAATTTGAAATAATAATTAGTATTTAACAAATTTAAGTTCTGTAATTCACTATTACAAGTTCAGATCTTCAAGTTATAATTTGCAATAATAATTAGATCTATCAATTTTAAGTTCTGTATTTGACAATTACAAGTTAAGATCTTCAAGTTATAATTTGCAATCATAATTTGAAGTTATCAATTCTAAGTTCTATATTTGACAATTACAAGTTCAGATCTTCAAATTATTATTTAAAATCTTAGTTTGAAATTAACAATTCGAAGTTCTGTATTTACTTATTACAAGTTCAGATCTTCAAGTTATAATTTGCAATCATAATTTGAAGTTATCAATTCTAAGTTCTGTATTTGAAAATTACAAGTTCAGATGTTCAAGTTATAATAAGCAATCAAAATTTGAATTTTACAATTCTAAGTTCTGTATTTGACTACTACAAGTTCAGATCTTCAAGTTATAATTTGCAATTATAATTATAAGCTATCAATTTTAAGTTCTGTTTTTGACAATTACAAGTTCAGATCTTTAAGTTATAATTTGCACTAATAATTGGTTTTTAACAATTCTAAGTTCTGTATTTGACTATTACAAGTTCAGATCTTCAAGTTATAATTTGCAATCATAATTTGAAGTTATCAATGCTAAGTTCTGTATTTGACAATTACAAGTTCAAATCTTCAAGTTATAATTAGCAATCATAATTTGTATTTAACAATTCGAAGTTCTGTATTTGACTATTACAAGTTCAGATCGTCAAATTATTATTTACAATCTTAGTTTGAAATTAACAATTCGATGTTCTGTATTTACTTATTACAAGTTCAGATCTTCAAGTTATAATTTGTAATTATAATTTATATTTAACAAATCTAAGTTCTGTATTTAACTATTACAAGTTCAGATCTTCAAGTTATAATTTGCAATCATAATTTGAAGTTATCAATTCTAAGTTCTGTATTTGACAATTACAAGTTCAGATGTTCAAGTTATAATTAGCAATCATAATTTGAATTTTACAATTCTAAGTTCTGTATTTGACTATTACAAGTTCTGATTTTCAAGTTATAATTTGCAATCATAATTTGAAGTTATCAATTCTAAGTTCTGTATTTGACAGTTCCAAGTTCAGATCATTAAGTTATAATTTGAAATAATAATTAGTATTTAACAAATTTTAGTTCGGTAATTCACTATTACAAGTTCAGATCTTCAAGTTATAATTTGCAATAATAATTAGAACTATCAATTTTAAGTTCTGTATTTGACAATTACAAGTTAAGATCTTCAAGATATAATTAGCAATCATAATTTGAATTTTACAATTCTAAGTTCAGTATTTGACTATTACAAGTTCAGATCTTCAAGTTATAATTTGCAATCATAATTTGAAGTTATCAATGCTAAGTTCTGTATTTGACAATTACAAGTTCAAGTCTTTAAGTTATAATTAGCAATTATAATTTGTATTTAACAATTCGAAGTTCTGTATTTGACTATTACAAGTTCAGATCTTCAAATTATTATTTACAATCTTAGTTTGAAATTAACAATTCGATGTTCTGTATTTACTTATTACAAGTTCAGATCTTCAAGTTATAATTTGTAATTATAATTTATATTTAACAAATCTAAGTTCTGTAATTAACTATTACAAGTTCAGATCTTCATTTTATAATTTGCAATCATAATTTGAAGTTATCAATTCTAAGTTCTGTATTTGACAATTACAAGTTCAGATGTTCAAGTTATAATTAGCAATCATAATTTGAATTTTACAATTCTAAGTTCTGTATTTGACTATTACAAGTTCTGATCTTCAAGTTATAATTTGAACTAATAATTTGTATTTAACTATTCGAAGTTCTGTATTTGACTATTACAAGTTCAGATCTTCAAATGATAATTTGCAATCATAATTTGAAGTTATCAATTCTAAGTTCTCTATTTGACAATTACAAGTTCAGATCTTCAAGTTATAATTAGCATTCATAATTTGTATTTAACAATTCGAAGTTCTGTATTTGACTATTACAAGTTCAGATCTTCAAATTATTATTTACAATCTTAGTTTGAAATTAACAATTCGAAGTTCTGTATTTACTTATTACAAGTTCAGATCTTCAAGTTATAATTTGAATTCATAATTTGAATTTTACAATTATAAGTTCTGTATTTGACTATTACAAGTTCAGATCTTCAAGTTACAATTACAAGTTCAGATCTTCAAGATATAATTAGCAATCATAATTTGAATTTTACAATTCTAAGTTCAGTATTTGACTATTACAAGTTCAGATCTTCAAGTTATAATTTGCAATCATAATTTGAAGTTATCAATTCTAAGATCTGTATTTGACAATTACAAGTTCAGATGTTCAAGTTATAAAAAGCAATCATAATTTGAAGTTATCAATTCTAAGTTCTGTATTTGACAGTTACAAGTTCAGATCATTAAGTTATAATTTGAAATAATAATTAGTATTTAACAAATTTAAGTTCTGTAATTCACTATTACAAGTTCAGATCTTCAAGTTATAATTTGCAATAATAATTAGATCTATCAATTTTAAGTTCTGTATTTGACAATTACAAGTTAAGATCTTCAAGTTATAATTTGCAATCATAATTTGAAGTTATCAATTCTAAGTTCTATATTTGACAATTACAAGTTCAGATCTTCAAATTATTATTTAAAATCTTAGTTTGAAATTAACAATTCGAAGTTCTGTATTTACTTATTACAAGTTCAGATCTTCAAGTTATAATTTGCAATCATAATTTGAAGTTATCAATTCTAAGTTCTGTATTTGAAAATTACAAGTTCAGATGTTCAAGTTATAATAAGCAATCAAAATTTGAATTTTACAATTCTAAGTTCTGTATTTGACTACTACAAGTTCAGATCTTCAAGTTATAATTTGCAATTATAATTATAAGCTATCAATTTTAAGTTCTGTTTTTGACAATTACAAGTTCAGATCTTTAAGTTATAATTTGCACTAATAATTGGTTTTTAACAATTCTAAGTTCTGTATTTGACTATTACAAGTTCAGATCTTCAAGTTATAATTTGCAATCATAATTTGAAGTTATCAATGCTAAGTTCTGTATTTGACAATTACAAGTTCAAATCTTCAAGTTATAATTAGCAATCATAATTTGTATTTAACAATTCGAAGTTCTGTATTTGACTATTACAAGTTCAGATCGTCAAATTATTATTTACAATCTTAGTTTGAAATTAACAATTCGATGTTCTGTATTTACTTATTACAAGTTCAGATCTTCAAGTTATAATTTGTAATTATAATTTATATTTAACAAATCTAAGTTCTGTATTTAACTATTACAAGTTCAGATCTTCAAGTTATAATTTGCAATCATAATTTGAAGTTATCAATTCTAAGTTCTGTATTTGACAATTACAAGTTCAGATGTTCAAGTTATAATTAGCAATCATAATTTGAATTTTACAATTCTAAGTTCTGTATTTGACTATTACAAGTTCTGATCTTCAAGTTATAATTTGCAATCATAATTTGAAGTTATCAATTCTAAGTTCTGTATTTGACAGTTCCAAGTTCAGATCATTAAGTTATAATTTGAAATAATAATTAGTATTTAACAAATTTTAGTTCGGTAATTCACTATTACAAGTTCAGATCTTCAAGTTATAATTTGCAATAATAATTAGAACTATCAATTTTAAGTTCTGTATTTGACAATTACAAGTTAAGATCTTCAAGATATAATTAGCAATCATAATTTGAATTTTACAATTCTAAGTTCAGTATTTGACTATTACAAGTTCAGATCTTCAAGTTATAATTTGCAATCATAATTTGAAGTTATCAATGCTAAGTTCTGTATTTGACAATTACAAGTTCAAGTCTTTAAGTTATAATTAGCAATTATAATTTGTATTTAACAATTCGAAGTTCTGTATTTGACTATTACAAGTTCAGATCTTCAAATTATTATTTACAATCTTAGTTTGAAATTAACAATTCGATGTTCTGTATTTACTTATTACAAGTTCAGATCTTCAAGTTATAATTTGTAATTATAATTTATATTTAACAAATCTAAGTTCTGTAATTAACTATTACAAGTTCAGATCTTCAAGTTATAATTTGCAATCATAATTTGAAGTTATCAATTCTAAGTTTTGTATTTGACAATTACAAGTTCAGATGTTCAAGTTATAATTAGCAATCATAATTTGAATTTTACAATTCTAAGTTCTGTATTTGAATATTACAAGTTCTGATCTTCAAGTTATAATTTGCAATCATAATTTGAAGTTATCAATGCTAAGTTCTGTATTTGACAATTACAAGTTCAGATCTTCAAGTTATAATTTGAACTAATAATTTGTATTTAACTATTCGAAGTTCTGTATTTGACTATTACAAGTTCAGATCTTCAAATGATAATTTGCAATCATAATTTGAAGTTATCAATTCTAAGTTCTGTATTTGACAATTACAAGTTCAGATCTTCAAGTTATAATTTGAAATAATCATTAGTATTTAACAAACTTAAGTTCTGTAATTCACTATTACAAGTTCAGATCTTCAAATTATAATTTGCAATAATAATTAGAAGCTATCAATTTTAAGTTCTGTATTTGACAATTACAAGTTCAGATCTTCAAGATATAATTAGCTTTCATAATTTGAATTTTACAATTCTAAGTTCTGTATTTGACTATTACAAGTTCAGATCTTCAAGTTATAATTTGCAATCATAATTAGAAGTTATCAATTCTAAGTTCTGTATTTGACAGTTACAAGTTCAGATCTTCAAGTTATAATTTGAAATAATAATTAGTATTTAACAAATTTAAGTTCTGTAATTCACTATTACAAGTTCAGATCTTCAAGTTATAATTTGCAATAATAATTAGAACTATCAATTTTAAGTTCTGTATCTGACAATTACAAGTTCAGATCTTCAAGGTATAATTAGCAATCATAATTTGAATTTTACAATTCGAAGTTCTGTATTTGACTATTACAAGTTCAGATCTTCAAATTATTATTTAAAATCTTAGTTGGAAATTAACAAATCTAAGTTCTGTAATTAACTATTACAAGTTCAGATCTTCAAGTTATAATTTGCAATCATAATTTGAAGTTATCAATTCTAAGTTCTGTATTTGACAATTACAAGTTCAGATGTTCAAGTTATAATTAGCAATCATAATTTGAATTTTAAAATTCTAAGTTCTGTATTTGACTATTACAAGTTCAGATCTTCAAGTTATAATTTGCAATCATAATTTGAAGTTATCAATGCTAAGTTCTGTATTTGACAATTACAAGTTCAGATCTTCAAGTTATAATTTGAACTAATAATTTGTATTTAACTATTCGAAGTTCTGTACTTGACTATTACAAGTTCAGATCTTCAAATGATAATTTGCAACCATAATTAGAAGTTATCAATTCTAAGTTCTGTATTTGACAATTACAAGTTCAGATCTTCAAGTTATAATTAGAAATCATAATTTGTATTTAACAATTCGAAGTTCTGTATTTACTTATTACAAGTTCAGATCATTAAGTTATAATTTGAAATAATAATTAGTATTTAACAAATTTAAGTTCTGTAATTCACTTTTACAAGTTCAGATCTTCAAGTTATAATTTGCAATAATAATTAGAAGCTATCAATTTTAAGTTCTGTATTTGACAATTACAAGTTCAGATCTTCAAGATATAATTTGCAATCATAATTTAAATTTTACAATTCTAAGATCTGTATTTGACTATTACAAGTTCAGATCTTCAAGTTATAATTTGCTATCATAATTAGAAGTTATCAATTCTAAGTTCTGTATTTGACAGTTACAAGTTCAGACCATTAAGTTATAATTTGAAATAATAATTAGTATTTAACAAATTTAAGTTCTGTAATTCACTATTACAAGTTCAGATCTTCAAATTATAATTTGCAATTATAATTATAAGCTATCAATTTTAAGTTCTGTTTTTGACAATTACAAGTTCAGATCTTCAAGTTAAAATTTGCACTAATAATTGGTATTTAACAATTCTAAGTTCTGTATTTGACTATTACAAGTTCAGATCTTCAAGTTATAATTTGCAATCATAATTTGAAGTTATCAATGCTAAGTTCTGTATTTGACAATTACAAGTTCAAATCTTCAAGTTATAATTTGTAATTATAATTTATATTTAACAAATCTAAGTTCTGTAATTAACTATTACAAGTTCAGATCTTCATTTTATAATTTGCAATCATAATTTGAAGTTATCAATTCTAAGTTCTGTATTTGACAATTACAAGTTCAGATGTTCAAGTTATAATTAGCAATCATAATTTGAATTTTACAATTCTAAGTTCTGTATTTGACTATTACAAGTTCTGATCTTCAAGTTATAATTTGAACTAATAATTTGTATTTAACTATTCGAAGTTCTGTATTTGACTATTACAAGTTCAGATCTTCAAATGATAATTTGCAATCATAATTTGAAGTTATCAATTCTAAGTTCTCTATTTGACAATTACAAGTTCAGATCTTCAAGTTATAATTAGCATTCATAATTTGTATTTAACAATTCGAAGTTCTGTATTTGACTATTACAAGTTCAGATCTTCAAATTATTATTTACAATCTTAGTTTGAAATTAACAATTCGAAGTTCTGTATTTACTTATTACAAGTTCAGATCTTCAAGTTATAATTTGAATTCATAATTTGAATTTTACAATTATAAGTTCTGTATTTGACTATTACAAGTTCAGATCTTCAAGTTACAATTACAAGTTCAGATCTTCAAGATATAATTAGCAATCATAATTTGAATTTTACAATTCTAAGTTCAGTATTTGACTATTACAAGTTCAGATCTTCAAGTTATAATTTGCAATCATAATTTGAAGTTATCAATTCTAAGATCTGTATTTGACAATTACAAGTTCAGATGTTCAAGTTATAATAAGCAATCATAATTTGAAGTTATCAATTCTAAGTTCTCTATTTGACAATTACAAGTTCAGATCTTCAAGTTATAAATAGAATTCATAATTTGTATTTAACAATTCGAAGTTCTGTATTTGACTATTACAAGTTCAGATCTTCAAATTATTATTTACAATCTTAGTTTGAAATTAACAATTCGAAGTTCTGTATTTACTTATTACAAGTTCAGATCTTCAAGTTATAATTTGAAATCATAATTTGAATTTTACAATTCTAAGTTCTGTATTTGACTATTACAAATTCAGATCTTCAAGTTATAATTTGCAATCATAATTTGAAGTTATCAATTCGAAGTTCTGTATTTACTTATTAAAAGTTCAGATCTTCAAATTATAATTTGCAATCATAATTTGAATTTTTCAATTCTAAGTTCTGTATTTGACTATTACAAGTTCAGATCTTCAAGTTATAATTTGCAATCATAATTAGAAGTTATCAATTCTAAGTTCTGTATTTGACAGTTACAAGTTCAGATCATTAAGTTATAATTTGAAATAATAATTAGTATTTAACAAATTTAAGTTCTGTAATTCACTATTACAAGTTCAGATCTTCAAGTTAGAATTTGCAATAATAATTAGAACTATCAATTTTAAGTTCTGTATTTGACAATTACAAGTTAAGATCTTCAAGTTATAATTTGCAATCATAATTTGAAGTTATCAATTCTATGTTCTGTATTTGACAATTACAAGTTCAGATCTTCAAGTTATAATTTGAACTAATAATTTGTATTTAACAATTCGAAGTTCTGTATTTGACTATTACAAGTTCAGAACTTCAAATTATTATATAAAATCTTAGTTTGAAATTAACAATTCGAAGTTCTGTATTTACTTATTACAAGTTCAGATCTTCAAGTTATAATTTGCAATCTTAATTTGAAGTTATCAATTCTAAGTTCTGTATTTGACAATTACAAGTTCAGATGTTCAAGTTATAATTAGCAATCATAATTTGAATTTTACAATTCTAAGTTCTGTATTTGACTATTACAAGTTCAGATCTTCAAGTTATAATTTGCAATCATAATTAGAAGTTGTCAATTCTAAGTTCTGTATTTGACAGTTACAAGTTCAGATCATTAAGATATAATTTGAAATAATAATTAGTATTTAACAAATTTAAGTTCTGTAATTCACTATTACAAGTTCAGATCTTCAAGTTATAATTTGCAATAATAATTAGAAGCTATCAATTTTAAGTTCTGTATTTGCAATTACAAGTTCAGATCTTCAAGATATAATTAGCAATCATAATTTGAATTTTACAATTCTAAGTTCAGTATTTGACTATTACAAGTTCAGATCTTCAAGTTATAATTTGCAATCATAATTTGAAGTTATCAATTCTAAGTTCTGTATTTGACATTTACAAGTTCAGATGTTCAAGTTATAATAAGCAATCATAATTTGAATTTTACAATTCTAAGTTCTGTATTTGACTACTACAAGTTCAGATCTTCAAGTTATAATTAGCAATTATAATTATAAGCTATCAATTTTAAGTTCTGTTTTTGACAATTACAAGTTCAGATCTTTAAGTTATAATTTGCACTAATAATTGGTATTTAACAATTCTAAGTTCTGTATTTGACTATTACAAGTTCAGATCTTCAAGTTATAATCTGCAATCATAATTTGAAGTTATCAATGCTAAGTTCTGTATTTGACAATTACAAGTTCAAATTTTCAAGTTATAATTAGCAATCATAATTTGTATTTAACAATTCCAAGTTCTGTATTTGACTATTACAAGTTCAGATCTTCAAATTATTATTTACAATCTTAGTTTGAAATTAACAATTCGATGTTCTGTATTTACTTATTACAATTTCAGATCTTCAAGTTATAATTTGTAATTATAATTTATATTTAACAAATCTAAGTTCTGTAATTAACTATTACAAGTTCAGATCTTCAAGTTATAATTTGCAATCATAATTTGAAGTTATCAATTCTAAGTTCTGTATTTGACAATTACAAGTTCAGATCTTCAAGATATAATTAGCAATCATAATTTGAATTTTACAATTCTAAGTTCTGTATTTGACTATTACAAGTTCAGATCTTCAAGTTATAATTTGCAATCATAATTAGAAGTTATCAATTCTAAGTTCTGTATTTTACAGTTACAAGTTCAGATCATTAAGTTATAATTTGAAATAATAATTAGTATTTAACAAATTTAAGTTCTGTAATTCACTATTACAAGTTCAGTTCTTCAAGTTATAATTTGCAATAATAATTAGAAGCTATCAATTTTAAGTTCTGTATTTGACAATTACAAGTTCAGATCTTCAAGGTATAATTAGCAATCATATTTTGAATTTTACAATTCTAAGTTCAGTATTTGACTATTAACAGTTCAGATGTTCAAGTTATAATAAGCAATCATAATTTGAATTTTACAATTCTAAGTTCTGTATTTGACTACTACAAGTTCAGATCTTCAAGTTATAATTTGCAATTATAATTATAAGCTATCAATTTTAAGTTCTGTTTTTGACAATTACAAGTTCAGATCTTCAAGTTATAATTTGCACTAATAATTGGTATTTAACAATTCTAAGTTCTGTATTTGACTATTACAAGTTCAGATCTTCAAGTTATAATTTGCAATCATAATTTGAAGTTATCAATGCTAAGTTCTGTATTTGACAATTACAAGTTCAAATCTTCAAGTTATAATTAGCAATCATAATTTGTATTTAACAATTCGAAGTTCTGTATTTGACTATTACAAGTTCAGATCTTCAAATTATTATTTACAATCTTAGTTTGAAATTAACAATTCGATGTTCTGTATTTACTTATTACAAGTTCAGATCTTCAAGTTATAATTTGTAATTATAATTTATATTTAACAAATCTAAGTTCTGTAATTAACTATTACAAGTTCAGATCTTCAAGTTATAATTTGCAATCATAATTTGAAGTTATCAATTCTAAGTTCTGTATTTGACAATTACAAGTTCAGATGTTCAAGTTATAATTAGCAATCATAATTTGAATTTTACAATTCTAAGTTCTGTATTTGACTATTACAAGTTCTGATCTTCAAGTTATAATTTGCAATCATAATTTGAAGTTATCAATGCTAAGTTCTGTATTTGACAATTACAAGTTCAGATCTTCAAGTTATAATTTGAACTAATAATTTGTATTTAATTATTCGAAGTTCAGTATTTGACTATTACAAGTTCAGATCTTCAAATGATAATTTGCAATCATAATTTGAAGTTATCAATTCTAAGTTCTGTATTTGACAATTACAAGTTCAGATCTTCAAGTTATAATTAGCAATCATAATTTGTATTTAACAATTCGAAGTTCTGTATTTGACTATTACAAGTTCAGATCTTCAAATTATTATTTACAATCTTAGTTTGAAATTAACAATTCGAAGTTCTGTATTTACTTATTACAAGTTCAGATCTTCAAATTATAATTTGCAATCATAATTTGAATTTTACAATTCTAAGTTCTGTATTTGACTATTACAAGTTCAGATCTTCAAGTTATAATTTGCAATCATAATTAGAAGTTATCAATTCTAAGTTCTGTATTTGACAATTACAAGTTCAGATCATTAAGTTATAATTTGAAATAATAATTAGTATTTAACAAATTTAAGTACTGTAATTCACTATTACAAGTTCAGATCTTCAAGTTATAATTTGCAATAATAATTAGAACTATCAATTTTAAGTTCTGTATTTGACAATTACAAGTTAAGATCTTCAAGTTATAATTTGCAATCATAATTTGAAGTTATCAATTCTAAGTTCTGTATTTGACAATTACAAGTTCAGATCTTCAAATTATTATTTAAAATCTTAGTTTGAAATTAACAATTCGAAGTTCTGTATTTACTTATTACAAGTTCAGATCTTCAAGTTATAATTTGCAATCATAATTTGAATTTTACAATTCTAAGTTCAGTATTTGACTATTACCAGTTCAGATGTTTAAGTTATAATAAGCAATCATAATTTGAATTTTACAATTCTGAGTTCTGTATTTGACTACTACAAGTTCAGATCTTCAAGTTATAATTTGCAATTATAATTATAAGCTATCAATTTTAAGTTCTGTTTTTGACAATTACAAGTTCAGATCTTCAAGTTATAATTTGCACTAATAATTGGTATTTAACAATTCTAAGTTCTGTATTTGACTATTACAAGTTCAGATCTTCAAGTTATAATTTGCAATCATAATTTGAAGTTATCAATGCTAAGTTCTGTATTTGACAATTACAAGTTCAAATCTTCAAGTTATAATTAGCAATCATAATTTGTATTTAACAATTCGAAGTTCTGTATTTGACTATTACAAGTTCAGATCTTCAAATTATTATTTACAATCTTAGTTTGAAATTAACAATTCGATGTTCTGTATTTACTTATTACAAGTTCAGATCTTCAAGTAATAATTTGTAATTATAATTTATATTTAACAAATCTAAGTTCTGTAATTAACTATTACAAGTTCAGATCTTCAAGTTATAATTTGCAATCATAATTTGAAGTTATCAATTCTAAGTTCTGTATTTGACAATTACAAGTTCAGATGTTCAAGTTATAATTAGCAATCATAATTTGAATTGTACAATTCTAAGTTCTGTATTTGACTATTACAAGTTCTGATCTTCAAGTTATAATTTGCAATCATAATTTGAAGTTATCAATGCTAAGTTCTGTATTTGACAATTACAAGTTCAGATCTTCAAGTTATAATTTGAACTAATAATTTGTATTTAATTATTCGAAGTTCTGTATTTGACTATTACAAGTTCAGATCTTCAAATGATAATTTGCAATCATAATTTGAAGTTATCAATTCTAAGTTCTGTATTTGACAATTACAAGTTCAGATCTTCAAGTTATAATTAGCAATCATAATTTGTATTTAACAATTCGAAGTTCTGTATTTGACTATTACAAGTTCAGATCTTCAAATTATTATTTACAATCTTAGTTTGAAATTAACAATTCGAAGTTCTGTATTTGACTATTACAAGTTCAGATCTTCAAGTTATAATTTGCAATCATAATTTGAAGTTATCAATTCGATGTTCTGTATTTACTTATTACAAGTTCAGATCTTCAAATTATAATTTGCAATCATAATTTGAATTTTACAATTCTAAGTTCTGTATTTGACTATTACAAGTTCAGATCTTCAAGTTATAATTTGCAATCATAATTAGAAGTTATCAATTCTAAGTTCTGTATTTGACAATTACAAGTTCAGATCATTAAGTTATAATTTGAAATAATAATTAGTATTTAACAAATTTAAGTACTGTAATTCACTATTACAAGTTCAGATCTTCAAGTTATAATTTGCAATAATAAGTAGAACTATCAATTTTAAGTTCTGTATTTGACAATTACAAGTTAAGATCTTCAAGTTATAATTTGCAATCATAATTTGAAGTTATCAATTCTAAGTTCTGTATTTGACAATTACAAGTTCAGATCTTCAAATTATTATTTAAAATCTTAGTTTGAAATTAACAATTCGAAGTTCTGTATTTACTTATTACAAGTTCAGATCTTCAAGTTATAATTTGCAATCATAATTTGAAGTTATCAATTCTAAGTTCTGTATTTGAAAATTACAAGTTCAGATGATCAAGTTATAATAAGCAATCATAATTTGAATTTTACAATTCTAAGTTCTGTATTTGACTACTACAAGTTCAGATCTTCAAGTTATAATTTGCAATTATAATTATAAGCTATCAATTTTAAGTTCTGTATTTGACTATTACAAGTTCTGATCTTCAAGTTATAATTTGAACTAATAATTTGTATTTAACTATTCGAAGTTCTGTATTTGACTATTACAAGTTCAGATCTTCAAATGATAATTTGCAATCATAATTTGAAGTTATCAATTCTAAGTTCTCTATTTGACAATTACAAGTTCAGATCTTCAAGTTATAATTAGCATTCATAATTTGTATTTAACAATTCGAAGTTCTGTATTTGACTATTACAAGTTCAGATCTTCAAATTATTATTTACAATCTTAGTTTGAAATTAACAATTCGAAGTTCTGTATTTACTTATTACAAGTTCAGATCTTCAAGTTATAATTTGAATTCATAATTTTAATTTTACAATTATAAGTTCTGTATTTGACTATTACAAGTTCAGATCTTCAAGTTATAATTTGCAATCATAATTTGAAGTTATCAATTCTAAGATCTGTATTTGACAATTACAAGTTCAGATGTTCAAGTTATAATAAGCAATCATAATTTGAAGTTATCAATTCTAAGTTCTCTATTTGACAATTACAAGTTCAGATCTTCAAGTTATAATTAGAATTCATAATTTGTATTTAACAATTCGAAGTTCTGTATTTGACTATTACAAGTTCAGATCTTCAAATTATTATTTACAATCTTAGTTTGAAATTAACAATTCGAAGTTCTGTATTTACTTATTACAAGTTCAGATCTTCAAGTTATAATTTGAAATCATAATTTGAATTTTACAATTCTAAGTTCTGTATTTGACTATTACAAGTTCAGATCTTCAAGTTATAATTTGCAATCATAATTAGAAGTTATCAATTCTAAGTTCTGTATTTGACAGTTACAAGTTCAGATCATTAAGTTATAATTTGAAATAATAATTAGTATTTAACAAATTTAAGTTCTGTAATTCACTATTACAAGTTCAGATCTTCAAGTTATAATTTGCAATAATAATTAGAACTATCAATTTTAAGTTCTGTATTTGACAATTACAAGTTAAGATCTTCAAGATATAATTAGCAATCATAATTTGAATTTTACAATTCTAAGTTCAGTATTTGACTATTACAAGTTCAGATCTTCAAGTTATAATTTGCAATCATAATTTGAAGTTATCAATTCTATGTTCTGTATTTGACAATTACAAGTTCAGATCTTCAAGTTATAATTTGAACTAATAATTTGTATTTAACAATTCGAAGTTCTGTATTTGACTATTACAAGTTCAGAACTTCAAATTATTATATAAAATCTTAGTTTGAAATTAACAATTCGAAGTTCTGTATTTACTTATTACAAGTTCAGATCTTCAAGTTATAATTTGCAATCTTAATTTGAAGTTATCAATTCTAAGTTCTGTATTTGACAATTACAAGTTCAGATGTTCAAGTTATAATTAGCAATCATAATTTGAATTTTACAATTCTAAGTTCTGTATTTGACTATTACAAGTTCAGATCTTCAAATTATTATTTACAATCTTAGTTTGAAATTAACAATTCGAAGTTCTGTATTTGACTATTACAAGTTCAGATCTTCAAGTTATAATTTGCAATCATAATTTGAAGTTATCAATTCGATGTTCTGTATTTACTTATTACAAGTTCAGATCTTCAAATTATAATTTGCAATCATAATTTGAATTTTACAATTCTAAGTTCTGTATTTGACTATTACAAGTTCAGATCTTCAAGTTATAATTTGCAATCATAATTAGAAGTTATCAATTCTAAGTTCTGTATTTGACAATTACAAGTTCAGATCATTAAGTTATAATTTGAAATAATAATTAGTATTTAACAAATTTAAGTACTGTAATTCACTATTACAAGTTCAGATCTTCAAGTTATAATTTGCAATAATAAGTAGAACTATCAATTTTAAGTTCTGTATTTGACAATTACAAGTTAAGATCTTCAAGTTATAATTTGCAATCATAATTTGAAGTTATCAATTCTAAGTTCTGTATTTGACAATTACAAGTTCAGATCTTCAAATTATTATTTAAAATCTTAGTTTGAAATTAACAATTCGAAGTTCTGTATTTACTTATTACAAGTTCAGATCTTCAAGTTATAATTTGCAATCATAATTTGAAGTTATCAATTCTAAGTTCTGTATTTGAAAATTACAAGTTCAGATGATCAAGTTATAATAAGCAATC
This sequence comes from Cantharis lateralis, assembly GCA_963170105.1. Classification (NCBI taxonomy): domain Eukaryota; kingdom Metazoa; phylum Arthropoda; class Insecta; order Coleoptera; family Cantharidae; genus Cantharis; species Cantharis lateralis. The sequence continues at coordinate 20,417 of CAUJGK010000001.1, read as the reverse complement.
ATAATTTGAATTTTACAATTCTAAGTTCTGTATTTGACTACTACAAGTTCAGATCTTCAAGTTATAATTTGCAATTATAATTATAAGCTATCAATTTTAAGTTCTGTATTTGACTATTACAAGTTCTGATCTTCAAGTTATAATTTGAACTAATAATTTGTATTTAACTATTCGAAGTTCTGTATTTGACTATTACAAGTTCAGATCTTCAAATGATAATTTGCAATCATAATTTGAAGTTATCAATTCTAAGTTCTCTATTTGACAATTACAAGTTCAGATCTTCAAGTTATAATTAGCATTCATAATTTGTATTTAACAATTCGAAGTTCTGTATTTGACTATTACAAGTTCAGATCTTCAAATTATTATTTACAATCTTAGTTTGAAATTAACAATTCGAAGTTCTGTATTTACTTATTACAAGTTCAGATCTTCAAGTTATAATTTGAATTCATAATTTTAATTTTACAATTATAAGTTCTGTATTTGACTATTACAAGTTCAGATCTTCAAGTTATAATTTGCAATCATAATTTGAAGTTATCAATTCTAAGATCTGTATTTGACAATTACAAGTTCAGATGTTCAAGTTATAATAAGCAATCATAATTTGAAGTTATCAATTCTAAGTTCTCTATTTGACAATTACAAGTTCAGATCTTCAAGTTATAATTAGAATTCATAATTTGTATTTAACAATTCGAAGTTCTGTATTTGACTATTACAAGTTCAGATCTTCAAATTATTATTTACAATCTTAGTTTGAAATTAACAATTCGAAGTTCTGTATTTACTTATTACAAGTTCAGATCTTCAAGTTATAATTTGAAATCATAATTTGAATTTTACAATTCTAAGTTCTGTATTTGACTATTACAAGTTCAGATCTTCAAGTTATAATTTGCAATCATAATTAGAAGTTATCAATTCTAAGTTCTGTATTTGACAGTTACAAGTTCAGATCATTAAGTTATAATTTGAAATAATAATTAGTATTTAACAAATTTAAGTTCTGTAATTCACTATTACAAGTTCAGATCTTCAAGTTATAATTTGCAATAATAATTAGAACTATCAATTTTAAGTTCTGTATTTGACAATTACAAGTTAAGATCTTCAAGATATAATTAGCAATCATAATTTGAATTTTACAATTCTAAGTTCAGTATTTGACTATTACAAGTTCAGATCTTCAAGTTATAATTTGCAATCATAATTTGAAGTTATCAATTCTATGTTCTGTATTTGACAATTACAAGTTCAGATCTTCAAGTTATAATTTGAACTAATAATTTGTATTTAACAATTCGAAGTTCTGTATTTGACTATTACAAGTTCAGAACTTCAAATTATTATATAAAATCTTAGTTTGAAATTAACAATTCGAAGTTCTGTATTTACTTATTACAAGTTCAGATCTTCAAGTTATAATTTGCAATCTTAATTTGAAGTTATCAATTCTAAGTTCTGTATTTGACAATTACAAGTTCAGATGTTCAAGTTATAATTAGCAATCATAATTTGAATTTTACAATTCTAAGTTCTGTATTTGACTATTACAAGTTCAGATCTTCAAGTTATAATTTGCAATCATAATTAGAAGTTATCAATTCTAAGTTCTGTATTTGACAGTTACAAGTTCAGATCATTAAGATATAATTTGAAATAATAATTAGTATTTAACAAATTTAAGTTCTGTAATTCACTATTCCAAGTTCAGATCTTCAAGTTATAATTTGCAATAATAATTAGAAGCTATCAATTTTAAGTTCTGTATTTGACAATTACAAGTTCAGATCTTCAAGATATAATTAGCAATCATAATTTGAATTTTACAATTCTAAGTTCAGTATTTGACTATTACAAGTTCAGATCTTCAAGTTATAATTTGCAATCATAATTTGAAGTTATCAATTCTAAGTTCTGTATTTGACATTTACAAGTTCAGATGTTCAAGTTATAATAATCAATCATAATTTGAATTTTACAATTCTAAGTTCTGTATTTGACTACTACAAGTTCAGATCTTCAAGTTATAATTAGCAATTATAATTATAAGCTATCAATTTTAAGTTCTGTTTTTGACAATTACAAGTTCAGATCTTTAAGTTATAATTTGCACTAATAATTGGTATTTAACGATTCTAAGTTCTGTATTTGACTATTACAAGTTCAGATCTTCAAGTTATAATTTGCAATCATAATTTGAAGTTATCAATGCTAAGTTCTGTATTTGACAATTACAAGTTCAAATCTTCAAGTTATAATTAGCAATCATAATTTGTATTTAACAATTCCAAGTTCTGTATTTGACTATTACAAGTTCAGATCTTCAAATTATTATTTACAATCTTAGTTTGAAATTAACAATTCGATGTTCTGTATTTACTTATTACAAGTTCAGATCTTCAAGTTATAATTTGTAATTATAATTTTATTTAACAAATCTAAGTTCTGTAATTAACTATTACAAGTTCAGATCTTCAAGTTATAATTTGAACTAATAATTTGTATTTAACTATTCGAAGTTCTGTATTTGACTATTACAAGTTCAGATCTTCAAATGATAATTTGCAATCATAATTTGAAGTTATCAATTCTAAGTTCTCTATTTGACAATTACAAGTTCAGATCTTCAAGTTATAATTAGCATTCATAATTTGTATTTAACAATTCGAAGTTCTGTATTTGACTATTACAAGTTCAGATCTTCAAATTATTATTTACAATCTTAGTTTGAAATTAACAATTCGAAGTTCTGTATTTACTTATTACAAGTTCAGATCTTCAAGTTATAATTTGAATTCATAATTTTAATTTTACAATTATAAGTTCTGTATTTGACTATTACAAGTTCAGATCTTCAAGTTACAATTACAAGTTCAGATCTTCAAGATATAATTAGCAATCATAATTTGAATTTTACAATTCTAAGTTCAGTATTTGACTATTACAAGTTCAGATCTTCAAGTTATAATTTGCAATCATAATTTGAAGTTATCAATTCTAAGATCTGTATTTGACTATTACAAGTTCAGATCTTCAAGTTACAATTACAAGTTCAGATCTTCAAGATATAATTAGCAATCATAATTTGAATTTTACAATTCTAAGTTCAGTATTTGACTATTACAAGTTCAGATCTTCAAGTTATAATTTGCAATCATAATTTGAAGTTATCAATTCTAAGATCTGTATTTGACAATTACAAGTTCAGATGTTCAAGTTATAATAAGCAATCATAATTTGAAGTTATCAATTCTAAGTTCTCTATTTGACAATTACAAGTTCAGATCTTCAAGTTATAATTAGAATTCATAATTTGTATTTAACAATTCGAAGTTCTGTATTTGACTATTACAAGTTCAGATCTTCAAATTATTATTTACAATCTTAGTTTGAAATTAACAATTCGAAGTTCTGTATTTACTTATTACAAGTTCAGATCTTCAAGTTATAATTTGAAATCATAATTTGAATTTTACAATTCTAAGTTCTGTATTTGACTATTACAAGTTCAGATCTTCAAGTTATAATTTGCAATCATAATTAGAAGTTATCAATTCTAAGTTCTGTATTTGACAGTTACAAGTTCAGATCATTAAGTTATAATTTGAAATAATAATTAGTATTTAACAAATTTAAGTTCTGTAATTCACTATTACAAGTTCAGATCTTCAAGTTATAATTTGCAATAATAATTAGAACTATCAATTTTAAGTTCTGTATTTGACAATTACAAGTTAAGATCTTCAAGATATAATTAGCAATCATAATTTGAATTTTACAATTCTAAGTTCAGTATTTGACTATTACAAGTTCAGATCTTCAAGTTATAATTTGCAATCATAATTTGAAGTTATCAATTCTATGTTCTGTATTTGACAATTACAAGTTCAGATCTTCAAGTTATAATTTGAACTAATAATTTGTATTTAACAATTCGAAGTTCTGTATTTGACTATTACAAGTTCAGAACTTCAAATTATTATATAAAATCTTAGTTTGAAATTAACAATTCGAAGTTCTGTATTTACTTATTACAAGTTCAGATCTTCAAGTTATAATTTGCAATCTTAATTTGAAGTTATCAATTCTAAGTTCTGTATTTGACAATTACAAGTTCAGATGTTCAAGTTATAATTAGCAATCATAATTTGAATTTTACAATTCTAAGTTCTGTATTTGACTATTACAAGTTCAGATCTTCAAGTTATAATTTGCAATCATAATTAGAAGTTATCAATTCTAAGTTCTGTATTTGACAGTTACAAGTTCAGATCATTAAGATATAATTTGAAATAATAATTAGTATTTAACAAATTTAAGTTCTGTAATTCACTATTCCAAGTTCAGATCTTCAAGTTATAATTTGCAATAATAATTAGAAGCTATCAATTTTAAGTTCTGTATTTGACAATTACAAGTTCAGATCTTCAAGATATAATTAGCAATCATAATTTGAATTTTACAATTCTAAGTTCAGTATTTGACTATTACAAGTTCAGATCTTCAAGTTATAATTTGCAATCATAATTTGAAGTTATCAATTCTAAGTTCTGTATTTGACATTTACAAGTTCAGATGTTCAAGTTATAATAATCAATCATAATTTGAATTTTACAATTCTAAGTTCTGTATTTGACTACTACAAGTTCAGATCTTCAAGTTATAATTAGCAATTATAATTATAAGCTATCAATTTTAAGTTCTGTTTTTGACAATTACAAGTTCAGATCTTTAAGTTATAATTTGCACTAATAATTGGTATTTAACGATTCTAAGTTCTGTATTTGACTATTACAAGTTCAGATCTTCAAGTTATAATTTGCAATCATAATTTGAAGTTATCAATGCTAAGTTCTGTATTTGACAATTACAAGTTCTGTATTTGACTATTACAAGTTCAGATCTTCAAATTATTATTTACAATCTTAGTTTGAAATTAACAATTCGATGTTCTGTATTTACTTATTACAAGTTCAGATCTTCAAGTTATAATTTGTAATTATAATTTATATTTAACAAATCTAAGTTCTGTAATTAACTATTACAAGTTCAGATCTTCAAGTTATAATTTGCAATCATAATTTGAAGTTATCAATTCTAAGTTCTGTATTTGACAATTACAAGTTCAGATCTTCAAGATATAATTAGCAATCATAATTTGAATTTTACAATTCTAAGTTCTGTATTTGACTATTACAAGTTCAGATCTTCAAGTTATAATTTGCAATCATAATTAGAAGTTATCAATTCTAAGTTCTGTATTTTACAGTTACAAGTTCAGATCATTAAGTTATAATTTGAAATAATAATTAGTATTTAACAAATTTAAGTTCTGTAATTCACTATTACAAGTTCAGTTCTTCAAGTTATAATTTGCAATAATAATTAGAAGCTATCAATTTTAAGTTCTGTATTTGACAATTACAAGTTCAGATCTTCAAGGTATAATTAGCAATCATATTTTGAATTTTACAATTCTAAGTTCAGTATTTGACTATTAACAGTTCAGATGTTCAAGTTATAATAAGCAATCATAATTTGAATTTTACAATTCTAAGTTCTGTATTTGACTACTACAAGTTCAGATCTTCAAGTTATAATTTGCAATTATAATTATAAGCTATCAATTTTAAGTTCTGTTTTTGACAATTACAAGTTCAGATCTTCAAGTTATAATTTGCACTAATAATTGGTATTTAACAATTCTAAGTTCTGTATTTGACTATTACAAGTTCAGATCTTCAAGTTATAATTTGCAATCATAATTTGAAGTTATCAATGCTAAGTTCTGTATTTGACAATTACAAGTTCAAATCTTCAAGTTATAATTAGCAATCATAATTTGTATTTAACAATTCGAAGTTCTGTATTTGACTATTACAAGTTCAGATCTTCAAATTATTATTTACAATCTTAGTTTGAAATTAACAATTCGATGTTCTGTATTTACTTATTACAAGTTCAGATCTTCAAGTTATAATTTGTAATTATAATTTATATTTAACAAATCTAAGTTCTGTAATTAACTATTACAAGTTCAGATCTTCAAGTTATAATTTGCAATCATAATTTGAAGTTATCAATTCTAAGTTCTGTATTTGACAATTACAAGTTCAGATGTTCAAGTTATAATTAGCAATCATAATTTGAATTTTACAATTCTAAGTTCTGTATTTGACTATTACAAGTTCTGATCTTCAAGTTATAATTTGCAATCATAATTTGAAGTTATCAATGCTAAGTTCTGTATTTGACAATTACAAGTTCAGATCTTCAAGTTATAATTTGAACTAATAATTTGTATTTAATTATTCGAAGTTCAGTATTTGACTATTACAAGTTCAGATCTTCAAATGATAATTTGCAATCATAATTTGAAGTTATCAATTCTAAGTTCTGTATTTGACAATTACAAGTTCAGATCTTCAAGTTATAATTAGCAATCATAATTTGTATTTAACAATTCGAAGTTCTGTATTTGACTATTACAAGTTCAGATCTTCAAATTATTATTTACAATCTTAGTTTGAAATTAACAATTCGAAGTTCTGTATTTACTTATTACAAGTTCAGATCTTCAAGTTATAATTTGAAATCATAATTTGAATTTTACAATTCTAAGTTCTGTATTTGACTATTACAAGTTCAGATCTTCAAGTTATAATTTGCAATCATAATTTGAAGTTATCAATTCGAAGTTCTGTATTTACTTATAACAAGTTCAGATCTTCAAATTATAATTTGCAATCATAATTGTATTTTACAATTCTAAGTTCTGTATTTGACTATTACAAGTTCAGATCTTCAAGTTATAATTTGCAATCATAATTAGAAGTTATCAATTCTAAGTTCTGTATTTGACAATTACAAGTTCAGATCATTAAGTTATAATTTGAAATAATAATTAGTATTTAACAAATTTAAGTACTGTAATTCACTATTACAAGTTCAGATCTTCAAGTTATAATTTGCAATAATAATTAGAACTATCAATTTTAAGTTCTGTATTTGACAATTACAAGTTAAGATCTTCAAGTTATAATTTGCAATCATAATTTGAAGTTATCAATTCTAAGTTCTGTATTTGACAATTACAAGTTCAGATCTTCAAATTATTATTTAAAATCTTAGTTTGAAATTAACAATTCGAAGTTCTGTATTTACTTATTACAAGTTCAGATCTTCAAGTTATAATTTGCAATCATAATTTGAATTTTACAATTCTAAGTTCAGTATTTGACTATTACCAGTTCAGATGTTTAAGTTATAATAAGCAATCATAATTTGAATTTTACAATTCTGAGTTCTGTATTTGACTACTACAAGTTCAGATCTTCAAGTTATAATTTGCAATTATAATTATAAGCTATCAATTTTAAGTTCTGTTTTTGACAATTACAAGTTCAGATCTTCAAGTTATAATTTGCACTAATAATTGGTATTTAACAATTCTAAGTTCTGTATTTGACTATTACAAGTTCAGATCTTCAAGTTATAATTTGCAATCATAATTTGAAGTTATCAATGCTAAGTTCTGTATTTGACAATTACAAGTTCAAATCTTCAAGTTATAATTAGCAATCATAATTTGTATTTAACAATTCGAAGTTCTGTATTTAACTATTACAAGTTCAGATCTTCAAATTATTATTTACAATCTTAGTTTGAAATTAACAATTCGATGTTCTGTATTTACTTATTACAAGTTCAGATCTTCAAGTAATAATTTGTAATTATAATTTATATTTAACAAATCTAAGTTCTGTAATTAACTATTACAAGTTCAGATCTTCAAGTTATAATTTGCAATCATAATTTGAAGTTATCAATTCTAAGTTCTGTATTTGACAATTACAAGTTCAGATGTTCAAGTTATAATTAGCAATCATAATTTGAATTGTACAATTCTAAGTTCTGTATTTGACTATTACAAGTTCTGATCTTCAAGTTATAATTTGAACTAATAATTTGTATTTAATTATACGAAGTTCTGTATTTGACTATTACAAGTTCAGATCTTCAAATGATAATTTGCAATCATAATTTGAAGTTATCAATTCTAAGTTCTGTATTTGACAATTACAAGTTCAGATCTTCAAGTTATAATTAGCAATCATAATTTGTATTTAACAATTCGAAGTTCTGTATTTGACTATTACAAGTTCAGATCTTCAAATTATTATTTACAATCTTAGTTTGAAATTAACAATTCGAAGTTCTGTATTTGACTATTACAAGTTCAGATCTTCAAGTTATAATTTGCAATCATAATTTGAAGTTATCAATTCGATGTTCTGTATTTACTTATTACAAGTTCAGATCTTAAAATTATAATTTGCAATCATAATTTGAATTTTACAATTCTAAGTTCTGTATTTGACTATTACAAGTTCAGATCTTCAAGTTATAATTTGCAATCATAATTAGAAGTTATCAATTCTAAGTTCTGTATTTGACAATTACAAGTTCAGATCATTAAGTTATAATTTGAAATAATAATTAGTATTTAACAAATTTAAGTACTGTAATTCACTATTACAAGTTCAGATCTTCAAGTTATAATTTGCAATAATAATTAGAACTATCAATTTTAAGTTCTGTATTTGACAATTACAAGTTAAGATCTTCAAGTTATAATTTGCAATCATAATTTGAAGTTATCAATTCTAAGTTCTGTATTTGACAATTACAAGTTCAGATCTTCAAATTATTATTTAAAATCTTAGTTTGAAATTAACAATTCGAAGTTCTGTATTTACTTATTACAAGTTCAGATCTTCAAGTTATAATTTGCAATCATAATTTGAAGTTATCAATTCTAAGTTCTGTATTTGAAAATTACAAGTTCAGATGTTCAAGTTATAATAAGCAATCATAATTTGAATTTTACAATTCTAAGTTCTGTATTTGACTACTACAAGTTCAGATCTTCAAGTTATAATTTGCAATTATAATTATAAGCTATCAATTTTAAGTTCTGTTTTTGACAATTACAAGTTCAGATCTTTAAGTTATAATTTGCACTAATAATTGGTATTTAACAATTCTAAGTTCTGTATTTGACTATTACAAGTTCAGATCGTCAAGTTATAATTTGCAATCATAATTTGAAGTTATCAATGCTAAGTTCTGTATTTGACAATTACAAGTTCAAATCTTCAAGTTATAATTAGCAATCATAATTTGTATTTAACAATTCGAAGTTCTGTATTTGACTATTACAAGTTCAGATCTTCAAATTATTATTTACAATCTTAGTTTGAAATTAACAATTCGATGTTCTGTATTTACGTATTACAAGTTCAGTTCTTCAAGTTATAATTTGTAATTATAATTTATATTTAACAAATCTAAGTTCTGTAATTAACTATTACAAGTTCAGATCTTCAAGTTATAATTTGCAATCATAATTTGAAGTTATCAATTCTAAGTTCTGTATTTGACAATTACAAGTTCAGATCTTCTAGTTATAATTTGAACTAATAATTTGTATTTAACAATTCGAAGTTCTGTATTTGACTATTACAAGTTCAGATCTTCAAATTATTATTTAAAATCTTAGTATGAAATTAACAATTCGAAGTCCTGTATTTACTTATTACAAGTTCAGATCTTCAAGTTATAATTTGTAATCATAAGTTGAATTTTACAATTCTAAGTTCTGTATTTGACTATTACAAGTTCAGATCTTCAAGTTATAATTTGCAATCATAATTAGAAGTTATCAATTCTAAGTTCTGTATTTTACAGTTACAAGTTCAGATCATTAAGTTATAATTTGAAATAATAATTAGTATTTAACAAATTTAAGTTCTGTAATTCACTATTACAAGTTCAGTTCTTCAAGTTATAATTTGCAATAATAATTAGAAGCTATCAATTTTAAGTTCTGTATTTGACAATTACTAGTTCAGATCTTCAAGATATAATTAGCAATCATAATTTGAATTTTACAATTCTAATTTCTGTATTTGACTATTACAAGTTCAGATCTTCAAGTTATAATTTGCAATCATAATTAAAAGTTATCAATTCTAAGTTCTGTATTGAACAGTTACAAGTTCAGATCATTAAGTTATAATTTGAAATAATAATTAGTATTTAACAAATTTCAGTTCTGTAATTCACTATTACAAGTTCAGATCTTCAAGTTATAATTTGCAATAATAATTAGAACTATCAATTTTTAGTTCAGTATTTGACTATTACCAGTTCAGATGTTCAAGTTATAATAAGCAATCATAATTTGAATTTTACAATTCTAAGTTCTGTATTTGACTACTACAAGTTCAGATCTTCAAGTTATAATTTGCAATTATAATTATAAGCTATCAATTTTAAGTTCTGTTTTTGACAATTACAAGTTCAGATCTTCAAGTTATAATTTGCACTAATAATTGGTATTTAACAATTCTAAGTTCTGTATTTGACTATTACAAGTTCAGATCTTCAAGTTATAATTTGCAATCATAATTTGAAGTTATCAATGCTAAGTTCTGTATTTGACAATTAGAAGTTCAAATCTTCAAGTTATAATTAGCAATCATAATTTGTATTTAACAATTCGAAGTTCTGTATTTGACTATTACAAGTTCAGATCTTCAAATTATTATTTACAATCTTAGTTTGAAATTAACAATTCGATGTTCTGTATTTACTTATTACAAGTTCAGATCTTCAAGTTATAATTTGTAATTATAATTTATATTTAACAAATCTAAGTTCTGTAATTAACTATTACAAGTTCAGATCTTCAAGTTATAATTTGCAATCATAATTTGAAGTTATCAATTCTAAGTTCTGTATTTGACAATTACAAGTTCAGATGTTCAAGTTATAATTAGCAATCATAATTTGAATTTTACAATTCTAAGTTCTGTATTTGACTATTACAAGTGCAGAACTTCAAATTATTATTTAAAATCTTAGTTTGAAATTAACAATTCGAAGTTCTGTATTTACTTATTACAAGTTCAGATCTTCAAGTTATAATTTGCAATCATAATTTGAAGTTATCAATTCGATGTTCTGTATTTACTTATTACAAGTTCAGATCTTAAAATTATAATTTGCAATCATAATTTGAATTTTACAATTCTAAGTTCTGTATTTGACTATTACAAGTTCAGATCTTCAAGTTATAATTTGCAATCATAATTAGAAGTTATCAATTCTAAGTTCTGTATTTGACAATTACAAGTTCAGATCATTAAGTTATAATTTGAAATAATAATTAGTATTTAACAAATTTAAGTACTGTAATTCACTATTACAAGTTCAGATCTTCAAGTTATAATTTGCAATAATAATTAGAACTATCAATTTTAAGTTCTGTATTTGACAATTACAAGTTAAGATCTTCAAGTTATAATTTGCAATCATAATTTGAAGTTATCAATTCTAAGTTCTGTATTTGACAATTACAAGTTCAGATCTTCAAATTATTATTTAAAATCTTAGTTTGAAATTAACAATTCGAAGTTCTGTATTTACTTATTACAAGTTCAGATCTTCAAGTTATAATTTGCAATCATAATTTGAAGTTATCAATTCTAAGTTCTGTATTTGAAAATTACAAGTTCAGATGTTCAAGTTATAATAAGCAATCATAATTTGAATTTTACAATTCTAAGTTCTGTATTTGACTACTACAAGTTCAGATCTTCAAGTTATAATTTGCAATTATAATTATAAGCTATCAATTTTAAGTTCTGTTTTTGACAATTACAAGTTCAGATCTTTAAGTTATAATTTGCACTAATAATTGGTATTTAACAATTCTAAGTTCTGTATTTGACTATTACAAGTTCAGATCGTCAAGTTATAATTTGCAATCATAATTTGAAGTTATCAATGCTAAGTTCTGTATTTGACAATTACAAGTTCAAATCTTCAAGTTATAATTAGCAATCATAATTTGTATTTAACAATTCGAAGTTCTGTATTTGACTATTACAAGTTCAGATCTTCAAATTATTATTTACAATCTTAGTTTGAAATTAACAATTCGATGTTCTGTATTTACGTATTACAAGTTCAGTTCTTCAAGTTATAATTTGTAATTATAATTTATATTTAACAAATCTAAGTTCTGTAATTAACTATTACAAGTTCAGATCTTCAAGTTATAATTTGCAATCATAATTTGAAGTTATCAATTCTAAGTTCTGTATTTGACAATTACAAGTTCAGATCTTCTAGTTATAATTTGAACTAATAATTTGTATTTAACAATTCGAAGTTCTGTATTTGACTATTACAAGTTCAGATCTTCAAATTATTATTTAAAATCTTAGTATGAAATTAACAATTCGAAGTCCTGTATTTACTTATTACAAGTTCAGATCTTCAAGTTATAATTTGTAATCATAAGTTGAATTTTACAATTCTAAGTTCTGTATTTGACTATTACAAGTTCAGATCTTCAAGTTATAATTTGCAATCATAATTAGAAGTTATCAATTCTAAGTTCTGTATTTTACAGTTACAAGTTCAGATCATTAAGTTATAATTTGAAATAATAATTAGTATTTAACAAATTTAAGTTCTGTAATTCACTATTACAAGTTCAGTTCTTCAAGTTATAATTTGCAATAATAATTAGAAGCTATCAATTTTAAGTTCTGTATTTGACAATTACTAGTTCAGATCTTCAAGATATAATTAGCAATCATAATTTGAATTTTACAATTCTAATTTCTGTATTTGACTATTACAAGTTCAGATCTTCAAGTTATAATTTGCAATCATAATTAAAAGTTATCAATTCTAAGTTCTGTATTGAACAGTTACAAGTTCAGATCATTCAGTTATAATTTGAAATAATAATTAGTATTTAACAAATTTCAGTTCTGTAATTCACTATTACAAGTTAAGATCTTCAAGTTATAATTTGCAATAATAATTAGAACTATCAATTTTTAGTTCAGTATTTGACTATTACCAGTTCAGATGTTCAAGTTATAATAAGCAATCATAATTTGAATTTTACAATTCTAAGTTCTGTATTTGACTACTACAAGTTCAGATCTTCAAGTTATAATTTGCAATTATAATTATAAGCTATCAATTTTAAGTTCTGTTTTTGACAATTACAAGTTCAGATCTTCAAGTTATAATTTGCACTAATAATTGGTATTTAACAATTCTAAGTTCTGTATTTGACTATTACAAGTTCAGATCTTCAAGTTATAATTTGCAATCATAATTTGAAGTTATCAATGCTAAGTTCTGTATTTGACAATTAGAAGTTCAAATCTTCAAGTTATAATTAGCAATCATAATTTGTATTTAACAATTCGAAGTTCTGTATTTGACTATTACAAGTTCAGATCTTCAAATTATTATTTACAATCTTAGTTTGAAATTAACAATTCGATGTTCTGTATTTACTTATTACAAGTTCAGATCTTCAAGTTATAATTTGTAATTATAATTTATATTTAACAAATCTAAGTTCTGTAATTAACTATTACAAGTTCAGATCTTCAAGTTATAATTTGCAATCATAATTTGAAGTTATCAATTCTAAGTTCTGTATTTGACAATTACAAGTTCAGATGTTCAAGTTATAATTAGCAATCATAATTTGAATTTTACAATTCTAAGTTCTGTATTTGACTATTACAAGTTCTGATCTTCAAGTTATAATTTGCAATCATAATTTGAAGTTATCAATGCTAAGTTCTGTATTTGACAATTACAAGTTCAGATCTTCAAGTTATAATTTGAACTAATAATTTGTATTTAACTATTCGAAGTTCTGTATTTGACTATTACAAGTTCAGATCTTCAAATGATAATTTGCAATCATAATTTGAAGTTATCAATTCTAAGTTCTGTATTTGACAATTACAAGTTCAGATCTTCAAGTTATAATTAGCAATCATAATTTGTATTTAACAATTCGAAGTTCTGTATTTGACTATTACAAGTTCAGATCGTCAAATTATTATTTACAATCTTAGTTTGAAATTAACAATTCAAAGTTCTGTATATACTTATTACAAGTTCAGATTTTCAAGTTATAATTTGCAATCATAATTTGAAGTTATCAATTCGAAGTTCTGTATTTACTTATTACAAGTTCAGATCTTGAAATTATAATTTGCAATCATAATTTGAATTTTACAATTCTAAGTTCTGTATTTGACTATTACAAGTTCAGATCTTCAAGTTATAATTTGCAATCATAATTAGAAGTTATCAATTCTAAGTTCTGTATTTGACAATTACAAGTTCAAATCATTAAGTTATAATTTGAAATAATAATTAGTATTTAACAAATTTAAGTTCTGTAATTCACTATTACAAGTTCAGATCTTCAAGTTATAATTTGCAATAATAATTAGAACTATCAATTTTAAGTTCTGTATTTGACAATTACAAGTTAAGATCTTCAAGTTATAATTTGCAATCATAATTTGAAGTTATCAATTCTAAGTTCTGTATTTGACAATTACAAGTTCAGATCTTCAAATTATTATTTAAAATCTTAGTTTGAAATTAACAATTCGAAGTTCTGTATTTACTTATTACAAGTTCAGATCTTCAAGTTATAATTTGCAATCATAATTTGAAGTTATCAATTCTAAGTTCTGTATTTGAAAATTACAAGTTCAGATGTTCAAGTTATAATAAGCAATCATAATTTAATTTTACAATTCTACGTTCTGTATTTGACTACTACAAGTTCAGATCTTCAAGTTATAATTTGCAATTATAATTATAAGCTATCAATTTTAAGTTCTGTTTTTGACAATTACAAGTTCAGATCTTTAAGTTATAATTTGCACTAATAATTGGTATTTAACAATTCTAAGTTCTGTATTTGACTATTACAAGTTCAGATCTTCAAGTTATAATTTGCAATCATAATTTGAAGTTATCAATTCTAAGTTCTGTATTTGACAATTACAAGTTCAGATGTTCAAGTTATAATTAGCAATCATAATTTGAATTTTACAATTCTAAGTTCTGTATTTGACTATTACAAGTTCTGATCTTCAAGTTATAATTTGCAATCATAATTTGAAGTTATCAATGCTAAGTTCTGTTTTTGACAATTACAATTTCAGATCTTCAAGTTATAATTTGAACTAATAATTTGTATTTAACTATTCGAAGTTCTGTATTTGACTATTACAAGTTCAGATCTTCAAATGATAATTTGCAATCATAATTTGAAGTTATCAATTCTATGTTCTGTATTTGACAATTACAAGTTCAGATCTTCAAGTTATAATTAGCAATCATAATTTGTATTTAACAATTCGAAGTTCTGTATTTGACTATTACAAGTTCAGATCGTCAAATTATTATTTACAATCTTGGTTTGAAATTAACAATTCAAAGTTCTGTATTTACTTATTACAAGTTCAGATTTTCAAGTTATAATTTGCAATCATAATTTGAAGTTATCAATTCGAAGTTCCGTATTTACTTATTACAAGTTCAGATCTTCAAATTATAATTTGCAATCATAATTTGAATTTTACAATTCTAAGTTCTGTATTTGACTATTACAAGTTCAGATCTTCAAGTTATAATTTGCAATCATAATTAGAAGTTATCAATTCTAAGTTCTGTATTTGACAATTACAAGTTCAGATCTTCAAATTATTATTTAAAATCTTAGTTTGAAATTAACAATTCGAAGTTCTGTATTTACTGATTACAAGTTCAGATCTTCAAGTTATAATTTGCAATCATAATTTGAAGTTATCAATTCTAAGTTCTGTATTTGAAAATTACAAGTTCAGATGTTCAAGTTATAAATAAGCAATCATAATTTGAATTTTACAATTCTAAGTTCTGTATTTGACTACTACAAGTTCAGATCTTCAAGTTATAATTTGCAATTATAATTATAAGCTATCAATTTTAAGTTCTGTTTTTGACAATTACAAGTTCAAATCATTAAGTTATAATTTGAAATAATAATTAGTATTTAACAAATTTAAGTTCTGTAATTCACTATTACAAGTTCAGATCTTCAAGTTATAATTTGCAATAATAATTAGAACTATCAATTTTAAGTTCTGTATTTGACAATTTCAAGTTAAGATCTTCAAGTTATAATTTGCAATCATAATTTGAAGTTATCAATTCTAAGTTCTGTATTTGACAATTACAAGTTCAGATCTTCAAATTATTATTTAAAATCTTAGTTTGAAATTAACAATTCGAAGTTCTGTATTTACTGATTACAAGTTCAGATCTTCAAGTTATAATTTGCAATCATAATTTGAAGTTATCAATTCTAAGTTCTGTATTTGAAAATTACAAGTTCAGATGTTCAAGTTATAAATAAGCAATCATAATTTGAATTTTACAATTCTAAGTTCTGTATTTGACTACTACAAGTTCAGATCTTCAAGTTATAATTTGCAATTATAATTATAAGCTATCAATTTTAAGTTCTGTTTTTGACAATTACAAGTTCAGATCTTTAAGTTATAATTTGCACTAATAATTGGTATTTAACAATTCTAAGTTCTGTATTTGACTATTACAAGTTCAGATCTTCAAGTTATAATTTGCAATCATAATTTGAAGTTATCAATGCTAAGTTCTGTATTTGACAATTACAAGTTCAAATCTTCAAGTTATAATTAGCAATCATAATTTGTATTTAACAATTCGAAGTTCTGTATTTGACTATTACAAGTTCAGATCTTCAAATTATTATTTACAATCTTGAAATTAACAATTCGATGTTCTGTATTTACTTATTACAAGTTCAGATCTTCAAGTTATAATTTGTAATTATAATTTATATTTAACAAATCTAAGTTCTGTAATTAACTATTACAAGTTCAGATCTTCAAGTTATAATTTGCAATCATAATTTGAAGTTATCAATTCTAAGTTCTGTATTTGACAATTACAAGTTCAGATGTTCAAGTTATAATTAGCAATCATAATTTGAATTTTACAATTCTAAGTTCTGTATTTGACTATTACAAGTTCTGATCTTCAAGTTATAATTTGCAATCATAATTTGAAGTTATCAATTCTAAGTTCTGTATTTGACAGTTCCAAGTTCAGATCATTAAGTTATAATTTGAAATAATAATTAGTATTTAACAAATTTAAGTTCTGTAATTCACTATTACAAGTTCAGATCTTCAAGTTATAATTTGCAATAATAATTAGAACTATCAATTTGAAGTTCTGTATTTGACAATTACAAGTTAAGATCTTCAAGATATTATTAGCAATCATAATTTGAATTTTACAATTCTAAGTTCAGTATTTGACTATTACCAGTTCAGATCTTCAAGTTATAATTTGCAATCATAATTTGAAGTTATCAATGCTAAGTTCTGTATTTGACAATTACAAGTTCAGATCTTCAAATTATTATTTACAATCTTAGTTTGAAATTAACAATTCGATGTTCTGTATTTACTTATTACAAGTTCAGATCTACAAGTTATAATTTGTAATTATAATTTATATTTAACAAATCTAAGTTCTGTAATTAACTATTACAAGTTCAGATCTTCAAGTTATAATTTGCAATCATAATTTGTAGTTATCAATTCTAAGTTCTGTATTTGACAATTACAAGTTCAGATGTTCAAGTTATAATTAGCAATCATAATTTGAATTTTACAATTCTAAGTTTTGTATTTGACTATTACAAGTTCTGATCGTCAAGTTATAATTTGCAATCATAATTTGAAGTTATCAATGCTAAGTTCTGTATTTGACAATTACAAGTTCAGATCTTCAAGTTATAATTTGAACTAATAATTTGTATTTAACTATTCGAAGTTCTGTATTTGACTATTACAAGTTCAGATCTTCAAATGATAATTTGCAATCATAATTTGAAGTTATCAATTCTAAGTTCTGTATTTGACAATTACAAGTTCAGATCTTCAAGTTATAATTAGCAATCATAATTTGTATTTAACAATTCGAAGTTCTGTATTTGACTATTACAAGTTCAGATCTTCAAATTATTATTTACAATATTAGTTTGAAATTAACAATTCGAAGTTCTGTATTTACTTATTACAAGTTCAGATCTTCAAGTTATAATTTGAAATCATAATTTGAATTTTACAATTCTAAGTTCTGTATTTGACTATTACAAGTTCAGATCTTCAAGTTATAATTTGCAATCATAATTTGAAGTTATCAATTCGAAGTTCTGTATTTACTTATTACAAGTTCAAATCTTCAAATTATAATTTGCAATCATAATTTGAATTTTACAATTCTAAGTTCTGTATTTGACTATTACAAGTTCAGATCTTCAAGTTATAATTTGCAATCATAATTAGAAGTTATCAATTCTAAGTTCTGTATTTGACAGTTACAAGTTCAGATCATTAAGTTATAATTTGAAATAATAATTAATATTTAACAAATTTAAGTTCTGTAATTCACTATTACAAGTTCAGATCTTCAAGTTATAATTTGCAATAATAATTAGAACTATCAATTTTAAGTTCTGTATTTGACAATTACAAGTTAAGATCTTCAAGTTATAATTTGCAATCATAATTTGAAGTTATCAATTCTAAGTTCTGTATTTGACAATTACAAGTTCAGATCTTCAAATTATTATTTAAAATCTTAGTTTGAAATTAACAATTCGAAGTTCTGTATTTACTTATTACAAGTTCAGATCTTCAAGTTATAATTTGCAATCATAATTTGAAGTTATCAATTCTAAGTTCTGTATTTGAAAATTACAAGTTCAGATGTTCAAGTTATAATAAGCAATCATAATTTGAATTTTACAATTCTAAGTTCTGTATTTGACTACTACAAGTTCAGATCTTCAAGTTATAATTTGCAATTATAATTATAAGCTATCAATTTTAAGTTCTGTTTTTGACAATTACAAGTTCAGATCTTTAAGTTATAATTTGCACTAATAAATGGTATTTAACAATTCTAAGTTCTGTATTTGACTATTACAAGTTCAGATCTTCAACTTATAATTTGCAATCTTAATTTGAAGTTATCAATGCTAAGTTCTGTATTTGACAATTACAAGTTCAAATCTTCAAGTTATAATTAGCAATCATAATTTGTATTTAACAATTCGAAGTTCTGTATTTGACTATTACAAGTTCAGATCTTCAAATTATTATTTACAATCTTAGTTTGAAATTAACAATTCGATGCTCTGTATTTACTTATTACAAGTTCAGATCTTCTAGTTATAATTTGCAATCATAATTTGCAGTTATCAATTCTAAGTTCTGTATTTGACAATTACAAGTTCAGATGTTCAAGTTATAATTAGCAATCATAATTTGAATTTTACAATTCTAAGTTCTGTATTTGACTATTACAAGTTCTGATCTTCAAGTTATAATTTGCAATCATAATTTGAAGTTATCAATTCTAAGTTCTGTATTTGACAGTTCCAAATTCAGATCATTAAGTTATAATTTGAAATAATAATTAGTATTTAACAAATTTAAGTTCTGTAATTCACTATTACAAGTTCAGATCTTCAAGTTATAATTTGCAATAATAATTAGAACTATCAATTTTAAGTTCTGTATTTGACAATTACAAGTTAAGATCTTCAAGATATAATTAGCAATCATAATTTGAATTTTACAATTCTAAGTTCAGTATTTGACTATTACAAGTTCAGATCTTCAAGTTATAATTTGCAATCATAATTTGAAGTTATCAATTCTAAGTTCTGTATTTGACAATTACAAGTTCAGATCTTCAAGTTATAATTTGAACTAATAATTTGTATTTAACAATTCGAAGTACTGTATTTGACTATTACAAGTTCAGATCTTCAAATTATTATTTAAAATTAACAATTCGAAGTTCTGTATTTACTTATTACAAGTTCAGATCTTCAAGTTATAATTTGCAATCATAATTTGAAGTTATCAATTCTAAGTTCTGTATTTGACAATTACAAGTTCAGATGTTCAAGTTATAATTAGCAATCATAATTTGAATTTTACATTTCTAAGTTCTGTATTTGACTATTACAAGTTCAGATCTTCAAGTTATAATTTGCAATCATAATTTGAAGTTATCAATGCTAAGTTCTGTATTTGACAATTACAAGTTCAGATCTTCAAGTTATAATTTGAACTAATAATTTGTATTTAACTATTCGAAGTTCTGTATTTGACTATTACAAGTTTAGATCTTCAAATGATAATTTGCAATTATAATTTGAAGTTATCCATTCTAAGTTCTGTATTTTTCAATTACAAGTTCAGATCTTCAAGTTATAATTAGCAATCATAATTTGTATTTAACAATTCGAAGTTCTGTATTTGACTATTACAAGTTCAGATCTTCAAATCATTATTTACAATCTTAGATTGAAATTAACAATTCGAAGTTCTGTATTTACTTATTACAAGTTCAGATCTTCAAGTTGATACGATGTCCACGAT